>CM059601.1:11740000-12340000 GCA_030412105.1 Cyclura pinguis | reverse complement strand
TCTGTAACTGTGTAATGTTAAAGGGTCCTCTGACTCCATTCTCATCCTAAACACTGGGGATAGTCTGACATATATATTTGAGTAATATAGACTCAGTGGAAAAATCATTGGGGAAAAAAGCCAAAGCCTGCTCCGTTTTTTTTAATCCAAAGGGTCTAGCCAGATTGACATAGCAAACTATTGCCCTCTGCTCAGGTTGGGCTATGTCTCTTCTTCAAAGAAACAAATATGAAGCATCATTATACAATGAAGAAATGCAGTTTTCAGCGTATACTTGAGCGTTATACCTTTGAGAAATATATACTGAGCATATTTCTTTTATCACTGAGAAACTGCAAAGTAAAGGCACTGGGCACAGCATAGCCAATAGTGCTGCCCTCTCAGGGGATTCTGGAAGATATACTCCCAAAAAGTAACTTTTCAAAGATCTGTCTCCTCCTTCTCAGCCATACAACTGATTTTTTTCAAAAAAAAAATGAAATTTATTATTTATGGTATCATTATCAAGAGCCAGTGTAATGTAGTGACCTGAGTACTGGATTAATACTCTCTGGAAGAACAGAGGTCAAATCCTCATTCAGCCATGGAAACCTACTGGATGCCCTTGGGCAAGTCACACTCTCTCAGCCTCAGAGGAAGACAAAGGCTAAATCTGAACAGATCTTGCCAAGAAAACCAAATGACAGATCGGCATTAGAACACTGCAGGTCAGGAATGACTTCAAGGCACACTGCAACAACCACCACCCCTGTCTCACAGCACTGGTAAAAGCTAATGTTGTCATCTTGTGACTGACCATTCCACCTATTGGCTTCCTCCCCAGCTGGTAAACTCAAGGGTATATTTAAGAAACTAAAATGCAACCGTTTATAACATCCTGACGTTCAAGGTCAATATGGTCTGACTTCTGTCAATTTGGGTAGGGAAAGGGCAACACAATAGCATCCCTGTCCTTATTTTTTTTGGTTACTTGAGGCTGCTCCAAAAGTCAAGTCCTAGTCAAAGAGCAGAGAAAGACAGAGTCAGCAAATGATACAATTTCAAATGAGCACCCCAAAATAGAAGTGCAGACCAGGGACAGGATGTCACTTGGCACTGTCCAAATATCTGTGTGTTATGTACAAACACTTCCAACAGAAATGCTAAAATGTTGTAGGTTGTTATTTTTTCTTTAAAAAAAAAAAAGAAAAACAGATTTGGAAAGGAGAAACTGAGAGCTGAGACACAATGAAAGAGCTTGTTTCTTTCCATGCTGTCAACTTCTCTACCAGAAGTTCTGGGCTCACTCTCACCCCTGCAGCTTTTCCCACTGCAAACTTCGAACAAAGTCAAACTTGTTTTCAGGCCAGTGGCAAAAAATTGTGTAGAAGGGACCACTGGGCAACAGAAGAGATACAAGCAAGGAAGGAGTAACACCCTCCCCTCATATACTTTTCCAGTCCAAATTTCTTTTTAAAATGGTACAGTGCTGGGATGTTGCTGCATGCTTTGGGGCTAAATGTGCAGCACTCCCTCAAGTGTGAATGTGCAGATTTATGGATCAGGAAGGGAACTGTGCAACTGATGTGTTGCATAACACAACAACAGTCCAGAAAGGGAACAGTCCAAAAGCCAAACCAATAATCCAAGAGAAGTGTCGAGGTCCGAGGTCTAAAGCACACAGGCAGAGGATGCAAGAATCACACGGCTGTCACCACCAACAGTGTCAGTAGCTCCTAGGAACCTTCTGTTGCTGAGGCCTCCGATTATATAGCCTCAGCCTCACGGTCAGTTGTGACCTGATTAATGAGCCCTTCCCGTATAAACATTGCCCAAGGCCCAAGCTCTCCCTTGACCTTCTGCACTAGCTGCCGTAAGTACTGCCTTTTCATGTTTCTGGGGTGTGGCTGCGGCTGTCTGGATCCTGGAAGTCTGGCAAGGGCATAACATCACCCTGAGATCCAGCTTTGCAGCATGTCTGAAGAGCTGCGGATGCTGACCAAGACACAGGAAGTAGAGCAGAGTCAATTCTTTATGAAGGGGGCTATTACATGCTGTTTTGGGGGGAGTCTCCCAAAATAGCTCCCCCTCTTAAAAAAAAAGAGAGAACAAGAACCTACTGAAGTGATGCATCATCCCTTCTCATCACTTCAGAAGCCAACTGTACCAAAAGCTTATGGCTCCCTGGAACTCTGGAGCAGCACCTACCGTAAATAGAGTACACCTTCATCTGAACTCTCTCTTTCCTGTTTGGTGCACAGAGACACAATGCAGGGAACACTGCAGCAGACAATCAAACTTCATGGACTGCAAACAAAGACAGTATTCTGCTACTGTTTATAGGAGGGGGTGGTAGAGTGTGCCACTGGGGCCACATGGGATCCCCAAGACTGTTTTTGTCACCCTCATTGCATTCAGACTTCCCAGATCAGCCTTTTACTGGCCAGAAAGATGGGTGAGTTCTAAAGCAAGAATTCACCTTTTATATAAGTTATAGGGGCACAATACACTGTAACATAAAAATCAGGCTTTTTTTCCCAATATCATAAGTGCACTTCCAGCCACTTCCAGGTTGAAGGGGTATATTTTTGTAGTTCATGTAGCCCCTAGAGGGCTCCAGTGTAGAAAATTAGCCCCCAAACCTGCTGCAGTTCCCCACCCCTGCTCTAATTTCCAAATCTTGCCATTGCAATGTTTGCAGCTCTACAAACAGCCCAGAAGTCTAGCTTAACCTATTTTGGATCATCCTAGTTTCTTGTAACACTAGAATTTTTCTTCAATATAAGCATAACCTAATAAAAGGCATGTCCTGTAATTCAAGCTCTCACAGCTCAGAAATAGTTCTGGCTTGACTAGGTTTAATACATATTTATCTGAAACTGCCTTCTAAGCAGTACTCACCTTCAGGACATTAGTGGAATTAACTGACGCCAACCCGTGAATGCAGTTGTTGATTGGCACCGCTCATAAGTTTGACATATAAATCAGCAAACTGCAAAAGCTGGAAAAAATCTCAATCTGTTCTATGCGGCTTTCAAAACAACTACATTCAACTACAACTCCCACAATGTCTAGCTATGCTAGACGGGAGATTCTCAGATGTATTTGAAAAAATTAACTATTTCAAGCTCTGGGGCTTGTCACAACAGTGGCCAGCTAGCCTTCTTTCAATGCTGAGCCATTTGGCAAGGAGAAAGCATGTATCACTAATACACCAACCTCACTAGTGTCACCAGCAATAGACAAAGATGTCTTCCATGGCAGTGGATTGGTGCATTCACTTGGGTTTTAGTCTAAATTTTAAAGGAAGCATCCAAGATACTAAACCCTATTCCCCAAAGAACTTCAGCACCTAGAACACTTTTAGAGTTCTGATGAAACTCCAGAGTGACTACACCATCCCACTAACAGGAGGAGTCAACAGTAGCCACCGGCTGCAAGACACCAACCTCACTATAGAAGAAGGGGATTACTACATTAAAAAATAAAAAGACAGTGGCCCCTTTAACTTTTGCAACTTTGGGGTGCAGTTAAAAAAAATGTGAATAACTCCCTACCCACCCCAGTGAGCGCTTCCCCTCCCATTCCCTTCCAGGTCTCCCCGCTCCCATTCCCTTGCTTTTTGCCTGGGCAGGTGTGCCTTCCGTCTCTGCACCTGAGCAAAAGGCAAGCGAATGAGAGAGGGCAGCCGCGTAGGCAGAGAAAGTGCACATGTGCTTCCTCCAATTCTCTTGCCTGTTGCCCGGGTGCTCTGCCTTCTTTCTGCATGCCTAGGAGAAAGACAAATGAGTGGAGGGGTAAAAAACCTCCCACCCTCCATTTTCTTTCCTGTTTCCCAAGTGCCCTGCCTTCTTTCTGTGCACCCAGGGAAAAGGCAAGTGAACTGAGGGTGAAACACCTCTCCCCCTCCATTCTCTTGCCTGTTGCCAAGGCACCCTGCCTTCATTCGGCACGCCTGGGCAAAAGGCAAGCAAATGGACGGGAAAAGTCTTGTGCACACAAACCTTTCCCCCTCCAATTTGCTTGCCTTTTGCTGGGGAGCAGAGAAGGCAGGCAGCGTGCCTGGGCAAAAGGCCAGGGAATAGGAGGGTGAAAAGGCAATAGGAGGCCTCATTTGGAATACTGTGTCCAGTTCTGGGCACCTCAATTCAAGAAGGATGTTGACAAGCTGGAACGTGTCCAGAGGAGGGCGACCAAAATGGTGAAGGGTCTGGAAGCCATGCCCCATGAAGAACGCCTTAGGGAGCTGGGTATGTTTAGGCTGCAGAAGAGAAGGTTAAGAGGGGACATGATAGCCATGTTTAAATATTTGAAGGGATGTCATGTTGAGGAGGGAGTGGGCTTGTTCTCTACCGCTCCAGAGACTAGGAAAAGGAGCAATGGATTCAAGCTGCAGGAAAGGAGATTCCACTTGAACCTGAGGAAGAACTTCCTGACGGTCAGAGCTGTCTGGCAGTGGAATATGCTGCCTCGGAGTGTGGTGGAATCTCTTTCTTTGGAGGTTTTTAAGCAGAGGTTGGATGGCCATCTGTTGGGAATGCTTTGATATGGGTTCCTGCATGGCAGGGGGTTGGACTTGATGGCCCCTGGGGTCTCTTCCAACTCTATGATTCTATGAAAATGGAGAGGAAGAAAGTGGGCACATCATGCATTATCAAATTCACAAAGGTCATACCCATGAATGTGGAGAGAAGACTGTATTGTAACCAGAAAAATGATGTTGTTATTGTTTTTCTTCTTCATCTTGTTATTTTGTTCCCTTATATCCCACATTACTATCAATAATGAGACTCAAGGCTGCTAATAGCATATTTAAAATAAGTAGGCTAAACATTCAATAAAAGTACAAATATAAAGTTATTTAAATTAAACAATTTTAAAGCTAAAACCATTCAACATTAAAAACATTCATTAAAAGACCACACGCAAATCTTAAAAACATGTAGCATTACAAGCTCACTCCAGTCAGTTTCAAAAAGCTCGACAGCATAAAAGTGTTTCGACTTGCTGGTGGAAGGAAAGCAAGAAAGGGGCCATCCTGACCTCCCTAGTTTCAAAGTCTGGGAACAACCACCAAGGAGGCCCTCTCCTTTGTTCCCACTGAGCAAGCCTGGAAAGGTGATGAGACAGAGAAAAGTGTCTCTCTGGACCTTAGTGCTCTGATGGGCTCATAAAGGGAGATATGGGCCATTTCTGCCCTACACTCTTATAGCGCTATTATTCTACTTTCAACCTCCTGTGGAGTTCTGGGGTTTATCGTTTCCTGAGGCCCAAGAGCTCTCTGGCTGAGAATTCTAAATGCCCTCCCTAAACTGCAAACCCCAGGATTCCACAGGATGTTGAAAGTGGAACAATAGCACTACAACAATATAGTGCGGAAATGGCCATGGTCCTTCAAACAGTCTGGGCCCAAAGCATATAAGGTTTTACAGATCGTCACCAGTACCAGCAGATTACAACACCGAGTTGAGGTACACACTTCTGTTTCATCAGTACAAAAATGTATGAAATTCAAGAGCAAGTATACGAGCCCATACAACAGTCAATATCAGTTTTTTAAGATCCACAGTCTAACAGTGGAACTGCACCTCACAGACATGCTACAAAAGCTCCCATGGAAAACAGTATCCTGCCTCAAATTTGCTCAGTCAGTCAATCATTTTATTTATATCCCATCTTCTTCCCCAAGAGTAGGACTCAATGTTGCTCAAGAGCAGTTTTCTCCTGTAACTTGTTGGCACAGGGCCTTTCCGTGCTACGCTGTTATAATGCTATTATTCCACTTTCAACATCCTATGGAATCCTGGGGTTTGCAGTTTAGGGAGGGGCCTTTAGAATTCTCAGCCAGAACTCTTTGGCCTCAGTAAATCACAAACCCCAGAATTCCACAGGATGTTGAAAGTGGAATAATAGCACTACAACAGTGTAGTGTGGAAAGGCCTTTACTCAGCCTGGAGCCCATTCACACTACACAGTTATAGCTCTATTATTCCACTTTAACTGCCATAGTTCTATTGAATGCTGAGGCTGGCAGTTTAGGGAGGGGCGTTTAATATTCACAGCCAGAGAACTTCAATGCCTCACTAAATTACAATCCTCAGGATTCTACAAGACCGACCCATGGCAGATGAATGGAATAACAGCACTATAATTGCGTAGTGCAAATGGTCTTTTGATTCATGAAGGTATGTTTCTACCCCTGCCAGCAGCAGCTAACGATATTGAGAGTGAATGCAGAAACACAAAAGGAATGACAGCACGACACACACCTTGCAAAAGAGAAAGTCAGCACTGAAATGCTGTTTTCAGTGACAGCTTCATGTCCCACTGTGCAGTTCTTCTCACAGATCAAAGTTCATAATGCACTGCTGCTCCACAATAGATACTAAGAAACTGAGACTGTCACTTCCGAAGTTATGTCATCAAAATATCAGTGTAGAGGTGGCAGAAGGTAACACCTGTACTTATTCAGCACCAAACTCAATCCTGAGTTTTGAATCTACAAGCTTTATAAGCAAGTCCTCATCAGTACAGTGGCTCCTTCGCTTTTGTGAGGATTTGGGGTGCAGAACCCTTGTGAAAGTGGAAAACCCACAAATAACTCCCTCTTGCATTCCCTCTCCCATTCCTTTGCCTTTTGCCCCAGCGTGCATTGTCCATGCCTGGGCAAAAGGCAAAGGAATGGGGGGGAGGGACACACATCTCTCTCCCAGTCCCTTGACTTTTGCCTGGGTGCACTTGCCTTCCTTTTCCACCCCAAGGCAAAAGGCAAGGGAATGGGGTGAAAGGCACACACGCCCATTCCTTCTCTGTGTGTGGTGCTCCCCATCCCGTTCCCTTGCATTTTGCTTGGTTGCGAAGAATGAAGGCATTTGCACCCAGGCAAAAGTCAAGGGAATGGGAAGAGGAGGATTGGGGGGGGGGACACCACGTGAATTATCAAATTCATGAAAGTCAAATCCCTGAATGTGGAGGGAAGACTGTACTCATAAACTTCATTTGCGTTTGCTTTTTTCAATAGCTGAAGCAAGTTGATTCCTAACCCGGGATTCTTATACAGACTTCACCAGCAGGCTGAACTTTGTTTGGATACACATTTCTATCCAATTAATTAATTAGGTATCAGTTTGCATCACACCTTTCTTCTGGTGTAAGACCCAAGACAGCTTGCAACATTAATTAAAATGCAATACAGCTAGAACCAATCAGTTATAACATTAGAAACGAATTCAATAAGCAAGCACATTAAAATCAAACACTCAATTAAAACAATTTAAATCAGTGTTAAAAACATAATAAGAAAGGAAAAGGGAGTTTACAATACTGCCTCATTAAAAAAAACCCTACCACAGCCAGTTAGCTGACCAAAGCTTCTCTGAATAAAAAGGTCTTTGTCTGCTGGTAGAAGGAGAAAAGGGAGTGGGGCGTTGCAAAAGATACGTACAGACTCTATGGGTAACTACTCTTTTGGACTGAGTCTGCAAAAGATGAATCATGCATGGAAATTCTGAATCGGTTTGAAGCTGAGCTCCGCCAAGTTATGGTGTAGACAAGAACTGCAGCCCCTGCAGATTGTGGATTCCCAGACATATCATTAGGTTGATGGGGAATATAGGACCCAGCGTGGTGCAGTGGTATGAGTGTAAAACTAGGATCAGGGTTTGAATCTCTATTCGGCCATGGAAACCACGGGGTGACCTTTGGCAAGTCATACTCTCGCAGCCTCAGGGGAAGGCAATGGCAAACTTCCTCAGTAAGTTCTGCCAAGAAAACCTCATGATAGGGTCATGTTAGGGTTGCCATAATTCAGAAATAACTTGAAGGGACACAACAACTGTGGGGATATGCACAATGAATATATCCAAATGGGAGATGTAAGGAACCCTTCCATACTACACAGTTACAGCATTACGATTCCACTTTAACAGCCATAGTTCCATCCTATGGAATCTTGAGGCTTGTAGTTTTAGGGAGGCCCTAGAGCTCCCGGCTGAGATTTCTAAATGCCCCTCCCTGAACTGCAATTCCCAGGATCCCATTGGAAGAAACCATGGAAATTAAAGTGGCATCATAGCACTATAGTTGTGCAGTATGGAAAGGCCTCCAAAATGTACCATTTGGTCTTGCCCAGAAGAGAGCAACAAAGGAATCTAGGTGCAAAAGCACTAAAATATTATTAGTAGATTCCAGACTTACCTGGGAATGCTAGTTAAATATGTCACAACATTCAGAAAATCCTCATCAGGGATCTCGCTGAAGCCCGGGTACTCTGGGAAGGTGATGATAGGTGCCCCATCTTTCCCTCTTCCTCCTGCAAGAGAAATCAGCTCTCAGCAAGCATAAAGCTTTCCACAGATCACAGACATCAGTTCTTCCTTATTAGCAGTGTACTGCTGCTGCTATGTTATTAGAAACTAAATGCTAGAAACTTTGCTAGATGCCAAAGCAACATACAACTTTTCCACCCATGAAGAATCCACAGTTGTGTCCATGGAGTGATTTACTTCTTCCCTAAAAGCTGAATCAGCCTTCTCCAATCCCTTCAAGACATGTTGGAATGCAATTCCCATCATCCAACAATAGGGCTATAGTCTAGCACATCTGGGGGATTCTCATCTAGGGAAGGCTGACCCTGCTTGCAGGAGCCCAGGGAGCCCAGATGAACAAGATATGGATGAAAGCAAATGCACTTAAATATACTACTTAGGCTCCACATAATGCCATGGAGGAGGACTTGTTCTACACAGAAAAGGCCCCAGGTTCAATCCCTGGCATTTCCAGATAAGGCTGAAAAAGACTTCGGACTGTAACTTGAGAAGACAGCTTTCAGTACGTGTTGACAATATTCAGCTAGATCAGGAGTGGAATTCTTGTGTCTCCTCTCCCTTGCTGATGTTATTGGACACTGACTCCCAAAAATCTAGCTGGCACAATCACTGAAGTCCAGAAGGGCCACATGACTCTTAGCCTTGAACAAGATGGATCATTTGTCTGATACAACATAAGGCAACTTCAATTTTTCTTGTGAATGAAGGCCTAATTACACCTTACATAGAAACTCGTGAATTTTGATTTCTCTTTTTTTTTCTTTAGGAAAAGGTGCTTTAGGAGTGTGCAAAGCAGAGTAGAAAGCATGTGGTTGTGGTTGTGTTAAGCTCCTGCTCTCCTGTCGTTTCTGTACTCAGAAGTGTTCCTTCCCAAATCAGCTCTGAAAACAGAATGTTTGTTATAGTCTGTTATTGCTGTTGTTGTTACGTGCCTTGAGTGCTTCTGACTTCTGGTGACCCTAAGGCAAACCTATCACTGGCTTTTCTTGGCAAGATTTGTTCAGAGTGGGATTGCCTTTGCCTTCTTCTGAGGCTGATAGAATGTGACTTGCCCGAGGTTTGTGGTTTTGAAAACTTCTCTATTTATAGACTATCTGTCAATTGATTGGCGGAGCACCAAATTCTTAGAAATGGTTTCATAATGCTTTCTAGACTGATGAGCAACAACAACTGCCTCTCCTGAGGTCCTCAGAGATCACTTCTGATTGTGGAATGATGTATTTCTACACAACCAGATGATGAAGACCAAACTCACAACACTTCTGATCCTGAACTGCAAACCTACCCAATCACTTAAACATGTGCATGTATGTGCCTTCATGTCACCAGCTGACTTTTGGCAACCCCTTGAATTTCATAGGATTTTCTTAGGCCATTTCCGCACTAGACTGTTATAGCACTATGATTCCACTTTCAACATCCTATGGAATCCTGGAGTTTGCAATTTCGGGAGGGGCCCGAAACTGCAAACCCCAGGTTTCCATAGGATGTTGAAAGTGGAATCATAGTGCTATAACAGTCTAGTGCAGAAATGGCTTTAGACAAGGAATACTCAGAGGTGGTTTTACAAGTTCCTTCTTCTGAAATATAGGTAGATTATGCTCTCTTCCTTTGTCTAAGACCAATCTCCTCTCTAGGGAGAACTAGTATGCTAAAAGGGTATAGAAAGTGTCTTCCATGTGTCTCCCATAGCCCCCTTTGTCCAGAGGGTGAATTTCAACCCAATTCCCAATTTTGGGGTCAGGGAATTGCCACATGTCATGTCCCTCTCAGCTCCTGTTTGGAGCTAAGAAGAACAGGACTTTTCTTCTGGCATGCCACACTGGAAACCAGAGACTTGTTTATTTTTGAACTACTTGACTTTTATGAACTTGTTTGCCCAATGTATAAATCAGTTTATTTTTCAATACATGGTATAGGTTAATATAAACCCTATTGGAAGTTTTGGTTAGCAAAGGCTATCATAGGCCATTTCTGCACTAGCCTGTTATAGGCTAGTGCGGAAATGGCTATAGTAAGACTATGGACTTAACCATAGTTATCAGGGTTTACACGTTTGTCTTGCTGCTGTATATTTGAACACAGGTAACACAAGTCTCTTGTGGCACCTGTATTTGAGGGTGGCATTAGAATCCAAAGCCGTTCTCACTCAGAGTTATGCTTTCCTACATCTCAAAGCATTTGCTGTAGGAATAAGCATTAAAACCGAGTGAGATAGTTAGTTACAATAATTGCATAGATGTATATTTCACATTGTGATTGTACACTGGGAAACAGTGGCTGCAGTTTTCCACCCAGCATAAGTAAACTACATCTGCAGGCAGTGAAATAGCTCATGACATCTTTATATATGAAAATGGTGTATTTATAATTACATCATGACAGCTATGTCCTCGTGGCAGCTAGAGGCTTCCACATCAGTGAGACAGTGAGTCTGTGTTGGGTGGTAGCCTGAACTTTAAAGTAACCATCCATAGGTTAACTGCACAATACAGATTCTCTTAAATTTGTGCTAAAACCTGGATTGAGTTCATTACTCCACTGACATGGAAGCCACCAGTTATCACTGCATCTCCTGCAATGAAGCGCTTTTCGCTTAAGTAGCAGCTATGTCTAATGTATGGCAGAGAAACGCCTTTCAATAAACCATCCTTCCTTTAGAGAAAAAGGAATCAGCGACCCCTTGTGGGCACATCTGGCAACCTATTAAAAAAAAAGGAGTGGGAAAGACTGAGTCTTATCATAGCTCTGTTTCACCCTGCCAATCCCCCATATGCTCAAAAATGCCAGTAGCTGGTGTGTGTATATTAACCAGAATATGTCTTCTGTATTTAGAGGATTTAGCTATGGAAGAGCACTGAGGTTCTGCACCTTTTGTGGCTGTACAGAAGAAAAAATGCTGGTCTGTGACCATGCCAATTTATGGTTGTATAAACAAGAGTTCAGCTCCATGCAACAGTTTCCAGGTCTGCAAACCAGAGTGTAATTCCACACAACAGCTTTCTGGGATGCAGAACAGAACAGATTTCCACCCATTTCCAGATCTGCACACAGATAAAGTCTTCCTATAATTACAAATACGTCAGGAACTTTTTTTCCTTGAACTGCCCTGTTTCATGCTTCCTGACTGTCAGAGCTGTCATGCAGTGGAATATGCTGCCTCGGAGTGTGGTAGGGTCTCCTTCTTTGGAGGTTTTTAAGCAGAGGCTGGATGGCCATCTGTTGGGATTGCTTTGATATGGGTTCCTGCATGGCAGGGGGTTGGACTCGATGGCCCCTGGGGTCTCTTCCAACTCTATGATTCTATGATTCTATAATTCTCTGATTCTATGCTTGGTCAACACAGCCGTTCATGTAGCTGTTCTCAGAAAAGTTCTTCTTTCTGGCCTCTAATCTTTTGTGCACAGTTTTTATCAGTCATCTCACAGTGGAAGTAGTTAGTGGCGTGAATAATCCCTTGTGATGACACTGTGGATGTCCCACCATCAATGCCGCCTGCTCCTTCCCTCCAAAGTGCCATGATGCCCAAGCTATACCATGATGCTTTACTAGCCTAGTGAAAATCTTATTATTTAGGGTAGCGGTTCCCAAACTTTGGCTGTCCACATATTTTGGACATCAGCTCCCAAAATTCCCAACTACTGGACAAACTAGATGAGATTTCTGGGAGTTTAAGTCCAAAAAACCTGGAGGACCAAAGTTTGGGAACCATTAATTTATGAGGGAAAATTTTTTTATCCTCTGTTCCATTTTCAAATGCTTATTTTTCAACGACTTCTAAATGCCTGAAGCTTTATACAGTATAAGGCAATACAAGTCTGCTGAGAAGCAAGCCTCACTGATTCCAGTGAGACTTACTCCTAAGTAGAGGCACATAGGATGGCAATTTCAGTCTCACTTTGGTGGGGGTACCTATTCAGAATTAATCCTTGTAGAGTGAGACTTACTCCAAGGCAGAAATGTATAGTATTATGATTTCAGTGTTACTTTGGAGGAATGTGTACTCAGACGTATGCTCTGCTGACTCTGGTGGGATTTACCCCCAGGTGGATACATAAGGGGGTTGCAATTTCAGTGTTACATTAGAGGAATTGCCTACTCAGAAGTAAGATCCACTAACTTCAACGGGATTTACCTTGATGTAGGTGCAATTTCAGTCTTACTCTTGCTGGGAGTGCCTATTCAGAAGTAAGCCCCACTGAATTCAGTGGGACTCATTCCCCTAGGCAGACGTGTACATGGTGGCTATTTCAATCTTGGAAGTTCCTACAGAAAGCTAAGGCCCACTGAGAGAGCCCTTCTGGACAAACACATAGATTTCAGAACCAACTGGACAAAAGTCTAACTGCAATTAGTAGATCTCCTCCCTGAAATACAGGAAAAAAGGGTGGGAGAGCAAGTAGGTAAGGTGGTCACAGATGACATCTGCTGTGGGATGGAGGACTATAAGCAAACATGTCAGGAGGTAAATGTAGCCAGCAATGTGGTGGCAGGCATAGGAGATGGTAAGACTTTGCTAATGAAGCAGAATGTTGCCGATGTGGGAGGGGAACAAAAGGAGTGAGAAGGCAACATGGAGCCTGTTCACACTACACAATTATAACATTTTTATTCCACTTCAACTATCACGGTTCCATTCTATTGAATTCTGGGACTGGCAGCTTAGCGAGAGGCATTTAGGATTCTTAGCCAGAGTACTCCAGTGCCTCGCCAACTTACACATCCCAGAATTCCATAGGAGGGAATTATGGCAATTAAAGTGGAACAACGGCACTATAACTGTGTACTATAATGGGCTCACAGACCCTGCTCTGCCCCCACCCCCCAAAAAAACAAAAAACTGCCGTCACTTCAAATTTAAATTGCCCTTTTTACTGCAAAAGGGAAAGGTGCTTTTGATGGTGCTGGACTATGAGAATGGTCATCAATGACTGCAAACGGCTGCATGCCTCATGTACATTGCAAAATGTAAATGTAGAACACCAGTAAACTATCAAGCACAGGCGCTGTGACTTTCGCTCCATTTGGATCTTTCTACTGACAGGAGATAAGTTGAAGCAGCTTGCAGGTGAATGAGGAACCTTACAGCACCTGCTGAAATTCTTCTCCTCTACCACTCACACACACACCTGCAAAAGGCTCAGGGTGAGACTAATTCTCCCTTGCCTGCGTGCACTGGTTTTTAGGACACCTGGACGGGAGCAGAATAGCATGCTTCCTAGTCTTCCAGAGTTGAACACGTTCATCAAAATACGGGGGTGGGAGGGACGTTGATATGTGAATCTACTGTTGAAACAGCTGCATTGGGTGCCTGTCTGTTTCTGCCCAGAATTCAAACTACTGGTTTTGTCCTTTAAAACCCTAAACAGCTTGGGTCTAGACTACCCGAAAGACTGTATCTCCTTATATAAGCCAGCACCAGTGTTAAGATTTGGAGGGGAGGGCTTTCTCTCAGCCCCACCCCCTTTATAGGTGCAATTGATGAGGACTCACAAGAGAGCCTTTTCTATGGCTGCTTCTAGACTGTGGAGCTCTCTTCCAAGGCCATTTCCACACTACACTCTTATAGCGCGATTATTCCGCTTTCAACATCCTATGGAATCCTGGGGTTTGCAGTTTCAGGAGGGGCCACCTGGCCCCTCCCGAAACTGCAAACCCCAGGATTCCATAGGATGTTGAAAGCGGACTAATCGCGCTATAAGAGTGTAGTGTAGAAATGGCCCAAGGGAGGACTTGTTGACCTCCTTCCTGCTCTCTTTCTTCCAGCAGGTAAAAGACCTTTGTATTTAAGCAGGCCTTTGCATTTTAATTACGGAATAGTAGTGTGCATGTAAGTGATGTTCTGTTTTCATCTTTTATTGGAACTGTTTTAAATATGCTGTAAGTGTTTTTAGTGTCTTTAAGCGTGTTTTAATAATAGTGATACTTAATTCCTTTTTAACTTTTGTAAATTAATGTTTTAGCAGCAAATTTTTAAATTATTGTAAACCACCTTCAATTCCATTTGGGAGAAAGGCAGAATATAAATTCAATAAATAAATATGTATCTTTATTTATTTGTTTAACACACACACATGCATACTCTGCTGGCATTATCAGCTCAACTTGAGAACATATCTGCAGGACATGACCACCTGAATTTAACTGGTGTTTGGAGCCAAGGCCAAGACCCATCAATCCACTGAAGCAAGTAGGTTCTCGAATCATTCTCTGAATGTAACCAATTAACAAGAGGAAATGGGTGCCCAACTCTCATTGCTGATGGGAGAAGTAAATCACACAGCTATCAAACCTTTCTCTCTCTTTCTGCCTGTCTGTCTTAGTGGAAAATGAATTAAAGTAAGCCTTGCTGCAGTGTTTATTGTGTTCAGATTATGCAAATTCCTGCAGATTTTTCAATGGTCAGAAAGCTGCAGTCATCCATATCTTTTTGTTTAATGGGTTCCTAAAACCACAATGAGTGGACTTTTTTTAAAAAAATATATGTTTGACTTGATTTACTTTCATCAAGGATTGAGAGCAGATGACTCAAAAGGGTAATTTGCATGAATTTTTACTGAAAAGGACTGTCCACAGGAACTGTTGTCTTTGATAAATGAGCCCTCATTTTGTTAGGAAACATTTCTGAACCTTTTGCATTTTTGTAAAACCCACTAATACCTAAATAATAAAAACATATGACTTCGTGTCTGTAACTGCAGAAAGAAAACCATTGAGAATTGCTGGGGAAATGAGTTATACCCACAAGCATTTAGGTTCACTACTTATTTGGAAATCTATAGATGGTAAAGTCACCCCCTTCTGTGCCATGGCAGGAGAAAATTCAGATAGAAAAGCTTTGATCCTGCATTTACATGGAGGGGAGAAGTGTCACCTGATATATTTCTGCATGTCACGGTGCTACAAAAGGCATAGGAATGCTGTTGAAAACTAAACTGGCAAACTTTACTGTCAATGGTAATAGCAGCTGATGGAGGATTACTGAGAGAAAAGCAGAAGAGGAGAGAGCTTCCATTCACAGAGTTGCAAACACACTAGAGCAGCGGTTCTTAACCTTTTCTTTACCATGGAGCCCCTTCATATATTGTTGCCACGGACCACCAAAATTTATAAAGAAATGTGATGTACTTTCTCTCAGCTGCTCAGTGTCATTCACTTGCTTGTTCTTACCACATGCAAAAGCAACAAATACTGAGAATGTTTTTTGCCATCAAACAATAATTTTCATAACTATTGAACAGTATGAGATATTGTAATGAAACTTGGTACGAATTACATCTGTCACCAGCCAAAGATATGATGTCTACTACTTGCTCTTTGAGATTAATGTATGGCCGTCCATATTTCTGTCTTTTATAACTTTAAAAGTTCATAACATTTCTTCAAGCCTTCGCAAGCCACCTGTGAGGACATCACAACTCCCCAGGGGTCTGAAGACCACATATCAAGAACCACTGCACTAGCTGATGGCTACTTCAAGCCAATGGTTATGTGCTTCGCACGTTCCCTGCTTGGATAGGAGCTGAAACTTGTTGTTCCCATGTCAATGTGGTGATGAATCCAATTTGGGTTTTAGTGCCAATTTTAAATGAACTATTCAAGGCACTGAACCATATCTCTGAAATAGGTCCAGGACTCTGGATAGCTCTTTTAGACTAAAACCCAGAATGGATTCCCCAGTCCACTGAAATGGAAGTCCACCTGCCATTCTTATCATAGCTTTGTTCAAAGCTTGGAAATGTTACTTTTTCGGACTATAGCTTCCAGAATCCCCCAGTAACCATGGCTACTATTGCTTCCACCCACATCTGGTTTTATTGTGGGAAGGACTGATGTGGCCGAGGGCGGGCTTCAGGGGCTTACAAGTCCCCCTTAATACTTGGAGCTTTCTCAGAAGAAGAAAGCTCAGGATCCTATACAAGAACTCAGAGCTCCTGGGTTCTGCTCCTAAATCTCAGGGTCTAGGCATAAGGAGACCTGGCGATCCCAAAAGAGCACTTGGTAGCCATATTAGGGGCTTTCTGGTCATCTTAACAAGAATACAAGGACAGCCCTACTGCATCAGACCAAAGGCTTATCCAGTCCAACATTCCTCATTTCCTCAGTGCCCAAACATAAACAGGACATTAGAACACCTAAGGTAATTAAAGGACGGAGTTTTTACCTAAGTATAACACAGCTGAAAATCAGTCCTTACCTGACAAGATAGCAAACTGCCGGTGAAGCTGTTCTATGATATCCACGGCAACAAGAGGCCTGATCTCCTGTTGCATGATTTCATCTGCGCAAGAAGGGAGAGAGAGAGACAAGGAGAGAGAAAGAGGGAAAGGGAGGGGAAAAAAAATTAGAGAAACCTCCAATCAGTTGAGCGAGAAACTCTCTTGCAGATGATTTCCACAAGAGCACATAGAAGATACTCAGATGCTACTAGTCTTTTTTTTTTTTTTTGCACTGATCATTGGTTCTCTTGCTTTTGTCATATGATTTCTTTTTAATGACAGAGATGCTTGCACAGTGTTGTTTACAGAAAAGCCCCAATTTAGTTCATGTATTGTCTTTTGGAGAAATGGGCTTTTTATAAGCTTGAGTGCTTGCCAGCCCTGATTGCAGCGTGCTAAGGGAGAGGAGGTTTCTAATATGGCCAGCTTTTGTGGCCTATATATTGTGTCAGTGCATGTACATGCTCAGATGAAGCAATTTTCCATCTTTACACCTTAAAAGCATAGCCTATTTTTGACCAAAATTCTGATGGGTTTGCCCCTATCGGTGTAACAAGTGCTCCATTCACACACAGATTTTAGAACACATATTATTACTATACCCTTTGCCACACTGCCTTTTGTCTTGCATTACTGCATCTCAAAATGTGGCACAGACCTTCTGAATACCCTCCAACTGTCTTGATTTGCAAGGACAGTCCTGATTAATCCTTTGTCATCCCACTTTTTCAGCCGATTTTAAAATGTCCCAGTTTCTCTCTCCATTTCCCTTCTTCGTCCTCAGCTTTCTTCAGTTCCTGCAAACTGAGTCCGACGTACAAAGATAGCTTGCACTCAGTTCTTAGCAGGGGAGAGGAGAAGAGGAAACGGAATCTCTCCCTTCCCAGTAGGGTCAGGCAACAGCAAACTGCTGCAGCTGTCCTAGCTTGTGTGTTCTTCTTCATTAACAACTTTTACCATCTTGATCACACGCAGATGTTGCTTAGCCATATATGTGCCAGTTTTCATTTGCAAAAATTTGGAGGGTATGCTTCTAAGAGAGATACAAACGGTTTCTGGGGGACTTAGGTCCTCCTTGCCTCTTCTCCACCTCCCAGTACATTCCCATATTTGCTATAAACGGGAAGCAATTTGGATAGCTGACCACAGATTCCCAACATAACTTCTGTTCAGTCCTGTGTGGCAAGTGTTTCTCACTTGAAACTCCCAGCACCATTGCATAAGGTTGTACAGAAGTCTGCTCTTCCTTGACAAACATTAATCTCATTGCCTTTTTTTAAAAAACAGGTTTCAAAAGATTTTTTTTAAAAAAAGGTTTTTTAAAACACTCATTTATGTTTCCATAATTTCCCTCAGTTGTAACTTCAGCAGTTCAACTATTTTAACACTTACATTTCCTCCCAATTATGTTTCATTCAGATACATTTTTCCTTTGAAAATGATTTTGAAGAAGAAAATTCCCATCACATTCAGAAATGTGGTTGCAAAGCCGTATTTTTATTAAATTCAGAACAAGCCCATGCTTGTTCAAAATACAACAAAATGGCTGTCTCTGCCCTCCCTCCAGATGGTGTGATGTCCTTCTTTTACTCTTTTTGAAAAAAATAAGATTTATGTATATGTAATATTTCAATAGGATTCTAAGCATTTAAAGGGAAAAGGGGGAATCAAGGCTCTTGGGACAAAATCTAGCAGCTGCTAATGCTTTATGTATAGTAATTCATGTATATTTTGGGTGGGGGCACTGTGCCTTCCTTTCTGTTCATACTAAAGAAATTAACAGCAGTATAAAGGTGTATGTGCAGCAGCTGCTCATACTTTGAATAATGGATGATAGAAGGATGTGGGTGGTGTTGTAAACAGATGTGTGCAGAGTTTGAGAGCGCCGAGAATGTCGTTTCTGGCATCCACCTAAAGCTGGGGTGAGGAATAAATGCCTGTTAAGATCGCTAGGTTAGTACCATCCCAGGCCCTATGATGTCAGGGTCAAAATATGGGAACTAGGGGTGGCCCATGGTGATATAACAAGGTGTGTCCCCCTGCTGATCTCACAGGGAGTAGGCCTTGGTAATGTCATTAGTCATGATACATTAAGTATGAGCCATAATAGTACAGAGCATGAAATTCATGGAGTCATAGGCCCTTTTCGCATGACGTTTGCCATGCGAAAAGGCACCTGGAGCATTGCGCGATTGTGAGGAGCGATCTGCACGACACACTCACAATTGCGCGATGCTCCAGGGTAGGGCAGGCGCCGCTTGTGCACTTTTTCATTTTCAGCCGAAAATGGTACGTGATTGTGCATTGCTCCAGAGCCCCAAGCGTACTTGCGTGCGGAGACTCCAGAGCTGCGGCAGTCACGCTTCCTGCCCCAGTGCAGCCTGGGAAACTCGCAGGCTGTGCTGCAGAAGGAAGAGGTGGGGCTCTCACGCTGCCTGCTCGGGAGCAGGCAGCTTGCGCAGAGCTGAAGCAGCGGGGACACGAGAGCCTCTCGCTGGAGTCTGCTCGCACAATCTCCGCACTCCAGCACTGAAAAAAGGTAAGGTGTGGAAAGGGCCATAGAATCACAGAGCTGGAAGAGACCACGAAGGCCATCCAGTCCAACCCCCTTTTGTTTTGTCATAATCGCATAATTGCAGCATGCCGGCATCTGCCATCATAACACAACTGTGCAATTACAGCAAAACAATTTTTTAAAAAAAACATATCTGTATTGGGGAACAGAGTTGTTTCTGTGCACCAGCAGCACCAAGCAGCAATGGTAGAACAGCAGAGATATTGGAGCCATTAACAATGGTTTTTTTTCTCCCCATCAATGGAAAGATGCAATCCAATAATGATGGAAACACAATGCAACAATCAGAGAGCAACTATGTTGTGTGATAAGGAAAAATCAAACAGAACTAACCCAGTGCAATCATGCAACAAACCTATTGCATGATAAAGTCCTTCATATATTCTTGCACAAGGGGTGACATAATGGATCTTCCTTACACTCTTCCTCGTCACTCCATTTTATCCCCGTAACAAGCAAGTGAGGAAGGTCAGACTGAGAGACAGTGGCTGGTTCAAGTCTGTCCATAGTCAGCCAACCTGAGAAGCAGGGGCTGGCCCAAAATCACTTCCTCACACAGTAGGACCCACCTCTCCCTTGTCCTACGGTTCTGTCAAGTGCTTAGAGGCAAGACAGGCATCCAGTGCAAACTCAGAGCAACCTGAAAGTGACTAGGGCCATAATTCTATACACCAGAAAGGGGGGCCACTGTAGGGGGTGCATAGGGCCAATTCTTACCTCCAGAGAGAACCACACCTGCCTGTTTTCAGCCAACTGCTAACCAAAACCAAAGCAATTTCTGCCTCCGGAAGCATTCCCACTTTTTTGATGAGGCCTTCTTAAAAACGTTTCAGATTGCAAGTATGCAAGGGTAGACTACTGTGTTTGGAGTAGCAGTTTGGTCTTGGGGGGTTATTTTGGGTGAAAAATCATCTGAAACTAAAGGGATCTTTAGGGGTTTGGAGGGAAGGAGCAAAAAAAGCCCCACAGGCCACAAATAAATTACATGTTCCCCAAACTAGTGGGAGAAAATGCCATAAAACATGACGCCTGAGATTCTGCATCAAGCAGGCACAGCATAATGCTCTGGCCATGCAGTTTGGCACCTGCCCTCCACATAAGCCTCTTTCTGGAGGCAGTGCAAGGGGCTATCTGTAGATCTTTTTTCTCTGTCCAACCCTACCCTCCCTTGCATCTGTCAAGCCCTGAGAAGAGCTGCTGCTTTTGCTGCTTTGCTGCAAAGAGGGGAGAAAGCGGGAAGGCAATCCAGATGACAAAGAACTCATTCATCTCCACTCAGAGGGAAAAGGAAATGGGAGTGCACTCAGATATGGAGTGTACTGTCCTATCCCTTCCCTTTGGAGCTCCATCAGTTGAATTGCTTTTCTACTTTCTGCCCTCCCCAGCCACAATTAGCAGCCCATCCTAGGGCTTTACATTTGAGGGGCTAATTTTGGGCTTTGCAAAAAAAGAGTACAGAATAGCACTTCGTACTCCATCCAAAAAGAGACATACAAACACATAAGCCACACTTATGTGCCTGTATGTCACTAACAGGATTCCAGCCAACGAGATTTACTTCTGAGGAAAACATGTACAGGATGGTGTTCCAAAAGTATCTTTCACATGTTTGAGGCATAGAAAAGGTGGAAGAGTCAATATTCCCTTCCCTCAAGTTTAAATTATATATACATGACAATTCGGGGGAAATGTGTCTATGACAGGTCTATCGATGTAAATCTAAAGGACTCTTCTAATAACTCTTGCTAGAAACCAGCCTTTCCCCAACAGCCATCATGCAAATGTGTTGGATTTTTAAATCGTCTTCAACCAATTTGGCTAATGGTCATTTTGGCCGGGGAAGGTGGGAGTTTGTATTCCAATACATCCAGATGGTGCTAGGTTGGAAAACTCTATTATAAACAATTAGACTGGCCTATCCCATCCATATGCATATCAAAACCAAACATTTCTTTGCTTAAAAAGGAACAGATTGTTTGATGTTGACCCCAGTCATCATAAGGTATCAAAAATAACTATCAAAAATAGCTACAAAGGTATCAAAAATAACTACCAGAAATGTTCTTCGTTGCGTTTCCAAAGTTTAATATTCAACCTGCCCTTTTCCCAAGATAGTCCTTTTATGTACCTAAGAACAGGCCTTTGTTTAGAAAAAAAAATCCTCTTTCTCTACCCCTCAAACACAAGGAAATCTGCAATTGTGCTATTTGTTACTTTGAAATATCCCTGTCTGTCTAAGTAAGCCATGCATTTGCCCACATGTAACACCTAAAGGGTTTATTTTTGGAACATTAAAGTAAAACAAATCCAATTATCATCTACAAAATTCCTACATTAAGAGCTCAAACAGCTTCAATCATCATTATTTATTCATTAAACAAGTATTCTGAAACTGCCATTCATCCTAATGGACATGAGAGTGGTTTACAAGAACAGGCATGAAAAGACTAAAAACAGGGTATTTAAAGACTTGATGTTGTGGTATCAAAATACAGCACAGCTATCCCATGCGGGACAACTAATTGCCTTATTAGGAAAGTAAATGAGGCAACTAAACCAAGTTTTAAAAGGAGAGGGAAAAACAGAAATCCCTGTGTCTAGGAAATATCCCAGCTGACCAAGTTTCTATAGACTCCACATCAGGGACCCTGTCACACTACACAGTTATACTGCTACAATTCCACTTTATCTAACATGGCAACATCCTATGAAATTTTGGGCTTTGTAGTTTAGGAAGAGGTATTTAGAATTCTCTGGTACCTCACCGAATTACGAAGCCTAGGATTCCAAAGTATGTTGCCAAGACAGTTAAAGTGGAATCATTAGCAGTGTAAATATGTAGTATGAAGGAACGTAGAGTCATCAATACTGTGGGCCCTTGGTGTCCGCTAGGGTTGGTTTGAGGACCCCTTGTGGATACCAATGCTTATGGATGCTCAAGTCACATTATGTACAATGGTGTAGTAACATGGTGTCCCTTCTACAAAATAGCTAAATCAAAGTTTGCTTTTAAAAAAAAAATATTTTCAAGCTGTGTCTGGTTGAATCAGTGGATACAGATTCCGCAGACAGGCAGGATCAACTGTACTCATTGCTTGCCACTAGTTTGTTTTCATTTTTCTTTTGCATTCAAATATATCGTTCCAAACACGTATCAGTCAATGGAGGCCATTGTGCAGCTTCTGACTTGTTCTGTCTTAAAGCGGAGTTGGTTGCTAGGATTCCCAGACTGCAGAGCCTGGACCCTCTTCTCCAGTCCTCAGAGTGAGGGTGGGGAGTCTTAGGGCCAAAGTGTCGCCTTGAAATTACGCACACCCATACAAGCCTCATTTGTTAGACTTGCTGATTTTGTTTGAACGATATACGGCAGGTGAATGAATGAATGCACTGTGGGTGGAGCTTAATGTGTTATGCTTAATGCCTCTTCTAACATCCCTCTTGTAACACTATCAGGACATCACAAAAGATTGTCCCCGGGTCTCCATTTTTCTCTTGAAATATCAAGACTGAGGGTAGTCTGGACCTAGCAATCTTCTTGGCCACACTCAGCCCCACTGGCTGACGTCACAGATACCCCGGGGTCACTTCCGAAACCCTCTGCGAAGGACAAATTCCGGCTAGTGGCAAGATTGATCTGTCTCTCCTCCAGCTGCCTGCAATGGGGATGAAAAGGAGGGCTGAGGGACATAAAGTAGGTGGCAGAAAGAAAGAACGTATGGCAAAGAGAGAGGAAAGGCCCTGCTCTTTTTGGCTCTGGCTGGACCAACCACAGACATGCAGCCCCAACTGTTGTTCCTGTGTGTCTTCAAGTGGTTTCTGATCTATGGCAACCCTGAGGAAAAGCTATGATGAGGTTTTCTTGGCAAGATCTGTTCAGAGGGTTTGTGTTTGCTTCCTCTGAGGCTGAGAGAGCGTGACCTTCCCAAGGTCACCCAGTGGGTTTCTGTGGTTAAGTGGGGATTTGAACCTTTGTTTCCCGGGTCATAGTCTAACGCTCAAACCACTACACCAGAGCTTTCCAAACTTTTCACATTGGTAACACACTTTTTAGACATGCATCATTTCGCGACACAGTAATTTCAGTTTTACTAGCAAACTGGAGGGTAAACCAACTCCTCGTAAGAGATAGACACATACATAAATTGCAATAACAAAATGTATGGGGACACAGCGTATCTCATGAAAACCTTTAATATATTTCTTAAAAGTATATGATTTATAAATAATAACATACATTTCCAAGATGGTAGGCGACGCACCTACACGCTTCAGGTGAGACACTAACGTGTCACGGCACACTGTTTGGAAAATCTTGCACTACACCACGCTGGCTCTTGCAGCCCCCTGATTACTCTACAATATAACCCCCCAACCCTGCAACAGAGTATCCAGAAGCATGGCAAATTTCAGTTGCAGTGTGTTATAGAAATATAGCCTCAAGCAAATTTGGAAGTATTTGATTTGGAAGTATCATTTGTCAGAATCTCTGTGCCCCAATCCTCCAAATGCTATGGGTTACCACACATCCTAACTGAGGGGTTCTGGGACCTGTAGTCCAAAGGTGTAGCCTTTCCAAGCTCGGGACTCCAGATGTAGTCGGCCAGGGGCATCTCTTATCCAATGCAATGGAAAAGGAGCAGAGGTTGCAATAGACTACATATATGCTCTCCTCCCAACTCCTGTTTGTTTTCTTTGAGATTTATACACAAATATCACTAGCAGATTAGGCTCCATCAATGGGACTAAAGTGTCCAGACCTAGGAAAATAACAGTACCAGTCTATTTTGATTTTGTCAGACCTCATCTGGAATCCTGTACAGTTCAAGAAGGATACTGACAAGCTGGAATGTGTCCAGAGAAGGGCGAGCAAGATGATCAGAGGTCTGGGAACAAACTCTATGGGGAACAGCTTAGGGAGCTGGTTATGTTTAACTTGAGGAAGAAAAGACTGGGAGATGATATGGGCAGTTACCTTTAAATATCTGAAAGATGTCACACAGATTAGAAGACAGAACTAGCTTGTTTTCTACTCCTATAGAGACCAGGACACGAATCAATAGATTCAAGTTAAAAGAAAAGAGATTCCACCTCGGCATCAGGAAAAACTTGCTGATACTAAAACAGTTCAACAGTGAATCAGACTTCCTCAGAAGGTACGGTACTGACTCTCCTTCTTTGGAGATTTTTAGACAGAGCGTCAGCGACGATCTCTTAGATGTGTTTTTGCAGTGAATGCATGCTTGGCAAGATGCTGTCGTCCCTTCCAACATTATGATTCTAGAGCAGGCTTTTAGAAACTGAAGGAATCCCAACAGATTTCTGACAAATCTACCCACTTCACCACTTACCCAACAATTCTTGGATAACACTTCAACTTCCTGAAATGTACCTGCAACTAAAATATCTAAAAATAATTATGTTCTGTCCAGGTGATGGGAGTGGAAAATGCTACTTGAGAGTATAAGTGGGAGGCGAGGTATGACTTTTGAAATGCTTCCTTAATTTTTAACACTGCAAGTAAAAAACTAGAAAGTAGAGGAAAAAACTCGGCTGGAATATTTCTCCTTGGACTGTTAGAATTCCTGATCGGAAGTGTGGCTGCTATTGTTGTTGGGTTTTTTTTTAATGAGAAGCATTCAAAAATGCCCTCCTTCCTCAACTGGAACAGCCCACTGCACCCCTTCAGGACTCTCTCACCTCTTGCTCCCACTCCAGAGGACAGTTGGCCCTCCACATTCGCAGGTTTCACGTTCGTGGATTTATCTGCACGTTTCTCCAACCCCTGTCCGTCCCCATCTCAAGTGCTTCTCTTCTGGGGGAAACTTCCCTCTCCAGATCCATTTAGGCCATGCAGCCCTTCAAAACCCACCTCTGGTCCTCCTCTTCCTCCACCAGCTGCCGCCTGGCCAACTAAAGATGGATCACACCCATCAGCACCACAAACCTTCTCCCATTGCACCCACACATACCCAACGAAGGAGACGGGTGAGAAAGAAGAAGTATATGGCCGCCATGCTGTCCCACTCCATTTCTCTCTCCTTCCTCTGACCTGGTTTGGACTCTGGGAACCTGTTCTCCCCCATGCCTTGGCCCCCTTTCCACAAATGCACACACACATTTTGATATTTGTGCTTTTTCCACCTTTGTGGGGGGCTTTTGCCCCTAACCCTAGTGAATGTGGAGGGCTGACTGTGGTCTTAAAGTTTATTAAAACTGTTCTGCTCGCATGTGTCTTTGAAGTAAAATGTAGACTGGTTAAAGTAGAATACGTCATTCTCAAATGCTGTTTCGATGACATGCCCTTTGCCTGAGGGTTTCTAGTCATTAAAAGACAAACACCATACTGTAAAAATCTGCCTTATGACGCGGAGGGAAAAGCAACCCTTTAAAATAAGAAAGAACTGCTTCATTAACATTTACCAGCAGGCCTAGTATGAACAAAAAACATTTTTGTGTGTGTTTTGACTGACATGTACATTTATTTTATAAGTGGTTGCTCCTAAAAATAACCATTTGACACTGAAGCTCTTTTTCTTACCAAAAGAATTTTGTGGGATGAGGATAAAAGATGTGGTAATAAGGATTACCACATTTTGAATGTTTTTTTAAAAATGTGGGTACTTGAGAATAAGCCCAGGAGATAAATTTACCGCTATACCTTGCTTATTTACACCTTATTTACCAGGTGAAATGATTGTGTAGAAGAGGGAAATCTGGCAAAGGTTGCTTGTCACACAACTGAAATTCCTTCTTAGAACCATTACAGGGATAGGAGCCCTGTCCCTCATGGAGCACCATCGTAATGTAGCGCCTTTGAGCACTGGACCACGACCCTGGAGACCAGAGTTTGATTCCCCGCTCAACCATGGAAATCCACTGGGTGACCTGGGGCGTGTCACATACTCTCAGCTCCAGAAAACCCCATGACAGGTTTGCCTTAGGGTTGCAGTAAGTCAGAATAGCCTTGAAGGTACACAAGAACCATGTTTAGTTCTACTAGAAGTCCTATTCTGGGGACTTTATTGTGTTTACAAGGGCGAAAGGCAAAAGAGCACAGCTGGAAAGCCAGCATATTATAAGCCTCTACTAGCTTACACCATAGGGTCACATTCAGAAAACAGACAGTAATCCACACAGATAATTCAAGAAAGTGAACCAAGCCAGAACAATGTACACATAAGCTTTATATTCTGATTGCATCTGATTGTGGACTCAGCCCACAACATATCACATCAAACTAAACTTGTTAGTGTATAAGGTACCCTAAGTCTCTTGGTTGTTTCTGTGTGTTAGATTCATGTCTCATTAGGAGACTGTTTTCTGAAGCTCCTATTCAGTTCCTTCAGGAGTAAAACCAGGTGGTGACAGTTGTGTAGGGACAGGGGGCCAAGGAGGGCAGTTTGCCCCAGGGGGCAATGTTTTTGGGGTGTCCTGGCCCCCCCACATGCCCTGGCCATGCGCCCACGCACCACAACCACGCACAGCGGCCACGCTCCTCATGGTATAGCCCCGTGCCCCTCTCACCCCCCCTCCCTCCACACACTCCAAGCTCTGGCACTGGGTGATGACTGATTCATGACAGGGGCCATTTCCGCACTAGCCTGTTATAGCGCGATGATTCCACTTTCAACATCCTCTGGAATCCTGGGGTTTGCAGTTTCGGGAGGGGCCAGGTGGCCCCTCCCAAAACTGCAAACCCCAGGATTCCAGAGGATGTTGAAAGTGGAATCATCGTGCTATAACAGGCTAGTGCGGAAGTGGCCAGGGACTTATGAGTTGGGGCAACCCAGCCCTGGCACATCACTCATCCACCCCAGGAACCTTGTTTGTCATTGAAGTCAGATGTCTTTTCGGCACCAGATAAAGTCACTCATATCTGCCTGGGCCAGGGATGGGCAACTGTGGGGAGGGGGAATTTTTCACTTCCACATACTCACAGTGGGCCATAGCAATGTGTCAGCAGTGAATGGTATGAGGGTTCATATGTCATTTCTGATTCCCATTGGAGCTTATTTCTATTTTTCATTCATTTGACTGGGGACGGGGGAAGCAAATGAGTGGATTAGTGAACCATTTTAACATGCTTTGGGTGGTTTTCAAGTCAAATGTTGCCCAAATGTTGCTTTTAAAAATTACAGGTTTTTGTTGGGGATGGCGGTGAGTGTTCGTTGCTAAGAAACACTGTGAAATTCATGGGGGTCACCACAGCTCAACAGGAGACTTGACGGCACAGACACACACACAGAGGGGTGTCTCAGGGGATGCAAAAATGGGCCTAAGGGCCACATGCAGGCCCCAGACCACACTTTTCCCACCCATGGCCTAGGATGCTTTTTTTTATCCTGTTTTAAACTGCCTTCTTCATTTTCTACTAATGGTAGGTTTTAGCAGTTTTAAAGCGATTTGCTGCTATTTAATGTTTAACTCTCTAAAAGGCGGACGAAACCGCTTAAGGAAGCAAAAATGAATGAGCAAAAATAGTTGACAAATTCAGCTTGATAAAGGAGATAAACAATTGTCTTGCACAGGGGTGGGAATTACTGGCCCTCCAGCTGTTGTTAGATTGCAAATCCCAGCACTCCTCACATTGGTTATGCTGGCTAGGTTTGCTGGTAATTGCACTCCAGCAACATCTGGAGAGCTGAATTATTTCAAAACTGTCCTAGAAGAATTCAACATGGGGGAAGCACTCCAACATAAAGCCTGCAAAAGTCTTGGGACTGCAGCTTCCAGAATCCTCGAGTTACCATAACCAGTGGCCAAGCCGGATGAACTATTCTAGGCATTTTAGCCCAACAAAAATAACTTTCCCAAGCTGTGTCTACACTGTCTTGTCATGCATGCATGCACACACACACACACACACACACACACACAGATAAGACCACACCCAATGTGCATCTGTATTACACAGTTTTATCAGTTTCATAGCACTTTTATTGGCACCCTTCTAATTAATCCTGGGATTTGCAATTTGGAAAGATACTTAGAAGCGTGTGCTACAGTGATGTAGTGAGCTCTCTCAGTCTCTGAGAAGATGGACTGAAGAGGAATTCTTTAACACAGGCAGCAGTTGAGGTACTTGGATGGGAGTAGACTACAGCTCTCTAGCACAGAACTCTAAGTACCTGACCTAACAATAAATACTAGGACTCCTCTGCAATTCCTTAGGACAGACCCCTGACTATTAAAATGGTATCACACCAGTACGGGTGTAAGATGCACCCCAAACTCAAGTAGAACGGCTAAGATCCAAGGAAGCAGCTGCCGCTGGAGGTTTCTGTTCTGAGCCACAGTCACCGGCAGTCACAGATACGTGGGGCAGAACATGTGGGCTTGCCTTGCACCAAAAGACTAGTAACAGTTTCTACATCAGAGTTTGTTACCTTACAGTCATGACAATGGTTAAAAGAAGATAACCTTATATGCAAATACATATAAGAGGCACTGAGCTCCCCTTCTGACATGGAATACATGCCCTCATTTCTGAATCTGTCCTACTGTCCCACTCACCATATCACTCCAGAGAGAATCTGGGTCATTTAGTACAGCTATTATCTCTGGCATGCTGGATTATCAGTAATGTGTGTGCGAGAATTAATGGAAACAGTAGGAAGGCAGAGGGAAAGGATGAGGCAAAGTCTCATGATTTGTGGGCTTCAGTTCAATCTGTCAAGAATAGCACATCGGGGCCAAGTGTAATCACAGTCCTGCATATACACAATAGCGCATCTTCGTAATACACACAAGTTACTCAGTGGAATTAAGAGCTCAGGCAAGCTGCTGAGTGGGCATTTAGCTTTTGTTTGTTTGTTTGTTTAATTAATTTTATTGTGATTGCATCGTATAAAACAACATTTCTCATTGTACGTTTTACCGAACTATTACCGCTATCTTCCACTCCTCTCTGGATTTCAATAGTGTTATTTCATTGACATATCAACATTATGCATCGCATTGCATTTGTTAACATACAAGATAGATCCTGCTCTTCGACCCTACTTTACATGTTCCATGATATTCCACCGATTTTTACTTCTAACTACTCATGCTACCATGACTTAAGAATTATTATCTGTCAACACCTTACCCGTTTCCAGAACAATTTGCCATTCTTTGTTAATGTCATCATCTGATTTTCCTTTTAATCTCTGAGAGACTATATCTGCATTCCGATTTTCAATAAAAGTTGCCCACCATTGCTCTATTGTAGGTATCTGCTCCGTTTTCCATAGCCTTGCATATTCAATACGGGCTGTCGTAATCATATACAGCATTATTCGCCAATATTTCTTTGCAACAGTTCCATCTAACACATGTGTCATATTTAATATGTACAGTTCAGGTTTCTTACCAATTTGAACCCTCAATATTTTACATATCATATTATGTATATCATTCCAATATTTTTTAGCCTTAGGACATCACCACCACGTATGAAATAGTATTCCAACATTCTCCTGACACTTCCAACACTGACCTGTTCCCGTATTATATATCTTCTTTAATTTTTCTGCTGTCATGTACCATCTATGAAAAAGCTTATAATAGTTCTCTTTTAGGTTCTGAGCTGCAGTAAATTTTTGTGTCCGTTGCCAGCTCTGTTCCCAGTGCTCTAATTGAATTGGATGTCCGAGATTTTGAGCCCACAATATCATTGCTGATTTGACTGTCTCATCTTCTCTTTCTTGGTTTAAAATCTCCTGGTATACATGTGATAGTAAATGAGGCGGGTTTTCCCGCAGTAACTTCAACATTCTTCCTTGCTCTTTTTGTTCTATTCCATAAGTTTTCACATCCATCTGGAATCTCTCAGTTAACTGTCTGTAAGGGAACCAGTTTAACTTTATTCCTTCTGATTCCAATTTTTCTCTTGATTTCATCTTAAAAAGATTCAGATTTGTCATTTCTAATATGTCATCATAACACAGCCACTTATCTGAATCAGGCCATCTTCCAAAGAAGGCTTCTTGAGGGGAGACCTATGTAGGTAGTTGCCTAATGTTCTTATTCTTGTAGTCAGCCCATATTTTAAGTAGTGATTTTCTTACAAAATGATGAACAAAGTCTTTGTCAACCGCAGCTTTCCCATAGAACATATAGGCATGCCAACCCATCCTTAAATCAGCTCCCTCTAATGTCAGCATTCTCGTATTTTGAAGATTCATCCAGTCTTTTATCCATGTAAATGCCGCTGCCTTGAAATATATCTGTAAATCCGGTAGACCCAACCCTCCTCTTCTTATTGAGTCTGTCATGATATTCCATTTTATTCTTGGTTTTTTCCCTTGCCATATAAATTTAGTTAAATCTCTCTTCCATTGTATAAAAGGCTTAGTATTTGTAATAACAGGAAGATTTTGGAAAAGGTAATTCATCTTTGGAAGTATGTTCATTTTTATGACTGCCACTCTTCCCATCAAAGATAGTCGCATTCTAGTCCATTTCTCCAAATCCTTGATTATCTCTTTCCATTTTTTTTCATAATTATTCTGAAATAGTTCATTATTTCTTTTTGTAATCCAGACACCCAGATATTTTGCTTTTTGACCTTTATTAAAACCTGTTAAATGCTCAAGTTCCTTCTCTTCTTTCTCCCTCATGTTCTTTGTTATAAGCACTGTTTTTTCCTTGTTTATCTTGAATCCAGAAAATTCTCCATATTCTTGAACAATATCCATCAACCTTTGAATACTGCTAAGAGGGTCATCCAGAAACAAAACTAAATCTGAGTGGGCATTTAGCGAGGCTGCAGTAAAACTGGCCTGAATTCCAAGGTGGGCACTTTGATTTATTGACTGCATTTAGGGGTCACATATTCCTACCAGACAGCATTAAAAATGACTACAACCTTTGAAAACCTGAAGCTAATAAATAGCTACTTTTTAAAATTAAAAAATGCCTTTACATTAATACAGCAGCAATAAATAACTTGCGAGGAGATGAACAGAAGCAAAACTGGAACATGAGGAACATCAACAATAGGCCTCACAATTATTTTTGCAGAATTAGGAGGGCTTTTGAAGGGCAACAACTGCAACAAATAGATAGATGGGAGAGGGTGAGATCTCTTTTGGTAGGGAGATCTCAAGAATGGTCCTGATAACTAAGGTTGCTTGGTTCTATGGTCCATGCAGATTACAGCAACGTAACACAAGGGTCACAGCCTTGATACATCATGGGCCACATGTGATGCCTCCTGAGGGCAGATCTTAGAAACATTACTTTTTTAAGATTATAACTCCTAGAGCCAAACCAGCAAACCCAAAGCTGGCTCATGGTTTAAAGTGGTCTGCCTGAATCTGCCCTCTACTGGACCCCCTCCTCTGACCCTGGTGGACTTACAGTGGCTAGCAGCAGTGCTCCAAACAGTGCCAGACTGCTGGACCTTTGTTGTTAACTGCTGTCAAGTCAACTTTGACTCATGGTGCTTCTATAGATGAGAAACCTCCAAGTCACCCTATCATCAACCCCTCTGCTCAGGTCTTGCAGATTCAGAGATGTGTCTTCCTTGATTGAGTCTACCCATTTGTAACAAGATCTTCCTCTTCTCCTACCACCTTCCACCTTACTAAGTATTATGGTCTTTTCCAGTGAGTCATGTCCTCTCATGATATGGCCAAAGTACAACAGCCTCTAGCCACCCTTTTAACTTCCCATCATACCTGCGTGATCACTCTGAGGGCACTAGGGCAAATTTAAATGGCAGCTAGACATAGCTGTAGAGGTGACTGCTGGATTCCCCGTGAGGGTGCTGTGAATCTTCTCTGTATCTTCTTTCAGACTTTAAAGGTTCTATCCAAGGTGCTGAAACTGAAACTCAAAATATGTTTGGTGGGTTGGACAGCTCCTTTAAAGCCTAGAATAAAACTTGGAGTGGATTCACTGCACTTCTCATATGGAAACCACTGAGTACCACTGCAATTTTGCCAAGTAGTGTTTGGAGGTGGGAATGGAATTCTCTTTGTAAGAACAGTAAGGCAAAGCAAGCGTCAGCAGTAAGTCCAGCTACTTTCTCAGAGTTGTGGGAATGGTCAAGTAGTGCTTAGCCGGGTCCAGGTACTGATGGTTAAGACCTTGGTGAAAACCAGCTACAGTTGGCCCTTTACATTTGCAGGTTTGAATTTCACAGATTTGATTATTTGCAAGTTCTCCAACCTCTGCTATCCCACCTCAAGCAGTTCTTTTGTGGCAGAACTTTCCCTCTTGGCAGCTCTGATCAGGCTTTGCAGCCCTTTAAAAACTCACCTCTGGTCCTCCTCCTCCACCACCAGTTGCTGCCTGGCCAGCTAAGGCTGGCCCATAGCCCAATTTCTCAGCACCACAAGCCTTCTCCTGATGCCCCTCACACACCCAAGGAAACAGATGGGTGAGAGAAAAGAAGTATAGGGCCACCATGCAGATCTGTCTCCCTTCCCTCTTCTTTCTCTGACCTCGTATGGACCCTGGGAAACTGCTCTCCCCACCACGCCTCAGCCCCTTTACCACTGACACACACACATTTTGGTATTTGCAAATGTTCCACTTTTGTGAGGGTCCTGCACTCTTAACCCTAGCGAATACTGAGGGCCATCTTACCAGTTTGTTCTTTAGAGGGTCAGATTGCTTGTAGCTTCCTGTCAAGTGCATATCTGGTCTAGCTGCAAAGTCAGGTTTGCTGAGACATAATGTGAGAAAAGAGACAGAATGTTGTAGTACTTTGATGCTGGACGGCTCCGGAGACAAGGGCTTGATTCCCCACTCAGCTTTGAAACCTGACTGTGAGACTTGGGCACATCTCATACTTTCAGCCCCAGAAAACCCAGTGATAGGTTGGTCTTTGCTGTTGTGTGCCTTCAAGTTGTTTCCAACTTATGGTGACCCTAAGGATGAATCTATCATGGGGCTTTCTGGGACTAAGAGTATGTGACATGCTCAAGGTCACCAAGTCAATTTCTGTGGTCAAGCAGGAGATTAAATCCTGGTTTCCCAGGTCGTAATCCAATACTCAGACCACTCGCGACACTGACTCTCAGGGTTGCCTGAGATCAAAAATCAGAAATGACTTGAAGTTGCACAACAACAAAAACAACAACAACAATGTGAGAAAAGATCCACAGAAGGTAACTGATACCTGCCCATGTCATGCTGGTAGAATTTTTAACTTCTAGCAGAGAAGTGCAAAGCAAAACAGTAGTCGCCACAGCTGTGGTAGCGATTATTGTGCCCATCTGCTTGATATCACTCCCCTTTGATTCAACACAGAAGCAGTAATGATACCATCCAATTCCCTGCAGGAGAGAACTCTGCAGCTGGGCTTCCCAATTCTCTGCTCAAAAAGAAATGAAATGAAATTAAACATACTGCCATTTAATTTGTTTTGTGCCTTCTTTTTATTACTCCCTTCTCCTTTTTTTTGGTCATGCTTGGGAAAAAGATTGATAGAGGAGGAGAAAGAAATGGTGGTGCACAGGATGACAGACAAAGAGATGAATTCATCCAAACAAATCTAAAAGTTATCCTGATAAAAGTCAATGCCTGTTTAATAAGCCCTTTATCTACAGAACAGTAGTAGAAATGAACTAGGAGCTACACATCAATCACATGATTGCATGAAAATGAGGGGGCGCTGACAGTGTGCATGTATATGTGCCTTTAAGTCATCTTTCAACTTATGGTAACCCCATGAATTTCATAGGGTTCCCTTAGAGAAAGAGTACTTGGAGGCTGTTTTGCCAGTTCCTTCCTTTGACATATAGCCTACAGCCCCTGGTATTCACTGGCAGTCTCCCATTCCAATATTAACCATGACTGACCCTGATTAGCTCCCCAGATAAGATGGGATCCGGTACAGACATATTCTAAAAAGGGTGCTGTGATCCTATACTGGTGTTGGGAATCAAAACAAAATGAGCTCCATTACAGTCCTATTCAGATACCAGCATCACCTGATTTGTCCTTCATTTCATCATCCTTTCCTTGAGCTGACAGGCATAACCCTGTCTTTCACAAACTTTTTATCCCTGGGACACCCTTTACATCTACATGAGGATGTTGCCCTCCTGCTCCGCATCACACTCCTGTGTCCCGTCCTATGCCTCCCCCTGTCTCACACAAGCCTCTTTGTGCCACAGGGACCCTCCGTCTTAACACTGAGTTCTCACGGTTGCTAATAGGCATGTGCTTCCTGAGCTAACGATGGAACATTTGGAGAAGCTGAATGGGAAAAGGAAGGCAATTTTTGCTGTGGCTGAGGTTGGAGGAAGGCATAACAGGGAAAGATGCTTTATGTTGCTCATTTACAGAGACCAGTCAATCCTCAACACACACACACACACACACACACACACAGGCTTGCCATTCTTTTTCACATATGCTTTACTTGCAGGCTGACTTTTTTTTGTGCCCCTCCCTAAGCAACTATTACACACCCCCTCAGGGTCCTGCCCCACAGTTTGAGAACCACTGGCATAACCAGTCCCCACTATTCAACATTTTCATGTGTAACAGTGCATGTTATACTGGTAAAACAATGCTTGGTACGCCACACAACATGCTAGTCCAAGTGTTTGCACAATTGCAACAAGACACAATGGTGTGATATGCAATTTGAGCCTCTGAAAAGCTGATGCATGTGAAAAAAATAGCAGCAAAATAACTGGATTTTTTTAAAAAATTCAGCCACAAGCTGTAAGTTTCTACTTTAGCTGTAAGTTTCAGCTAAAAGATTACTCTACTAGCAACCAAGGTGGAGTGGTCCAGCTAGGTAATTCTCAAACTAACAGTCTGCCACACCTATCATCCTTCACAATGCTTACGGCCGGAATCCTGTTGGTTTTTGCTGTATGTGTAAGTTTTCCTATGGAAGTGGTTGGATATTTCATCCAGTGTGGAATTCTGTTGCCTAAATAACCTAAAGGCACTAGATCCTGTCTGACCTTGGTAGCTAATCAGGCCTAGTTAGTACTTGAAAGGGAAACTGTCAAGAAATACCTGGTGCTATAGGTTATATTTCAGAGACAGGCAATGGCAAACTACCTCTGGGTAGGTTGTTCTGGGTCTTCCGGGCTTTGAGGCCGTGTTCTATTAGTATTTTCTCCTGACGTTTCGCCTGCATCTGTGGCTGGCATTTTCAGAGGATCTGGTGGCAAGGAAGTGTGACAGAATATATATGCTTGTGTAGTCCCCAGGCAGGAGGGAGCAATTTGCGTGTGTTACAGTTGGCTTGTGTGATGGCCTATTGTTAAATGGGATATCCCCCACAGTGTATTGTTAGTCAGGGCATATGCATAACAGTGAGTTAAGTACATTAGCAATCCATTGTATTGTTCCCTGTAGAGGGACCTCCGGAGTCTGGGTGGTGTTCACTGGCATATTTTTGAGTCTTGATTTTAGTGTTCTTCAGTACTGGTAGCCAAATCTTGTTTACTTTCCCAGTTTCTTCTTTCCTGTTGAAATTGTCCAGGTGTTTATGGATTTCAATGGCCTCTCTGTGTAGTCTGACACAGTAGTTATCAGAATGGTCCAGAATTTCTGTGCTTTCAAAAAGCATTCTGTGACCAGGCTGGTTTATGACATGTTCTGCTACTGCTGATTTTTCTGGGTGGATCAGTCTGCAGTGTCTTTTGTGTTCTTTGATTCGTGTTTGGATGCTGCATTTTGTAGTCCCTATGTAGACTTTCCCACAACTGCAAGGTATGCGGTAAACTCCAGCAGAAGTTAGAGGATGCCTCTTGTCCTTTGCTAAACGTAGCATTTGTTGAATTTTCCTGGTCGGTCTGTATATTGTTTGGAGGTTATGTTTCTTCATCAGTTTCCCTATACGGTCAGTGACCCCTATGATGTATTTCCCTATACGGTCAGTGACCCCTTTGCCAGCCACATACTAATAGAATACTGCCTCAAAGCCCGGAAAACCCACAACAACCTATGGATTCCGGCTGTGAAAGCCTTCGACTTTATACCTCTGAGTATTCCTCACCTAAGAAAACTGTTTGAAATTCATCAGGCTGCCAAAAGTCAGCAGGCAATTTGAAGGCATATACTTTACTTGTACTTGTGAAAAGGATCTAGCACACACTAAACATGAGTTAACTGTGTGACATGGTGGTCAAAACCCCCCAATGCAATTACAGGTTGCCTCAATAAGGAGCATGGCCTCCAGATCAAGGGAAACAGAAGTGCCACCCTATTCTGCTTTATTCAGACCTCACTTGGAATATTGTGCACAGTTTTGGACACCACAGTTCAAGAAAGATGTAGACAAACTGGAACATACCCAAAGGAGGGCAACCAACATGATCAGAGGTCTGGAAACCATGTCTTGGGAGGAAATAACTTAAGGAGTTGGGTATGTTTTGCTTGAAGAAGACAAGACTGAGGGGGTAACATGATAGCGGCCCTTAAATATTTGAAGGGATGTCATATAGAAGCTAGAGCAAGCTTGTTTTCTACTGCTCCAGAGACTAGAATGAGAACCAATGGATTCAAATTAGAAGAAAAGAAGTTTCACCTAAACATGAGGAAGAACTACTTTACTATAAGAACTCTTCCACAGTTCAATAAATTGCTTCAGACTCTCACTCCTTGGAGGTCTTTAAACAGAGATTGCACTGCTGTATCTTCCAGGAGTGCTGTAGTTGAGTATTTCTAGATGGGAGAGAATTGGACTGGATGGACCTTGCAATGCCTCCCAGTGCTAAGATTCTGTTTTGGAACATCTGTGTTCCATTCAAGGTTGTGGAAGTGGAGCTGTGTATGCAATGCCATTTCATATTCTAAGGCAGGGGTACAGGCAGGTGCCCATGGATGTGCATATATATTTTGTTGCGCACAGGGAGTGTTTACCAGTTGCTCAATGTTTCCGTTTAACAAAAGGGTTCTATAGCACAAGCAATGCATAACTCCACATACTGAGATCTACCTACTTCACCTATTTCAAAATGGGGTATACCGGACCACACAAGGCATTCAAATACTCCTCCATTCTGCTGAGTGGGACTCTAGACATGTGCCCCAAATTCTTCTCCTGGTAGTAACATTATTAAGAAAAAAAAATTCCCTCTTCAAACCCTTTGAAGAGGGCTGTCCTTCTATTTTTCCTTTTCTTTGTCCGGCCATGAGATAAACAGAAGAGCATCCTGCACAAATAGCAACCATATTTGGACCAGACGCATTTCAATGAATACCATCTTCTTCTGCTTGTCTTCCATATCCCCCCATCCTGACACGGCCAAACTCATTTATATGTTAATAGTCTCCAAATGAATGTCACAAAGATGACCAGCTGAAGAGAAAGGCTGAACTGTGTGCAGCAGATTGACACACAAATGCCTTACTCCTTAATGAAAGACCAGCTGAGGCAACCAACCATTAGGAAAACACTGGGGCATCTTTGTTTTGTGTGTGACTCAGAGCGAGAACAATCTCCCAGCCTGTTTCTTGGCTTCCAGTCTGCTTTCCTGCTTGGCCATTGGCCAAGCAGGCTGTAGAATTCTGGGAACTGTAGTTTAAAATAAAAAGTTACTTCAAGCAATGGGTCTGAATCCTTTTGGCCACTCCCATCTAAAATACACCCACTGAATCAGCTATTGAATGTTGAGTGAATATGAGTCTACTCTAACCGGGATCAACAATAGGATTTAGACCTATGTGTGCCTGCGGACAATCTATCTCTTTAAACTGGGTCTGTCCAACCACATATAAAGCAGGAAGGTTATGATTCCAAATGCAAAAGGGCATGTGAGTCTGTACACACCATCTGAAGTTCATACCCAGTGAGTTCATTTCAAGCTAGACCCTGAAGAGAGAAAGAGCCCAGTTGAGCTGAAGGAAATGTAGACAGGGAAGTTTCTTAGGGAAGCAAAAGCCAGTGAGAGAGGAGGAGAAGGAAGAATCTATTAACCACCTATTTTTGCATATTCATCACAATGAACTTCATTGTAACCTTTCCTTTTATTTATTGCTGAGGCATACTCATGTTTAGATACAAAGGTCTGCTGTTGTCCCATGCAGTTTTGGTGCTGGACCTTCTTGAGTCAAGAGGGGAAGTTCAGGTTTGACACAGAAAAGACAGAATGTATAATCCTGCACATTTTCATATGAAATGGGGGAGACACGGGGCTGCTTTCAGAAACCAGCATATCAATCCACAATCTGATCCTGATTTCATTGAATTAATAATGATTTGGAGCAAACCAGAGCTTGGAAAAATAAGTCTTTTGAGTTATTAGCTCTCCTTGCTAGAAAGACTGGGGGGGGGGGGTAGTGACAAAACTTGGGGGTTGTATTGTGGGGTTCTGACGGATGGGTAGATTCCCTCCCCAGGTCAACTAGGGGATTAATGAGGCTCCTTAGCTTTCCACAGTTGCTCACCCCTGCCCAAGACCAAATTATTTTAATCGATCATAGAAATAAAAGGTGCCAGATTGCCACTTACCCATTTTTCAAAGAAAACAGAAAAATAGGAAATACTAAAACAAAAACAAAATCTCTTCATACATTCTCATATAGTGCCATCAAACAAATCAACAAAAGAATCCCAAATCCGTCACATTTTACTTTAGGTTTGCTTTAACTTTAATCATTTTCTTCAAGTATTTTTTTTAAGAGTGCATTGGTTCAAACAAGCTAATCTTGTTTGGATCAATGTACTTGGCTAATAAGAGCAATGAAAATGAGGATCATGGAAAATAACCTGATCTTATGCCTCGTTCCCAAGGAGGAACAGTTAGTTCCCCATCACAGACTCTGTTTTTGTTCTAACTGGATGAAGAAACACATTACAAACTGTTTAGAAAACAGATTTTTTATTTTGACAGAAACATAAATAAATAATAATTAAATCTTCAGCCATAAGAAATTAAACTTGGCAGCTTTCAGGCCTCTAAAAGCGACCAGAACTTTAAAACTTGGGCCATTTCCGAACTAGACTGTTATAGCGCTATTATTCCACTTGCAACACTCGATGGAATTCTGTGGTTTGCAGTTTCAGGAGGGGCAAGGTAGCCCCTCCTGAAACTGCAAACCACAAGATTCCATAGGATGTTGCAAGTGGAATAACAGCACTATAACAGTCTAGTGTGGAAATGGCCCTAATTTCCCAGAATACCTCAGTTAGCACAGCAGTTGATGTCTCACTACACAGCTGCCTCAAACTTATGGAGGATACTATCTTACGTTAATTACAAAGTAAAATTCAACATTTTCATGGGATATGGGGAGGATGCAATATCTTGTCCTTCACCTCAGGCAGCCAAATGTTTTAGGTCAGACCTAGGCAGTGGTCCTGAACTCAAACTCTTCTTACACATGGAAAAAAGCTGTAAATTTGAGCCGTCAGCCAAATTTCCTCTTTAACAAAGCTCAATGACTTTTCCTTTGAAGGTGGTGAAAGATGCACCACAGAGGTACGAAACAAAGGGAAACTAAATTGCCAGGAAATTACTAAAAATAATTGTTCTTTCTGCTTAGCTCGCACACTGTGCGGAGGAAATTATCTGCAGGTAAATTTGCATATACTGTGCCTGCCAAGGGAAAGAAAGGAGAATATACCTTCCAACAGTCCCAGTTTGGGCAAGGACAGTCCCAAATAATCCTGTCATACCACTTTTTCAGATGCTTTTAAAATATCTGTTTCTCTGTCCTACTGCCATCTTCCCCCTTTGTACTCAGCTCACTCTAATTACTGCAAACTGGGCTGTGACTGCAAAATTAGTTTGCATTCATTTAATTCAACAGGGGGAGAAGAGGAGGAAAACTTGCCTTTGCCAGTGGGCTTGGGCAAAAAAAATGGCAACAGCCTCTCCCAGCTTGTGTGTTGTTCCACACTGATAATTTTTGCCATTTGGATCACACTCTGATGTTGCTTGGCCATATATGTCCTGATTTTCATATGTGAAATACTGGAGGCAATGGGAGAAAGTAGAAGTGCAACTATTCTGCACATATCTGAGTGGCGGCACACAGCATGGGGAAACATGACCCAGTTTGTAGATGTGGGCAGAAGCCGATCTAGTGACAAGATTTTTTTTAATCACAAAGAAAATCCTCTTGGCCTGTAACGCTGAATCTGGATCAGTGTTTCATCTGATCAGCCTCTTAACATAGAAGCCCTGGCCTGTCTGCGTGGGGAATGGGTCGAGAGAAAAGGAAAAGAGAACAGAGGGCCATCTCAAAATACATATCTGCCTGAGATAGAACAGTAAATGGTGCCACTCTCTAGGGTTGTCAGATCTCATACCTCGGACCTGAGTCTTCAGTTTTTGTGGGTCTTTTCTGGGTGGAAATTCTCCAGTTTTGAGGTGGGCTCAGATCCAAGCAAGAAGAAAGATCTGTTTGCAAATATTCACTTCTGCTAGAAGAGGAACAGCTTACTACAATTTGCAAGGCATAACTGATTTTGTTCCTGCAACTTGCAGACTCTCCAGCTGATCTGTGTATTTATTTATTTAGTTAGTTTCTTCTTTCTCTCCCAGTCATGGTAGCACCAGTGCTCACCCTTTGCTCTGCATCTACTTTCTGGCTGGAAGCAAACAGGCTAGACTAAAGGTTCCTTATTCCATCTTCCTCGCTATAGCCCCTTTTACTAAGATTTCAAACTTGATTCCTAAACAAGAAAATATTTTCATTTTCTCCTCGCTACCTCCTAATTTGAATGACAAGCAGTGAACTATTGTGATTGGTATATAATGCATAACACAAAATTACAACACAAGGAGCCATCCCAGGTCTCAAGTTCTGGTCTGGAAACCTCAGAGGCTGGGACAATCCTGAACTAGCATCTCTATCTCTCACCCAAGATACAGAGCTGACAAAGCCAGCCAAGTTACTTTGCCACATGAAGCAGAAAAAAATCCCACAAGCATATTTCCCCACTTTTGGCAGACAAAATACAACAACATGAGAGGTGGCATGGTTTAGTGGTTTGAGCTCTGGACTATGGCCCGGGGTTCAATTCCCTGCTCGGCCATGCAAACCCACCAGTTGACCTTGGATGTGTCATACACTCTCAGCTCCAGAAAACCCTATGATAGGTTCATCTTAGGATCGCCAAAAGTCAGAAATGAATTGAACACACATAAAAACAAGAAGAAAGTAAATGAATATCTGCTTCTATTCCATAACAGCCAAAATTAGCTGCTTGATGCAGCCATCTCACTGAACTTTACCCAAAGGAAGGAACTGCCCTGTGTGAATTCCAAAGAATCAAAATTGATGCCTAAGAGATGTGAAACCTTTGGTCTCTAAGTCATGTGAAACTTTTATTAGGAACAATAATTCTACGAAAGCGTGCAAGCTTTTGAGTTCCCCAGAAGTCTACATCTGACTAGATCAGGGATGGAAAATATACAGCCCTCTAGATATTGCTGGATTGCAACTCCCAGCAGCCCAAGCCGGCACGCCCAACTGTGAGGAATGCTGGGACTTGCAATACAGCAAATATCTGGCTGGCTATATGATTCTCACCCCTTGAACTAGCCAATAAAAAAACTGGGGAACAGAGCATAAAAGTATGGAAGCACATAATATTTGGCTACATTTTTCAACTCACTGAAGAAGAAGAATGCAGACTTTAATGAGTCACGGTAAAGTAGGCAGGTATCATAACCACAAAGCGTGCTGGGATCATCTCCACAGAACAAATTCTTCCAACTACAGTTGGCCCTCCACATTTGCTGAGGTTTTGGGTGCAGGACCCTGGAAAAAGTGGGAAAATCCAGAATATCAAAATGTGCATGTGCGTGTGTGTGGAAAGAGGGCCGAAGAATGGTGGAGAGAGGAGGCATGTAGGGTCCAAACCAGCTCATGGAAAGAAGAGGGAAAGGGAGTGGGTCAGCACGGTGGCCCTATGCTTCCATTCTTGCCTATCTCATTCCTTGGGTACGCGGCGGACATCAGGAGAAGGTTTGTGGTGCTGAAACATTGAGCTGCAAGCCCTCCTTAGCTCTGCAGGCAGCAGCTGGTGGAGGAGGAGGAAGAAGACCAGAGGTGGATGTTTAAGGGGTTGCATGGCCTCATCAGAGCCACTAAGAGGGAAGATTCCCCTGGAAAAGAGGCACTTAGGCATGGGCGTGGGGTTTGCAGAAGGTTGCAGGTAATCAAATCAATGAAAATGAATCTTGCAAATGTGGAGAGCTGACTGTAAATCTTTTTGTGCAGTTTATCTTGCATTTTTTTGTTAGTTGCCCATGCTGAATGTTCCAACAAATAGGAAGTTGTGGAGGTACTGTTAGTACTGTGTCTACCTCAGAAATATCAATAACCTAACAACCATAAAACATCTCAAAGTATAAAAGAGATGTAAATGACATGAAAATCTGTCTAAAGGGAACTCATGTTATTATAAAAAGGACCGCAGTGCAGAAAACACCACAGAGTGATCCAATGATTCCATGAAGGTACAATCCAAAAAGGAAGCACTGAAAGTTCTTGTAGTCATTTAACCTGTGGCAGTTCTTACACTTGTAAAACACACCACTGACTTTAGCAATTAATGTTCCATAACTGAACTCCAAATGAGTTCCATTCCAATGGAATGTCTGTTACTCAGCCACAGACATCAGCATAGGTACAGCTTGGAAAATTTACTTTTATGAATACAACTATTCTTCATAGCCCAGGTTTCCCTCACATTCTGCCCTTCAGATGTGATGTGTAGACAACATATCTCACAGCCAGATTTCACCTCTTCTGCTATAATGGGTTTAACGGTCCAGCCACACAATGGAAGTTTCTCTGTCTCTGACTTTCCCTATCACCCAGAATGAAGGCTACTTCCTAGCTGGTACTACCTGCTGTACATTAAGCAGCTATTCTGTTTTCCTGTCTCTCTTTTTGCTGCTATCTAAAGAAAACTGAAGTGAGAAAATGCAAGAGGGCTATAGATGGAAGAGGACAAAGACCCCTACTGCAAATTATGCCATTGAGTCAAAGACACTGAAAAATAGAAGTTCAGAAACACTCAAAGTAACTTCCATACTGCACAATTATACCACTTTGATTCTACTTTACTGCTATGTCTGCACTCTATGGAATCCTGGAATTTGTAGTCTGCTGGGAGACCTGGAATTTTCTGCCAGAGAGCTCTAATGTTGTGTTTCAAGGCTCTCTGACAAAATATTAGAACTCTCTGGTAGAGAATTCCAAGTATCTTAGGAAACTACAAATCCCAGGATTCCACAGGATGGAGTCAGGACAAACTGATACATCTATATAGTGTGGATACACATTGTGTTTCCTTTATAGTTTCTAATCCCTGTGTTGGGAAAAATCTGGAGCAATTTGAGAAACTTCTGGACATCTTCAAAGTCTTAAGAGGTTATAAAAATGAGATGGACACATTTCCCCATAAGCTCTGTATGCATCACTGGACAGAAATGTAAAAAAGTATAAGAGCATAGTTTTAAGGGGTTACAGAAGATTCAAAGGACAGAACTGATTCCCCACATTACATTGAATGCCTGTGATGCCTTTCATTCTAGTGAAGATCAGATTAACCATCACAGAACTTGGAAAGCTGTGGAACATACAGTACAAAATGAGGAGTTCCAGCCCTAACATTAGACAAGATGAGGTAGCCATGTCAAGAAGCAGGTTTTGGTTGGGAGTCATGAAAGAAATTGGTTTTTTACCATCTTTATCCTCCTCCTCCTGCCCCCCGCCCGCTTTCAGTTCTTCTGGAATAAGGAGAGTTTGGGAGGAAGGAGGTAGAAACTCTTTCACTTTCAAGGATTTTGTAACTGAAAGAAACTTATACAGCAGTTCCTTGAAAGTTACACTGCCCCTTAAATAAAGTAAGCATATCAATGCTATCATGAGGAAGGACCCTCTGAGCTGGTACTGCATTTATTGTAGTGATAGATGTAGACAGAGGCCGTACAGAGTACATGGCTTCTGTTACTGCTGCCACCCCTCTGCTCTGTTCAGGGTTTGCTTTGTTAATCCATGCCAGCTGCTGAACTGGTTTTGGGCTTAAGTCATGCATTTGTGGGAAGCAAACTGCTTTGGTCACTTTTTCCAAATCTAACCACTTTATGAGTGAAAGAGTTTTCCAAAGCCTGGGCTGACTGTGTGTATATTAGAAAATTCTCTTCTCCTGCCCCAGGTGCCATCCAGTGTTAAGGTAACTAGTAAGAAAGTGGCATTCCAGGTTCAGGAAGTTAACCATCACATTATATGCTGTTGCAGTGCTAATCTACATGCTCCCAAAAAAACACACGGTACAGGTTTTCTGAGATTATACGGATGGATAATCACATGATAACACATATCTTCTCATCAGAAACCCCCAAGCTGTGAAAAGCTAGCATGTAAAGATTTTTTTTCTTTCTGTATTTTCAACAATATTTTTTGAATGGTTGAAAGTTTGTAGTCTTGTAATATAATCCCATAACTCTGAAAGATCGTATTTCCCTATACAAGCCCACTCAAATTTTAAGATCTGCAAGGAAGGACTTTCTATAAATCCCACAACCTCCACAGAGACATTTGGTGAGGACATGGGAGAAGCCATTCCTTGTGGATGCACCCAGGCTGTGAAACTCCCTTCCACCAAAAGTTCAGTTGGACCCCTCCATGTTCTCTTTCTGCTTGCAGGTGATGACCTTCTTATTCAAGCAGGCCTTTGAAATTTGAACTATGTTGCACAGTGTAGTGGTTTGAGCATTGTACTACAACCCTGGAGACCAGAGTTCAATTCCCAATCAACCATGGAGACCCCCTGGGGAACCATAGGAACATTACACTCTCTCAGGCCCAGAAAACCCCCTATGACAGATTCACTTCAAGGTTATTGTAAATCCGAAACAACTTGAAGGTACACAACAGTGTAAGAAGTAGCATGCTGTATTCCTTAACTTTTATTAGTAATTATGTTTTAATGTGGCCTTAACTATTTTTGACTATTTTTAAATAACACTGTTATTTTAATTCTTTTTTTTAATTTTTGTAAAATAAGATTTTAACTTAATCTTGTTCTAAGTTACTGTAAACCACTTTGGTCCCATCCCAGGAGCAGGCAGAATCTAAACTCAACAAGCAAATAGTTTGAGGAAACATTGCTTTCTTCATAAGGATTTGCACTGACTACTTTTTATTAAAATACATAGAAATTTACACATACCCATACTGGGAGAAAGCCAGCATACAAGTATAACAAATAAAAATAATAAATAAATTCAAATCTATTGTATCTCTATTCAGTCTCAAAGTCCCTGATGTTGATCATGTTTTCAGGGATACCCCATCATATGCCATAAAAGGCCAAGCATGCATTGCTAATGTGTAATAGTGAAAGCCTTGAGGATTTTTCTATTCCTGTATAACTCTCCTCCCCCACTTGCCCAATTATCTCTTGGCACTGAAATGAGAACAAGTGCCAAACAATGAATGCTGTCAGCCTCAGAAAATACATGGAGAAATGGTTATTTCATGGCTCAAAAGTAGAAAACTCTTCTTGTTGCAAAAACTAGAATAGGAATAAGAACAGAACTGCAGCTAGCTCATGGATTGAATTAAAACACAGTATCTATCCACCTTAAAGACAAAAAAAAGGAAAAAATAAAACAAATCATGCCCAAATTCCTAAACACTGCTGAATGGAAAAGTAAAATAAAGTATTTTATCATCTTGCAGAAAACTGTAGCAGCATAGTAATGCCAATAACCTCTAAGGATTTGCTTGTTGAAACAGGGGATCTTATACTATTCCAATGCCCATTTTCTCTCTTTCTTCTAGTAATTCATACTTCTCATAAACGAACAACTACCATGCACACACACACACACACACACACTGCCAAAGCTGCAAAGCATTTAGAAAACAATAGCAAACAATGAGAAGTATTACCATAAAACCCACCCCTGTGCACCCAAGAACAAAGGAAAGCCCTGAGGATGCTCCTGCAGAATGATTTATTTTACAGCATGCTTTTAAAGACTCCAGCCATCCGATCTGCTGACTCGGCTGTTTTCTATCTTGTTTGTTTACTCAGAAACAATGTCATATAAATTGTTAACACATTCTATCCACCGGATTCTCTGCACGTTTTAATCCCACCGATTGCAAACGCGACTTTTACTCAGTGGGTTAGAAGGGCTGCTAGGTATAGTATCAGACGCAGCAAGAATTTCAAAAGGATCCTCTTTCCTGTTCCAAGAATTAGCACCCCCATTCAAATTAGACAAGTATAGCACTCCCATAGCGCTTTAAACACCGCGCCTGCATCCTCCGGAATCCCGGGATTTGTAGTTTGGGGAGCCACGTCCACTCCTCCGCAATAGATGCTCAATGCTCCACAAAACCACCAATCCTAGCCTTCCGCAGGATGGAGCTCTGACAGCTCTCCAAGCGCTATCACCGGCCCAGTGTGAAAGCGGACAATATTCTTTGCGGACCATTTTAGCGGCTGGAGCAGGCTCTGAACCACAATGCTGCGTTTGCATTAATGTCGATTCCAAAAACAAAAAAAAGGGGGGGGGGCGCACGCCCTACGCCTCTCGGCCCCTTAAAAAGAACCCCAAGCGGCCGCGTTTGCAGAGACCGGCGGCGGCGCTTGAGAAATCCTTTCCGCACTACCCTGTCATCGTGCGATCATTCCACGTTCAACCTCCGACGGAATCCTGGGGTTTGTCGTTTAAGGAGGGGCCGTTCGGAATTCTCTTTGGCCTCAGTAAGCCTCAGACCCCGGGATGCCGCTGAAAGTGGGATGATAGAGCTGTAACAGCCTCGCGCGGACGGACAGCGACCCATCCCCAGCCACCCTGTTAAAGACCCAGGCGTCCGCCTGCAGCTCCCTTCAGCCACTTCCGCACCACACTCTCATAGCGCGATGATTCCACTTTCGACATCCTGTGGAATCCTGGGGTTTGCAGTTTCGGGAGGGGCCGGCCGGCCCCTCCCGAAACTGCAAACCCCAGGATTCCACAGGATGTCGAAAGTGGAATCATCGCGCTATGAGAGTGTGGTGCGCAGCACTTCCAACAGACGCGGCTCTCGGTCGCTCTCTCTCCAACAAACAGGGGCAAAGAAATACCCCAGAGGGTATTTATTTTATTTTTTTCCCGCCGAGACAGCCCACCTGTCCTCCTGAAGAGCTCCAGCTCCCCTCCTTCCTGCCTCCTCCACGGGGCCACCATCCTCTCGAGGCCAAGAGGCCGCGCTCCGCCAAAAGACGTGCGACCGAGCCGGCCCGCCCGCCCTCTATTCCGGCGGCTGTCCCGCCGGAGCGCCGCCTCGTTTCGTCTGGCGCTCGTTCGGGCGCGACGCCGCCGGAGAGGCGGAGGAAACCGGCGGCGGCGGCGGCGGCGAGCGAGGGGAAGGCCGCTCCCGCTCCCGCTGCCGCGCTCTCCCGCTTCTGGCCCCGGCAGGGCGGCTGCCGGCGAACCACCCCGGGCTCCCCGAGGGGACCGGCTCTCCCTTGGACTTCACGCCCGTTTGCGCACCAGACCGTTCCGGCGCTGTTCTTCCCCTCTCAGCGTCCTGTGGCACCCTGGGGCTTGCAGTTTAGGATCGAAGAGTTAGAAGGGGCCATCCGGGCCAACCCCCTTCTGCCAGGCAGGGACATCCCTCAAAGCATTCCCCACGGAGGGCCGTCCAGCCTCTGCTTCAAAACCTCCAAAGAAGGAGGAGGCTCCACCACCGAGGCAGCCTATTCCACTGCCCCACAGCTCTGACCCTCAGGAAGCTCTTCCTGAGGTTTCCATGGAACCTCTTTTCCTGTAGCTTGGATCCGTTGCTCCTTGTCCTAGTCTCTGGAGCAGCAGCAAACAAGCCCGCTCCCTCCTTGACATGACATCAAATATTTAAACAGGGCTATGGTGTCCCCTCTTAACCTTCTCTTCTGCAGACTAAACATCCCCAGCTCCCTAAGCCGCTCCTCACAGGGCACGGCCTCCAGATGCTTCATCCTTTTGGTCGCCCTCCTCTGGATACGCTCCAGCTTCTTGATGTCCTTCTCGAAATGAGGTGCCCGGAACTGGACATGGTATTCCAAATGAGATCTGACTAAAGCAGAATAGAGTGGGACCGTTACCTCCCTTCATCTAGACACCATGCTCCTATTGATGCGACCAAGAAACACGTTGGCTTTCTTAGCTGCCGCATAGCACTGCGGACTCACATTCAGCTTGTGGTCCACTAAGACTCCTAGATCGCTTTCACACGTACCATTATCCAGCCACGTGTCCCCCATCCTCTATTTGTACATTCCATTTTTTCTGCCTAAGTGTAGGACCTTACATGTCTCTCTGTGGAAATTCATTTTCTTAGCTTTGGCCCAGCTCTCCAATCTGTCAAGGTCATTTTGAATTTTGACCCTGTCCTCTGGCGTATTGGCAACCCCTCCCAATTTGGTGTCATCTGCAGATTTGATCAGCGTGTTCTCTATTCCGTCATCCAAGTCTTTGAGGCCCCTCCCTAAACTGCAAACCCCAGGATTTCATAGGAGGTTGAAAGTGGAATAATAGGGCTATAACAGTGCAGAAATGGCTATTATGAAATTCATACACTTTTTTGCCAGGCCTGGAGGGAGAATATCCCACATACTCTGCCCACTTGAGCCTGCTCATTTTTAAGATCCTTGGGGAGAGCTTTTCTGGGTCCCACCACCATCATAGGTTAGGGTTTCCTATCCCTGAATCTCTACTTTTATGGGGGTCATCCACCCCTGGGATAGAAGGGTGCAAATTCTTCATGGGGGGGGGTCAACTCCAGGGAAGAGGACGTGACTGTGTGCAAATCTCCAGCTTACAAGCATTACAAGGCTTCATTTATTGGCTGCAGCAGCTTGCAAAGATTCTCCAGACAGTGTATGTAGTTACTAAGGCCATATCCACACTAAACTGTTGTACTGCTATTATTCCACTTTCAACAGCCTATGGAATGCTGGGGTTTGCAGTTGAGGGAGGGGCCTTTAGAATTCTCAGCCGGAGAGCTCTTGGGCCTCAGCAAACTACAAACCCCGGAATTCCATAGGATATCAAAAGTGGAATAACAACACTATAACAAGGTAGTGCGGAAAGGCTGTCTGTTTTAACTGCCATGGCACCATCCAGTGTAGGACGGGAATAGCCTTAGTTAGCTTTCATCTTCCATCCCATTTGCTGTAGCACCAGGGCTCATCCTCTGCTCTGCTCCACTCCCACCATCTGGATAGAAACCAATAGGCTAGATTAAATTGTGTTTATCAACTTCTTGAGTAAACCAGAAGGAATAATCTAATCCCTTCATTTCACCTTGCTCTGGGAACAGAACCTTTAGCTAAGATTTCTGTCTTTATTTCCAAATAGGAAACTATGTTACGTTCATGTTTTGAAAAATAAGCTGTGAGCAACCGTGGGTGGTGTGTTAGGCATAACACTTAATAACAGCACCAGAGGCTGTCCCCAGGTCTCAGGTTTTGACCCTGAAACTCCAGTGTCTGGAACGGCAACTCCATCATAGGTGTGTTTGGTGAGGACAGAACCTCCGCAGTGGCTGGTTGTGTAACTCCTATGAATATGGGGTTATGCTGGCAGGCTGTGGAATTCCCACCAAAGGGATGCTAGTAGAGCCCTCATCGCTCTCTTCCAACCAACTTGCCTGCCTTTTTTGTTGAGACAGGCCTTTGACTGTTAACCGGCAATAGCAGAAATTTATTTCAAATGGTCTGTGCTGTACTTCTATTGTCACTTCTGTATTTTGTATTTTTTAAAAAAATAAATAAAATTAAAGTTTCAAATTTATTGCTTATGCAGTTTTTAAAAACTTCTGGAACTACACATCGTATTGTTTTGACATATGTTGTGAGCTTCTTTGAGTCCCATGTATAGCTCCCTTATAAATTATAAATTAAATAAGTAAATAAAATACCTTAAGTGTCTTGAAGATGCTACCTTAATAATACACCAGGGGGCCATTTGCACTACAGAACTGTAGCACTATGATTCCACTTTAACTGCCATGGCAACTTCTCATGGAATCCTGGGATTTGCAATTAGAAGGGGTTTATTTGCAATTGCCAGGCAGAGAGCTCCTGTGCCTCACCAAACTACAAAACACAGGCTTCCACAGCATGTTGCCGTGGGAGCAGAAGTAGAATATAGTACCATATTTGTGTAGTATGGAAGAGTCTTTTAAATTTGAGCTTTCAGCCTTGGAAAAATATTGCATAGTACTCCACCAAGTTCTGGTTTGCAGTTCGAATAGCTGCTGTTCCATGCAACAGAGTTTTGGTTTGCATCCTAAGATCTGAGTTGTGCTTTGCTGCCCAGAAATGCTTCAGCCTCGAGACTTACTCATGAGCAGACACGGGCAGACTAGAAGATACATTTTCCTTGTTGGAGAAATGTCCACATTGAATTACATCTGCCTCACCAATGTTGCTTTGGTCGCGCCCTGTTCTCTTGGCCTCACCCTCTACAGGAATGCTTCATTCACAAAGTGGAATCTCTGGGCTAAAAAATAAAGAAAAGTTTCTGCCTTCTGCTTTCTAGTATGGTGCTGAAGACAGCGGCTTTCTAAACTTCTGAGATGCTTATTTGCATTCTAAATTAAGATCAAATGGCATCCTTCATTCTTACATCCCCAAAGATAAAGTTTTTACACTGAATGTGGTAACCATGTGCCCTCAAATAAGCCCTCTTCCAAAATCTGTGCGTGTCAGTACTATCTAGGGTGCTGAGTACATTTGATGAAGCCAGTACTGCACAGCTCACAACAATTAAAACTACAAGTACAGTCCAATGTTGAACATTAAAGAACCCAATAATTTTGATTAGCATTCTCATTGACTCCCTTCAATATCATATCAAACCCCAAATTAGACCATGAAGTCTTTTCTGTTGCCCAGAAACAGACAAACTTTGCTTGTCAAATCCGTGAACTTCAGTCAGACAAAATACTTTCATTAATATCTCAATATGAGAACCTTGATTTAATTATTCCACATTCTCACACCATCATCAACAGGACAATCCTATGCATGTCTCTCCAGGTCTAAGTACCAAACCTGTACGTACTGTGGATACAGGTTTGCAGCCTGAGTTTATCACATTCAGCCATCATCCAAAGAAGGCAGAACATGTTGATAAAAAAATGAAGGGCCATCTTCATTTTTATGTTCTTCCCTATTTATAAGAAGTTTCTGCACTGTATAATAGTACCAGTTTTATGTCACTTTAACCACCAAGGCTCCATCATATGGTATCTTGGGATTTGTAGTTTGGTGAAAAGTAGTTTTCTATCTCTCTCATGCCACTCTATAGAGAATTCAAAGCCAAAATTAAAATTACAAATTCTAGAATGCCATAATGGGAATACAATACAAATTTCAGAATTCAACAGTGGAAATGAAATATAGTACACTGTCAAGCCAGGTGTCAGCAATCCTACAAATGTACATTTCATTTTCCCTGCCTAAAAGGTATTTTGTTACCTTTCTGTCTGCCGAAATTCATTTTGCTAGTTTTTGCCCAGCTCTCTGGTCTGTTAAGATCATTTTGAGTCCTGATCCTCTCTGGGTTATTACCTACCCCTCCTAATTTGGTGTCATCTGCACATTTACACTGAAGGATAATGGGGAGAGAGAACCTTTTTGAACACCCTCATAAGTGATTTGCAAGAATCCAGGAAAGGTAGGTTTAACAGGCATACATCAGCTAACAAAGCCTCTTACGAAGAAGCTCTTTTTTAGTAAAATCTTTTTATGCCTGCCCAGTCCTCCTTTCTTTTTCCTTCTCATATTCTGTCTAACCGGACAAGCAGCAGCATCTCTACAATGAACAATGCAATAAAGCTTGAGCTGTGAAAAGAATGGGATTCTGCGCTAGTTAATCCCACTGTAGCTGTGGGGTCCTCGTCTAGAACAGGCAAGGTAAACAGCAGCTGCTTCCAGAATCCCTTACCGAGCATGCATGAACACCAAAACAACAAGAAAAGGGGGAAGCAGATAAGCCCACATCATCTGCTACTCAAACCATTTAAAAAAACACACACATAAATTTGAAAGTTTGGACACCAAAATGGAAATCATAACTAAAATGGAAGCTGGTCCTTGGATTCATTTTGGGAGAAGCTTTCAGACGGTCTCAAGATGGTTCACACTGTTTTTCTTTATTTATACAAAGCTTACCTGTTTCATTTCACATGGGCATATTGTTGTGTGCCTTCAAGTCAATTCCAACCTACAGTGACCCCAAAGTGAATCTATCCTTGAGTTTTCTGGGGCTGAAAGTGTGTGATGTGCCCAAGGTCATTCAGAGGGTTTCCATGGCCAACTAGAGAATTGAACTCCGGTCTCAAGCCACTACACCACTTTGACTCTCTTGTTAGTTCTACATAAAAGGTTTGCTGAGACACGTCGAACTGCTGTTCTTTTTTTTTGCAGTGTAGGAACCTATCACTATTCTTCCCATGTTATTTCTGCTTCTGGTACCAAATCTTGTGTTAAAAGAAGTAATCCTCATGAGCAGATTTGCTTTGTTAACTGAGGCATATCTGTACTTATTCCAAGTTTGAGGTGAGAAATTGAGGTTGGGAAAGAGAGGCTTGGGCCCTAGACTGTGCTACTTTTGTTTGAGAGACTCCATAGGAAACAGTTGATTGTGGCAGTCTGAAGATTGCTTCTTCAAGCCTTTTGATGGGACATCCTCCTCTGTAACACTGAACCACTAAATCATAAAGGAATTATTACATTTTTTATACTGCTACATTACACAGTCTGAAGCCCTCAGTTCTTAATGTATTTCCTAAGGATCAACGCTCATTGAACAGGGGAACTAATTTTCGAGGAAACTCACTTAGGATCACACAGCATACATTTTGATTAGACACTGTAAAAGGTTACACATAAATCTGCAGGATCAATGTATACCAAAACCCACAAGCCTCATCAATTTAAAATGTAATAAAAATAATGGCCCCAAATCAATACTGATTTGATTACAGAATGACAACCCTTTCTTTTTAAGAAAGCAAACCTAAGCACTTTTACCAAGGAGAATGTTTTACTGAACTCAGAGCGATTTATGTCTCAGCAAAGACTCTTTGGACTGTGCAGTAAATAGACCTGTTTTCATACCTCTCCTGGCCATCTTCTCCAGCTTGGTACACTCCCTTAGGAAATTGTAGTAAGATTTCATTTCTCCTTCAGTTATTCTGACGATGGAGAAAGGAGGGTTTTCACACACATGCGTCCTGCATCTCCTACACCAAGAAGCCATTGAATAAGCCAAGACAAAACTGGCGAGCAGTTCTACTCCCCTTACTACAGCTCCGCTGCCGCTTGCCAGCTTTTACTCATGCTCGCTTTCAATCCCTGCAGATGACTTATCCAGCTTAAGTTCATTCAAGGTCATTGTAACAAGCAGCAATCTCCCCAGTGCTATTGGTCAATTTCTTGATAGGCTTATTGACCGCATTTGTTTCCTCTTGTTTGTTTTAAATATCAATTGCATTTACTTCCTTATTGATGAAAGCAATCAATGAAATAGTTTCCTTATCGGTCACGGATCACTGAGGAAAGCTGACAGAGCCCACAGCTAAGTTCAAGATGCACCTACGAAAACATCACTGCACATTTCAAAAGGGACGTTGTGCGTCCTTAATCTTTTGCATTTTCTGTATGAAATATGCCTTTTCCTCTTTTATTGATGATGCATCATTGAAGCTCTTTGTTTACCTTTTGGCAAGGACATATAAGGATTTGTTTTGGCATTGCATTAAAAAAAAAAAAGCTAAACCTCCCAGAATAAAATTTGTGTCAATACAAAGCAGTCTTCAGCTCTCTCACACACTTTGGGGTATGAGCGAGATAGAACCCAGGATATACTCCAGGGCCGGAGCAAGCAGGATAGAGAACAATTTAAGCCCACTTAGTCTCTTTTTCAATACAAGTAGAAGTGTAGATTCCTATAGAGAATTACAGAGCTGCATTTTGGTATGCTGAAATGGTGAGAGCAAATCCACTCTCTGCCCTAGACTGAGGCTGGCTTGTTCTTTACTGGCAGGAGTTCTACCAGGTGAGCACAGAATGCCTCCTCGGTGTACATACCTGTCATAATCAAGGATGGCCCAAGATATTTTGCTGCCTGAAATGATGGACAAGATAGTGGCTCACGCCCTGTTCTACCTACAGAAATGGTTGCCTGTGGCAGTTTGAAACTTGCTTCTTCAACACTTATGATGAGACAGCCTTCCCTACAGTACTGAAGCATCATATCATAAGGAATTATTACATTTTGTACACTGTTGCAAGACTGGCAGGACTGGAAAGAGTTGGAGCGCCTCTCAGGTGTAGAATATAAAAGAATTTGAGAAACATAATTTGTGGAAAAGCTAACATATACCGTACAAGACAAAAGATATTACTAGCCAGAATTAAGCTTCTGTACTGTTCTGTACAAGATAAAAGATATTACTAGCCAGAATTAAGTTTCTTTTCAACCTGGTTTCCTTTTACTAATTTCATGCATGACAACAGTGATTTTGCATCTCTCCCATGATCTCATTTGGACTTAGGCAGAGGTGGTCTAACTGAATGGTAAAGAGCTGTTGATTTGTTAATTTTCTCATGCTGTGAACGCATGAGCCAAAGACTTCACATAAGGGTTGAAACCATCTTATCTTTTGAGAAGTAATACGCACAGCCTAGTATATTTCTTGTTCTGTATATATATATTAGAAAGTTTATGTTATGTCATTATGTCATATTGTTAATAACTTAATAAAAATGTTTTAAAAGAGATTCAAACTAATGGAAAAGAGATTCCACCTAAATGTTAAGAAGACTCTCTGACTGTAAGAGCAGTTTCACAATAGAATATGCTGTCCTGGAGTGTGATGGAATCTCTTTCTTTGGAGGTTTTCGAAGAGAGGCTGGATGGCCATTGTCAGGAGCGCTTTGATCAAGTGTGCTTGTATGACAGGGGGCTGGATTGGATGGTCCTTGCTTTCTCTTCCAACACTAGGATTCTATAATTCTATGAGAGAGAGAAAACCCACTGACAACAAGGTTGCATGTTCTACCACACCTAAGGCCAGCAAGCCGTCTTAGAGGGTGCAAGGTATGTTCCATGGTACACAGAGTTCTTTCTGTCTTCCTAACTTCTTACCTCCATTCCCTGTCACCCATCAGTCTGCCTATCTGAGGCAGCTGCCTCACTCTACCATCTCAGGCCTGGAGACAGTTGTGATTTCATGAATCACAATCCAAGGTAGGACAAACATTTCAAAGGATGTCTATGAGCTCAGATGCTTTTTTTTTCCAGGTAATACAAGCACTTTACATATGGTTTTCCCACCTCAGAAATCATCACCCTCTCTTTTCCTTTTTACTACTCAGCCATCCCAGATAAAAGCAATCATATGCATTGATGCATTCTGCTGCACACTGAGCAATGCGGGATTTAGTAACCAGATGGCAACACTTCTCTACTAATGTCAAATCTCTATGTTGTGGGTTTCCTTGACTGCGAATATATTACACTAGTACTGTGAATGGGTCCACAGATACCAACAAAATTTCCATTTGTACTGTTCATCAGATGCCTATGCATCTTCACGGATGTCCTGAAAGTGTTTCCAACTTAGAGTAGCCCTAAGGTGAACCTATCACAAGGTTTTCTAGGTAAGACTTGTTCAGAGGAAGTTTGCCATTGCCCTCCTCTGAGGCTTGTCCAAGGTCACCCGATGGGTTTCCCAACACTCAATTCACTATACCACATTGGCTGTCACAGTTCATAATACCAGCCTACTTTATAAAGTAGTTGAAAGAACCGCTGAGCTAATGACACTGTCTGTAACCACCGTTTTCCAAAAGCTGATGAAAAGAAAAAAGAGAACAACAGCCATTCATGAAACTAGCCAATACAGCTAAATAACCAAACAACCACTGAGGAAAGGAGGTTTAACCTGCTAAGAGTATACATCACATATGCTTTGCAGGGGTGAATTGGTAATTAAAGATGAGTTCTCTTCTACCTCTTACCAATTATTCCCTGCAAACGCCTCTTGCCTACATTTACTATATACTATAGCATCACTATAAGACAAAAATGACTCTCTGATTCTTGGCAAAAACCCTTTCAAATGCCCTTCCTCTCTGCATTGTCTTTTCTTTGCCACCATAATGCATAGTTCCACCCGTAAAAAGATGAACTGTTGAACCTGCAGACGCAAGCAAATCTAGGTATTATGGAACTAGAGCTTAAATCACTAAGCTACCATCATGCAAGGCTAAGTAACACTGTCCACTTTGTGCTGTGGAAGGACAAGGCACGTAGCACAGAGAGGGACGTGAGCACTCTCATGCCACCACAGTGCCTCTGCTTAGTAATAGTAGCCAAAGGAATTTTCATCTTTTGCTTGGGAGGCAGGGACTGATGACCAGGTTTGATCTGTCATTTTTACATCCTTTTCCAAAGGTACACTACCATTATGTAGACTCTGTCTCCAAATGCATAGCCATGTTAGCCTGTTTCAGCACGGGTAGATACAAAGGAATCCCGTAGAATCTTTAAGACTGAGAAAAATAATAGATACAAAGGAATTTAAGACTGAGGAGAAGAAGAAAAAAAGAAAAGCTTATGTCACTTTTGTGGAGTCCTCAAAACCTTAGGTCAGATTTTTTTTTTCCTCTCAGTTTCAAAGGTACCAAAGGATTCCTTTATATCTTTACATACATATATATATATCTGATGCCTGAATACTGTGTTCCACCAAGACATCTGAGGAAGTGCATCGTAATCCACAGAAGCTCATGCTAGAATAAATCAGTCTTACAGCCGCCATGAAACTTGCTTTTCCTTGCTTCCTCCCATTCTCGTTACACTGAATAGTCACCAATTTTCAGTTTGCAATATTTCACTGCAATTGGAATGCTTCTCCTTCCCCTTTAAGACTGTACAAAGATTGGCCTTCTTTCCCTCTTATTGTGCTCATCAAAACACTTGTTTACTTTGTGTTTTCCCCTTTCCCCAAATTGGTCACACGGCTAATCCCCCAACCAATCAGAGATCACATGGTGAACAGCACAATCCACAAGCAACTTGGCTTGACTGCACGATGACTTCACTAGAGGAAATGGAGAATGAGGATGTGCTGTGGTCCCATTCTGTCCTTCACCTGGATGCTGCTACTGGCTCAAAAGATTACGCTGTCACATCCCGAGCAGTGACTCAAACTTGGAACCTGTACTCCTCAATCTATTCTCATATTTGTCTTTGATGCTGCCCTACAAAGAGCAGCAGACCATTAGTGTCATCAGATGATGACTGCAGAGATGCTTTGGGGCTCTGGATTCTAAAAAGATGAGCATTCTAGACATGGCAGGTGATATGAATAGGTGTTTTTTTTCTTCCTTCAGGCTGCAGTGAAAATCTTCCAGCACAACATATAATGCCTGTCAGTTTTTACACCAATACTGCAAAAGATGCAGTGTTAGTGCTGTATCTTCTCAGGATGTAGGCTGAGCTTGTGGGGTGGGTGACTCTGAGCATATGCAGAGGGCCACAGAGTCTCCTCCCATTGGTCTCCCTCTTTCTGGAATCAGAGAAGAAATGTTGGCGGAATGTCTAGAAGTCCCTGTGTTGAATCCAGGAGAAGTTGGTGGCTTCCACATCAATGGGGAGGCAAATTCACTCTGTGGCCATTTCTCCACTACAGAGTTATAGTGCTATTATTCCACTTTCAACATCCTATGGAATCGTGGGGTTTGCAGTTTAGAATTCTCAGCCAGAGAGTCCTTTGACTTCAGTAAACTACAAACCCCAGAATTCCACAGGATGTTGAAAGCGGAATAGTTGCACTATAACAGTGTAGTGCGGAAATGACCTGGATTTTAGTCTGGATTTTGGAAGAGCTCTCCAAGGTGCTAAACCCTATTCTTCAAAGATGTTCACTCAGCAGAAGCTGCTGACGCTGACTTTAGTATACTGCTTTCTGACTGCACACCATATGTCAAGCTTCAAAATAGCATTAACCTGATTTGCTTAATGAGATTTTGTCATCATTAAGACAGAGCCCTTCTCACCTTTAATGATGAAAACACAGAACTGCCGCTGCCATCAACAATTGCTACTATGAGTACTATCTAACTCAGCAACATGTTCTAGAGACAGGGTGAAATTTTAGAGCTATAAATGCTAAGTATGGACCACTTGTGAAAGGTTATATATATAACCAAATTTGTTTTTCAAAGTATAATGTTAGTTTTGCTATATTAAGAAACAGCTTTGAAAAAATTTGCCAGTATCCTAGATTGCTTACTCAGCTACAATTGCATAATGAAACAAGGGCTCCGGGCCCAACTCCACACACCTACCTGAACAGCCAGCAGCTGCATGGAGCAAAGAAGGTCTAAGAAGAAGGTTTAATTGGTAATCAGGGCAAAAGTGGATGTTTTCAGTGCCCTCCTGCCAGCAAGAGCGGCTGCAACGAGGAATTACAACAGGGGTCCTGCTTCTGGCTGTCATAGCCTTGCTTGATGGCAGGAGGGGGCTGGAAACATCGTCCACCTGTGCCCTGGTCACGTGCCGAAAGACTTCCATCACTTGGTGCAGCGGCTGGCTGTTAAGGTTGGTTTGGGAGAGCATTTACAATAGCAGCAATAGTGCCATGCATGTGAATACAGTCAGCCATCCACATTTCCTAGGGGTTGGGGCACAAGACCACCGCAAAAGTGGGAAAAATGCAAATCTCAAAATGTCGGGCAGGGGGGAGAAGGCCAAGGCATGGTGGGGAGAATGGACACTCAGGGTCCAAACCAAGTCAGGTGAAGGAGAGGGAAAGAGGGTGGGTTGGCACAGTGGCTCTATACTTCCCCTCTCTTGCTCATCCCCTTCCTTGGGTGTGGAGGGAGGACGTCAGGAGAGGGCTGTGGCCAGGCAGCTGCTGGCAGAGGAGGAAGAAGACCAGAGGCAAGTTGAATCCATGGCCTGATTGGAGCAGCTGAAAGGGAAGGTTCCCCTAGTAAAGAAGTGCCTTAGGGTGGGGGGGGGGGGACAGAGAGAAGTTGGATAAACTTGCAAATAATCAAATCCATTAATGTCAAACTTGCAAATGTGGAGGGCCAACTGAATATGGAGCACTATGTCTTCATAACTCTAGGTTACAAATCCATCACTACAGTATAAGATGCCAGTCACTATCTTTTGGACTTGAAGTCGCAGAGGCTTCTAGCTAGGAGATGGCTGAGGGATTTTGTAAGTAGTAATCCAAAAAAGTAAATTTTCCAAGCTCTGCCAAACAAACACACACACCCTTTCCGGGGTCAGAACTGCATCTTTAATTTCAATGCTTTCCTCCAGCCTAGATAAATATGAAAAAGCATGTTGAAGTGAGAAATATTATCTTTTTCACTTATTCATATTGTTGAACCAAAATTGTGACATGAGGTTTCAACACAGATTTATTCCTTGCTTTCTTGAATACATGCAACTATATTTCCACAATTTCCTATGTAACCTCTAAACACTACAGTTTTACTCATGATGCAGTTGAACTCATCACGAAGATACTCAGAATCTTGCTAATTTGCTGTTTCCCCATAAGGGATGCAACATTTGAAGGACAGAAATAATGAGATTTGATGACTCCAGGCAAATCTCAAGGGCTACAACTTTAGTTGGGGTAAAGAGCAGTCTACTGTGGGTAAAATTATTTACACCAAGCTGTGAACTTGTTCCCTAATGTTTAAATGGGGAGGGGAGACTTCTTAACAGTTTTTTTTAAAAAAACCTCCCCAGTACAACCCAAAATAAAGCAAATCAGGGCTGTGATGAGCCTCCAAAACTGATTCGTACAAGTACTTAGAAGTCTAATGTTAAGTTGCTTTGTTGGAGGAAAAATCAGCAAGGACGCAACAAGGTTCAGACTTCAAAGCCATTTCTGCACGAGACTGTTATAGCACTATTATTCCACTTTCAACATATGTAATCCTGGGGTTTGCAGTTTAGGGAGGGGCCATCTGGCCCCTCCCTAAACTGCAAACCCCAGGATTCCATAAGATGTTGAAAGTGGAATAATAGCGCTATAACACTCTCATGTGGAAACTGCCCAAATGTTTGCTCCAAATAGAACTTTCAGTGTAAAAGCTATCTTTGCTTGTGGTGACTGAGGAAACCTCGGTTGCTTTTATACTCACTGGTTACTACAGGGAAAAATGTGTTACATTATCAGTTCACTCAGTTTTCTACACTGGCTTCATTCTTGACCTAGTCATATTTACCCAAGGCCCAGTGAAAATCAGGCCCATCGATTTCAGTGAGTCTGTTTTAAGTATGACGAAGCCTGCGACGAAAGCAGAGAATCCAGATGCCCTTAGTGTGAAACTGATAAATTCTATAATGACAAAGAGTTCTATAGCACCTTAAAGGATAACAAGTATACAGTTGGCCCTCCACATTTGTTAGGGTTAGGGGCACAGGACCATCATAGAAGTGGAAGAATTGCAAATATCAAAATGTGTGTGTGTGCGCATATCTGTGGGAAGGGAGCTGAGGCATGGTGGAGAGAACGGGCACCCATAGTCCAAACCAGATCAAGGAATGGAGACGGAAAGGGGGTGGATCAACATGATGACTCTATGCTTCCTCTCTGTCACCCATCTCCTTTCTTTGGTGTGGAGGGGGCATTGGGAGAGAAATTGGTCTGTGAGCTATCCTTAGGTGGTCAGGTACTGGCTGCTGGAGGAGGAGAACCAGGGGTGGGTTTTTAAAGGGCTCTGTGGCCTAATTGGAGATGCCAAGAGGGGAATAGAATCACAGAGTTGGAAGAGACCCCAGGGGCCATCCAGTCCACCCCCTGCCATGCAGGAACACCCTCAAAGCACTCCCGACAGATGGCTATCCAGCCTCTGCTTAAAAACCTCCAAAGAAGGAGACTCCACCACACTCTGAGGCAGCAGATTCCACTGCCGGACAGCCCTGACCGTCTGGAAGATCTTCCTGAGGTTCAGGTGGAATCTCCTTTCCTGCAGCTTGAATCCATTGCTCCTTGTCCTGATCTCTGGAACAGTAGAAAACAAGCCCACTCCCTCCTCTACATGGCATCCCTTCAAATATTTAAACATGGCTATCATGTCCCCTCTTAACCTTCTCTTCTGCAGACTAAACATACCCAGCTCTCTAAGTCTATCTGCACAGGGCATGGCTTCCAAGCCCCTCACCATTTTGGTCGCCCACCTCTGGACTTGCTCCAGCTTGACCATGTCCTTCTTGAATTGGGGTGCCCAGAACTGGACACAGTATTCAAGATGAGGTCTAACCAAAGCAGAGTAGAGTGGCACCAGTACCTCCCTCAATCTAGACACCGATCTAGAGTTGAAGAAACTCACAAATCTAGAGTTGGAGAAACTCACAAATAATCAAATCCTTGAAAGTCAAACCTGAAAATGTAGAGGGTTGACTGTATTACAATCACCAGAACCTGTCTGGTCTTGGAATCGAAGCAGGGTCAGCTCTGATTAGTACTTGGATGGAAGACCACAATGAATACCAGGTGCTGTAGGCTGTATTTCAGAGGAAGGAACTAGAAAAACCATCTCTGAGTATTCCTTGCCTAAGAACACCCTAGAAAATTCATGAGGTTGCCATAAGTCAACAAGTGACTTGAAGACATATACACAGACATAAGCTTTGGTGGATTACAACTCACTTCCCCAAATGCATGAAATGTTATAAAGAATTTCAGGTTTACAGAGTAAATATAGTCAGGTTAGGAGTGGGGAACTTCACACAAACGGGAAATTCGTGCAAAAATTCTCATGGTGAAAACTACAATATTGGAATAGGTCATTCATGAAATCATTGCTAGGATCACAAACATCTTATTGCTAAGTAAACCAACCACTACTTGTTGAGTGATAAGAAACCTTTATCAAGTTATAATGACATAACAGAACTTCCTCACATATTATAATTCATCTCTCTCTCTCTCTCTCTCTCTCTCTCTCTCTCTCTCTCTCTGACCTCTGTTTGAAGTTTATTTGTTCTATGATGATCGAACTGGCATAAAATCTGAATTAGAAATGGCAATATTAAAAAAAAAAACTATTAGGAATGTTTCAGCCTCCCAGGACACTTGATCCCAAATATTTTTGAATTTTGCCATTTTTGATTCAGATTTTATGCCAATGGAAATTGGCAAAAGGGTACTGAGTTTCTCCTTGCTCCCTGCCTTTTCATTGGCCTTTTTCCTTTTAAATCAGTTTGTAGTTCTCAACTACTGGCTCTTTAATTAATTGTTTCTGTTATTCTATCACAGCACACTGAACCAGCCCTTTAATTAGCTAGTTTCTGTGGGCGAGATGGAATACAAATCTTTGTTTCCTCCTTACACACAGATTTATCACTCATATTTTTCAAAATTCTTACAACTGTATTTTAAAATAAAGGAGCAAGAGGGAAACGACTAATTAAACACCAGAGTCCTTGCCAAATGTGCCTATCTTTTAAATAATCTTGACTAGGTGTGAGATTTGCACAAATTTATGGCTGCTTTAATGCTGTATTAAGTGCCATGTAAGATCAGTGTTGTAATTTTACTTTCAGCTGATAGCAGCAGTAAGGAACCTTGGTGCAGAAGTGTCTTGCCACCCTAAGTCAAGAGCCTAGTGGTTTATATTCTATGGAAGTAATATCATACTTCCTAGCTGCCAGCTTTTTTGTAGCTGAGAAAGGTCTTGTGCAAGGAGCTGTGGTCAGAAGCAGCACAAAAGCTTGTCTTACAAATCCCACTTTAGAACTGTCTTGAAAAGTTTATTCTCATTATCCCTCTTACAAATAACATTAAAAGCAGTCCAGATAAAATTGCATAAATCACACACAAAATGAGTGAATCACGACTAGTAAAGGAGTTGATTGGTCTATTAAGCATGTTGGAATGCAAAATAATTTGTCATTTGTCTCCTGTGAGCTTGCAAATGTCAGACAGGGATTGGAGCCATTTTTCTAATCTCTTTCTCTCTGCCTTACAACAAATCAATAGGACAACTCTTGGATGTAACTCCTCCACTTTGTTGTCAGTTCTTCCACAGCAGTGTCAGTATTGACTCACTTCAGCAGCGCAGAGCTTGAGTGGCATTGGAAATGTAGTGGGTGGAGAGCTCAGCTTCATATTCTGAAGGAGAAAATATTTACAGTCCATCTTCATTGTTGTAGGAGGGAAGTTTTCAATTGGCAAAGGAACAATTCTGGCTGTAGTAAATAGAACCGGAGCAATCCCATTAAGGTACTGAATTCAGAGCTGGTGCATATTTTAAGCAGCTTTAAGGCTTTAAAATAGATGGCAGCCCAGCAGCCAGCATACTTTAAAAACCTGGATGCCAAAGGGGAAACCAGACATTAGGCTTGAAAATAAAAATGAAACACTCCGTTGTGGAGTAATGATTCTCAACGCTTGTCCATAACTGCCAACATTTCACAGAGGAAAACCAGGACATGCGTGGCCAAGCAACGCCAGAGTATGGTCAAGATGGCAAAAGTTATTAATGAGGGAGAACATGCAAGCCACGAGAGGCTGCAGTTGTTTGCTTTTGCCTGAGTCTACAGGGAAGGGCAAGATCCCCTTTTCCTCTCCTCTCTGCTGATTTAATTGAGTGCACATTACTCTTGTTCTTCGAGCTCATTTTGCAGCAATTTGAAGCTGAGGATAAAATGGGAAAGTGGGAGGAAGAGTGGGAAACTGGGACATTTTAAAAGCAGCTGAAAAAGTGGGATGACAGGGAATTAATGGAGACTGTTCCTATCATATTGGGACAGCTGGAGGTAACCTGTACACTGAACATGTACATAAAGCAGGATCAGTCTCAGAGAAAGGAGGCATGAAAACTGGAGGACAGAACATCGACAATTCAAGATATGCAGATGATACCAATCTACTAGCAGAAATTAGCAATGACTTGGAATAACTATTGAAGAAAGTCAAGAAAGAAAGTGCAAAGGCAGGTTTACAGCTGACCATTAAGAAAACAAAAAATAATGACCACAGATAATTTGCATAACCTCAAAGCAGACAATGAAGACAGTGAAGTAATTCAACATTTTCCATACCTTGGTTCAGTCACTAATCAGAATGGAGACCACAGCAAAGAAATCAGAAGCAGACTAGCACTAGGACTTGGAAGGACAGCTAACGAAGGAACTAGACAAGATCCTGGAAGTGTAAAGATAGATCACTTAATACAGTGCACCCTCCATATATGGGTAAAACAAAAAACATGAATGCTCATGTCCCATTCTTTTCAACATATGCAATGTGTGCACGGATGCGGCAGCACATGTGTGCACACATTGCCGTCATTTTAAGTATAGGGGTACAATGCTTCACGTGGGATGGAGATTGCATATGCAGAGACCGTGCCAAGGGAGAGTGCACTGTACTAAAGTTAGGATGGTTTCCCATTTCTATGTATGGTTGTGAAAGCTGGGGAGTGAAGAAAGCTGGTAAAGAAAATCGACTCATTTGAAATGAGGTGCTGGAGAGGGGTTCTACCAATATCATGGACTGCCAGAACAACAAATAAACGGGTCCTAGAGCAAGTCATCCCTGAACTCACCCTAGAAGCAAGGATAACTAAGCTGAGACTGTTGTATTTTGTATAATCATGACAAAACGCGACTCAATAGAAAAGACAATGATGCTTGGCAAGGTAGAAGACAGTAGGAAAAGAGGAAGACCGCATTACAGATGGGTAGACTCAGTTAAGAAAGCCACAGCCCTGAATCTGCAAGACCTGAGCAGAACAAGTGATGACAGAATGAACTAGATGTCTCTCATTCATTGCTGTAAGTAGAAGTCAACTTGACAGCAGTTTAACAACAACAGCTCTTGATGGAGAGTGTGTGTGGGAAGGGAAGCACCGTTCTCTGCTCTGCCTTGGGCAACAAGAAGTCTTGAGAAAGCCCTGCAGTCCTGTCTTCTGTAAGCCCACAAGCAGAGAAGAAGAAGAATCTGCTACTTGCTTTACCTCCATCTTACCTCGCCTTCTAGACAAGGATGGGGATTGGTTCCAGAGGAAGGGGGCAAGCAAAGGAGCAGCAATGACAATGGCAAGGAAACGGGTAGGGTAGCTTGCCCAAGATTTCTTCTGCTCCCAAGGTACGTAGTTACAGGAGGGGCCCCAATGAGAGTATTGCCCTCCCAAACTGAATTTCTCTTCAGTCCCCAAAATTAAAGCATTGCAGCAACTTAAAACCTCAGCGTTTGGAAACACAGTTATAGGCATCCAAAGAAAAGGGGCAGGAAAATGACAAAGCAAATGTGAACACGGCAAATATAAGATCTGCATTAATTATTTTCAATGTATCACTCTCTGCAATGCTAGGAATATGGAAATAAAAGGAAAATTTCATTTGGGAGGGAAAAATTCTCATTTGGAGGGGAAGCTAAGACAAGTAGTAGATTTACATTTTTCTCCATTTCTGCCTGCAGGCTTCGAGAAGACAGTGGAACTGCAGGACCAATTCAAGACATTTTGTTGCCTGTAGCAGAGCAGCAAATGGCACCCCCCTTCCCACACAACTCCATATGAAGAGACATGATGCCTAAAGTCAGTCAAGTTATTTTGGCACGTAAGGCAGAAAATCCCAGGAACACCTGTCACCCTCCCTGACAGTAACATTACAACAATGACAAATTGAATATCTCATTCTGCCTTCCTAACGTTAGGGCCAGCCCTGGTGAGCAGGCAACTACAGCAAGAAGCAGGGCTGGGGGCTCTAGGAATGAGAATGGGGTATCTAGCTCAAGTGACGGTCCCAGCCAGGGCAAAATGAGGGTACGACCCCCTGCCAAAGCATTTTTCCTTCAGCTCCAAATATGTAGCATTGTACACATATACACACGGAGCAGAGAGAGAGAGAGAGAGAGAATGGTTCCCACTCTTAATTTTGTTGGTAACTTTGCCTGCCCCCTTTTCTTTAGATGTCTAAACTTCTCCTAAATGCTTAAGTGAATTTTTAAGGTAATGCTAGAAATTTGGGGGCAAAAAGAACATCTTATTTGAGAGGATAGTACCTTCATTTTAAACCCACTCCCATAGCTACACCGCTGGTCATAGCGAGCTCTCACTGATGCCAGACCCTTATGCCAATACTGTCCATTTCCATGTTTACCATCCTCTTAGATCTTTCCTGGCTGTTTTTTCATTTTGCCTGCAGTGCCCAATGCTTCAGTATAAGCAAGGACTTACCAGAGCTGGAAGCAATTGCTGTGGCTTCTTGTACATTCGTGCTGGAGGTTTTGTTGTGTGGCCTCTCTCCCTGCCAGGAAAACAACTCCAGCTACAGACTCAGGGGTTGTTACAAAGGAGTTGTCATCCCCAGTATATGGTAAATCAGACAGCCCACAGCACTGGGTAGTATGTAGTATCAGCATCAGCAACGGTACAGCAACAGCAGTAGCCATATGCGTCGTGTTTCCCTTGGCAACTGCCTGTTCTACATAATTCACCCCCACTCCAAGGCACGGCTTTGTCAGAAGGGTTTAAAATCTGCATCGGCACAAAAAAAGCCCAGAGCCAGTCATCCCTCTGCGTCTTCAGATGCTGCAGCAATGCAACAGACGTCCAAATGACTGGTCCGGTTGGAAGTAGAGACAGAGACCCATGCTAGCTGATTTCACAACTTAACTCCAGGAAAATCTCAAAAGAATCCTTCTAAATATGTTAAACTGCATCCGGAACCTCACAGGAGCTGCTAAAGACTTGAGAAATTGGTGGGAAGGGATGGATGGCAGGATGCAGCGGGGAGGGTTAAGCATTCCATTCCTGCCTCCTCCAGCTTCTTTTCATTGCAAATTGTCCCTTGATGAGAGAGACATGCAAAAGAGGAGCAGCTATCCCACTGTTCTTCTGCCTGGCTGCTGCATTGCAACATTTCACAATGTCCACATCCCAATTCTGAATAGTGAGAGGTTTAAAGTATTCCAGTGCTCACTTACCATTCCAAAATTTCCTGCTCCTCATTAGATTCCCAGGAGTACCCATTATGCCTTGGGATTTCCCTCTTGATCAACTCTCTGCCTCCTTCTAGACTGAGTTCCAGTATAGACTAACTTTCTGATATACACGCAGACTTCACCTGCTTCCTCCCTACTTTTACAGCGGAGGTGGGAATCGTGCATGTCTCTAAATGTTGTTGGGCTGTAAGTCTAGCATCCTGCACTATCAGCTATACAGTCATCCCTCCACATTTGCTAAGGTTGGGGCACAGGACCTCTGTGAAAGTGGAAAAACCATGAATAACTCTAGACCCTCCCAAATCATATTTAACATACAATAGAGTATGATCACCATATTCAACTCACCACGGATTCCTTTGAGGCATCAGTGTGCCTTCACAAGGCAGAAATGGGGGGCTGGTGGAGCTTACTGCCACCTCCACTGCTGCTCCACACCATTTTTAATAAGGACTTACAAGCCTCATTCACGGTTTCTCAGACTCACAAGCCTTGCAGCCCCTATTAAAAATGGCATAGAGAGGCAGCAGAGGTGACAGCAAACAGTCCGTGAATAATCAAATCCGCAAAAGTGAAACCCGCAAATGTGGAGGGCTGACTGTACATGATTCTCATCCTGGTTTAGGGGACAGTGGGAGTCATTGCTAACCATCTCCTATGCCGGGGTGGGCAACTGTAAAAGGCTACAGGGCTCCATTAGACCCCTAGCAAACTTGGAGGATTGCACACTCCTGCTAAAAGAAAAATATTTTTCCCCCCAAATACTCTCTAGAAGGTGTTGGGGCATTTTCACCGTGGTTTTAGGCCTTCTGAGCCAATTTAGCCCCAAGAGAGGCCTATTTTTTTTTAAAGAACAGGAAGTGAGCAGAGAATTCTTATTTACTTCCTTAAAAAAAAAACAACAACCACGGCCGGGGGGATGGATACATGGAAAAATGTTTCCATGCCCTCTTGAGAGCATTTTGGGGCTTTTCTTTCCTTCTCTTTTTGGAACTAATATTTTTGTACAAAAAAAAAAAAAAGACCCCTAGGGAACCACAAAAATTGTCCTAGGCACCCATACTTTGCCTATCACTTATCCTACTTGGGCCATCTGATATCCCACTGACATCCATCGCAAGAACATAAGAACATAACCACCCATGTACTTCAAATCCTCTTTTGGCTGGATAGCAGTACATGTGAAAGGGATCTAGGAGTCTTACTAGACCACAAGCTGAACACGAGTCAGCAGTGTGATGCGGCAGCCAAGAAAGCCAATGCAATTCTCGGTTGCATCAATAGGAGTATGCTGTCCAGATGGAGGGAGGTACTGGTACCACTCTACTCTGCTTTGGTTAGACCTCATCTTGAATACTGTGTCCAGTTCTGGGCACCCCAGTTCAAGAAGGACATGGTCAAGCTGGAGCAAGTCCAGAGGAGGGCGACCAAAATGGTGAGAGGCCTGGAAGCCATGCCCTGTGAGGATAGACTTAGAGAGCTGGGTATGTTTAGTCTGCAGAAGAGAAGGTTAAGAAGGGACATGATAGCCATGTTTAAATATTTGAAGGGATGCCATGTAGAGGAGGGAGAGGGCTTGTTTTCTGCTGTTCCAGAGATCAGGACAAGGAGCAATGGATTCAAGCTGCAGGAAAGGAGATTCCACCTGAACCTCAGGAAGAACTTCCTGACGGTCAGAGCTGTTTGGCAGTGGAATCTGCTGCCTCGGAGTGTAGTGGAGTCTCCTTCTTTGGAGGTTTTTAAGCAGAGGCTGGATAGCCATCTGTCGGGAGTGCTTTGAGGGTGTTCCTGCATGGCAGGGGGTTGGACTGGATGGCCCGTGTGGTCTCTTCCAACTCTACATTTCTATGATTCTATGAATCCTCCAATTGTCCCAATTTGACAGGAACAGTTCCAACTAATCCCGTTGTCTCACACTTTTCACCAAGTTCAAAATATCTCTGTTTCTCTCTCTTCCCCCACTTTCTCCTTTGTTGTCAGATTCCTTTCAATGCTGTTCAAAAGCGCAAAAGTAGTTTGTACTCAATTAACCCCACTGAAGGGAAAGGAGGAAGCAGAATCATGCCCTTCCCAGCAGTCTCAGGCAAAAACAAACTGCTGGCCTGTCTGTTCTTCCCCCACAAATAACTTTTGCCATCTTGACCACGCTCTGATGTTGCCTGGACGCACATGTTCTGGTTTTCATCTGTGAAATGATGGAGGATATGCCATGTTATGCTGAATGTCCCCTAACATTCCTTCTCTTGTTTCCTCTCTCCCCCAGCGCTCTCTCACACACAAGCGCACAAACAGAAAAAACTATTGGCTCTGAGAGGTAAAAAAGAAAAGAGAGAGACAGACAATAATTTAGATGTTTTAAAGGTTATAGGGGAAAAGGGTGCAAGACCTAGACTGCCAGTTCAAGGAAAATGGAAAAATAGGATATGTTAAAACAGAAACCCATCATACATTCTTATATAGTGCTGTCAAACAAATCAACTGTGAAATGTTGGAGGGCATGCCCATTGACAATTGTTAGATATTAACTATTGCCTCAAATATCAACTTCAGGACATCCACACTGATGGCTCTACAGTACTTTCAAAAATCCAGAGTCTACAAAAACTCTTTCTTTTGAACTGCAGCTCCCCAAGAGTTGTAGCTTCAAAGAGTAACCTTTCTAAAATCTGCAGAAAATCCCAAATTCAGGAATTGCAGAGTTGGAAGAGAACTTGAAAGCGCTTGGCAATCAGTTTACCCTGGGCTGGCAGGGAGTGTGCGTATGCTGGAAAGTCATTCCAAACAACTCCAAGCCCGCTGTAATACTTTAGTCCTTAGAAGCAATTGTCTACTTGGCACAGTCTGTTAATTCTATGAATCTCACAGCACTAAAGCATATTGGATAAATGTACAGTCTGTGCAAATGTTAGATTTTCTTTCCTAATAAAAAGGAGTCACAGCCATAGGATGTGGGTAAGGTTTAAGAGTCACAGGGCTCATTCTATTCTGTATTTGAGACCCCAGGCATTCCTTCCTTGACAAAGCATCTATCTCTGTTTATTATCAAATAATCACAGAAAATGCTCCTAAAACAGTGTGTTTTGTTTTTTTAAAAAATCATCCAAAAGTAGGGTTAGAATCTGGCTGTAAAGTGTCAATTCCATGCCCTGCCATTGTTTGGCTCTGTTTTGATGGCAATTCAGCCTAACCTTTCTGCCCCTGGAAAGAATACTGCAAGAGACAGGTACATTTTTGGAGGACAGAAGGACACGGGGAGCCCAGTGTTATTCATTGCCGTAATGAAAATAAAGCAAACTCAGCACTACAGCTCTTCTTCTTTAAGCTCCTGTAAGTTTATCATCTCTTCTTTTTTACTGTTTTGCCCCTATGCCTTTAAGACAAGGGTGGGAATTATATAGATGGCTGGCTGCATGGGGCCCCCAAGTCTGTTTTTCCGGCCTCTTCACCCTTCCTTAACTTCTCCCACTCAAAAAATAATGGAAAAAGAAAGATAATTGGAAGCAGTAATACTTCTTTTAAATAAGCTGTGCACACACACCCCATTTTTCAACATCTAAAAAATTCCATTTCTTTTTACCAAATCAGAAACAGTCTTCTCGGCACTTCAAGGTTTGATTTTACCTGGATAATGGCAGCTGCTGTAGTGGTCCGAGCATTGGATGAAGACCCTGGAGACCGGGGTTTGATTTTCCCTCAGCCATGTAAACCCACCGGGTGACTTTGGGTGTGTCTCACACACACATAGCCCTAGAAACCCCCTGTGACAACGTTCTTGGGGGGTTTCGGCGCCAAGGCAGCCTGGAAGCAGGTTGCTAGGCAACCAGAATAGCACCTCCGGAGACAAACTCAGTCCAGTAAAGTGTGGGAGGGGCTTGTGGCTGAGAGGAAAAGTTCTATAAAGCCATCTGTAGGAATTTGGATTCTTGCAGCAAGGAGCTAAGGAGCAGAGTCGCTTAGTCAGTCAGAGAGTGTGACTGTTTGGGGAGGTTTAGTTCTCAGGGGAAGCCTAGTGAGAAGCAGAAGAGTAATTAACCTCTAGTAGGATCTGGTCAGAGAGTGTAAACTAGATTGGGGGTTGAGCCTGTGATGAAAGTCTAGCCAAAGTGCTGTTATACAATTATTGTGGCTTTTATGAAAGTCTAAAGATATAATTGAACTGTTCCTGAGCTGGGAGTTACCTGTTATATGGTCTAAAAAGTGCCCTGAGGAAATATATCAGTCTTGACCTACATATGCAGTCTAGCACGTTACTTTATTCTTATTGTTATCTTAATAAATGTTACAGCTGATTTATGTAAACACGGACTTGGCTTGAGTTGTATACAGTATATAAAACAAAACAGCAAACATGCTACCATAAAATTATTACGCGGTTCTAAATAAAAATTGAAAACCTTCACCCTTTTACACAAAGGTGGTTTTATAAGGGGAGAGGCAGAGCTGCGTGGTAAAGACAGAGCGCTTTATCAGATTGGGAATCATCACACCAATCTGGGAAAAGTAGGGCCTGTCACATTCCTGTGATAAGGTTGCTTTAGGGTCGCCATAAGTCAGAAACAACTTGAAGGCACACAACAACAACAGGTGGCAGCTGGCGTCTTCCATTGGCAAGGCAGTGAATCTGCTTTGGATTTTAGTTTAAACTTTAAAGGTGCTATCCAAGCTACACAATCACATCCCCAAAACAAGTTCAGCATCTTGGATAGGTTTTTAAATGTTTTGACTAAAACCTTGGAGGGACCACCACCTGCCACTGAGGTTTGGTATAGCTGTGATGGGTCTTGAAGATGAAAAATATTCTCCCTGACCTCTGGAGTTTCTTCGCTCTTGCTTTAATAGCAGCCTGCCCTGCCAAAAGCAAGAATTAAGCTTTTTTTCATCTGCATGCTAGTGGATCTCCTGTGAGTTTGGACCAGTGTGTGAGTAAACCCTATAGACAGGGCTTTTCCTACTAATTCTGTTAAGAAAGAGAAGGAGAGCTGGAGAGGGGAGGAGCTGAAGTGGCCGGGGGCAAGGATTTGGCCATTTTCACTCTGAACAAAATACTTGGGTTATTTACTTAGGTACTGTATTTAGGAAGAGACAAAAGGGCAAATTCTTATAGTGGAATTTTGATGATGCTTTTACAGTGGCCGTTGGTATTTGCTGGGGTTTGTTCCAGGAGCCCCTGTGGATATCAAAATCTGTGGATGCCTAAGTTCCATTATATACAACAGCATAGTAAAACTACATCCCTTATATAAAATAGCAGTCCACTCATATGAGTACCATCAAAGCCTGAGGATCTGTGAAATGGTGGGAAGCTACATAAGGGTATGCCTACACATCAGCGTAGTGCTCTGCATGTAGCAAAATCATGGTTTGCTCTTTGTTTGTTTTTCCCCAAATATTTTCAAGCCATAGTTGGTTGAATCTGTGGATGCAGAATCCTTGGATACAGAGGGCTTAAGTATACACATATTTTGTACGTTTAACATAGGCTTTAAGGTTTGCATCCAAGCTTGCAATTCTTCTGAACAGCATAAATAGAAAAGTCTTGCAGTAAAGTTCTGCACAGGGACCACACTGGCTGAGTGGAACTTCAGAACATTGGATATGTGTTCAGTTTAGTATATAATTTCTTGTATGGTGGTTTGTTTTTTTTTAAATTGGGACTTAAATTGTGATTGTGTTTGCAGCATTCATGTATAATTGGCCCCACAGAACCCAGAAAAGAGGAAAAACACTAGGGAAATGTTTGGTTGTGTTTCTGCACACTAGGCTGCTGTTAAAAGCAGAGGAGTAGAGTCATTTTTTAAAAAGTGACATCTTACTAACATTTCTACAAGATACACCTTTGGTCTCCCAAGAGACCGAAGCATGGATCAGATGGATGATGACTCAGCATCCCTGTTGTTTGGGGATGACGATTTAATTGAGATCTCTGTATAATCTTCAGCACTTGCTTTAATTTCAGGCTGCTGGAATCTGAAGTCTAGATTTCCTCTGTGAAAGGGTTAAAAGGAAATTGCCAGACGCCTAGAACAATGTCTGAGTTGACCCAAGGACATCCGGTTGTGCACAAATGCAGCACAATTCATAAAAAGTCGTCAAGTCCACATTCATAATACAGAGTACAGCTTGTAATCGTAGAAAGCGGAAATGGGCATTTATTATAAACAGGGTACATCTTGGCATGAACTCTCCTCAACTTGTTTGCTGCACAAAGACACAATAAGGAGAGCAGTGCAGCAGGAAAGAAAACTTCAGTCCCAAAAAACAAGGGAAACATTCAAGTATTCCTTCTAGCAACTTACCTATCGTCTGTCCTGATTTGTCAGGGACAGTCCTGATTAATCCTCCACTGTTCCATTTTTTCAGGTGCTTTTAAAATTCCCTGTTTTCTCTCCTCTTCCCACTTTCCCTCTTTCTCTTTGACTTACTTTAATTGGTGGAAACTGAGTTAATTTGTGGGGAGAGAAGAGAGGAGGGGGCAGAATCTTGGCCTTCCCAGTAGTCTCAGGAAAAAGTAAACCCCTGCAGCTTTTCCTAACTCATGTGTTCTCCCTTATTAATAACTTTGGCCATCTTGATCACATTTTGATTTTACTTGGCCACAGGTGTCTGTTTCAACCTGTGAAATGTTGGAGGGTTAAGCAAAGGTGAGCAAAGCGTGGTCCTGGGGCTTCATATGATCTCCAGAGTGTTTTTTGCAGCTCTCAACCACTCCGTACTCTCTGGAAAACCCTTTTTTAAAGCCATAAAGGAGGACTCAACAGCCTCTCCAGAAGCAGCAAATTCAGCTTTTAAGTAGGTTTGCAGATCCCTCCTACCCGCACTCATTGACACTAAAAATGCTTGTTTTTCCAATCCAGAAATGGACATCTGGCCACTTCCAGGTTATTATTTTTGATTTCTGAGAGTCCATTTGGTCCCCTAGAAAATTTGATACGTAGAAAACTGGTCTTGTGATGCACCTCAATTGCCCACACCTCATCCATAGCTTCCAGGGTAAAGACAAGCCAGCATAGTGTTGTGGTTTGAAATATAATTTTGGGCATGAGTATACATTGAGCATATTTCTGTTATCTCTGATAAACTGCAGTGACTATCCTTGCAAAGTAGGCTACAAGGAGCCCGCCTAAGCCCAGGTCTTGGCACTGCTTGCCTCCTGATGCCAGACTTTGAAAAAGTCATGGAAGAATCAGCATTCAGTGAAAGCAGACTGCCAGAGATCTAACTGACCAAGAATGAATGCCCATGAACATAGAACTGGCTGTTAAGCAGGGTTCCTAGAGTAAAAACTGGAGAAGCCTCCTGTACCTTTAATGGTTGTGTAGAAGAACAAATTTCAGCAGGTGCTGCTTGTCAGCAACCAGCTGAGAAACAACATCTCCTGAAATTCCTTCTTCTAAACAGCCATTAAAAGTACAGGAGCCCTCTTTAATTGTCACTTTGGCAACCCGAGAGCATCAGGTGATGCTGGTAATTTTTTTTCTTCCAATCTGTGCATAAAAACAACAATCTTAGTTGTTGTTTTTTTTAAATAACAGCTTCATACCCACCCATTCATCAAAGAGCTAAATTGCGGGGAGGGGAGTAGGACTTTACACCCGTAAATGAAGAAAGATGTTTCTGCTGACTACTGGCAAGGAGAAAGGAAGGAAGCAGACCTGATTGTGTTTGATACAGATATTTCTTCATACACTAGATTCCCATTGTAGCGTTGTAACCATCACGTTGGTGCTTATGCTTGGCGTTATATGATCCTCACTCCTCAGTTTGAACTGCAGAGCTTGCAAAGACTGTGTGGAAAAGGGAATTTCAGCAAATGTTGCTTGTCACAGAACCAGGTAAAAAGCAACAACTGCTGAAACTCCTTCTTTTTACACAACCATTTCTGGCAACTGTAACTCAGGCCATTTCCGCACGAGACTGTTATAATGCTATTATTCCACTTTCAACATCCTATGGAATTCTGGGGTTTGCAGTTTAAGGAAGGACCTCAAAGGGACTGGATGGGACTCATTCTCCAAGCAGGGCATGTCTAATGGAATTATTGCTAGGTGTCCATTCTCCCATCCAAATGGTTCATGAGTGGAAGTTTCTGTATTACATACAATCGTGATATTAGATTGTGTTGAAAGTGATTTTTTGTTTATAAAAAAAGAAGAACTCAGTACAGAGCTGCAAATACAGTTACACATGACAATATCCTAGCAATATTCTTCCCTGCCCACCATAAGAAAATATTTGAATTAAAAAGAAAAATCCATAGAATTCTCTCTCAAAACTTATTTTGGGGGTTGTGAACGATGGGGGACTGCAAAAATTTGCAGTCTACTTTTATTCTTGGTTTGCAATAAGCTGTAGAAGGCATTGAAACAGGTGTGGGAATCGTGTGGTTCACTGATTAAATTGTATGTGTTCATTTGTGTTCACTAGGTGTCCATTTGGACATATATCTATAACTAAAAAAATGCCTTGTCTCAAGGTCAGAAATAGATGACTCAGAGTACAACTTATTAATAAAAACTGTTTTAATGTTGTGAATAGTTTAATTCCATGTTTATTCTCACTGTTTGTGTGTTTTTAGCTTTATTATTCTTGGTTTAAACTGTAAGCTTAATAATAATAAAGCTTCATAACGATAATAATATAATAAGAACACAGGATAAAGAACTGTTTTAGGACCCTTTCACACTATAAAGTTATGGTACTTAGATTCTGCTTTAAGGGAATCTTGGGATTTGTAGTTCCACAAGAGATTTAGAATTCCCTTGAAACTACCATTTCCAGGATGCAATCATGACAGTCACAGTGTAATGCAAGTGCTAGAGTTGTGCCAAGGGTAGAATTTCCCCCTTCTCTGGATCAATTTGGTGGGCTAGATGATATCAGGGGAGGGGTTTTCCCCAAGTCCAGTCTTCCTCTGGCATCAACTGGCCCTTCTCCCTCCTGGACATCCATTGCAACTTTCTCCATGCAAAGAGTTTCATCCGTGTCTTGTGATCTCCGATCACTACTTGGAGATAATGGTGGACGCATTCCTCCTTACCCTGCTCACCCAATCAACTGAAAGGTGAGTAGGGCGGGGGATTCCATGTGGGCACTCCTGGCCAGAAAATGACCCCTACCCTGCTCCTTTTCTCAGCCGGAAGGGTGATCAGGGAGAGCAGGAATCCCACCGGTATGTCTGATTGAATCATAGAATCATAGAAATGTAGAGTTGGAAGAGACCACACGGGCCATCCAGTCCAACCCCCTGCCATGCAGGAACACCTTCAAAGCACTCCCGACAGATGGCCATCCAGCCGCTGCTTAAAAACCTCCAAGGAAGGAGACTCCACCACACTTTGAGGCAGCATATTCCACTGCCGGACAGCCCTGACTGTCAGCAAGTTCTTCCTGAGGTTCAGGTGGAATCTCCTTTCCTGCAGCTTGAATCCATTGCTCCTTGTCCTGGTCTCTGGAGCGGCAGAAAACAAGCCCACTCCCTCCTCTACATGGCATCCCTTCAAATATTTAAACATGGTTATCATGTCCCCTCTTAACCTTCTCTTCTGCAGACTGAACATACCCAGCTCTCTAAGTCTATCCTCATAGGGCATGGCTTCCAGGCCTTTCACCATTTTGGTCGGCCTCCTCTGGACCTGCTCCAGCTTGATTGAGGTGTCTTATGTAATAGAACTGTATAACTACATCTTATTATGTGATTTGTTTGATCAATGAGTGGTGGATGCAGCTTGAGAAAAGGACTGGGGTGGGTCGGCTTAACACTTTCCCCTCTCATTTATCTCCTCAAAATCTAGCTCTCTCAGCTGCTTTGCTCCCTCAGAAGTGAAAGACACAGATCACTGAGCTGTATAGTTCCGGCCTTACTTTTGAACCGGAAATTCAGTTCTCTCATATTCCGGTCCGAGCAGCTTCTATTGCCATTGTATTTGATGTTTGCCTTGATTCCAGCTTCGTCTCATAGTAAACAGAAACTAACCTTTTGATAAGGACAAAAACGACAGTCACAGAAAAATTTCCCTTCACCTGGTAGAGTTATTGTTTGAACTCTCATCTAAGAGTACAAAGGTGGGCGGAACTCGATTTTGTGTTGTTTCTTTTAAAAATCTCTAGAGTTTGAACCCGCGGGGATTAGTTTCCTCCATCTAAGTCTAACAAAACAGAACATTTTACGACAACAGTTTCCACAGATGAATTAAGAGGATGAAATGATCGACAACAGATAATCTAGTTTGGCATCCTGTTTCTAACTGTATACTTCTGAAAGCTCAGAAGCGCAACACGCTGATTGTCTCCATGTTCTAATATACAGTGTACACTGTAATTTTTTAATTACAGGTTTATCCAAACTTTCCTCCAAAGTTATTCCAGTAGCATACATAGTTTTCCTCCCCAACTTTTTCATCCACGCAAGAAGTCTGTGAGGCACGTTAGGATAATGTTTGTGCTCATCGAAGGCTACATTCCAAATTATACAAGTAGACTACCAAAGGTACAACATGACTTCTCTCCCATCCTGTATCCTCTTCCTGAATCTCCTTCCAGTGATTCTCCAGTACTCCAGGGGAGAGCCGAGATGCACACTGGGAACTGCAGAGCTGAGAGGGAAGAGTGCCATTCAACAGTATCCATTCCGATGCTTTGGGGCTGGATCTTTGAAGCTGTACCTTCTGGCTGCTTGGTTGGCTTGTGGAGGTCCCTAGACCACCCTGAACATGTGAATCCCCCAGCACGAGTCCTTATTTAGAATTGCTTAATGTAGATTAGCTATATCTTAGTTCATGAATTGGAATCATGCGCTCCTCCAGAAGTTGTGGGGCTGCAACTCTCATTATCCCCACCACTGCCTATGTTGACTAAGGCTGATGGGAACTGTCACTCAACAGCATCTCGAAGGCCACGTGTTCCCCAGTCCTGTCTTAGCTGTTACAGAGATCAGTGCTGTAACACAGTTCTTCTCAAATTCTGATCCTCCAAATGTTTAGGACTTCATCTCCCAGAACTACTAGGAGGTATGGCCAATGTTCATGAATTCTGGGAGATAAAATCCCAAACATGTGGAGGACAAGAGTTTGAGAACCACTGATGTATTGGAACCGGGGTCCTCACAGGGTCAGAGTGCTTAGACTTCTTAATTAGCAGGGAGGATGTATCATCTGCCAGCCCAGTCAAGCTCCTTTTTTTCCCCTCTGAATTTAGCTGTTATACCCACAGTAATGGGAGGGGGAGAGAATGAATCTCTTCCACAACAATGCATTGTTATGAGCTAATAATGAGAAAGATCTGGCCTGGATGCAGGGTTTGACATATTTATATACGACTTACATGATAGAGTAAAAGATGCACTTATCAAATTTGCAGGTGACAACAAACTGGAGAGAAGTGATAGCTAATACTCCAGAGGACAGGAGTAGAATTCAAAATGACATTTGACAGATTGGAGAACTGGGCCAAAAATTAATGAAATGAATTTCAACAGGGATAAGTATAAGAAGGTGGAGAGCCAGTGAAGTGGAGAGCCAGCAGGGTTCAAATCTCAACTCAGCCACGAAAACCCACCTTGGGCAAGTTATACTTTCTCAGCCTCAGAGGAAGGCTAAGGCAAATCCTCTCTGAAGAAATTTTGCCCAGAAAACCCTGTGACAGGCTCATCTTAGGGACTCCATAAGTTGAATATGACTTGAAGGCACACAACAACTGCATCCAGGCAGGAAAAATGAAATGCACAAATATAGGACAAGTGACATCTTACTGAAAGCACTACATGTGAAAAGGATCTAGAAGTCTTAGTAGGCCAGGCAAATCATGAGTCATCCGTGTGATGCAGAGGCCAAAAAAAGCGAATAGAATTCTAGGCTGCATCCACAGACTTATAGTGTCTGGACCAGTAGTACCACTCCGTTCTGTTTTGCTCAGACCTCAACTGGAATACTTTGTCCAGTTCTGGGCACCACAGTTCAAGAAGAATATGGGTAAGCTGGATGAGATAGGGTTTTGAGGGGAGGTCTTGGTCATTGCACAAGGAAGGGAGAAAGTTCTGATCACTACAATGGCCAAAACAAAATAAAATAAAGAAATACACAGGTGCCTGCATATGTCACTAACGGCGAATATGGTAATCCAAAGTATGTTAGCATGGCTGGAGCTTGAATTAGCGATTAAGACTCATTAATCTTACAAAAGATGGCTCCTGGGAAATGTGAAAACTGATGGAACTGGCAGCCTCTGTGCTGGGTTGCAGTGATTCTGCTCTGGGCTTTATCTCAGTCTTTAAAAGAGCTATCCAAGCTGCTAAACCTACCTGGGGGATATGGCTTAGCACCTCTACATCCTGGAATGAAACCCAGAGCAAATTTGGCTGTCCTGTTGACATAGGATTGACCAGCTGCCGCTATGGAAGTCAGCAGCTACCACTGTCTGCCTGTGTTTTTGGGATTTCCTCTAGACTGTGGCTATAAGAATTATCATGGTAGCTTCCAACACTTCAAATTTACACCACTGTGCCATTGGAAAAGATCCTGAGTATACAGTCCCTTATCTGACAGAGTTGTCCTTGTGACATCACGGAGTAGCAAGTTCAGTGTAATTATGGAATTGTTGAGGGGGAGGGAAGACTGCCATCATCCTTTGGAAATATGTGCTTGCAAAATATGTGCTTTCCACTGCACTGAAATTGCCTTTTCAAGCACATCACATCATCTGCCATAAAAGTTGTTCTTTGTTTCTTCCACCCCCAATCTCTAATAAGCTGCTGCTGATTCAGCTATAACATGATTCACAGCTGAGTATGTCATGGGGGAAGCAGAGGTGGGTTGGGTGCTGAACATGTGTATCAGTAAAGGAGTATTTGATATGCAGCTGCCTGTTCTAGTCAGACAAAGATGAAAATTTAAACAAAAAGGCTTTGCAACATGAATCTCTTTCAGTTTTGCATAAGGTGTGTGTACATTTCCCACACTGTTCTTTGGAAAGGATGTTTGCTGTTTCTGAAAAACATCAAAATTTCTTCGGGGGTAGCTGTGCTGGCCATGCAGCAAAATACAATGAAATCCAAAATACACATCATGGTGGTTCCTTTATTAGCGCAACCAAAAGCTGTGAAACTTATTATACCAGCTTTTGAAGCTCACTGGGTTCTTCTCTCGAGATGGCCTAATTCTCAAAGGGAATTACTTTGGTGCCGCTAATGGAGATGAAAACTTTATTACTTAGATTTTCCTGCCTTCGTCTCCCATCTCCAAGTGGCAGAGAAAGGATGGGGGTCTCTACTTGCACCAGCCCTCCCTCAAGATCACCTTCAACACAGTCTTAAGCAGACATCGCAAAGAAGTTGTAGTTCCGTGACTTTGATACTACCACTTAGTTTCTCCTGTGTGATTTTGACACCTTTGCCTAATGAAGAATCCAGTGACCGTGAAAAGCTTGTGCAATGTATTTTGCGGTTTTTTTGTTGGCCAGATAAAAATGCAATATGCATTTTGGAAAATATCAATACATGCAATTTGTTGACTTCAGCTGTAATTGGTGAGACAATGGATCTTCCCTTTGCCCCAAGCAACTGTTACACCAGTGACCAAGAGATTTGGGATCTGTGGATCTCAGGTCTCCCTATCACTAGGATGAGGGTGCCTCCTCCCAATTTTGGAAGATTCTCCCTTCCTTATCAGAGTATGGAAAGTTACATTTTGGGACTACAGTCATCCCTCCACATTTGCTAGAGTTAGGGACACAGGACCCCTGTGAAACTGAAACAAATGTGAATAACTTTAGACCCTCCCAAACCATATTTAACACATATAAAAAAGTATGATCACCAACCCACCATGGATTCCTTTGAGGCATCGGGGTTCCTTCACAAGGCAGAAGTGGGGGGCTGGTGAGGCTTACTGCCACCTCCACTGCTGCCCCATACAATTTTTAATAGGGGTTTAAAAGCCTCTTTCACAGTTTCTCAGTCTTGCAAGGCCTGCAGTCCCTATTAAAAATGGCACAGGGAGGCAGCAGAGGTGACAGCAAATAATCCATGAATAATCAAATCCTCGAAAGTGAAACCTGCAAATGTGGAGGGCTGACTGTACAGTTGTTGAAAACCATCAGTGACTATGCTGGTGGAATTTGGGAGTTGTGGCCCAGAGAAGTATCCTTGTTCAGCCTCAGCTAGCGTGACAGCTCACCCCATTCAGCAGTATTTGTGCAGCATTTCCTGGGGAGGGGTGGAGAGCTTGCCACTGGGAGAAGGGAAGAGGTAAGATAAACTGCACTTCCACCATCCTAGCTTGCTGTTGTTAGTAACTGCACTTACAGCATATGAATGAGAGACTTCTAAATCACTCTATCATCAACAGCCCTGTTCAGATCCTGCAGAGTCAGGGCCATGGTTGACTTGATGGCGTCCATCTACCTGTAATGCAGTCTTCTCCTTTTCCTACTGCCTTCTACCTTACCCAACTCTTTTTCTAGTGAGACATGTCTTCTCATGATGTGTCCAAAGTACAACAGTCCCAGTTTTCTCAGGCTTTTATTAGGCTTGATTTGCTCTAAGACTCATTCATTTGTCTTTTTGGCACCATCTGCAGAACTCTCCTTCAGCACCATGTTTTGAATAAATTGATTCTTTTCCTGTCAGCTTCCTTCACTGTCCAGCTTTCACAACCACATGGAGATGATTGGAAATGCAACTGGCATGCACAATCCTGACTTTAGTATTCAAAGGTGTATCTTTACACTTGACCAATTGCTGCACATCTAAATATTGGACCCAATGACTGATCTGAGCAAACAGAAACAAAACCCCTTTACAACTCCAAAACATTAAACAATGTAAAACAGTGCTACTCAAAGTGGAGGTCTCTCTTGAAGTCACTGACTAGCCAGGAAAGAAACAACTGTATCCTAGGGACACATAGATGGTATTGGCACACTGGGGAAAAAATAACTGTTGGTCCCGTACATCAGAGAGAGCTTGACATGCACTGGTGTAAAATGTGATAGATATAAACAGGGCAAACATATCTAAACTTCATAAAACTGAATTGTTATCCTGGGATCATTTGAGCAGTCCCTGGTGCTTAACCTGAATTACTCTCCTGCTTCAGAGGGTGCAGCAACAGTTCAGCAGCTAATATTCAACAGGTACCCAAGCTTATTGGGTGACCTTGGACCTATCACCACCTCTCAATCTAGCCTACCTTAGAGGGTGGTTGTGTATATTACTTTGAATTCCTGGGTGAAAAGGTGGGATCTTGATACAGGGGATTCCTGAAAGCAAGCATTGGTAGATCCAGATGTATTACAATCTAAGCTTCCCATGGCTAATTGCATGCGAAACATGTATAAAACCCACAGCATCCACGAATCACGCATAATGCATGGTCACATTCAAGCAGGCATGCTTCAGGGGCAAGTACAAGTCCTTCACATTTGCAATACACAACCTTTTAAAATAATCTTGAGGGTTGTTCAAATCACTTAACAATTCTCTTCTTTTGTTCCTTTTCAGAGAATTAAACAACCTAATTTAACATAATTAGGCTAAGATTTAACTCCAGGCAATGCATTTAATAGAGGCATCCTGATAATCCTTGGTTCAGAAGTTAACAGTGGCACTAACTTTAGAAAGATGCAGAAGAGAGAGAAAAAAGGAAGCAGGGGAAAAAATATCTGGCACCTTTAAGGCAAACCAATTTGTTTTAGCTTGAGCTTTCATGGATTGCGACCCATGAAAGCTCATGCTAAAATAAATTAATTAAGGCTGTATCCTCACTGCACAATTATAACAACTGGATAACACTGAATCCTCAGATCTGTAGTTTGTTTGAGGGGAATTCTGTTTTGCACTCCGCCCTGAACTACAGCATTACAGTTCTCTGGCAGAGAATTTTAAGTACCTCTTGAAATTATAAATCCCAAGATTGCATAGGATGGACACATGACAGTGAAAGTGATATCAAACTGTTCTAAATGTGCATTGTGGATACAACCTACAGGTACCACACTCTTTTCCTCCACACCTTTCCTTTCTTTTAGTACCAAACTAGACTAACATGGCTGTCTGAGACGCAGAAGAGCTCATAAACCACTACTTGCTTTCCACTGAAGAAGCCAGCAAAAAGGCAATTGTCTTTGAGCAAGTTTAGGGTCCTTCACAGTTACCTCCCACCTCTTGCATTATTTCATTTCCTTTCTTCCCTTTACATCTGAAAACTAAAGGCAGTTAAGACAGAAGTACTAAGCCCTGATTCACACATGTAAATCTCTCACTATACTACCTGATTCAAGGATTCAAAGTCAGAGAGATGAAAACAAAAGAGACCTGTGATACCTTAAGGACTAACAAGTTTTAATGTAGGTTTTTGTGGACTGCAGTCCACATCATCAGCACAATAGCCACTAAAACAGAAGTAGTTGTTCTATCTGTTCTTGCTGCAAGAGACCAGTACATCTGCCTTCCTGTCCCAGAAAAAGTGAAACGGGTAAATTCCCTCCTTTGAAAGATACTGTATTTGACATGCTGGCTAGAGATATTGGCAATGCTGCCTGTGATCTGTAACCATTCTTTCAGCCATACAAATCATCCAGTGAGATTGTAATTATCAAATGATGGCTGCCTAAAATATGTATGAATGTGTAATTCCTATGGTCTAAATAGGGATAGGAATCAGGCTTAAAGCAATTAATGAGTCTCAGAGCAAATCAAACCTGAACTCTCTCTCACAAGAAGTGAAAATAACTAAGCTGAGGCTGTCGTACTTTGGACATATCATGAGACAATGTGACTCATTGGAAATGATGATAATGCTTGGCAAGGTGGAAGATAGCAGGAAAAGAGGGAGACCATACTACAAGTGGGTTAATTCAATCAAGAAAGCCACCGCCTTCAGCTTGCATGACCTGAGCAAGACTGTTGAGGACTGGGTCTCTTAGGGGTTTCTCATCCATAGGGTCACCATAAATGGAAGTCAACTGATGGTATACAACAACAACAACAACAAGGAGGAATCAGGCAGCCCTCCAGATGTTACAGTAGCCCTAGCCAGCATAACCAATGGCGAATCAAGCTGAGATCTGCAGCATTTGGAGGGCTACACAATTCTGACCCCTTGTTTAAATCCAACAGTTAGACCCAATGAATTAACGCAATTTACAGAAGTATTGACGTGCTAAGATCCCATTGATTCAGTGGGTCCACCTTAGTTGGAATTAACAATTGCATCTGGGCCAACGTGTCCCATGTGGCTCAGTGATGAATCCCATTACATGTAAAAGGAAGACTGGACAAACCTCCCAAGCATATATCTATGTATGTTTTGTAGCCACAACTCTCCTTTTCAGTTAGATATTACAAAATTCACTGCAAAAAGGACTGGGTGTGCACTCTATTCCTTATTGTTCAAAGGGGCCGTGATCCATTGAAATCAGGTGGGTTCAATGCAGAAGTCTGATAGATTCATCATCACCAAGAACATGATATAGCATTTCAAAAATACAGTGTGTTTTTATGGCATGATCAACCAGTTCTGGAAGGACTTGATTAGTAAAATAAAATTTGCAACATTTTACTGAAATATTTTACTTCATTAAAAATTAAGATAAAACAACCACTGCTAAGGCTGTGTCCCCTCTCTGGCTATCCATGGTGCAGTTCTTTGGTTTATTATTTCTTTAACCATTTTGTCCTTTATTTCCAGAGCTAATTACACGGAGTTACTACCAATATAAAGGAAGAAGACATCTTTGTTCCCTTACAGAAATGATTCCCATTAGCTACTAGCAGGAAGATTGATTGGTTTATAAGCTTGTAGACACGGCTTGTGTTATATTTAGCATTTTAGAGAGCCCAGTGCTGTTAGGCACTTTACGAGCAAACAAAATTAGGACAGAGATCTGATCGTAGCAGGGAACGCATCAGGGCTGGTATTGTTAAGAACCTGCTAATGTTGGTATCATATCATACCACCCTGAACACACCCAATCCTCTCTGATTTCAGAGAGGCTAAGCAGGGTTGGAGCAGGGTTGGGTTGGTCAGTACTTAAACAGGGACCATTAGGAATTTCCAGTCAGTGTTAGAAAAAAGAATCCTCCCTGTACCCCACAAGAGGCATGGCTTCCAGTCAGAGCTGATAATACTGGGTTAGAAGGATAAGTGTTGACTCAGTACAAGGCATCTTCCTATGTTCCATTCCCCATGGAAAGCTCATAGCCATTTCCTAGAGTGTCCTCAACCATTGCTGCTCTCATGTCCTAGCAAACAAGCAAGCAATGACTGGAGGGTGGAGATACAGTGGAAATAGGCAACAGGGCCAGTACTGTTAGGAACCAGAAGGGAAATGGTCTCAAGTACTGCCTATGGTTCTGTTCCATTTGTGCATCAGACCCCCAAGTGGTCTTTCTCTTTCAATGTGTGTGTGAGTGGGTGGGTTACATTACTGTTTCTCTGTCCATCTGATTGATCTCTTGCTGTTCAGCTCAGCTGAAAGCAGAATTCTTGGGACTCTACCCTTTTTGTATTGTGTGTGCATGCATGTGTGACTCCTTCCTATAAACCTCAACAGAGCCAGGCTTGGAGGTTCCCAAGGCAGCGGTGATGGCTGGAGCAGAGGCAACAAAGCCCCCTCCTCTGGCAATCGTTCCTTTCCTCTTACATTGAGGTAGATAAGCAGTAGCAACAGCAGTGAAGAAGGGGGTTCTGGGTGGCTAGCAATGCCGCTGGTGTCCACCATTTTAATTTCACAGCCATGCTTCTGGTGGCCTCAACAAAGTAAGGCTATGGCATAGGCCTAGAAATACCCTATAGGAATCAAAATGAGTGGGGGCTCAATCGGCAGAGCTTGTTGGCTGCTAGACGGGGTTTCTTTTGTTCACTGCTGCTAGCACAGGTCTTTCTTGAGGCAATGCAAAGGAGGTGGGGTGGGGCCTCTAAAAGTCAGAGGCCTTTGCAAATGCCCAACAGTGCCAACCTGTGGCACCAGTCTAGATTTCAACATGCTTTGTCTCTTCCTTCTAGGACATGGTCAGACGGGCCCAGCAGAAGAAACCTGTGGAAATCTAGCAGCAACAGGAGCAAAGAAGAAGGGAAGGCTGGCGTGCCTATGTAGCGTGGCACTCGGTGCCAGCATCTTGACCAATCCAGGAACCAACAGGTTGCTTTTCTTGCTACGTTATGGGTGTGCAAGACAATATGGTACGTTCTTAAGATTTCAACAGCAACAAAAATCCTAATGGGTAGCAACAAATCTGCTATATTCCCTTATCAAATATGTCTGCTGTGGCACAGTTCCATTTCAGATTAGCCAACTGCCACTATGAGATCATGTACATTTAGTAATCTCAATGAGGGAATGAAAGTAGGGGAATAATCCTTCTCAAATGCATGACTGGTGACACACCTCCTGCTCACATATATTCCAGAATCACTGAAGCAACACCAGCAGCTGAAAGAAGGGAGCACCTGTGTTGGTTTTAATATTTCAACTGGTTGCACCTCTGATTTGACCAGATGACGTCTCTGGACAGGTTGCATTTAAACCATCTCCTCTGTTCGTAAACAGTTTACCGTTCTAGAACTGACTGGCAATCACTACAAAGCAATATGCAACGAATTTGTCGTTTTGCAAATTTAGTACAACGCCGGTGAAAAGTGGGAGCCTCCATAAGCAAACTATGTTAAAAAAAGCAACACACCACAAACCCAGGGACCACATCAACATCTTTTAAAAGCATTACATGCAACACTTAATAAAATGCACGTGGAAATCACTGTCCATCTTACAAGGGCCGATTGAATATTCTGCCCATATTTAACGTCCAGGACACGCTCCCCTCTTCCTTCGCAAAGCACAGCTGTGCCAGGATGCCATACTCCCCTCCCTCTCTCCCCCCAGGTGTATGACACTGACACACAGAAGCGTTCCCACCTTGTGGGAACCACTGATGGCATCATCGCAGCCTCCAGGGATGGGGATCTCCACACCGTGATCCTAAGAACCAAGGGGGTGGGAGGAGGATGAGAAGAGATGGCTTTCCTTACCCACATGAGTGACGACCGTTGTCAGTCGCTGGGTGAGCTCCTGATGCGACATCTCTTCTTCTTTCAACCAAAAAAGCATTTCACACCGAAAGGAGGGTAGAGCATCCAAACGCACGCGCACGCACACGCACACGCGCCACTCCCGAGCTGTCGCTGGAGTGCGAGGCGGCTCAGCCAGAGACACACAATGCCTGTTGTGCCACTCCCACCGTGGCCGGATCCTTCCAGACTGCTGGCCTGACGATGCACACCTTATTTTGCATTGGCTGGCTGGCTGGCGGAGCATCCGGAGCGCACGGAGCTGCCGCCAGAGCTCTCCAAAAGGGCCTTTCCGAAGCTGCGCACAATCCGGTTTGGGACCTCCTTACGCCCCCAAATCTGGACACGATCCCGGATGTCACTCATTCTGCTGCCGTCGCTCCCTCATTTCAACCTTCCTCTTTCTTTTTTCAAAGAGGCAGAACCGCCGCCAGCCGCCGCCGCCTCTTGTCCAAGGAGAGTCTAAGGTCCTGAAGCTGCGAGGCGGGAGGGGGAGAAAAGCCCACAAAGCCCAGATCTGTGACAGCGCCTAATTGTTTTTTCACGCTCGCACAGGGAGGACATCTGACTATTTTTAGCCCGAGGGTCCCTAAATACAACGCCCCCTTTTTTTCAGGCAGAGCGGTTTAGCCTCCCCCTCCCTCCTTGCTCACCTCGCCTCCTCCCCCGCCCACGGAGCAGCTCCACCTTTGCTATTAAGGGATGCCTGCGGGGCAGGCTGGTGGAGAAAAGACGAAACCACACCGAGGCACCCGCGAGCATCATGCGCTTGCACCAAGAAAACGACCAGGGAAGATGTCAGAGCTCTCACCCCATGCCTACGCCAGGGAGCATTTAAATCAATCGTTCTTTCGGAGGTGCGTGCACGCGCATAAATACAACTGCAGGGAATAAAACAGCTTGGCTATTGCTTCAAAAAACCCCAAAATCGGTAGCAAGGAAACACTTCCGTAGGGGACAATAACAACAACTATATCTTGTTGGACAGGGGTTGGACTAGATGGCCCTTGTTCGTTCCAGTTCTAAGGTTCTATCGTTCTATTATAAATTATTATTCTATGCACTAGAACAGGGCTTTCCAAACGGTGTGCCCTGACACGTTAGTGTGTTGCCTGAAGTGTGTAGGCGTGTTGCCTACTATCTTGGAAATGTATGTTGTTATTTATAAATCATATATTTTTAAAAGTATACAAAAGGTTTTCATGAGATGTGTTGTGTCCCCATACATTTTGTTATTACAATGTGTGTATGTGTCTGTATCTCTTACAAGGGGTTCATTTAACCTCCAGTTTGCTAGTAAAACTGAACTACTGTGTCGCGAAATGATGCATGTCTAAAACGTGTGTCACCAACATGAAAAGTTTCAAAAGCTCTGCACTAGAATATTATTTTATTACATTATTATTCTATAACTCTATTATACATATATACACTGAAGCTATCATGCATATGGTTCTGAAGAGCATTCAAAATAATTTGCATGTACTGCCTTTATTTTTACAACAACCTTGTAAGGTAAGATGCATTTATTTATTTAGTTCGCTTTTACCACACACACACACACACACACACACACACTCCAGTGCACAGAATAAACTGGCTAAGCTACTACTTCAAAAGAAACCAAAATTAATTCCTGGAGGTGGTTGCACAGAGGACAAGGACGACAATAGATATATTGTTAAGAATGTTGTGCACCTAGTGCCGAAGAGCATCCAAACCATTTATTGCAGTGATGGAATTATTACAACAGCCCTGCGTGAGAGTATGTATGTATGTAAGTATTTATTTAGATCATTTTTACTACAGTTGGCTCTCCACATCTGCAGGTTTAACTTTCACAGATTTGATTATTTGTGAGTTTCTTCAACCATGCCTCCCCCCTCCCTAAGGTACTTCTTTTTCAAGGGAACCTTTCCTCTCAGCAGCTGCCTTCAGGCTGCACAGCTCTTTGAAAACTCACCTCTGGTTCTCCTTCTTCTCCCCCAGTGGCTGCCTAGCCAGCTAAGGACAGCTTGCAGCCCAATTTCTCAGCATCACAAACCGTTTCCCAATGCCCTCCCCCCCACACACACATCCAAGGAAAGAGACGGGCAAGAGAGAGGAAGTATAGAGCCACCATACTGACTCAACCCCTTTCCCTCTCCTTTCCCTCACCCAGTTTGGACTCTGGGTGTCTGTTCTCCCCACCGTGCCTCAGCCCCCTTCCCACAGATGCACACATACATTTTGATATTTGCATTTTTTTCACTTTTGCGAGGGTCCTGCACTCCTGACCCTAGCAAATGTGGAGGGCCAACTGTACACACACACACACAAAAGTGTGTGCATGCATGCATGCACAGATTGCTAGTAATCAGGGTGGGATGAGTCTGATAGTCCTGCTTAAGGCCATTTAATTAGATCATAGCAACTGTGGGATTTGAACTAGAGAATTTCCGATACATAGATCACTTGGTGTCTTAGCCACTATGCTACATGGACAAGTAGTGTGAAAGCTGCATATAGAGAGCATTTGACCTGCATTCATTCCACATGGCTATCTGCATAGGAAGTGCATGCTAATTTCCAGCTCTGAGGTTCTTTGCATACAGGATGTCTGCCACAGTGACAACTATCATGAGTCCTTGAGAAAGTCAGGATAGAAACCAAATTTAATGAATGAATGAATGTTTGGAATTTAGTTATGCCTCCCCCTCTCTATAGGGTGGGCCTTTCTAAACATTAACAGTGAGGTGCATTACTGTACTTCTGAGAACTCACTAAAAACCTTGAGGCTACTGCAGAAAAGAGGCTTCAGAGTCTTGCCATCTCTAGATGTTGAATGGTTAGATAAGGTTTACTTTACAGTCTGTTGTCATCTGTTGTCCAGCCAACTTACAAAAGGGAGCAAGCATGGTGTAGTGATTTATGTTTACGCTGGGATACTGGGATACTTGCGTTCAACCCTCCAACACCAACACCAGCTGTGGAAACCCTTGGCAAAATTTCACTCTCTCACCTTCAGAGGAAGGCCATGGAAACCCCTCTTTGAATAAAACTTGCCAAGAAAACGCTGTGATAGAGCCATCATAAGTTGGAATTGACTTGAAGGCACATGACAATTATGGAACTGTTTAATATGTACAGGCTTAGAACGTTAGCAAGACGAAACTCAAAGTCTGGGCTGTACAGATAGAGGCTCACATGGTGGCATGTTTCTCCATGCAGGAAGAATAAAAGGAATTCCTGAACATGGAAAGCTAGCATGTCAATGATAACTGCTGACTGTGACAACTAATTTTATTTATGAACTATTTGGCTCCTCTGAGCATGAGCAGAGTGCTATCTGTGAAGCCAGGCTTCACTGCAGCAGAGAGTCCCAGTGAAGCAGAAAAAATTCCAGAGGCTCATTAGTTAGGCTTAGAGTACTGATTTATTGCCGCACTCTAAGATAAGGCTTAGCAAAAACATGCTTGCTTTCCAGCAATTAGACAAAGAGGAAAAACAGAAGATAACAGAGAAAAATCAGGCAGCATCTCCTCTTACAAACAGTATACTGCCAATGGCCTGGCAAGTCCAGCTAGGGCATCTAACTGGCAGCTGGTCAAGGCAAACCCCAGCCTTTTTATGCTATCTTGTCACCCTGGAACAGGTGAGGTGACCCAATCAGTGCTTTGGTGTGTGGCCTTCTCTAATACGCAAGACATAGCTGTAACAATTCTGCTGGCCTTGCACCTGGCTGTCTGGCAACATCGCCTCTTCTCTCTGCCATCCACTCATAGGAAATCTTTGCCTGCCCAGCAACAACCTTGACATCGCTTGCATTTTCATACAAACAGTATTTTCAAATGACCTCCTATCTACATGACTGGGTCCAGAGAATGGCATTGTAGAATTCTTGTTCAGCCACCAGGATCTGTCTTGTCTCCTGTGCTGTTCAAGATCTGTGTGAAGCCACTGACTGAGATCATTTTGGGATTAGCTGCCAGCAGTATGCTGGTAACCCCCAGCAAGTCTTCTCCTTGTCATCAGAGTTGGTTGAGGCTGTGCAGGTGCTGGACTAGTGCCTGGAATGGCCTTGATGGGGGGGGGGAGGTAATAAATTGAAATTGAATCCTGATAAGTTGAAAGTTCTGTGCATAGGTGGTTCCTTGGTCCAGGAACTGGGTAAACCAAACCATCCTGGATGGGGTTGCACTTCCCCTTAGGGAACAGGACATAGCTTGGGGATAATCCCAGATCCATCTTTGTCACTGAAGACCCAAGTGGACTCCATCACTTGGAGTGTTTTCAGTTGTTACCCTGAAAATCTGGGGGTCCCAGAGGGACACCTCGATATGCTTCAATTGATGGGGAAAGTAAGCTCAACGGAGCACAAGCAATAGCAATGCAAGAGGCAGGGTAACCTAGCGAGATCTTTTACCCAGTTTTTACAGGGTCAGGCCCAGTCAGAAATCACACGAAAAGGTCCAATAAATAACTTTATTAAACAGTAATAGCACTCATCAACGCAAACACACACGCAACCAAGGGCTAAAAAGAAATAAAGAGTGGAAATAAGATAGAGGGATTGTTGAAGGATTCGTAGTTTGGGTGATACTGCACCTTTTCCTGAAGTCCTTGGTCCGTAAAGCAGCGAAAGAAAAGGAACTCAGCGAAGAGGCGCTGAGGGGATCACGCAGCTATTGGGAGGGGGCAACGGTCAGTTGGTATGACTGGGAGGTGTCCAAAGAACTAGTAAAAAACGGGGACTATTTGTAGGAAAAATTTACCTTGAGGGCAAATCCTCTCCTGGGGAGAACAAAGGGGACAGCAACGGAAAACAACTTCACACTGGCACTTTCTTTGATATTGGAAGATAACAAGGTGTTACCCAAGTATCAGGATCTTCCACCACTTTGGGCTGCAGTGTGAGTTTATGTAGATGGATTTTGCCTGATAAGATTTTATTGCTTCTGGTGCCCAACTTTGTGAGAAAACTCTTAATCCCTTCAAGCTGGCTCCTTAAAGGCTGAGGATCTTTTGTCCACCATGGGTTGGCACAGCTTGAGGTCTCCTGTGGCTATGTGACTGGGGAGTTTACTGGCCTGACCTGGTTCTTTCGATTGTATGACCGTTGTTGCCTACGTGTTCATCCGGGTGACCTTTCTGGTGGGTTAGACTGATTTTATATCAAAGTTGTAGACCCTGGGACAGGGTTTACCAAGGGGGCAACACAGTGAGTTTCAACAGCCGTTCCTGGACAGATATAACCTAACCACAGTAGTTCACGCACTGGTCACTTCCGATTAGACTACTGTAATATGCTCTATGGGGGCAGATGGCTGCCCTTGCAAATGATTCAGATGCTTCAGATAGTGAAAAAGGTAGCTGCTAAATTTCTAATTGGAATAGCATATAGACATCATATTATGCTGGCCTTAAATGAATTTCCCTGGGTACCAGTACACTTCTAGTCTATGTTTAAGATATTTGTGATGATATTTAAAGACTTAACTTGAAGCAATGTCTCTTCCTATATATGCCTGATCATATACTTATACCTATATACCTATCAGAAAAACCCTTATCTGTGTCTTACTGTAGATGGAGATGGGCATGGGCCTTCTCGCTTATGGCACTATAGTTGTGGAATCCCTTCTGCAGAGAGTCCCATCTGGTGCCAACACTGACTTCATTTGGGTGTCTTGAAAAAATATGGTTGCTTATTAAAGTCTTTGAGGCCTCACTGATTTACTCCAAAATGTTTATGTGCATGGTTTTAAACTGTTTTAACCTTTAAACCTCTTTTTAACTTGCTACTTAAAAAAAAATAGGTATATTTAAATTATACTTATTGATTAAAATTGTCGTAATCTGCTTAGATCAATTTTATTTGTATTGCACCTTAAGATCTAGTGATATAGCATGGGATTTTTAAAGTAAATGAATAAAACTATGCATACGCATATGGGACTTTTGTTTGTTTGGTCTTTGTATGTTACCTTGCAAAGGTGGTGGCAATGGAAATGGCTTAGTAGCAGGGTTTTATACAGCTCCCGTAGAAGGTACTTAGCATAGATTTGCAGCAGAGCTTCTCTTAGTCCAGAGGAAGAGAGGGACGGGGTGTCTGGAAACAATGCTCTGCTTAAGAACACAGTACATGGCTGATTTGCCAGGCCTGAGTATAACAAGTCATACACTTTATAAGCAATAAAATCAACTCTTTCTTTCCATTTTAACCTTTCTCACAGTATATTTTCATGTATATGCAAACAAAGGTAGGGGAAACAACCCCCAGATTTGCAAATTCTGTTTTGCTGCCCCCCCCCCTTTTTGGTATACTGTCTGTGCAAATTAGTTGTCATGGTCTTTGGGCTGCATGGTAAATTCACTGAACTGGTCTGCAAATTGCAATCTGAGAAGAAGAAATTTAGTATGTCCATCTGAAGCTATAATATCTCACATTCAAATCATCAGCCCTGCAAAACATGGAGTGAAAGCATTATTTGATACACTTAAAAGGAATGCAGGATTACAGTTTATCATAAATAACCTCCCTCCTCCTATTCCCAGCATAATATCCAACATTTTGTGAGACTAATTAATGTCTAATTCTTTAATCTGGTACAGCAAACATAGCAACCTAATGCATGAAATCCCCATTGGATACCACATGGCTGACTTTCTTGTCATCATTTTGAGAATGAAATGTTATTATGGTTCCCTTTGCACATAAAGAAATGTTCCCAGGAGATTACCTCGGACTGGTTGCGATTTTTAGAGGCAGATGAAGGGAGAATGTGGATTAACTATTTAAAATGGGAAAATTATAAAATAAGAGCAAAGCCCATTGGATCAGATAAAGAGAGTAAATTGTAGATCAAAGATACCCAGGGTTGATACTGGATGTAAGAGCAGAGCAGCTGCCTTTGACTGGATGCTGATTGATCCCTTGGGTTTCTCCAGATGTCTTTTGGAAGACCAGCCATAATGGACTGAAAGCCTGGATGCCAATTGTGAGCTCAGCTGGTACTCTAGGCTGGAAGAATTAAGAGAGACCAAGCACAGTGACTGTGAGTGAGCAGTTACAAAGACAGTCAAAGAATCAGGTGTAAATTTTGATGAGCAGAATAAGGTTGTTTAATCTTGTTTTACACATTCTGGATTTATTTGCTCTGAACTTCCACCTATCAGAACCCCTAGAATTTGAAATGAACAAATTAGAAGTAATGTGGATACTGGTAATTCATTGCTTTGTGGGGTAATGAGGATATAATGAAGTAAAATTTCAAAAAGTAATGTAACAAGTGGGAAGGACGGTCCTTTTTGGTTTCGTGTGTATTGAGTAATATTTCCTAGTTATTTGAAAAGTTACTGATAAGGACATTTTAAAAAGCAGATGATACTGATTTTTTCCCAAAGTTTTATGACATTTTCTTATAAATCCTAGGGATTTTTGTGTAAGTAATGGGAAAAGAAGGAGTGACATATTGAGCAGAGTAATGAGTCACTTTTGCAGTTTTGCAATTTGTTGTGTTACACAACAACTTTTGCCATTTTGTTGATGTTACCCAACAAATTACTGTTAAAAAGCACTTATCTGCAGTCTGATTAAAATCAGAGAGAAGTGCATTAATTAAGAATTATGATACATGGGGAGAAACTGGGCAGGGTGTGATGAGAAATAAGGAAATTCACTGTGGACAAGCTGTTCATGGCTCACAGCACCAATCCACACTTTGTCTACAGAATCCTTTCTTAGTCATTTTGAGACTATCTACACTGCAAAAGCACCCCCTCTGTACTTAGTGGTATAGTAGTAAAGTCTGAAATGCAAATATTCCCAGACTTGCCCCAGGGAAAGTCCAGACATCCAAACAATTGTGTTGATCCATATCAAGCAAATCAGTTCTACAGGTTTTCATTTTCATTTCCACCGGAAGCAGATCTTTTATAAACTTAATGGCTCTCAATTGCCTCTTCAAGACTGAGCCATCCCCGGAACAAATAAGGACAGCTCATACTAATATCTTGTTACTGAGAAAATCCACATACTCTACCAGCTCCTGTGAGGATTTCATCAAAATTTAGAAGGGACAGGGAAACCTGAGAGGAATGGCAGAATGTGTTATTCTGTTAAGTTAGTTAGTTAGCATCCCTGCTGATTCAGTAATAGTGATGACAATGACAATGACCACATGACCATGACAAGATGATAGTGATCCCACTGTTTTAGCCCTATAAGCACTGATTCTATAATACTACTGCCTATAATGTAAGCTAAATCTCCCAAGAAAGCTTGTGTGGAATAGAAGAGAATGCTGGTGACCCTTCGCTGCCTTTTACATCCAATTTGACCTGATTTAATGGCAGATGCCGTCTCTGTGCCCAGTAACAGGAAGCTATTTATTTCAAATTGCCCCAAACAAAATTATAGCTTTCCCTTCCCAGCAGAATGATGTAATTTTAGCTTGTAGTCTTCTTTTTCAATAAACTGTTGTTGCTATGGAGACCCCCGCTGGGTCAGCGTTCCACCCTTGCATATCTCCATGTTCAAGCAATTACTTTGGTTGTTGTCGTCTTCTTTAATTGCCAATTTTGCCTTAGTTGTTGTTCAACAGCAATGGATGTGGAAAAACATTTCATTTAGTGGTAGTTGTGACACTGCCATGTGCCATTTGCAGTTGTGACAAGATAGCTGAAGCTCTTTCAGCCACGTTGCAATCTGTTTGTTGAATTGAACTTCATGTATAGATTCCTAGACTGGAATAGAAACATGGAGTCCTTTGTTCTTTATCCCTTTTGCACCAGCTGCACCAGTAGTTAGGTGGACATTCCGCTTGTCTGTTGCCCAAAGCAGTGATTCCCAACCTGGAGAACACATGCCTCCAGGGGTACGAACGAGGGCCTTTAGGGGTATGTGAAAAAAAGTTAAACAACGGCAGAAAAAGTATAAAGTATAAGCCATTTTTGGCCCATGTCACAACTCGATGCTGTTCTTGATTCTTGCAGATTTTGGCCTTCCTATCCCAGAATCTTAAGGGATGGGGACAGGGTGGAAATCACAGAAATACAGGGAAGAGTGACACACAAGGCAAACTTCTGGCTGCCACTAGCCCACAAACTTAAAAAAAAAAAGAGTCTTTAAAAAAAGTCACATGGGCTGTTTCTGCACTAGGCTGTTATAGTGCTATGATTCCACTTTCAACATCCTATGGAATCCTGGGGTTTGCAGTTTTGGGAGGGGCCTGGTGCAGAAATGGCTATGTACACAGAGCCTTCTATTCAAGTTGCCAAGACCCTAGAACTGCCCGGCTAGGTGGCTTCTCAGACCTTGCACGCAAGTGCTCTTTTCTCCCTCTTTCTTGTGTCCCTCTCCCAGAAGAGACATTCAGTTCTACTTCGTGTCTGTCTGAGAGAGGAATGCCCAGTATCAGTTGCTCTTCCTCGTTGGCCAGGAGAAAACCAGATCCTGAGACCATACAGAGCGTCTAGGCAGGTAACAGGATGTAATGGGATGGAGAGGCCAGACCTGACACCCTGCCTTTCCTTCTGTAGGTGTGGAGATGAGCTCAGAGCTCACAGAAGCTTTCTGATTTTTTCCCCCTCAAAAAAAGAACATGGTGGCCTAGGGGGTGGGTACAATCTTTGGAAACGGCTGCCAAGTTAAAAAAGGCTGGGAAGCGCTGGCCTAGAGGGTAGAGAAAGGCAGCCACAGGACTGGAACAAGGGTGTAGCGTGTTCAAACAACTTTGGGAGTTCCCAGCATCCCAGTAGGGCCAACCACTGCATTGATGCATGTCCTCAAACCCTTGTGTCTGGCACCTGGCTCTAAAGTGTGCTATCTTACAGTCAAGTTTTATAGAATCATGGGATTGGAAGGGGTTTTGTTACGCTGTGTACTGGGGGTCCTGGGAGGGACACCAAAATGTGCTCAACTAAAGGTGGGGAAAATCAGCTCAGAGCACTGCTTAGTGTCATGAGAGGCAGGGTAACGTAGCGAGATCTTGAACCCTGTGTTTACGGGGTCGGGTCGAGTCAAGGAGCACACAGAAGTTGAAGCAATAAATGATGTTTTATTACAAACACAAGCAAAACAGTGTATGCGGCACACTCACACAAGATAACTAAAGAAATAAAGGTTTGAGTGGTATAGAGGGATTTTTAGAGGGGTTGCTGGTGTGGGTGACACTTCACCTGTCCTGAAGCCCGGAAAAAAATAGAGAGCGAGGCTGGGGTGCGATGTAGCTCAGCACGTGGAGCCGAGGGGAGGCTCGCCAAGCAAAGCGGCAGCAAGGCGGGATGAAACTCGGGAGCGATCCGAGGAAGGTCTCGGAATCAAGGGTTTTTATAAGGAGAATGTGACTGCAGGCTATGCCGTACTTGGGGGAAAACAATAGATTTGGGAGTTGGAGACAAAGCCTCCGAAAGGTCAGAATCTGAATGATTGAGTTATCGCAGAGGTTCTCAGTAGAGTAGCCAGTATGCCAACGCAGAGTACTTGGGTATTGCATAGTTTACCCATCAAGCTGCCAGCGCGGGGCAGAGGCTCTTTTGTAGGTTGCGTGCATACCTAATTAGAGTACTTGCCTGGAGGTCTCCTAAAGTGGCGAGTCGGCTATTTTGTGGCCTGCCTGTATTGTCTAGGAATGTTACGGCGATAATCGGCTGAGCCTGTATGCGTGCTTGTCCGGGGGCCTCGCAAGCACGTGGAAGGGAATAGATAAGTGAAGCCGAATTATGATATCAAAAGGGTATCTTTTAATATCCCCAAAGCTCGGACTAGCCAGGGCAGTAACAGTTTCCTTGTAAGGCCCTGCTTCGGGGGTCCCTGATATTAGTATGGTTTGGATGGGCACCATACTTAATTGGTATCATATGTAATTGGCAACACACTTTACTCGGCACTAATATCAAATTCAAGTCTGAGAGGTGACGGAGAGGTCAAACCGAGCAAGGGAAAGAATTTGACTGTAAACGTGAGAAGTATAGGTCAACTCAAAGCTTCTTCCAGGTCAGACTGAGTCATCTGTCAGGCAAATACACACCATTCCTGTGGATAATAGGCTTAAATAGAAGCTGGAATTTTCCAGGGAACCCAACTGTGAGAAGCCCACCAGGTCACTGTTTGACAGATATCTGTCCCTTGTACACCTGGATTCCTTCCTGTTTCTTCACAGCACCCACAATAAACAGCTGTTACAACACCTATCATGTCTTTGTCAATCAAGCATTAAAACCATCAACAGGCGAAAGACCCATTGTCCACAACAGGTTCCCTTTGTCTTGCATCTGGAACCTTCACTGCCACAGGCTATTTTCAGGGTACAAATAACCCTGATTTCAGGATGCCCAGTGCAGTCTCTCGAAGGTCTATCCGTCACTCTGTCCATCTGCCTCCTGAATGAGAACTGTCCTTAGGTCCTACCTAAGCCAAAACACATTTCTGCTCTTCACTACTCTTCTAGACTGGTAATTATAAATCCTCCCAAACCCCTCAGCCTTTCTATAATTTTTCTTCCCTTTCTCTTTCAGTTAGCTCTTGTGTGAATGTGTGATGGTGTGTATTTTATGTACATGTATGAGTGAATTCCCTTCAATAAAACACTGTGATTGAACATTTTCCCTGGGTTTTTGCTTGGTCTGACCCTGTAAAAATTGGGTTGAAGGTCTCCCTGGGTTACCCTGCCCCTTATTCTGCCATAGCCAGTGCTCCGCTATTCCCCCAGTCTTTGCATTTTTGGAGAGAATCAAGGTGTCCCCCAGGGGACTCCCAGAAGTCAGAGTAACATCCTATGTCATCAAATCCACCCCACACACACACTCAGTACAGGAAATCTAACTAGAGCATCCCCAGCAGGTAGGTGTTTAGTCTCTTTTTGAAGACATCCAGAGAATGAGACCCCACCACCTTTCTAGGTATTGGTTCCACTGTCAAACAGCTCTTATTGTCAAGAAGTTCAATGACCCAGACACACCATGGGAAATTTAAATGATCAAGTTGTTTAGCAGTCTCCTGTGGCAATTGCTGAAGAAGCTCTCCAAGAACCATTAATGTTTGAGGAAGTCTACCAGATGTGTAAAGACGGTGTAAAGATATGTCATTGGATACTAAAGTTGGATTATTCATGCCATTGTATTCACAATTTCTATGTATGGTTGGAAACCTGGTCAGTGAAGAAAGCTGATAGGAAGAAAATCAACTTATTTGAGTTACGGTGCTTAAGCAGAGTTCTATACCATGGATTGAAAAATGCCTGGAAGCCAAGATGACTAAACTCAGACTGTTGTACTTTGGTCATATAATGAAAAGACATGACTCATTAAAAAAAGACAATAATGCTTGGTAAGGTGGAAGGCAGTAGGAAAAGAGGAAGACCACATTACAGATAGATAAACTCAATCAAGGAAGACATGGCCCTGAATCTGCAAGACGTGACTTAGGGTTGCCATATGCTTATTTAGTTGTTTATTTATTTTAAATAAAATACATAAAAGCTTATATCCTTCATTTTTTCCACCAGGTATGCTCAAAACATGTCACAGAGCAAACAATATATTAAAATCAACACCATCAACAGTGGAAATATGCACATAAAAACAGTATATAGGAGAACAATATGAAACAAGGGGAATCAATGGTCTTTCATATGTTTTGGAGGGCAATTCCCATCACTTCTAGCCTGTATAACTAATAGTAAAGGGTTATGGGAACTGCAGTCGGACAGTCTAGAGGGCCAAATCTTACACCAGGAATTTGCATTAAACGCATACCAAACTCAAAACATTCAGCCAAAGGCCCTTGTGGATACATATTTTTAGCCAGGTACTTGAAGGAATACAGTATTAAGATGTGAGGGATCTGTTATAGAAACATGTTCCACACAATGGATGACGTTACTGAAACACCCCTGCTTCTAGGAGTCACCTGCTTGCCAGAGAAGCATTGGCAGGACGTTTGATGTTGACAGTGGTATGCAGGGAGGAAGATAAGGAAAAAAACAACTCTTTAGGTATCCAAATCCAAATGATTTAGGTCTTTATAAGTTAAAACTTCCACCTTGAACTGAGGGATCTCTTATCCAGGTTGGCTGCACAGTTTCAATCCTAGGATTCCTATTCACCTTACCCTTTTACCCTCAAGATCCCTCCCTGCATGCAGCACATTACAGTGGCCTAATCTGAGAACCAGTGCTTGGAGCATTGGACTACGACCCTGGAGGCTAGGGGTCGATTCCCTGCTCAGCCATCGCAACCCACTGGGTGACCTTGGGTGCATAACATTCTCTCAGCACCCCCGCCCAAAAAAATGATAGGTTGGCATAAGTTGGAAATGACTTGAAGGCACACAACAACAAAGTCCAAAGAAAGCTAATCTTTCAAAGCTTTGAAAAAAACCAAACATTTTCTGGTTGGTGGATGGAGCCAGTCATGTTTCCCTTTGGTGCTGCAATCTTTGCAGAGATGGTCTTACTCAGAGGTGTCTGGTGGCTTCTATGTTAGTGGTGTGTTGAATCTATTCTGAGTTTTAGCTCAGTCTTTAAAAGAGCTCTCCAAGGTAAGGAACCTATTTTGGGGGGAAAGATTCGGCACCGTAGAAAGCTCAGACTAAAACTCACAGCAGATTCATAGCTCCACTGACATGGATGGCACCAACTCTTGCTGGCCCAGATGCTTGGACCTAACTCTCAACACCCCTCCCAAATATCATGAGTGTACAGAAAGTCCTCATTTTTTGATGCCCTATTATCTGATGACTTGCTCTTTTGACACTTCCAAATAAAGGACGAGTTCCATTAATTTGATGGTGGTTCTGCTCTTTCAACAGTTCTTCTTACCTAAGGAGACTTGCTTGGAACTGCTTGCTTGCATGCACTGCTTGCAAAACAAACTGAGAGGGGGGAAAATGCACTCGGCTAGCTGAGAGGTTTCCCAAGTGAGCCTCCATAAGTCCTTCATGCTCCCTACAGCATAGCACCTGGATTTAGTTTTTCAACCAATTCCACTTTCTGACAGTACTCTAGTCCTTAACCTATCAGATAAGTGGGGATAGTCTGTACAAGGTGTATTTGTACCTTACAAGAGAGGTGGCTTGGTAATAAATCAGATGGAATTGGCTCTGTCACCAACAACCCCTTGACTTTGCCTCTGGTGATTGCACCCTCCACGCTACTTGTTTCACTGAGTCCCAGATCTACTTATATATTAGTTGGAGCCCAGTACTCATTGTAGTATAGAGGATGGAAATGAGCTCCCTATAGCTGCTCCTTTTTCGTCATTCTTTCTTCACGCTCTGTTTGTTTGTTTCCCTCCTCCCTCTACCATCCTTTGGTTGTGATGCGCGTCCTGTCTGTTTAGTCTTCAGGCTATTCTGGCAGAAGCCTCTCTGCTTTCGAATTGTTTGTCTTGTATTTTTAGAAATTTAAAGTTCAAGGTAAATAAATAAGGCTTTAAAGTGAGCCTTGCAGAATGGATAGGTGGGTTGACAGGCTCAGTGAGCCTGCAAAGAACATTTCAGGCTGATCAAGCAGTTGGAGAAAAATGATTTGAATATTTCAGTTGACTTTAAAAATGTCCCTGATTCTAAAAATCAACCAGTCGATTGATTGATCAATTAGCCTTTGATTACAAATGCAAGTAGTTATATACAGCAGGGCCAGGAGACATGCAACACTCTATATACTACTGAACTGCAATTCCCATCATTCCTTACCATATCCTAAGTTGGTTAGGACTGATGGGAAATACAATCCAACGCTTGGACAGCCATTCTTTCCCCAGATGTGAAAACTGCAAACAGGAAGCATCATCTATAAAGAGGTATTCCCATTTGTGAGACAGAATGGAAAATACTTCTTCTCATTGAAGACAGTTATGTATTAGCTCTAAAAAGTGGTTATTATTTTTTAGGCGCAAATTTAATACTTTAACTAACCAGATTTACCAACCCAGGCTACCCTTATCTATGGTCAAGACAAAAATCTACAAAAAAACAAAAAACAAAAACAAAAACAAAGGGGCCTTTTAAACTATTCTAAAAAAACAATCTTTTGCTCACCTTAAGATGAGTCTCCAGTTTCTTCTCTGGATTCTATTTGATGCTCCCCGGTTTCAGTCTGAAAGTTACAGCTGGGGGGCTCAGATGAGGAGGAGGAGGAGGCAGATTGTGAAGAAGCTGCAGCTCTTTTGGGGTCTGAGGAGATGGGGCTGGGACAGTAGGGGTCTTGCTCCCCAGCAGGACTTGGCAGAGACTGCAGGTACTGAAGACAACACTCCCTCTTCCTGAAATGTCCACACCCAGCACAGGCTAAATAAGAAATGCTGACCCAATTAGGCACTAATGAGGCAGCTGTGGCTTTGAAGGAGCTGCTGATAAATATCCTGGCAGTTCTTTCCAGCCTTAGTGCTGACAACTATCTTATCTGGTTGACTGGCAGTATTCTGCCATGTTCCTGTTTTGTCTTGACCCTAGACTGGCTATGTTTGGATTATTCTGTCCACTGTCTTATGTACCTGGACTTCTGACCTGCTGATACAACTTCTGGACCACCTCTGTACTTCTCTCTTCATCTTGTTCAGAGAACCTATGACTGACCTGGACTGGACTGACTACTCAGCCACTTATCACACCAACAACCTACTGCCTCAGGCACTTGCTGACTTGTTTTCAGGACACTGGGCTGATTGAAAATAGAGAGATCAGAGCATTTATGTACAGACTGTAGAGGAAGACATTCCTTCTTCTATGGCTAGAAGGAAAGCCAAGTGTGCTGGGGCTGAGGAAGATAAAAGGGCCAAGCTAGATCACACCAAAGGCCTTTATGTATAGCATTCTGTTCTCACAGAGACCAACCAGTTGTCTTTAGGAAATTCACAAGCAAAACATGATTACAACAGCGCTAGGGATGGACAGAGGCTTCCATATCAGTGGCTTTGGTGAACATAATAGAACCACAGCCCCAAGTGGAATCACAGCACTATAAATGTGTATTATGAAAGGGCCCCAGCACAGCAAGTCTTGAGTCTCCTTTTGAGCACGGGAGCATAGGTGCACAAGGATCTTTAACTGGAACCAAAAGTTGTAAATGCCTATGTTGTTCTCTATAAGCAGCTTTCTAGTCTGAGACAGAGAGATTCAAAACAATCATGAACTGCAGTTTTTGGGGTGGTGGTGAGGTTTTTATTCTTATGTTTATGGACTCCAAAGAGAGGCTTTCAAGCATGTTCACTCCAATCTTCCAGTTGCCATCATTCTAGTTTAAAGAGTTATGGCAGCACGTTCTAAACTAAACATGTTCTAAACTACTGGCTTTTTCACAATAGTTTACTAGGGCTACTCAAAGTATTGGCCCATAGACTGATGGGGTCCATGAGCCATCAGCTGCTGGTTCACTGTAAATTTCCAGGGAAGAAAACAAAAAGCTGTAGCCAATGAGCATAGATTTGGTACCAGTTCCTAGTATATTAGGGGGGGGAAAAAGACTGCCCTTCCCCTACATCAGATAGCCCAAACAATATTGTTTTAAGCTGCAGTTTAGCTGGAATGGGAACGTATAGCCATGAAAGGTATTGCGCATTCTGTTTGCCAGCCTGCCTCAATTCCATTCCTTTCTCAGCTTTATTTTCCCGCAGAAATAAGCTGATTTCTTTCACAGTGTACAGTTATAAAGGATCTTTCCTTTCCTTTCAATCTGGGAGGGACTTTTTTTTCTGGTGAGAAAACAAGTCCTTGCTGAACAATCTCTCTCACTGAATTAGGGCTTATTAGGAAAACATTCTCTCATTCCACACTGCACAGTTATAACACTGTGATTCCACTTTAATTTCTGTTTAAGCAGGCTTTTATGTAAGCTGGGGGCTTTATTTATTAGTTGGTTGTAAATTGACTACTGTTTTAAGTGTTTTATGATTTATATCCTTTTAATGTTTTTTTAACGGTTATAAATGTTTTAATGCATTTAATGTTTTTAATGTGTTTTCATGCCACCTTGGCTCCCAATTCTGGGAGAAAGGCAACCTACAAATATGATAAATAAATAAATAACCAGATCCTATGGAATTCTGGGGTTTGCCATTTCGGCAAGGCTACTTGGACTTCGCCGCCAGAGGGAGATGTAGCATATCACCAAACTACAAGCCCCCGGGATTTCACAGAATTTTCCCATGGCAATTAAAGAGGAATATAGATCTTTAGTTGCCTAGTGTGAAAGGGCCCAAGAGCACAAAGTCATAAATATAAATGGGAAGGGGATCTTATATTTAAGAAGGTTATTCACTTCACCAGAAAGATCAGAAGACAAGACAAAACGGTCCCTCCCTTCGAACTGTCTAAACCTTTTCTCCTGGCAGGGAGAAAGACATTTCAGGCTTCAGATAAACAGGGGTGGCGGTGGAAAGACTACAAAGCTGCTGGCTGCCGTCTTCCAGCAACTGAGTTTTTAATACAGCTTTTCTGAAAAGCAAGCTTTCTTTCCCGAAAAGGAAAAAAAAGTACAAATAAATCAGAAGGCTAAATAATAAACACACAGTATCAGCAGGAAGGGCAGCATGGCTTTCTCTCATTTTCTTTATGATAAAAGGAACTCGCTTTTAAAAATGTAAAATACTGTATTCGCTGGCATATTATAAGACTCACTTTCCCCCCCCAAAAATACTGTTTGAAAATGGGGTGCGTCTTATAACACCGGTGCGTCTTATACATCAGCAAATAGTATTTGCCAGTGTATAAATGGGGTGCATCTTATACACAGGTGCATCTTATATGCCAGCAAATACAGTAGTTTGCTTGTTCCCATTTATATTTCCAGAGGTGTGTGTGTGTGTCTCTGATTAAAATGGGGACTGTGCTACTGTGTCTGCAAAAAGAGGATGGAGAGACTTAGGCCATTTCCGCACTAGACTGTTATAGAGCTGTTGTTCCACTTTCAACATCCTATGGAATCCTGGGGTTTGCAATTTAGGGAGGGGCCCGGCGGCCCCTCCCTAAATTGCAAACCCCAGGATTCCATAGGATGTTGAAAGTGGAACAACAGCTCTATAACAGTCTAGTGCGGAAATGGCCTTACAGAGACTTCTCATTAAATAAAATCCCATTTTCTTTCAAAGGTGTTTTCCCTGCTCAACTAAGATTCCAGTTCCCCCTCCCGTACTATTTATTTATTGCCTTCAATTCCCCCGTCGACTTACGACGACCTACGAATTTCATAGGGTTAAACATAGTCAGAGGTCGTTTTGCCACTTCTTTCCTCAAAAGTACAGCCAACAGCCTCTGGTATTCTTTGGCGGTCTCCCATCCAAGCACTAAGCAGGGCTAAACCTACTTGGCTTCCAATATCAGGCGAGGGCCAGTTCTGCACTATGCTGTTATAGCGCTGTTATTCCACTTTCAACATCCTGTGGAATTCTGGGGTTTATAGTTTACTGAGGCCAAAAAGCTCACTGACCTCAAAATGCCTTTCCTCAAACTGCAAAGCCCAGGATTCCACAGGATGTTGGAAGTGGAATAATAGCGCTGTAACAGGGTCGTGCGGAAACGGCCGTCATCTGCAGCCTTTCGAGCATGCGCCTGACGTATAGGTCTCAGATCTGAGCATGCGCATTTATTGCAGAGAGCCTCGGAGTAGCCCTCCAGAAACACACAGCGCTCAGGAGCTGCGTTTTAACGCACGCGCGACACCTCGGCTTGGCTTTGAGGGGAAAAAGTCCTGAGCCTGACACATATTTCCAAATATGGCGTGACACGTGATGGACACTTGCCCCTCCCCCGTCTGCCCCGTCCTCTTTTTGTTACCGCCTCTTTCTAGCCGGCTCCGCCTCTTCCTTGCGAAGGAAGGACGCGTCTCAACGTCGCGCGATGGGCGTTACATCTCTATGATCAGTTGTATTCCTAGAGTGACCCTAGAGATAACGGAAGTGGCCCCGCCCCTAATGAGGGCGGGGAGGAGGAAAGCTGGCGGTTTTGGCGGGAGATAGAAGGTAAGAAGAGGGGCGCAAAAATGTAGTGGCGGTCGCGGCCTTGTCTGAATGAAAACTGAGGGGAGGTCGCGGGCGCAGGTGATGCTACAGGCAGGGATCTTTCCCCGGCACAACTGAACCCTGTCGTGGAAGGATGAGGATACTGGCGGCCTTTGGCGGATCGTGGAAAACTTACCTTTGCAATATACAGCTTCCAGAATCCCTTCCTAGTGTGTTATACTGGCCACTTTGTCTGGGGATTCTGGGAAGTGTAGTCCGTAAAAGTAACTTCCCCAAGTTCTTCCTACAGTAACTTCTCCATCCTATGGCTTCGGCCCAGGAGTTGTCCACATTTGTCTTATTTCCCTTGGCCACGTCCCTTGAGTCTTAGGGCCTTTCCACACTACACTGTTATAGTGTCTTTGTTCCACTTTCAACCTCCTGTGGAATTCTGGGGTTTGTAGTTTCTTGAGGCCAAAGAGCTCTCTGGCTGAGAATTCTAAATGCCCCTCCCTAAACTGCAAACCCTAGGATTCCATAGGGAGCTGAAAGTGGAATAATAGCACTGTAACAGTGTAGGGCAGAAATCGCCTTAGAGAGAAAGGCTGATCCTCCTCAGACGTCAAAAGCAGAAGTCACCACAGTTTGGAGTTGCAGACCTTATAGCCTGAAGCATCTCCTGTGCTGGCCCAGTTAGTCAGGCACCAGTTGCTGTAGCTGGATCCTCATGGTTTCGAAAGGAGATCAGGAGTGGGGTTACCAGAGGGAAACTGGAGAGGGCTCCTGTGCTTCTAACGGTTGTGTAGAAGAGGAAATTTCTGCAGGCGTTGCTTGTTGCCTGGGTGTCTGAAAAGCCTATGCTAGTAAAATTCTCTTTTCTATGCAATCAGTAAAATCACAGGAGTCCTCTCCACTCTTCAATCTGGCAGTTGCCATCAGGAGCCAGTGTGTTGTGTTCAAGGAATGGCTTAGGACTGGGGAGATCCTTGTTCATCAGAGCTCTGTACTTGGCCAGGAAATTCTCTGAATTATCTTGTGGTAGTCATTCTTTCAGCCTAAACTGCCTCACAGGGTTGTTGTAAGAACAAGTATGGGGAGGAGGATCCAATAAATTGTCCTGTCTTCCTTGGCAGGATGTGAATGCAATCAATTAATTAAACCCAAGGAGCCTAAGGGTAACATTGGCTACTAGTTCTGGTGGCTATATATATTTCCACTATTGGGGAGGCATAGTCCATGCCATAGTATTTCTGATTTCTATGTGAAAGCTGGACAGCAAAGAAATGGTGAGAAGAAAACCAGCTCATTTGAGATACAGTGTTGGAGGAGAGTTCTGTGGATACCATGGACTGCCAAAAAAACAAATGAATGGGTCTTACAGTAAATCAGTCTGAACTCTCACTAGAGGCCAGGATAACTAAATTGAGACTACAGTACTTTGGACATATCCTGTGATGATGCAACTCACTGGAAAAGAATAATGCTCAGAAAAGTGGAAGACAGTAGGGAAAAAGGAAGGCTGCCTTACAGGTGGATTGATTCAATCAAGCGAGTCACAGTCCTGAGTTTGCAAGACCTAAACAGGGCTGTTGAGGACTGTGGCTCTTGGAGACTCTTATAGAGTTGCTTTAAGTTGAGATTGACTTGATAGCAAACGACAACAACAAACATGCCTAGCTTTGGATAAGTGTATAGTTGGGAACGTGTATAAGAGGATGATGGCCCTATGAATGAGAGGTTTTCAAGAGTAGAATCATAGAATCATAGAGTTGGAAGAGACCACAAAGGCCATTGAGCCCAACCCCCTGCCATGCAGGAACACACACACTCAAAGCACCCCCAGCAAATGGCCATCCAGCCTCTGTTTAAAAACCTCCAAAGAAAGTGAATCCACCACACTCCAAGGCAGCAGAGTCCACTGTCAAATAACAATTACTGTCAGGAAGTTCTTCCTGATGTTTAGGTGAAATCTCTTCCCTGTGGTTTAAATCCATTGCTCTGTCCTGGTTTCTGGAGCAGCAGAAAACAGGCCTGCTCCATCTTCCATATGACATTTCTTCAAATATTTAAATACAGACCTTATGTCACCTCTTAACCTTCTCTTCTTCAGGCTAAACATACCCAGCTCCCTAAGCCACATCCTCATAGGGCATAGTTTCCAGGCCTTCTGCCATTTTGGTTGCCCTACTCTGGACACATTCCAGCTTATCAATATCCTTCCTGAACTGTGGTGCCCAGAACTGGGAACAGTATTCCAGGTGGAGTCTGACTAAAGCAGAATAGAGTGGCACTATCACTTCCCTTGATTTAGACACTATACTCCTGTTGATGCAGCCCATAACCGCATTGGCTTTTTTAGCTGCCGCATCACACTGCTGTTTCATGGTCAGGTTGTAGTCGAGTAATCTTGCTAGATCCCTTTCGCACATGCTGTTTTCAAGCCAGGTATCACCCATCCTATATTTGCGCGTTTTGTTCTTTCTAAGTGTAGTACCCTACGTTTTCCCTGTTAAAATTCATTTTGTTAGTTTTGGGCCAGCTCTCTAATCTGCCAAGGTCATTTTGAATTATGATCCTGACCTCTGGGGTATTACCTATCCTTCCTCATTTTGTGTCATCTGCAAATTTGATGAACATGCCCTCTGTGAAGTAAGAAGATGCATAATTTGTGACCTACTTGTGGACTTCCTAGAGGCATCTGGATGGCTGCTGTAGGATTGAAATGCTGGACTAGCTAGGCTTTTGGTCCCAACCAGCCTGGCACATGGGTGAGGTGCAAGAACTGCTGTCTCAAAGTATACACAGTATCTTGACGTAGTGGCTCACAGAGTACTCTCCTTTATGAAAGGAAAGGATATAATGGGACTTTTGGGAGCATCTGACATTTTGTGTGTGTCCCTTCGAGGTCAGAGACTGATGGCTTTGACAGCAGTGAGAAAAACAAATTATTCTGACCCCCCCCCCCCCATGCTGAATAATAAAGCTAGATTCACTTCTTTCCTTTTCTGTTTCAACTGAAAGTCTGGCAATTATAGGACAAATAAAGTTGATTGGCCATGATTATAAAGGGCTTTCGTTATATATAAATAGGAAAAAAAGCAATTTTTTAGTAAAAAGTCTACTGTAGCTATGTGAATTAGTTTCGGAAGGAGATGGTGCGTAAATTAATAGCTGTAGATTTCATTGAGAAATTTGGAAGTTTTGCTGTCATTGCCTATTAGTGAATGGTCTAGCAAAAGTAGTTGCTTCCACTTTCAATCTTACTTGAGAAAACCAGTTTCTCCTCATGAAATGAGAAATTGTCTGTGGAGCTATTATATTGGGAAGCATGATCTAATTTGCTTTCTGACTAATAAATGTTAGAGAATGTGGCATGGGAACTGGCGATTTTGATGCAGTTCTGTTGTGGAGCTTGATAACTTTGTGGGTCTTTGTTTTCGTGATTGAACACTTTGTATAAGTCAGTTTATATTGTTAACAATTCTTAAACTGGAGGAGCACATCGTACTGATTGTATTCATCATGACAACAAAATTCACACATTTGTAATTTGGGCTTTGTTCATATGCAACAGAAGTGGATAAAGTGAGGCCTTCCAGATGTTGTTGGATTACAGGTCCTATCAGCCTAAGCCTGCATAGTCAGTGTTGAAGAACACTGGGTGTTGTAGTCCAGTGATACTTTACGGCTGCATTTTGCCCACCCCGATTTACAAGACTGTAGGAGAAAAAAAAAGGTTAAGTGAGTGGAAATTAGGGTTTAGAGTGTCAATGGATAACACACACAAATTGTTTTGATGACAGGTTAAACATCGATTTCATAATTTCTTTTAATAGCCATTTTAACTGGTGAGAGTCAACAGAGTTGTAACTGAAATAAAGCTACTAAGAAATGGGGCAGGGGGGATTTTTGAAAAGTAAACATTAACAACATATATTTTAATCCTTCTCACATTCTTTCTTTCCAGGCTGAAGAGAGACAGCAGCAATGCAGGCGTTTCTGAAAGGTCCCTCTTCAATCAGCACCAAACCTATATCTGTTAAGGAGAAGGGAACAGCTTCTACTTCAGGAGGCAGTGGAGACGGGAAGAGAGTCAGACCTGTTCCTTGGGTGGAAAAATAGTACGTTTTGAGTTGTGTCTTGGGATTTGAGTTGTGTGATTGGATGATTGTAAGAGACCAAAGTGCAAAGGAAGGGTGGTTGCCTTGAGGTGTTTCAAATGATTACTTTGACTTTAACCACTAGGTGTCTCCATTTATTTTTTTGCTGCTTGTGCTGCTTGTCTGTTGTGTTTAACAGGATAGTGCATTAGTAAGTATCTTTATGTCTGTCTGGAGTTTGTTTGGCGGCATATTTGGTGTGGTGTCTGAGAACCTGTTTATAGGAGATTGTAGAGGCTGTTTCTTTAGAAAGCTTGAAGCTGGAATATTTCATCAGCAGGTCCTATGATGCTGTGGTGCTTGCAGAACTACACGACTCAGGACAACAATTAACTTGGGTACATAAGCCTTGAAACTGAAAACAAGTAGGGATAGTCTGCTTTAGCTATCTACCCCTTTTTATGTTTTTGGGAAATTGCATCATGTTTTGTTCACCTTGACACTTCTGTTTTTCTCTTTTGTAAGCTGGTGCGTACAGTGCATACAATCCCTTCACATGTGTGGTGAAATTATTTTCAGTCACTCCTAGACTTCAGCATAGATGTGATTTCGCTTGATGCAGTGAACAAGAGTTTTTGCTGTTATTTCAGATGGTACTGAGGGTAATTTCATAAAGTATGTTGCTAAGGGTATATAGCTATGCCAAAGAAAAAGAAAAAAATTGAGACTTGACAGTCTGCACCCACAAAAAGTAGGGCACCCAGATTCTTCCAGCCAAGCTGTCCAGAGGTCATGTGACATCAGAGGGCATATTCATATGTGGTCTTATAGAGTCGCCTAGCCAAAGCCCTAGTGAGGGCATCTCCAAATGGTGCTTCAGCCAGGGATGAAGCCTGGCCTCTCCTTCCTCATGCAGGAGGTGCACTTAGCTGATACCTCTAGGATTTGGCTCTGTTTTCATATCCTGTGCCTCTGTGCAAGAGCTCCAATGATGTAGCATTGTTATACCTTTGTATTCTGTATCTCATTTGTAATTAGCAGGTTTCATTTTACAGGTAGATATGTTGTATTATTCTCAAACCCCAAGTGATGGCATTTATGACAATTGACAAGGCTGGCTGTAGATGGGCAGATTTGGAGTCCAGTATTTGGAGGCTTATAAGTCGATCACCCTGGACCTGTTTTACTGTTTCGACTGAAATATTTGTCAGGTCTGAGATTTAATAGGAGAATGATTATTTCTGAGGAGGGGAAAGAAGGAGAAAGAAGAAAGTGGCTTACTATAAAAACAAAAAAGATGTGACTTGCATTTGCGTAAACCAACTTGAGAGACTTGCAGTATAATTTTTATCCATGTCTGCTCAGAAGTAAGATTCGTTAAGTCTGCTTCCAAGTAACAGATTATAGAATTAAAATCTGAGCTATATATCCATTAAAAAGTTGTTCTAAATAAAAACAATTTCAACAGGTGTGAAAAGAAAACATCAGTGCAGCTAAATGCCTTTCTTAGAATGGGCTGCATAGGAGGTACGTGATTCTGTTCTGTACCCTTGGAATTCTGACCTCAATAAAATGTTAGAATTTGCCTAAAGTAGGTAATAAAGCTCATTTGGATTTCTAGATAGGTTTGTTTACAATTCTCAGGAAACCACAGTCAACATGACCAAGAGCAAGCCATTGTGGAAGTTGTACTCCAATATACCTGATAAAATTCTGCCAGAAGATACATACTACATTAGTTTTGATGAGAAAATAATAGTAATTAGTACATGTTCAGTGTTTTTTTTTCCCCTTCCTTTTTCAAATAGCCGTCCAAAATGCATGGATGAAGTTGCATTTCAAGAGGAAGTTGTTGCAGTGCTGAAGAAATGCTTGCAGGGAGCTGATGTGAGTTATCTAATATTTTGTTGCATGTACAAGTTAAACTGAAATAATCTTTCACTGGAAGACAATTTAGACTATTTATTGGTGCCTTATGTATCCTGTATTTTGAAATATTTCTTAGTCTTGCTTCGGCTGACAGAGCATATGAAAAAAAATCAAAATACTATAAAATCCTTTGCAAACTGAATGGTGCTTGTATCCACGAGGAATGAGATATGGCAGTGTTGTGTTCTTGAAATGACTGATTGCGTGCGTGATTTTGTATAGTTTCTCGAAAGCGTAATTTACTTAGTATTGCTTGTCAGGGATTCCAGGCAGGGAACCCTGGGAAAATGATCAGCCTGCTGCAAAGATGTTGCATCATGCCCCAGCTGTGGGTGATTGCAAGGTTGCATAAGAAGCTGGGGTCGTGTGCAGATGGCAGAGGGAGGTGTGCAAACCTCTACCTGATTGGTTGTAGATATGTATATAACAAAGCAACGCCAGTACGTATTTGTCTGTTGACCAAACCTGGTGCCTGGCACAAGCTTTTGTCTGTCTGTCCTATGTTTTGTATATCACGGAACTTTGCTGCAAGATAAAGTGCCTCCTGTTTTGGAAGAAACTCCCCTGTGTGTGAGTATCCTTACTGGGGAACAAGGCTGCTGCTGTTGGCTCGCTGAACTCTGGTTTTTCTGCTGCGTTTCCGTGGGGCTGAAACTCCTATCATCCCCAACAGTGGTTATGGGCCCAGGCCCAGAGTGCACCTGTAGTTGTTTTTCCCCTGGATACTGGGACTGTTTTTGACTGTTTGCCTGGCTCTCCGGTGCTTCGGGAGTCTGTGTTTTGGCAGAGAGACAGTTAATCTTCAGTCCAGAGCTCATCAAGGTCACTGCGGCCAGCTGCTTTGTTTGTTGAATTTTCCTTACAAAGGCAGCAGCATGGCTGAGGGAAGTTATCTGCGTTTTGAAAAGTTGACCGACGCTAATTATCAAAACTGGCAAATTTATGTGAGAGCCACTTTGACGAAGGAAAACTTGTGGCACGTTTTGGAAAATGAGGGACAGCCCCCAGAAGGAGCAACTGCTGCTCAAATAGCAGCGTTCAGGGTTGCTGACGAAAAAGCCAAAGCAGTTATTTTGCTTACTTTAAGTCCTTCCCAGTTGATTCACGCTGCTGCTGCAGACACAGCATATCAGCTCTGGGAGGCTCTGAAGCGTGTGCATCAATCTTCCTCGTGTTTGTCCAAAATGCTATGGACAAAAAGACTGTATAACACAAAGTTATGTCCTGGAAGCAGTGTAAGAGAGCACCTCATGCTGATGAAACAGTTATTTAAAGAAGCAGCCAACAGACGGGTAAATATCCCAGAAATGCAGAAAAGTTTTATTCTGCTGGGAAGCCTCACTAAGGAGTGGGACTTTTTGATGTACAGCCTCCAGGGTGTGCGTGAGGAAGAGCTGACTGTAGACTTGGTAGCCGGCAGGATTTTGGAGGAATCCAACGTAAGCAGTTCGATTCCAGACGGCAGTCGAAGGGGAGAACAGCCAGTCGCCAGGAGGGAGAGGCAGCTCCCAAGGAGGCATCTGACCTGGAAGAAGGAGCAGTGTTCAGCTTTGCCAGACGCTGCTACAGATGTAAGAGAGCCATCTCCAGAAGGACTGCAGAACACCAGTGCTCAGCAGAGGGAAGAAGACAGCCCAGAAGCGAAGGGGCATGTCGTCACAGGCTGAAGGCCATGTGTTTGTGGCAAAAGAACAGTCTGCGAGTGGTGTGTGGTTGCTAGACAGTGGTGCAACTCACCACATGGTGAACAATTTAAAGCTGTTGAATGATGTTACAAATGCAAATATAACAGCAATTTCCCTTGCAGATGGGGCACCAAGCAAGGTGCAGAAGATGGGTACTGCACATGTGCCATGTTTTGGGAAATCGTTTAATAATGTATTGTGCGTGACAAATTTGCAGAACTGTATTTTGAGTGTCTTCCAACTGGCCAGTGAGGGTTACAAAGTGGTGTTTGAAGGGGAGAAATGTATAATTACTGCAAATGGTGTTTTTTGTGCAAAAAGGGTGAAAAAGCAGGGGTTGTACCACATGTTGTCCAAAGGAAAAGTGGCAAACGTTAACCCTTTGTGTAACAAACCTCTACATGAAAAGTGTGTACATTACCTCCACAGAGTGATGGGTCACGCCAGCTACAAAGGTTTGCAAGAGTTGGCAAAGGTATGCCCTGGGTTACAGGTCCGAAATTGTCCTAAGTTCCTAGAGTGCTCTGTGTGCAAAAAGGTTAAGGTAAAGGCTTACCCCATTGCCAAGAAAAGCAAGTGTGTCACCCAACGGCCTTTTGAGGTTGTACATGCAGATTTGGCTGGGCCATTCAAGCCAACTGAAGGGCAAAATAGGTTTTTCCTGGTAATTGTAGACAGACACACCAGTTACTCCTATGTCTGTCTGCTGAAAGAGAAAAGTCAAGCAGCTGAAAAGTTCCAAGAGTGGGAGAATGCTGTTGAGAGGGAATTTCCTTATAAAGTGGTCAGTCTTGTGTCAGATCGAGGGGGAGATTTCCTGTCTAATAGCCTGCAAGCCTGGATGCGTAAGAAAGGCATAAGGCATAAAACCACCAACCCCACATCTCCCGGGGAGGATGATCTTGCAGAAAGAAGAATTGGGCTGTTAAAACAAATGAAGGACTGTATGATGGAGGATGCCCAAGCCCCAGCAGGACTTTGGGGAGAAGCAATAGTGACAGCAAACTACCACTTAAACAGGATGTGGTGTTCAAGTGTGAAGCAAACTCCATATTACCTATTGTATGGTAGAGTGCCAAACCTGCAGCATCTACGTGTTTGGGGTCAGTTTGCTAGTGTGTATGTTCCCCCAAGTTTCAGAAAGTCTGGAGAGGAGAAATCTAGACGGTTACGCTTTGTGGGATATGAAGGTAACAAATATAGATTTCTACACCATGCTGGCAAAATAGTGTATTCTAGGAGTGCAAACTTCGAAATCCATTCAGGATGGGATAGACTGCACTGTAACCAAGAGGTTTTGATTCCCCTGGGTAAAAGTGTGAAAAGTGTTCCCGAAATTCCTGAAAATGGAGGGGCAGTGATGTCTGATGAGGAAAAGGACAGTGTCCCGGATACACTTGAAAGCTCTGAAGATGGAGGGGCGGTGATGGCTGATGATGAAGAAGAAAGTACTGAGGAAAGTACTGAGGAGGAGAAGCCAAAAATCTCAGTCAACGTCACACCAAAGAGTTCAACACCGCCACCTAGTGCTGAACCTGCATTTACGGTCAAGAGAGAGCCTCGCACTGAGGTCAGCCTAGTTCTAGCAGTGGTTCCAGTGAAAGTGGGTCAGGAAGTACCCAACTTGCTGAGTCAGGAAGTAAAGTTATGCTTATCCCTAAAAGGTCAGGAGGACGGTATTTTGCTGTCCCGGCAGAAATTTTGAGTGTAGGACTACATTGGGGTATGGTATCTGAAAAACAATATCGCGGATTTGCTTCCAAAGGCCCTTCCAATAGTAGGCCATGAGAAGTTGGCAAGTAAACTGGGCCTTGCCACCAGAGTGTAAGGTGGAAGATGAATTGTACCCTTGAATGTATGTACCGTATGTATTATGTAACATGTATTGCATGACATGTATGGATTGTGAAAATGTCCTACACAGTGGCCTGACCATTTTGGAGGGGATTGTCAGGGATTCCAGGCAGGGAACCCTGGGAAAATGATCAGCCCACTGCAAAGATGTTGCATCATGCCCCAGCTGTGGGTGATTGCAAGGTTGCATAAGAAGCTGGGGTCGTGTGCAGGTGGTAGAGGGAGGTGTGCAAACCTCTACCTGATTGGTTGTAGATATGTATATAACAAAGCAACGCCAGTATGTATTTGTGTGTTGACCAAACCTGGTGCCTGGCGCAAGCTTTTGTCCGTCTGTCCTATGTTTTGTATATCACGGAACTTTGCTGCAAGATAAAGTGCCTCCTGTTTTGGAAGAAACTCCTTCGTGTGTGAGTATCCTTACTGGGGAACAAGGCTGCTGCTGTTGGCTCGCTGAACTCTGGTTTTTCCGCTGCGTTTCCGTGGGGCTGAAACTCCTATCATCCCCAACATTGCTGATCGCAAAATATTACAAAGTTTAAGTTTCATTTTTTTTAAAAAAAATATTTCTGTGGGGGAAATTACAATTTGTAATTGTGAATGACATCTTATATTTAGGCAGCTTCATATTCTATGTAAGTGTTTTAATATTCCCCTCCTGCAAGTTATACATTCTGGATATAAATATAAAAGAAGGGTTAAAGATTTTCTTGCTACTTTCTTGCCTTGCAAAAAGGTAAGGCTTGTTACTTGCTTGTTACATAGATAATTATAGCAATAACTTAACAGGAAACTAAATAAGTGGAGACATGTTGTTGCATTTCCTCAGAAGACTGGTAATTCTTTGTCTTGTATTACTTATGAAGCCGGCAGAGCTGTTCTATTTTGAGTCTACTATTTTAGACACTTGCAGGATCAGAATAGTTTATAGACATAATAATATGCTGAGGTTGATTTTTTTTTAATTCCCAAGTAGAAGGAATTAAGCTTAGTTTTCATATCACACATAGGATTTATCTTTTGGTTTGACTTGACCAACTGAATAATATTTGAATAATATCATTTAATTGCTGTCTGAAAAAAAATTGAGTTGGCTCCAAGAATTTATGCAGCTAGCTTTGTATGCCCAAGGTGCTTCAAGCTCTGTTCCGCAAAAAGAAGCTCTCCTTTGCCGAATAGCAGTACTTCTTTTTTATCCAGTGAAGCTGTCAAAGACCGCTTGAGATACATTCAGTGTGCCTACTTAAAGGAGCCAGTAATGTCACCGGACAGATATCCATTCGATTTAGGACTTGTGGTAGCTGACATAGTATTGAATAACCCATTCATTTTAAGATTATCCATAATATTACATGGAGTTTCTGACCATGGTCAAATAACAGGTAAGCAGCTTGTGCTGAAAATTTTAGTGTCCTAAATTGTAATCTACATCTTCCTGACATCTGCTTTTCATGTGGAAATGCCCATACTTTTAATGTGTTTTTACCATGGGATGTAAATTTCCATATAACAGTAACCTCAGAACAGGCGCCAACAGGTATCATAACATCATCTTTGGCAAGGGTCAGAAATAGCGTGGCTTGGTCGTATTACAGCTCTGCTAAAAATATAGCCATAAAGGGTGCAGTCCATGGACATGCTTACCTGGGAATAAGTCCCATAGTACAGTGGAGCTCATTTCTAGGATTGCATTTTAGGTTAGATAAAGGGTTGGGTCAGGCTTCTGTCAGATACTGGTATTAGGTGCTGTTTGTTTGACAGCTAAGCATGCAGTGTTCATATATTCAACTAGAATATTTAAGTGGGGTTGATAATGTATAGGTTTTCCATGAATATTTCAGTGTTCAGAATTGTGGAGAGGAGGATGGTTCCTCTTCTGTGTGAGACTTTGCACATTTTTAACAAAATTGCAGAATTGTAGGACTGGTAGGAATTTTTCTTTTATATCTCAAGCAACTTGTTATGAAAACAAAAATTCAGATAATATATTCTCTGGGTTGTTGAGAGGATGAATCTCAAATCATCGCCCACATAGGAGAAAGTCAGAATATATGAATTCCTCCTCTCAATAACCCAGAATGCACCTTTACAGTAAGCAACCAGTGTGGCATTCAGTATTATCTTAAGATGCTTCAGACAGAGGCCAGATTCCAAAGAGTTGAGCAACAAGTTTTGCAAACTCATGGTGCTTTGGGTTTTTTCCCCCCCATAGGAGCAGCAGTGTTAGTGTGGAAGACAACTGTTCAAAAAAAATTGCCTAGCATTCTGTTTGTATATAATTTGCATATTCAGTGACAAGATACAGTATAAATAAAAATACAAGCATGGACTGGTGAATAAATGGAGGTGAGGATGAAGGGAAAGTAAAGGCCATTTTCAGAATCAGTTACACTGCAACCATATGCAGATCTGCTGACAAGTAAGTCCCAGTGAACTCAGATTTATTTCCAAGTATGCTGATAAAAGATTATGGCCTGTGATATCGCATGGGGCTTGTGGCAGAAAAAGCCCAGAATCCCACTGGGTAAAGTAAGGTCTATGTATGCCCATAGATCTCAGTTTACCCAGTGGGATTCTGGGCTTTTTCTAACTTACCTGTTTGGGTTCCAGGCTAAATTGCTAAGGAATACAAATTCATCTTTTTTGTTGTTGTTGTTGTTGTTGTTGTTGTGTGCCTTCAAGTCATTCCTGGCTTATGGTGATCCTAAGGTTTTCTTGGCAGGATTTGTTCAGGGGGTTTCCCTTTGCATTCCTCCCAGGCCGAGAGCTTGTGAGTTGCCCAAGGTCACTCAGTGGGTTTCCATGGCTGAGCAGAGATTCATACCCTGGTCTCCAGAGGCATAATCCCAATGCTCAAACCACCACATGTTGGCTATCTCGTAATGGCTCCTAGGGATAAAATTTGAGATTAAAAGTTCAGACCAAGGAGGTACACCTTTCCAGGGCCAGTCTTTCTCACCTAGGCAAAGAGATTGATTGTCGCTTCTGAAGCAATGCTGTGTGACCACCCAATCAAAGAGCAGAATATTTATTTTATTTAACCTTTTATTTTATTTAAATAAGAATGTTTACCTGAGAAATAAAGAGCCAGTGTGGTGTAGTTGTTTGAACATTTACGATCTGGAGACCTGGGTCTGAATCTCCATTCAGCCATGGGCAAGTCACGCTCTGTCAGTCTCAGAGGAAGGCAAGGACAAACCTCTGAATAAATCTTGCCAAGAAAACCTTGTGATAGATTCACCATAAGTTGGAAACTACTTGAAGGCACACAACAATAAATATTGCACATTTTTCTGCTGTTACAGCTTCCCAATCTATTGTTTTATGGCCCACCTGGAACTGGGAAAACATCAACTATTTTGGCAGCAGCTAGGGAACTCTTTGGGTAAGTCTCAAATAAAAGTGGCATTTATGGAAGTGTTTGTTGCAATTCTTGCAGTGTTTTACTTTCGGTAATGTGACTGAATCTCTCTGTTCTGGTTCATAGGTGTATCTGGCACTAGCTTTTAAAAACTTTTTAAGATGTTTACAAGGATAATGTTTGATAGAAACTGAAGAATTAAAAAATCCTGAATGCTTCTGCAGATAGATACATGCATGTTCCTAGAGAATATGTGCAAAAATTTGATTTGAATTGATTTGCAAAAAACAGAGTTTGAAAGTTATTTATTTAAAGTGGAAAAACATTTGATTGCCAACCTTTACAGAATGTTACTCAGAATATGAAACAATTAAAGAGTGTATGGCAAAATGGGCAAAAGAACTGGGAAAAAAATTTAGAAGAACAATAGAGTAAATATGAGATGCTACAATCTAAAGGAAAACCTGTTGAAAATAATGTACAGATGCTACCTTTCATCAGACAGAGGAGCGAAAATATATAAAAATACAAGTAACAAATGTTGGAAGTGTAGAAAAGAAATTGAAACATTTTTCCATGTGTGGTGGAGTTGTGACATAGTTAAAAAAAAATTGGTATATGATAAGAGCAAGAGTGCAAAAAGATTTACAGAGAAAAATTGATTTGGAGCCTGGTTTTTTAATTAGGCCTTTTTAAAATTTGGGAATAGAATAGATAAAGAATTTGGGAGACTTTTTTGGCACATGGTAACAGCTGCCAGAATTAGCAAGATACTGGAAAACATTCAAAATTCCCGTGGAAGTAGAATGGATAGAAAAGTTAACAGATACTGCTGAAATGGATAAGCTTATTTATATCTTAGATGATAAAACCAATAGTAAATTTATTAAAGATTGAGAATTGTTCAAGCAGTATTTAGAAATTGGGAAAATTATCGATTGCCAAATTATTGATTAACAAGTTACCTATGATATATTTTTAGTTCAACGATATAGTGAAATTGTTTTGATATAGCCAGGGAAAGGATGTCTATTTAATAATTAGGTCTTTATTTACATGTATCGTGTATCTTTTTTAATTGTTTGGGTGTATGTTTACAGATATCTTTATTGTTCTTGTCTTTGTGTTAGGTATTGATCATTAGGTGTTTACGATTTGTATTCTTTTTTTATATTTGCAATTTTCTATTTGTAGCTTGTTTTTGTATTCTGTTGCTTGTTTTTTGTCTGCCTTTAATATATGTATATGTAAATGTGTATGTATAGTAAAAAAGACAATATGTGTGAACTGGCATCCCATGTTAGTTGACACAGATACATCCCAAGATATGCTTTAAGTAATAAAACACGCATACATCTATTGATATATTGTAAGGTGGAATTAAATGAGAGTAGGAATAGGATTTTTAAAAATCTGTGTGTTGATACCTGCTTCCCTGAAAGACTGAGCAGTGGCTAATCAATATAGTCAATATTCTTCTAAGTTGCTACAGTTTACCCTTTTTTGAAGCTATGTTTGAACTACATCTATATTTGAAGACTGGGAAATGCTCTTGGGGTCTGACATTGAAAAGCAAAGTAATATTTTTACACAGAAAACATTTGAGGAACTTCAGTTAAATGAGCAAAGAATATAAAAATGGAACAGTTGAAAAGCGATTCATACAATATGTGAAAGGAAGGTGTGAATTCTGTTTTGGCAATTATGACAAGATAGGAAGCCAAATCTAAAATAAAACAAAACAAAATAAAATCTGTGCTGGGTCAGATAAAGTCATTGTCTCCCCATCTCTGCTTCCTTTCTCTTTCAGCAGAGCCTAAACTGGCCAGTAAATCTGTTCTGCATCATTTCAGCTTTGCAGATATGCTGATCTTGTACTTAGAATCGTAAGAGTTGTAGAGCTGGTGTCCTGGGCTGATTGTTACAGTCTAACACCAAAAGAATATTTGGAACAACAGTTTGTAAGTTGTTTAGTTTTGCTGTATCACAAGTGCCAAGTTAGGAGTGAAACAAAAGGTAAATTTTCAAAGCTTAGTGTTTGGAAGCATAACAGTGATGTAGGCCTGCAGAATTTGTGAACTGCCAAGCCAGACGTGGTCCGCTAGCTATGTCTTCTGTTCTCATACCCGCCAGCTAGTATGACATAAAACTTGCCCTTTTTTGTGAAGATTGCTTGGGACCAGCAGAGATCTAGAGAATTACTGGAATTTTCTCTCAATATAAATTGCATGAATGTGAACAAGGAACATTCCCAGGCTATGCGATCATGCTGCAAATCATTGTCAGGTTGTCCTTGTCAATGACCGGTGATTGGGCAGCCCTTCCACTGCCCTCCCATACTGACGTGAGCTGCAGAGGGTCAGGAGGTGTGATGACCACGCTTCCTGCCCCAGCGCAGCCTGGGACACTGCCTTGCTGCACTGCAGAAGGAAGAGGTGTGGCCAGCGCACCTCCTCCATTCCCACAGGCAGCCAGTGTGGAGCAGAGCACTCCTGTTGCACTTCCCTCCTGGGAGAGGCTCTGTCGGGATCCCTGCGAGATACCGCCAGGATCTGGTAACCTGCGTAAAGGGCCTCAGTGTAAAGCCCTTTCCTATGACCTCTTTCATTTTTTGCACTTTCCCTTCTGCACACCCATATATCCTTCTGATATGCTAACAGTGGCATTAAACAACTATGTAGTTACAGAAAGAAGAAATATATTGTTCCCCAGGTGGGTTTTGCTCAGCTTAATGGGTTGAAGACCTGTGATGGTAGTGTAGCTGTTTAATCGTGCGATATTCTAGAGTTGATACTTTGCCTGAACCAGAGGTGGCCACCTCAAATGGTGCAGGGGACATTCTCCCTCCTTCCAGCTGTACCAGTGCCCCTGGAAGAACAACAGGTGATATCACATCTGGTTCTGGGATTTGGCCTAGAAATAGCCACTGTTGTTTTTTTTCCCCCCAGGAGTTACAGGTAGCAAGGGGCTGAGAACTACCATGTTTTGTGGTGGTTTGGGTGGTTTTTCAGTAGTTTTGGGCCACATATTGAAACAGTTTTTTAAAAAATGGGGAGATGAAGGTTTCTGGGGCCACAAATGGGATCCAGGAGGCCTCCTGCAGTTTCCCGACCCTTGCACTAAAGGCTTATTCTTTTCTTAAGAAGTGCTAGGCATAGCAGCCACTGAACATTATGGTCCCTCCATTAAAGGGAAAGAAGAGGAAGAGAAGTTCTCATTTTAACCAGGGAAAGCCAATATCTAGAATTTCACGTGTAATTAAGACTTTTATATTCTGTACCTTTATTAAAAGACTTATTAATACTTCTGTTGTGGCAAATAGGCTCGAGCTGTTCCGACAAAGAGTCCTTGAACTGAATGCATCTGATGAACGGGGAATACAAATAATTCGAGAAAAAGTGAAGAGGTTTGCTCAGCTAACGGTGTCAGGAAGTCGTTCAGAGTAAGCACAATGATCAAAGCCACTCAGTGAGATTGTATTCATCTCTGTTTCACTTTTATATAGGTTAGCTTTGTAGGGCTAAAATAAGCCATGATTCAGCACTACACGATGGCTTTCAAGCTCTAAAAAGCATGCCACAGTGAGTCACTGGAGCATAACTGCATTCTGTGAGAATTTATCATTCACTGGCTCTATACGTCTTGCATTAATGACCCTGGTAGGTGTCCTTTATGTTCTTGTAATGCTGTGTCATTTTATGCACACTGTCACTTCATGCTTTTGTAATTCTAAAAATATTTGTCTTGTACTTGAATGGTTCAGTTATTGCTGTATGAGCAACAGCATTACAGTGAGAGGATATGACATTGGATATCCTACATCCTACTTGTCCACTGAACAGAGCTGATTTTAAATCTAGTTGTGAGAATCATAGAGCTGGAAGAGACCACAGGGGCCATCCAGTCCAACCCCCTGCTGTGCAGGAACCCACATCAAAGCACTCCCAACAGATGGCCATCCAGCCTCTGCTTAAAAACCTCCAAAGGAGGAGACTCCATTACACTCCGAGGCAGCATGTTCCACTGCCAAACAGCTCTGACTGTCGGGAAGTTCTTCCTGAGGTTCAGGTGGAATCTCCTTTCCTGCAGCTGGAATCCATTGCTCCTTCTCCTGGAGCAGTGGAAAACAAGCCCACTCCCTCCTCTACATGACATCTCTTCAAATATTTAAACATGGTTATCATGTTCCCTCTTGACCTTCTCTTCTGCAGACTAAACATACCCAGCTCCCTAAACCATTCCTCATAGGGCATGGCTTCCAGACCCTTCACCATTTTGGTCCCCCTCCTCTGGACATGCTCCAGCTTGTCCATATTCTTCTTGAATTGAGGTGCCCAGAACTGGACACAGTATTCCAAATGAGGTCTAACCAAGGCAGAATAGAGTGGGACCATTACCTCCCTTGATCTAGACACCATACTCCTATTGATGCAACCAAGAATCGTGTTGGCTTTCTTGGCTGCCACATCACACTGCTGACTCACGTTCAGCTTATGGTCCACTAAGACTCCTAGATCTCTTTCACATGTACTGTTATCAATCCACGTGTCCCCCATCCTATATTTGTGCGTTCCATTTTTTCTGCCTAAGTGTAGGACTTTACATTTCTCTCTGTTGAAATTCATTTTGTTAGCTTTGGCCCAGCTCTCCAATCTGTCAAGGTCATTTTGAATTTTGATCCTGTCCTCTGGAGGATTAGCAACCCCTCCCAATTTGGTGTCATCTGCAGATTTGTTCAGCATGCCCTTTATTCCTTCATCCAAGTCATTGATGAAGATGTTGAATAGCACTGGGCCCAGGACAGAACCCTGAGGCACCCCACTAGTCACTTCTCTCCAGGATGAAAAGCAGCCATTGGTGAGCACTCTTTGGGTTCGGTCAAGTCAACCAATTACAAATCCACCTAACAGTAGCACGGTCAGATGGATTTGTAATTGGTTGAGAGGATGGCCAGAAGCATGCAAATGATCATGTTATGCTTAGAATAAATACTGAGGTTAAAACTGCAATCCTTGGAGTAGCTTAAAAAATGCCATATGGGAATAGGTGTTGTTTTATGCCTCAGAATAGCCTTCCCCAACCTGTGTCTTCTAGGTATGTTGGACTACAACTTAGATCATCTACAGCCAGCTTAGAGGGTTAGTTTGATCAAATCCGCCCCTTTAGGTATTCTTTCAAACATTATCACCAAAGGTCCATGAAACAGCTATTGGATGTATACGGTACAAGAGCTACAGTCTGCCTAAGCCGGGGTGGACAAAGGGTTGCCCTGGGGACATATGTGATCTCCTAAGGATGCTTTTGTGAGTGTTAACATGTCCAGAATTCTCAGGCCAACCTATTTGCAAGGCCTCCATGTAACATCAAAAAGACCTATTTTTGAGAACCAGAAGTGTATTTCTGGCCATTCTGTGTTTTTCATTGTATTGTTTGGTACTCCATGTGGCCCTCAGAAGTTCCTAGGGCATAAAAATGGCCCCTGAATCAGCCACAGTTGCCCATTCCTGATCTAAGCTTTCCAAGAATGCCCTACCACTTTTAAATGGACTCAGGACGAAGCCTACTGTTAAACATAGTGAGGCAGCTACCTAAAGTTGATATCTGGTGGAGGAGCAGTTCTCATGGGCCTTCCTTCCCCTTTCATTCTCTGGGTGGCACAGAGGAGCAGTCCACATACTACTGGGTTATTTCCTGCATGCCAGCTGTCAAGGGCAGAGTTCATAGGTGAATCGCGGAAGGGTTAGGGACTTTTTTTTTTCATCCCTTCAGTCTCCCCAGGGGAGACTGGATGCAACTAGAAGTGATGTGATGCCACTTCTACTTTCATTTTTGGCCTGAATTTTAGTCAATTTTAGGTACACTTGGTATTTTTTTGAGCATTTGGGATGGGGCTTGGATTGTGGGGGTAGAAATTCCATGTTTAGTACTGGTTTTGAGCCTTTCTTTTTTTTCTTTTTCTTTTGGCCAAATATGTCACCAAAAGTGGGTCTTGGGTCTTCCATCGTCTGGGGCCACATAATGGGGCCTCATGCTGCCCACAGGCCATATTTTCCCCACCCATTTGCCCATATAAGACATGATAAGCTGATTGCCTCATCTCATTAAATCTGCTATCCTGTGTACAGCAGATTATGTTCCTCTTCTTCTCCCTTGATAGCTAGTCTCAGAAAACCAAGTAGCCTGATCTGCGGCTGAGAGCTGAGTGGAAGGGGAATTCCATTTTGAATTTTCCTCCAATTTTAAAAGAGCTTTCCAAGTCTAAGGCTAAGCCACTTGTGTGTACCCCCTCTAATTTAGACAGCTCACAAGCAAAGAAGAATTTAATTTGTTTCTAGAATGTAACTGAAGACCTGAGCAAGAATTAGAACATTGTCACAGTGTTCTGAGACACATGCCCTGGATGCATGAATAGTTCTGAAATATTAAAGCTTCTTTCATATCTCAGAAACTGATTGATAGCTAAACAATGTTTATATCCTAGTTTTATTGATTTTCCCAGTACATGCAAAAAACATTGTTTCTGCTTGTATTTAATGTGTCTTTTGGTGGTGGGTTTGTGTTTAGTGGCAAGCAATGTCCCCCTTTCAAGATTGTAATCTTGGATGAAGCCGATTCTATGACCTCAGCAGCCCAGGCAGCTTTAAGACGCACTATGGAAAGAGAATCAAAAACAACACGTTTCTGCTTGATTTGTAATTACATCAGCCGGTATGTATGCATTTTCAGATGATTTTTTGTTTTATTCAAGATGCGGGATCTCACTATTTAGAAGATCCTTTCCTTAAAAAGTCCAACACTAAACTTGCATTTTAAAACTTAATTAAAATCCACTTGCAGACCTAATTAAAATCCACTTGTAGCACAAGCGATGTATGCAAAATTATATATTTATCTGTTATGAGTGCTTGGAGATGGCAGCTATCTTATTCTGTAGAACCTGGGAAAGATATCTTTTTTTCTGTTTTATTGTGTTTCCTTTCCTCCCTTTGATAGGATAATTGAACCTATAACATCTCGATGCTCTAAGTTTCGTTTCAAGCCCCTTTCAGATGAAATCCAACGGCAGAGGCTCCTTAACATTGCTGAAAAGGAGAATGTGATGGTCAGCAGCGAGGTGACTTTTCAGCTAATTCAAATGTTCATTGTTTTAATGTTGTAGAAAGAGACCACTGCATTGCTTAGTGCAGTGTGTCTCAGGAACTGATACTACATTTGTGTCAATTGGCTGAAATTTTTTTTTTCTTTCCTTGGAACTCACTAAGGGCCAGCAGCTGATGATGATCATGGACTGGTGCTGGTTGAGAGACCACCATTTTGAGTAACACTGTGTGTTTTTTCTGTGTCATACCTGAAATACATACATGGTTATAACCATTGTCCATCACAGGAGGACAATAACATTAGCAAATCAGTCAAAATTTTAATATTTAAGCATTGTATTAAGCCTTGTATAAAAATTGCCAATCTTTTTTGGCGAGAGTTATGTATGTCATGTGATATCTAAATTGCAAAACGACACCATTCTAGATAGTGGTCCAGTACTTATGCCGTTTCACCATGCGGTGGGCCCATCTTTGCTTCACTGACCAAAGAACAGATTGTTATGTAAGCACTGGAGTGTACGCCAGATATTGTGCCAGACCCAAGCTGATCTGCCCTTGCTGTCACTACCGGATGGTTTGTGCCTGGATTAAATAGCCAAGTGCCAGGAGCAAAACTCCCAGCCTTTTATGCTGTGTTGCATCCCTGTTTTGATAAACATGACTTCTTGCCAGCTGGTGAAGTGATGAGGATAGCTTTCACAATACTCATTAGCAAATTATTTGCATATTTGGTTAACTTTGTTCAGAGATGGACAAATTTACAAGGTGGGGGGTGTATCTGTCCTTCACCAGATCCTACTTTTTTTAACACCCAATTGCCACTGTATCCTAGAGGTTGTGTAGGGAAGCTTGCCATGTTTTTGCCCTATTCCTGCAGGCTGTTGAAGGGCCAGAAGCATCCCTTTTTTTCTTTTCAAAACAGAAAAGGTCTGGAAGTTACTTTCAGTTTTGAAGACAGCTTTCTCCCAGCTGAAAACAGCCAGCAGCAGGGATGTAAAATTGCCAGCTCACCCCTAGGCTCTTTGAGGATGCAGAAGGCATTTTAAGTAAGAAGAATAAAAGAAACAAAATCTTTTTAAAAAATTGGAAGTGTGGGGGTCTTTGTGCTGGACTCTGTGATCTGATAGCATTTAACAAAAGAAGTCTGCCTTCTATAAATGATGAGGATGATTCATACCTCTTGTAACAGGGTAGCCAGCTGTGAGAGGCTGGGGGCTGCATCAATCCCATAGGAGACCTTGGTGGGCCACCTCTCCCCTAAAATCAAATTTGTGCCTCAAGTATGCCGCCAGACACTCTCTGGGGGACATTTTTACTTCTACTTTGGGGTTCTGGGCCATTTTAGGGCAGGAAAAGCCTTTTTAAACTGTCTGCTGTGATTTGCAGTGGCTTTCCAGTATCTCAGGAAGATGTCTTTCTTATCACCTGTGATCAGATCTTTTTAACTGGAGGTGCCTCTGACCTGTAACACAAGTGCTCTGACACTGAATTATGGTCTCTCGCTAAAAAATATGGGAGTAGAGAATGGCCTTCCATCCTTGCTTGTGGAATTTCCAGATGGATGTACTGTATCTCAGAAACAGTCTGCTAGATTAGGTGGAGCATTGTTCTCCTCCAGCAGGGCTCTTCTTGGGATCTTAACCGCTCTATTCTTCCACCTTTGGGCACTTCCTCAGATCTATCACCTACCAAACTAAGATGCAATACCATCAGTGGACATGATGCTTGCAGTCTGGTTTCAGTATCACTTAATGATGCCTGTAGGGAGAAATAACAAGAGAAGCAATTCTCTAAAATCCATTGAAGGAAGTGGCTGGGAGATGCACTTCATATACGCCTCTGTGTTAAGCATATTCAACCAATTTTTTATTGTAAGAGAAAAGTTGGGAATGTATCTGAGTCTGATAAAGTTTTCTATTTCTAATGTTTCAGTGATAGTTTTAGTCTTGATTTTAATATTTCTGTTCTTTTTATTGTTTTTGAGCTGTTGTACCACAACTCTTTCACAGTTTTTAGAAATATATGGAATAAAAATATTCGGAACATTGGTGCCAATGCTCTATTCCCTCCATATCGGTTAACTTCTCTATTCAATTGGATACTGTGTGAAATCTGTTGTAAGACAGGAAAACTGAGTGCTTTAGAAAAGGATGATTTTTGTCCCTCTGCTGGTCATTACTTACTTTCATGTTCTTTCAAATACTATTTCCTATCCACAGGCAGTCTCTTACCTTGTTCATGTATCTGAAGGAGACTTGAGAAAAGCAATCACGCTGCTTCAGAGTGCCACACGACTCACAGGTGGAAAAGAAGTCACTGAAAAAATTGTCACTGAAATTGCCGGGGTGGGTCTAGTTTTTACTGTAGAGCTCTATCGTGTACTTGCTATTGTGAAAGGGACAGCATAAGATTTTCTTTAAAACTGTGCTTTCAGCAGTTTGTGCACTGTTGAAATTTGTGATCTCAATAAATAACACAAGCCATTTGAATCATGAGCTTTGATTCTAAAAGGAAGCACTTTTGAGTTAAAGCTTTTCCTACCCTGTTTAGCATTCTTGTTGTATTAGACCTAACTGTGTTTCATTTATCTATTTACAATATTCTTCAGAACTCAGATTCAAGATAACTTAGAAAATTCAGACATATAATATAGATGTTAAAAATGCACAAGGTTATCACTAATGTGTAATTCAGTTATCTTTGCTGTTGAAAACAATTTAAAATATACATTAAAAATAGAAAGATAAAAATAAGTTTAAAAACAGTACAATACAGTATTGAAAGCCATTTATTAAAAGCTGATGGTTCCCCGAAGCCTATCATAGTGGTTTTGCCTGCTGATGGATGGACAAAGAGCAGGTGGCCAATCTCACCTTTCTAGGAAGGGAGATCCAGAATGTAGGAACAGCCACCAAGAGGCTCACCTCTCATGTCAACATCAGATGAACTGTGAACCTGCAAGAGAACAGCTTCTTCCAAACACCTCAGGGCTGCAGCAGATTCATAAGGGAGAATACAGCCCTTCAGATACCCTGTACCAAAGCTGTGTAGGGATTTGTAGGTCATAACCAGCACTTTGAATGGTACCTGGAGATAGGCTGGTAGCCAGTGTTGTAAAAATAGAGCTGTGTGCTTATTAGATTAATATCTTATCAGTAATATTCTGCACAAGAAAACCCCCTCTCGTGCTCTTATGAAATGACTTCTAACTCAATTTTAGTACAATAGCTTGTGAATAGTATTTGACATACTAACAAATTGCGTAACTCTGCAAAATGAGGTAGTTAAAAAGTTAACACACTCATTCCTATGAAAAGAACTTTGAAAAGGTCAGAAAGACCAAAAATGCCAATGATGCAGGATACTGTATAGTCTTAAGCACTCTTTCTATATTCTTTCTTAAAGCAATGTAGCAAGTACAGTAAATATATGAACACCTTGCCTTAAATATTCCAAGAGAATATTCCATAAAGCATTTTTTTTTTGCAATTTCCATTTTTTTCCCAGCCTACAACTAGTGTAATCCCTCATGCTGGCTAAGGATGATGGGAGTTGCAGCCCAACACACCAAGAACACTAGGCTAATGAAAGTGGATCTGTGGCAGGGGTGGGCAACTGAATGGGGGAGTGGGGGCCCAATTTTTGCCTGCCCCACCTCCTCACAAACCAAAGCATCCTGTCCTGCCCCCAAAAGTATCTCTGTCTTCAGCTGTATAGCAGCCAGAGTGGCTAGGGAACATCAATTCACATTGCCATATTGGCCAATATAGTACTGAATACAGAGGTACTTCTGGATTGTGTGGGAGGACCTTTTGGGGAAGTGGGGAGTCCAGGGAAGTGGCATCCTGCTGGCCTCATTTTTCCCACTCTTGATCAGTGAGCTTCATATCTCCAGTTTACAATAATGAATGTGACATCTTTTAGATTTAATGAATGGTGAAGTATTTATTGGGTTTGTTCTAGATATGTCCTTTTGGACTTTTGCTTGCACGTCAGCACTTTGCCAAAATCTGGCACTAAAGCCAAAAGAAGCATCGTGCATCATGATACGCGCACACTTGTGCATTTATTAATGAAACTTTCTGTTCTAGGTCATCCCTAGAGAAATGTTGGATGGATTACTTGCTTCCTGCCAGAGTGGTTCGTTTGAAAAATTGGAAGCTGCAACAAAGGTAGCTTGCTTAAACATACAGAGTGTGGATTTTAAAATTTTACTTTACTCTTTGTTAGTAAGTTGTACTTGCTGTGAGAGGAGATGGTTATGTAAGCACACTGAAACTAAAAACTACTTGCCTTTAAGCCAATCACAGTGTAACTGTAACATGAGCTTCTTGACATTTATTTGGCTTGTGACCTTAGGTGGGACAGTGCTTCTAGGGGAGAAGTAGCACTCTTGGCTTGCAAAAGTCCCTGGGTCCCACTCCCATTTCTGCAGTGCAGATTTGTGCGAGTAGTTCCTTTATAAACATCCCCACCCCTCCAGATTTTTATGTGTCAGCATGTCATTTTCTACCAGTGCCACCACAAAAATCTTAGCAATTCTTCTAGCAAAACAAGATCTGTGCTCTCTGCATGCTACATTTTCTAATAGAATTGCAGTGATTTTGGTGGTGGTGGGTGTTCCACAAAAGTGGGACAACGCAGCCACCACTGTGTTTCCAGGTCAGGCCAATGGAGTCTGCACCCAATGGAAGTTGTCTACTTCTGTCTGAGAAGAATAGCACAACCAATGTTAAGCTTCAGCATATCTTGAATTATTAATAGAATCATCCAATCTTAGCATTGTAGGGGTATCATCAGAGCCATCTAGTCGAATTCCCTGCCATGCAGAAATACTAAACCATATTCAGTATGGAAAGTACTGCAAGGACATTAGATATTTTAATCATGTGGTGCTTCATGTTTTCTTTCACCAACCAAAGCTCTTGGTGCACTTCTGTGGCCTAGTTCTTTACTAACAGAAATGGCCGGCTCTTACATTCCCAGGAGGCCTATGGGCTCTACAGAAATTAGTTGAAAATCCCATCCTTTGCCTCACTCCTGCTCCCACTGTCAAGCTCTAAAGTAAAGCTGGTGACATTTAGTTACACTTCATTATATTTCTTTACTTTCTTAAAATCAGAAGAAAGATGGACTGTCACAGCCTTGAGCATTACACAGCATGTTAGAAATGCCACAGTTATGTTGGAATCTCTCTTTAAAAGTGATTTAGCCACCATGTTAAAAGGAGTAAGATAGCATCTGTAAAGCTGAATGCAAAAACAAAAACAGCTGGATCGAGATATTCCCTTCAAATATTTCCTATTTTGTTCCCAATATGTTTCAAGGCAAAATGCTCTTGCTCCAGAGAGTATTAGAAACAGCCACTGAGTGAGCCAAGAAGAAAATAATCTTGAATTGCCTTTTGGATGTGCCAGAGAGACTATTTATTTAATGTCTTTCCTTGATAAGGGGTGTAGTTAAGTCTCAAAATGCATTGTGAATGAAAGAGGAAATATTTCAAGGATTACACTGGTGCAGTGGGTTTGTAGTTTTGCAGCATGGTGGTGGTAAACAGTTGGTAAACAGCTTGATTCTCATGTTGGAATCACCAGACGCCAAAAAATTTTGCTCTGTGGGTAAAGCCAGCACCCAGAGAGCTGGTTTGCAGTGCCTGCTTCAGAATGTTGAATATCCTTCCTTACAGCAGGCAGATGGACCAAACTCACGCTGGCAAAATGTTGCTCTCCATATATTGTTGGACTGCAGGTCTTAGCATTTCTTTTCATTGGCTATGTCGGCTAGTTCTGATGGGTTGCAAGTGGAACTAAATCTGGAAGACTGCACTTTGCCCAACCTTGGACTGGATACATTTTTGAAAGCTGCTTCAAAGACTGAATTAGTAGACTGGGCTTTCTTAGTTGTTTGCCAGCAGTGCTGGATTCTCATAAAGCTGCAAGCCTACCTATAGGAATGTGACATAAACCTATCCACATATACTCCAGAACACTCAGTGATGGATTCTGCTCTCGGTAATTCAGACTTCAGTAAGCTAATTATCTGTGTTTAAAAGCTCTTAAATAATGGTACAGTGCTGGTGTACCACAAAATGAGATAGACCCCTGTTGTCTGAGCCTTCGAGTAATCCTCTGGGTATTAGACAAATCCCATTTAGCCAACTTTTTAGAATTAGCATTGTATAATATGCTTGCATTTTTAATAATATAATTGTTCCTTATTTCAGGAAACTCCGTGTCTCAACAGACCTTGTGGGTCATGGGCAGGAAGTTAATAATACGATAAGCTTTCTATGTGTCTGGCTTTCTACTATTTAAGCTAAGGCGTACTTTCACTTTGTATTATTGAAAGGTGTTCGTGGTCTGAGCCAGCACTAACATCTTTGTTTAAGCTGCTTTTGACTATTTGTTTTTCCCTGTGTCTAGAACCTGATCAATGAAGGTTATGCAGCTACACAGCTTATCACCCAGCTTCATGATATCATTGTTGAAAGAGAGGATCTCAGCGACAAGCAGAAATCTGTTATTGCAGAGAAGCTTGCAGTAAGTTTAAACCCATGTAATTAAGAATGGACATGGAGCATTTCTTACATTCATTTCCTTTTAGGAAGTTACGTGTTTGGGGGGATTAAGGAATCCTTTGCATGTATTGCATCTTGAGGATGTTAAGTGGTTCCCTTTATGAGGAATTGCAGCTAATGCTGGTTCACTGCCTATGAAAAGGTCTCCTTTTATGGTAAAGGCGAAGTAATCGGGAGGGGCTTGAAGAGAGAGAGGCAAAAGAAATACTGTTGCAACTCATCAGTCTTGAAGAGGAGGGTAGGAAGCTTTTAGTAGTGTGCTCTGTCTCTGCAGTGCTGCACAGGCCCGCTTTATTCAGACAAGATGAAAGATGCAATGAGCTTTCAGAGATTCTGTAGTAGTACTATTGGGGCTTCTCTGGACTCGTCTTTTCTCAGCTAAGAGGGGAGGGGGAGATGAAGACAGTGCCCCCTAATCACTCGCATGTTATCTGCACTCTTTACGTGTGGGTGTATATGTGCCTTCAACCTATTGGCTCATGGTGGCCCCATAGGGTTTTCTTAGGCAAGGAATCCTCAGAGGTGGCTTTTCCTTCCTCTGAAATACACACTTGGTATTAGCTGGCAGTCTCTCATTTGAATACTAACTGGGGCTAACCTTGGTTAGCTTCCAAGATAAGATGGCATGCAACTACAAAAATAGCCACTTGAAAGACTAGGTGAAGAATGTCAGTTTTAATAGAGAGCATTTTGCTATGCATCAGAGAAGGATGGTAAGTAGTTCATTTGATCCTAAATATTTTCTATATTTTATTTATACTTGGAGAGGGCCAGAGTGTTTTTATTTGGATTTCTGTGGCTGGAGACCTCTCATGTTTATTCTGGGGACAGCGAAAGAGATTCAACACAGATCTTGCCAAAATCCCTTGGCCACATAATATAGCTGTCATTGAACCTGGAAACTGCTTATATATTTTTTCTTTCTTTTTGCAGGAGGTAGACAAGTGCTTGGCAGATGGTTCTGATGAGTTTTTGCAATTGATCAGCCTCTGTGCAGTGGTGATGCAGCAACTAGTTCAGAATAGCTATTAAGAACCTGGTATATTGTATTGGAAGCAGTTTTGGAAAATCAGCTTTTTGTATACTTTTGTAATAAAATGCAACTAGGGCAAAAAAGTAGTGGTGAAATTATTTATACTAAAACTTCATTGATACTTTTCCTGTTATAGCTGAAATGTTGTCATTTTATGCCACCTGTGAAATGCAAGAGAAATATTATACAGGATAAAACATTTGGGAAGTCGTTTGTCCTTGCCTGTGGTTATATTTGAATCTTCTAGATCTGTTTCACGTGGCATGTTTTTGTGCTGGAAAACCCTGCAGAATTCATGAGGTTACCACAAATTGACAGGTGATTTGAAGATGCATACACACACACCTTACGGTGGACTTCTTCACTAAGCACAATTGAGCCAGTAAGACCTTTTTCTTTAGAAGTGGTGCTATGAGACTTAGTACTAATGTTCCTTCATTTAAGTTCTATTTGGAAATTGTTAGGTTGGTGAGTTCATGCATAGAACACTTGAAGGCACATAGTTTTTCTGCCTATATAGAGGTGTGCCAGAATCTCACTAAATTTAGGAAGGTGGCAGGAAGAGATCTTGTTCTACTTTAATAGCAGAGACTATGCAGGATTTACTACAAAAATCTTGATGTGAAAATCAAAGGCCGTTTCCACACTACATTGTTATAGTGCTATCATTACACTTTCAACATCCTATGTAATCCTGGGGTTTGCAATTTAGGGAGAGTAATCTAGAATTCTCAGCCAAAGAACTTTTTGGCCTCAGGAAACTACAAACCCCAGAATTCCACAGGATGTTGGAAGTGGAATAATAGCACTGTTAAAGGTGTAGGACAGAAATAGCCAAAGTGTTGACAGCCAGTATTATGTTGTGGTTTGAGTGTTGGGCTGTGATCCTGAAAACCAGTGTTCAATTCCCTGCTTGGTTCCTTTTAGGGTTTCTGTAAGTTCGAAATGACTTGACACACAACGCAAGGTAAACTGGAGAAAATGGCTGAAGGCATGCATTTTTTTTCCCTCCAAGACATTGCTCACCTTTAAAAGTTCCACTTTTTACAAAGGAAGACCCCGTGTGTGTCACAGACTCCCAAGAACTGTGAGGATCTCACTACCTTTTTGAAAACAGGCAGTAGGTGGAACAATCCTACAAGGCTGTCAAAGCATGGGAAGTTCTGCTCAGCGGTAAACCAATACTACCTCTCCCAAAACTTTGTTTCTCTAGTAATGCAGCCTTATGGCCAGAAGATACAGTATAGTTGTCCCTCTGCATCTGTGGGTTTGACTTTCACAGATTTGTTTGAGTTTCTTCAACCCCTGCTCCCCCCCCCAACTTCAGGTGCTTCTTTTCTGGGAGAACCTTCCCTCTCTGCTCCCATCAAGCCATGCAGTCCTTCAAACACTTGTAGTCCTCCTCCATCAGTCACTGCCTGGCCCAGCTAAGCATGACTCAGCTTGCTTCTCAGCACCACAAACTCTCTCCAAATACCTCATGCATGCTCAGCGAAGGGGATGGAGAATATATGGGGCCATCATGCCAGTCCCCCTCCCTTAATTCTCCTTTATCTGATTTGAGCCTCCTTCACAGACCACATACATTTTGATACCTGTGATTTTTCCACTTTTGTGGGGGTCTTGCACCACTGATCCTAGCGAACGTGACTGGCCAACTGTCCTAGGCTTACTCTGTAGTTCTTAAGCAACGTTGTCACCTAAGGAGGCACAATTCCACTCTGCTTTAGCAGTTGCTGTTAAGAACCAGGATTTGAATCCCACAGAATCCTACTGGGTGACCTTGGCCAAGTCACACTCTCACAGCCACATGGGGGCAACGCCCCCTGAACAAATCTTGCCAAGAAAATCCCACAACAGGATTGCTGTTAAGTCAGAAAGTTGACTTTGAAGAAACACAAAGGCAACAAACTGAAACTTCAGTTGCTCATCACCTGACCTACAGAAAACACACAGGCAAATTCATGGTAAGACTTGTCTCATATAGATTTTGTTCAGATTTTACAGGGGCTAGGTTGAAACCAACATGTTTGCATACTGAATAACTTGGGAGACCAGGCTTTGAATTCCTTCTGAGCCACAAACCTTGTCTCAAGAGAATCCTATTAGAGTAACCATAAACTAAAGTAAGGAAAGGATGAAATTAAGCAGCATTTCTCTAATCTGTTGTATCTGAATCTTAACTACTGGGTCTGGACATTAATAAGGCAATAGTCTTAACAGGATTGTCTTTAATGTGTCACTCTTGTTTACTCCAACAAGCAAGGCTCTGCAAAGCAATCATGACTGAAGCCACAGTTGTTCCAAATAAGGGTAATGAAAGAGATTGCTCTTCAAAGAACATGCAACGAATTCATTTGCTGATCATTATCCCCTGCCAAAGCTGTTTCAGGAATTTCCCTCTTGTAAGAGGTGGAAACTTACCAGGCTAGTCCAATATTCCCTTACAAGTAGTAAAGCATACCAGCTAGCTATCTGCCATCCCTTACCATAAGGACAGCAGTTCGCCCATTGCTGTAACTCTACTGAAGCTCAATTCTAGCTGAAGTCTGCTAACGACAACGGTTCTATTACTTTAGTTGCAAAAGTCAGTTTAGAGGTCCAATGTCACAATGAACCATATTTCCTGTCAATCTAAAGGGCATCAGGGCAATTGTTGAGGGCTAAATTCAGTTGTTACTCCTACATGGGACAGAAGCACTGAAATAATCAGACTTACTAATGTAGACTGAACCCTAAATATGAGTTTCACAATTATAGTGTGACTCAGGACAGTGGTCTTTCAACCACTACCACTAATATCCGAAGAAGCATCCATTTCACCCAATGAAGTGAATATATAAGTATTTTATTGAACATTCAAACTTCATTAAGACATGTGCAATATGGCAATTTTAATGGGTTTAACCCTAACTAAGACAACAGTAATGATTGCTTGCTGGGGTTTAGCAACAGGGTCCAGATCACACTTAACACTAATTAAATACTTTATTCAATAAATACATACCAAACAAAAATGCATTTCAATGCTCTTATAAAAGTTTAGTAATTTTGAAAGGCCTTTCCAATTTAGTCTAATATAGAACTATAACATACAATAAAGGTAAGTATGCCAGTTTAACATAATTGGCTGATTTTATACAGCACTTATACCTTTTAGTCCATAAGTAAATTATTAAATGATAAAGAACATCTAGCACTACCACTTCTACAGAACTAGGAAATAAATTTCTAATAAAGAAAAAATTTACAGACCCCATGACTTTCCACCCAACCCCAACAGTCTAAACCCTAAAGAGGAGAAAGCCAAAGGCTCTCCCCACAAAAGCTCACGACAAAATGTCGCTTTGCTTATCAAAAATCTGTATTTCTGATCCGTAATGAGCATTGAGACAAGATTCAATGTATCCCCCAAGAAAGAAGCACAATGCACGTTGTGGATCGCCTAGTCAGCAACAGCGAGCACTGCATTCCAAAAACATCTCATCCCAGGGATTAAATGAGGTCAGCCACATTCATTGGCATTTCCTCCACTGTAGTATTGTAGAAAGTCTCAATATCCCGAAGGATCCTCTTGTCCTCCTCAGTGACAAAGTTTATAGCCACACCTTTCCTGCCAAAACGACCACCTCGACCAATCCTGCACACAGAACAAAAAAAGACTGTGAAAAGCTAAGTTAAAAAACAAGAAAACCTGTTCTTGAGATCAGAAATTATTATAACCTATTTCATCAACTTTGGTTTTGCAAAGCCTGTTTTTAAGAGTAGTAACTGAACTGTGCCAAATGCATATTCAAATACTTGATTTGCCAGCTTTGAAATACAGACACGATTATAAAATAATGCTCTATTTTCATGACACAGACAAGCCACCATTACTCTTAGCTTGCCTTGGAACTTCAGAGGTACTCATTCACCCAACCCACATCCTGCTTTTTCTGGAGATCAAAAGCACAAGTCTTCATCTCACACCATCCCATTGGAACATGGACAGAGCTTCATGTCAGCCTGCAACCTATCAAACTTATTTTACCATACAGAGTACTCCAAATCAAATCCCTTAAAGGGAAAACCAAACATTTAATTTTCAGAGACATATGCTTGTTATCAGTGGGAAAACTTAACATTTTTGGCAGACCAGACCACCAGATTTTCCAGAGCAATTTAGAGGGCACACAGAGTTGGACAAACCCGTAACTTCTGCCACCACTTAGCCAAAGAGCTTTTTAAGACAAACATAGCTCACAACAATCATTACAGAAGAAAAGTATATAAATACCAACTCGCTCTTTATTCAAACAGTGTGCCGCTTACGAATCCACGTCCTAAATTACGCCGTCGTTTCTGAGCACCATCTCGTCATCAACTGGGCTAGCGACTCCTGTATTTTTTTACATCAAGTAACAAGGTACAATTTACTTCATTTAGGGAAAAAACCACCACTACAGATAACATCTTAGGGAAATAAATTGAAAGCTCTACTAGGAGACACCAGAGAAAGAATCCCACTGTAAGAGGAATCAAAGAGCAAAAGTGAAGGCACAAAGAAACATCCAACAAAGCCAATAGTAATCAAGCTAAAAGAGGCAATATTTAAATCTAGTATGGAGAAGTGACAGACAACTCAAACAAACCTCCAAAAACCTTTTCCTAATCACAATTGCACAATGTACCTTTTGCAAACACGGCAACGCACGCCACAGAACATTAGTTCAGCAGCTCTTGAGCTGTCTTGGTGGCCAATAATTGATTAAGTTCTCATACAACTAAGTTTTCCCACTGTTTTGTTTCACTGGCTTATCAAAAAGCTCTGCCCCTCCCATCTTCACTTTATATATACCACATACACACAAGTTAGTGCAATGCAAGGAAAGGAAGGCAAGTTGGAGGGCGTGCAGATTCTGAAGAAACTTCAGAATGGAAATCCAAGTGAAAATTCAACTAACCTGTGAATATAGTTTTCACGATTGGTCGGCAAGTCGTAATTTATAACTAACGATACTTGTTGCACATCAATGCCACGAGCCTGTAAGCAGACAGCACATTAAACAAGAAACTTTACTGTATCACAGCTTATGTGTTTTGTTGACCATGTTATAGTAACGAACTACAATTACTTTAGTCCACAGTGGAGCATAGTCTTTATTCTTCCAAGAGCTTCAATAAGCTCAGGTTACAACAACCTGCACTTAATAAAAAAGCTTTGGATATGTATGTCTGAAAGACAGCATCTAATGGCGCTTACCAACAGATCAGTAGTGATCAGGACACGACTTGATCCTGATCTAAACTCTCTCATGATAACATCTCGCTCCTTCTGGTCCATATCACCATGCTGTACAGATTGAAAAAAGTACCATTAACTGATTCAGTATTTACACGGTTTCTTCACTGATACAAAGACATCCTGACTTCCCATCTCCCACAGACAGCACTGATGCAGACCTTAGCTGAAAACAGCAGCACTACAGTGAGAACCAGCAGCAGCTCTGGAAGAGAGCCTGATTTCTGTGTTACTGAACTGCAGTTCCCAGAATTCCTCACCACCTGCTATGTTGGCTAGAATTCCTACTCCTACTGCAAACAGAGGAGAAAAGTAAAGGGATTAATCTGAAAAGAAAAAAATGGGAAGAGGAACACAGGTAGTCTCAATGTTATCTGGACTAGGAGAGCCAAGACTGAGGGGGGGGGGTTCTTCTATAAATGCAGTGGTTTTTTTTTTACCTGCTCTTTTTAAGCAAGAGCAGTTAACCCTTTTCTAGTGGTTCCACTCTTTCATTACCCTAAATAGTTTATAAAACAACACTACTCCCTCAATAATGCAGGCACTTCCAGTGCCGAACACATTTTATTTCATCTGGAAACACATGCTGCGACCTAAAAAATGCACATCAGAGTAAACTGGCAACTATAACAAGAGGCAATTTAACAGGCAATGACAGGCAATTTAAACAAATTGGTATCTTCATCCAGCTTTCAAGTTCTCAAATTCTGTCTTTCAACTGTTTTCACAAAAGTCCCAGGGGCTAGAATCAGTACTTCCAAACATTTTGCTTTTCAATTTTAGTCACGCAGCACAAGATCTTGAAAAGAATACGTTTTAATTACTATACTCACAATGCCATTTCCCCCTTTTTTAAATGCTTGATTGTGGAAAGAATTAAAATGTCATGTACAAAACAGACTGTTTTAAAGGAACAATGCTAAGTATGTTAGTATTTTCAATAAAGTTGCCAAGCTGATGTAATATATTTTTAGTATCAATACCTACCAGAGCAGACACTGTGAAGTCCCTTGCATGCATTTTCTCTGTAAGCCAGTCTACTTTCCTCCTTGTGTTAAGGAAAATAACAGCCTGTGTAATGGTCAAAGTTTCGTACAAATCACAGAGAGTATCCAACTTCCATTCCTGTGAAGTTAAGACATTTGTCATGAACACACGAAGAAAAACATACAAAACAATTTTTATGACGTCTCAGATTAGGCCTATGACTAAGTTACCAGTTGAACTGTAACCTAAAGCCAAATTAACAGATACTGATTGCAGTGTTGCACCAAGTCACCAGACCAGGACACTGGACATTAAGAAAGAGGTCCACCCAAGTCTTTTACTGATCCAGTGCACTTATTTTTCTTCCTGTGTGTACCATGCTAGCATTACTACAGAAGACAGGGTTCAACCCCAACTTCTGTAATTTTAGCACAGTGCTTGTACAAGAAGTGCTCTCCCAATTATTCAACCTCTTTCTTACCTCTCTCTCCACATTAATGTAGAACTGTTTGATACCCTCCAGGGTCAACTCCTCTTTCTTCACTAGAATACGAATAGGGTCTCGCATGAACTTTTTGGTCACTTCCAACACATCCATGGGCATAGTGGCAGATAGCAATACAACCTGGAACAAGAAACTCTGATTAAACTCTTTAGGCTGAAACTGCTCAGCCACTGGCTGTCAAAAAACTAATGTATGAAACCAAGCGTCCTTGTCTGCTGTGGGATCAAAACAGGCAAGGATAGAAAAGAGACAGCTTTGCTTTGTGCAGGGGGAACGACAATACAGCACTTCACTGCTACATTGTAACTTTACCTGCACTGCTTAGACTGGTCAATCTTTCTGTCAAGCTTGACTTTACCTGAATGTTTGTGCTTAACTTCTGAAAGATTTCATAGATTTGATCCTTAAACCCTCGGCTCAGCATTTCATCGGCTTCATCCAGGACAAACATTTTGATCCATTTAGGTGCTACAAGAAAAGGAAACACCCCTGTAACTTTACAGACCAGGAATGCTTAGAAAAAATTTTGATTTTCTTGAGCGGGAAAACCAGTGCTGGCAAATAATAAGCTACCCATTCATTTATCCCGCAGATATCTGAAATACTATATTTGAAATCTTCCTTATTCTTACATTGACTGTAGCTGTTCAAACTTGTCCCATCATTTTTTTTAAGCTAGGATTTTATTACTTACACAAGTAACGCCTGTTTAACATGTCAAACACACGTCCTGGAGTTCCCACCACAATGTGTGGTGCCTCTGCTTGCAATTTCTGCATCTCATTGCGAACATTTGTGCCACCAATGCAGGCATGGCAAGTTGCACCCATATAATCACCAAGAGCCAGGATAACTTTTTGGATCTGAAACAATAAATTCAATTTGAATTCTATGAATGGAGCTTCCAATGCAAATTTCATTACAAGCAGGTTCTTAGTTATTATCCATCTAACTCCTATTTGATAACCCATGTGCAGACCGCTGAGTAGTTCCTAACTACAAAAAAAAAAATCTCAACAGGAAACTTATCACATTTAAAGTGGAAATTCCCCTCAGATTCAGGTAGTTTTCCATCGCAGGCAAAAGTTCTGGTTCTCTTTCCACATAAGGTATATCTTGGTGTTAACATGGGAATATACACAGGCATTCCCAGCAAAGACATACCAATGGTCTTGCTGCTACACCAGCAGAAAAAATGGCTAGTAATCATCAGATATGTGAAGCACTGAACTGCCTTTAGAAGTTCCCTGAGACAGTATGTCTTTTAAAGCATGTTCTTCACAGGTGTCTACAGTGGTTCTACCCCTGTTGCATAATGAAACAGCCCACAGTGCAGAATAAGAACTGGAAATGACGAGCCAGAGATATCCATTTACTTCCTCAGAGCAGGTACTGCAATGTTGCATATGAAACAAATGTGGATCATTCTCACACACTTCCACATTAAAAGGTTACTGATGCTCTATGATAAATCTCATTTCTAGCATGCTGGGGTATGTTAAAAAAAAACTATACAGACCTCAATCTAAAAGCCCAACTTAGGCCATCTTAATTGTTTAACAGGTCAGCTAACTCCCTGGAGTCTTGGAAGAGTAATTTTTCCATCACCTTCCTCTTAAGGAAATTTATTACACTTTAGCACCAAATAAGAATTTGAGAACGCCAATCCGAGTGTCCCGAAGACTCTTAAGGTGACTTATGCTTTCATCACAATATTTTCTGTTGTATTCACAAAAATACAGATTTTGCTCTGTGTTATGTAGTACACAAAGTGCTGCTCAATACGTAAGAAACAGAAGCAAACGGAACAGACAGTTTACATTCACAGACAAATCATTTGATCATATGCACACTGCGGTTTCATGTTGCATAATTGCTCACATTATAAAAAACTAAACAGCACTTGTTTTTTTCTCAGTTTATATTGTTTTAGTCTCACTAAGTATTCTGACTATGCCCTATCACCAGTACTAACACAGCTGCAATTCCTTTTCAAGTCCGAGTCACCGTCCCATCATCACATCTAACATCTTCCCATATAGTTAAAAAGAGAAAGTGTGAGAGAAGTTTGTTCACCGTATTTGCCCCCCACAGCTAAGAAGCCATTGCAGATCTGCCAAAAATATTAACTGTTCCACAATTATAAAACCTGAAATCCATGCAACATATAAGTACCTTTTTAACACTATTAATACCTGTTGTGCCAGTTCTCTGGTAGGGGCCAATACTAGTGCTTGGGTCTCCTTGAGATCAATCTCCAACTGTTGCAGGATGGAAATAGCAAATGTGGCTGTCTTGCCAGTACCTGACTGAGCTTGAGCAATCACATCGTATCCTAAAAAAAAAGAAAAAGAAAAAGGGAAAGATATTTACTGTTCCTATACAACACAAGGATTTAGTTGAATTTTCACTTCTTTCACAAGTGATCAGCAGTTAAAAACTTTCTCCATTCCAGGTCAGTCCCGAAAGATGGTATACCATCATCTCACTTTTCAAGGGAAGACGTATTTTACTTCCACCCCAATGCAAAGTACTCAAGCCACTAAGAGCTCTGCTAATTCTTATTATTTGCTATTACACAAGCCTACCTTTGATACATGGAATAATAGCACGCTGCTGAATAGCTGAAGGCTTCTCAAAACCATAAGCATAAATTCCCCTGAGAAGGGACTCTTTTAAATTCATATCATCAAAATTGTCAACGATTTCATTCCAGTTGCTCTGCAAAAGGAAAATTAAGTACATTTTATTTTACTCATCAACATTTCCCCCATCAGGTATCTAAAAGGACTTATCAAATACTAACCTCAATGACACCATCGGGGTCCATTCCCTCTGGGCCATGGTCTCTGTCAAATAAAGAAACAAAATCCTGGAATTAAATATTGCTATTTTTTTGAAATTGGTTACATACATTTTCTTGCTTTCCAGCTCATTCCAGGGTATGTTGCTATTGCACAGATGTGCTGTCTCAGAACACAGCTTTAGCAGCCAGCATCTCTGCTTCATCGTAGCCTACCTGCTTGGACTATAGTCAAAACTTTAGAACAGGTTTCAAACCTCAGGATTTTTTGGGGGGTATTTAATGAGGGAACCAAATTTTATTGCTCCTCTATTGCCTTTGTTGTTCCCACTGAGCTCAGGGCCACTAGGGTAAGCGCTTGCCCTCATTTCAGTCCCTTCCTCCAAACTATTTCAAGACAACATGGAGACTTCAAACTGTCACTCTCTTACTCTCCTGCATTTTTCAAAACGATCTTTGCCAGAAGAACAAACAGTCCTAGAAAACTGCACCAATAATCAACTGCCTTCTGGTTGGTACTATCACAATGCACATTTCTGAACTTGGGATACAAACAAAATGGAAACATGATTCAACTCAAGCCACAAGGATTAAAACATGGCCTTTGGAAATCATTACTCAGCCTACCTTCTACGAAGAAAAAAGATAACTCAAAATATTACTCATACTTTCTGTAGGATAAAGTAACAATATATCCTGCCAAAAGCTTCATTACAAAACATATAGCTATGAAACCTTCCATATACACACTTCTTTTTTAACCCATTTTAAGTAGAAATACCCCCATAAACTAGAAATTTAATGCAATCTCATCTTAGTGTAACTAACACGTCTATTCACAGTATATTATCCCAGCCATCACCTCCCAACAATGATGGGAATGTGTTCCATTTGGAGCCTACTGCAAGCTGTCTACTTCAAATTTGGAAATCCCTGTCCCTGTATTATGGCTCCAAAATGAGAACTGAGCTTCTCCAACACACTAGCATCCATTCACCCATGCATGTGTAGTACTCTTACACTGTGTTCTTTCTTAGACAAACACAAACAAGTGTAAACAAATATCTAAAGCAGGGACTGCTATGGCTTTTAAGCTTCATTTCTGATGAGGGTGGGTCAGAAAAAAAGTATCAAGAAAAGGAATACGTTCATATTTATCACATCTGTGTGCTCTAACCGAGGACAAAGTAATATAAACGTCTCTCCATCTCTTAGCAACCTTGGGAGTGGACTAGGCCAAGGGGAATGACTGGCTCAAGGTCACCCAAAACGAGCTTCATCCGTCAGTACGGACTTGAATCTGGTCTCCAGAGTCCCAACACAACTCTCTAGCCATTATGCTGCACCAGGGCCATTTTTGTACCAGACTGTTATAGTGCTATTATTCCACTTTCAACATCCTACGGAATCCTGGGATGTGCAGTTGAGGGAGGGGCCTTTAGAATTTTCAGCCAGAGAGCTCTTTGGCCTCAGGAAACTACAAACCCCAGAATTCCATAGGCTACTGAAAGTGAAACAATAGCACTTCTAACAGTGTAGGATGGAAATGGTCGGGCTCCCAGGGAGAAAAGGCTTGTTTTCTTCTTCCGAGAGGGCTGCCAATGGGGAGGGGAGTCTGGGGACTTTGGGGCAGCTTCAGGGTCCGCACAAAGGAGCCCCTAAAAGCCGCATGCAGCCGGCCGTCCCTGTTAGCATGAGAGAGGAGAACCACCGGGGGACACGTGGTGTCGCCCCAGGAATGGGTCCCTCGTCGGCGAGGCCGAGGCTCGGCTTGTGCGTTCGCGGCCCCCTCCCTTCTCTAAGAACCGCCGCCGAACTCTCGCGAGAGCTCCACCCCCGAGGCTTGATTGCGCAAGTCTAGGACACACCGGCGACTGACGAGGCTGCCGGCGAACGGACGGCCTACGAGCCGCGCCCCTCCCTGTTCCCTCTTCTCCCCCCCCCCCGCCCCGGGTGAAAGTGGTCTCTTCCGAGGCGCGCATCCAGATACATACACACGTACACTCGCCGCCTGGGCCAAACCATGTGGCCTCCGGAAAGGAGGAGAATTGTGGCGAAAGAGGGGGGGAACCCCAGACCCATTTCTAAGCTAGGAATGCAGCATCGAGAGATACACTGATTTAAAACGTTAACTAAAATAAGGGAGAAAATACGAGATTCGAAGGAAGAGGTGGTCTTTCCCCTTAAAAGGCCAAAACTCAGAATCGCCCAGCTTCCCTCTTCTTCCAGGTATTTCGGACCCCAACATTTGAGCTCTCGGCGGCTAAAGAAAATGACATCTCAGCCCACCTCGGCTAGGAAAGCAAGTGGTTTTGTGAATTTCTCATCAGGCCAGAGGTTGTGCGGCCTCGAATCCAGAAACAGGGCTGGTCTCGCGGCGGCCTTCAAGGAAGCGAGGCCACCGTCATGCGTCCCACTTAACAGCCCTTTCACATCACAGACTTGGAAACGTTTGAGACTTTTTTCCCCCCCAAGCCTTCTTTTTAGCCCTAAACAAGTCCTTTCCCCTCCCTGGCCCATCGGTTTGGCCTCCCCCGCCCATCACGCTACCTGCTATAATCCGCGGAGCCGCCTGACATGTTCTGATTACCGCAGCTGTCCTCAACTGAAAAGGCAGCGCCTCCGCGTCGACTGGATTATATATCCGTTCCGTTGGCCGGAACTACTTTTTACTCCCCCCCCTCCTTCTCCTCTCGTTGCGGAGGAGTATGGAAATTAACAAGCCGAAGCAAGAGGGAACGCCGAATGTATTTCCCCAGAGGCACATTTCACCCACTCTGCCTAAAAAGAGACCCTCGGTTAGTGAGGGGAGAGGCCCGCGACGTCACAGAGCGCCTTTTCAGGTCAGCAAGGAGTCAGGTCTCCTCTGGGGACTACTTTATGCTGCGAGAGGCGGAGGGATATTGCAGCAGTTGAGAGAGGTGACTGACTGCGTCCTGCTTTCCCCACCTCCCCCCCCCCCGTCAACCCCAGTCTCGTAAACGGGGTTTCCTAGCTCGCCCCTGCCTTGGTGAGGCTGGCAGATAGGGTGGGATGGGGAGTGGGAGTGGGAGGGGCGGAGGGGGAATGAGAGCGGCGGGGAGCCCTCGAAGGGGGCGAGGGAAAATGGTGGCCGCGGCTGCCCGGGGGGGGCCTTCTGAGGGCGAGGAAGGGAAAAGGAAACGGGGAAAGAAGAGAGAGGACGAGCGGCAAACAAGCTGTGGGGAAAAAAATAGAAAGGGGGACGTGAGAAAACTGGGTGGGGCGGCTAAGAGTGGTTGAAGGATTTGAGAAATTGGGGAAAGGGGGGTGTCATGGAGGCGATGTGGAGAAATGCGAGAAGAGGAACAGGGAGAGAAGGGTCGGGATTAAGAAGAGAAGAGGAAATAGGTAGTAGAGGAGGTAGAAGAGACTTTGAGGGGGGGATATAGGAAGAAGAGGACCTTGTATCTCCCCTCAGAGGAATGAAGCAACGCGAGAGAGAATGCTAGAAATAGTCGTGGTGTTCTGGGCTTTATTTAGTGTCAGCCGTGCCTCAGGAGTCTTTCCCAGCACAGCGGGTTCCATATGTGTTGGACTACAACTCCCATCACCCTCAGTCAGGAGGCCCTAGGGAGTTAGAATTCGGCCCATTGAGAGAAAAGGGTGTAGGAGAAATGTCACCTCGGGTATAAACTCCGTTGGGAAAATTGCTCATTCTCTGCCCGCAAAGCCTTCTGTCCTCAATATGAAATTATTATGGATCGGATTTCCTGTTTTACAGGGTTTTGTTTTCCGAATTTAAAAGCACAGATAATGTACGTGCCAAAGGTTTTAAATTATCGGTAGACAGATAAGTACCAAGTAGTATGAGGGCTGAAATATATTAGAAACTAGGGTAGGTGCGTGGAAGAAAGAAGATAAAGCAATTGGGTGCTGGTGAAAATGAAGAAGAAAACACAATGCAGGGTAGGGAATGGGGAAAAATAATAGCGGTGATATAAGGACAAGTGGAAGGAAGGAAAAGAAGGCTTGAAGAGGAGGAGAAAAAATGGAGGTGAAGATTGGAAGGGTCATAAACAAAGGCAGGTGAAGTGATGGGGATTTAAATGTAGAATTAAGGTCACTTTGCTCAAACTAGTTCCTTCCTTAATTAAATGTAGTGTTGCTTGGGAAGTGAAAGACTGAAAAAAGGAAGTTCGTTTGTCACAGAAGAACTGTGGGAGGGGCCATAGTCCTGAATCAGAGCACATATTTTGGATGCCAGGTTTCTCCAGGTCAGGCTACGAATGAATGGGGGCTAATGTCTGCCTAATGATAATTGTGAGCTACATGGGTTAGTGGCTCTATTGTGTAAAGCAGTTTTCTGTATCCCAGTCAAATCTATGCACTGTACAGTATGCTTATTTTACAGCTGGTTCAGAACATCGTGCTTTTTCCTTGCAACCCCCTGTAATTAAACAACAGTAATAATACTCAGCATTTCCATGGTATGTTTGAATGCCCACATGTTCTTGTTCCCTTAGTGCAGGTAGTCTTAGTGACTTAGCCACCTGAAGGGTAGGTTCATAACAGATGTGAGATTTGAACTGGCAACTTCCTGATTCTGCTAGTGAGGATACTGCACCTGCACAACCTTCACAAACAGTTTTCATAGTGACTCCAAAGCCGAATCTTCACTGAGCCTCAAAACTTATTACAGTAACTGGATTTAGAATCATTGTCTTTCATCTTAGCCTACCCTTCCAGGGTTGCTGAAAGTGCAAAGGAAAGGGAACCTTGTATTTTACTTGGAACTCTTCTAGTGATTCTTATTCTGCATTCTGCTTTTTTCATCTTTGCAATGAGGAATTATTGATTTTAATATAGATCTATATAGTAAAGCAATAGCCTTAATATCCTAAAGACACCAGATCCCATTTGATTGTGGAAGCAAAACAGGGTCAGTCCTGATTGGTAATTGGATGGGAGATCACCAGTGAATACCAGGTGCTGTAGCTGATGTTTGAGAAGAAGGAACTGGCAAAAGCACCTCTGAGTATTCCTTGTCTAAGAAAACTCTGGGATTCATGGGGTCATCATAAGTCAGCAGGTGAGGCCCAAATAGATGCATGTGTGGTACAGGTGCCATTCAGGTCTTATCTTCTTCCACTCCAGAATGTAGAGGGAAACAATGACAACATTCCATCAGCACCAATAAAGAAAAATGACTGAAAAGCAGGAAGTTGCATTTCTTCAGGTGCACAGTTTAAGCAGGTAACAGATGACAAAAAGAGTCATATTTTTAGTTAATTGCCAGATGTCATCAGGGAACATCCAGCCATTCCCCACTGAGTTGACTCTGGTATGTAATTTAATCAATGAAAGTTTGTCCTTCAGAAAAGGCTTGTGTTTTATTCCTTTTAGGTTTTAAAGATTTCGTTAGACTGCTAGAAAACTTTTTTCAGTTCAGACTTCATACTTAATGTTACTTTGTTTTCAGTTTCTGAAGTTCTTACAATACTACTCTTTCTCAGTATGTTTGTAACTTTTATTCCTTTAGAAGATCCTCTTCGCACAGTCTCGTTTGCAGAACCCTTGCATAATTCGAAGCATTTGGCAGCATGCTTTAGTGTTCTCAGAAGGGCTGCTGAGCGTGGTTTAGGTTCCCAGTGAAATTTTTTGGACCCTGAACTTTCACTTGTTTCCTTGAGGTCCCCTGAGACTTTGTGGGGAAGGGGAAAACATAGTCAGTGCCATGCATAGCCAGCAATCTCCTCCTGGCCATCTCTCCAAATTCATACTTTGACCTGCACTGGGAGGTTGCATCCCCCTCCGTGCCTATGTGGGCCAACTAGGAGACATACAGAGCTACTCCTAGAGGCAGAAGAGCTAATGAAGAATTGGAAATGCTGCTTCCTGGAGCTGCAGAGACGGAGGCACTGCTGCTCCTGCTGACACCTGAAGCCACAGGGGGCTGATCACTGTACCACCTTGTAGTACTGGCCCACCTGCCCCTCTCATTCCCTCCCTCCCTTGACTGGCCTTACTGCATTCTTTTGCCTAGCTGTGGCTTCCTTTCCCTCACCTAGGCCACAGTCCTTTTCTCTCTTTCAGTGAATTGCTGGCTCTTTGCCATAATAATAAACTTGTACTCTTTCAGTGAGGACAAAGAAACTTAGCATCTTATTTTCTTAATACAGAATTTTATATATCAGAATTATTTTGTTTGAAACCCATCAATTTCACAGTGTACACCAAAACCCTCAGTAGGTAATGCAACTACAAAGAAAAAAAATATCCACTATAGTCAAGTCTGAGCTCCCCCTTCCAGATCACCGCCCTGATAATTTGTACCAGCTTCCTTCTCTCTCTCTTGATCATGTCTGTCAGAGGAGTAGGCATCGGCTTGGGTTTTTTGCAAGCTAAGATTGTGTCCCAGAGTACACTCAGAAGTCCCCTGTGTAGTGCTTTGAAAACCATTCTTTTGCCGGTGAGCATTGTTAAAACAAAATATTTGAATAGCAATTTTAAAATTTAGTTACGGTCCTTGGCATACGGCTGTCACTGGGGTTTAAATTGGATGAGGAGTGGATCATACAGATTTGAGAGTTTTTGCGCAGTCTTTGACATGTTCCTTTCCTTTCCTGCTCCATTGTCTTATCCTAGTTCTTAGACACTTCTTGCTCAGCTCCTAGAGTTCCTCACAGTCCAGTGTTCCCAAGACTTGTTCCAAGTGGCTGATACTTTGTTTTCTTCTTCCCTCCAATATTTAAGTAGTTTAATTTAGCTCAAGTTGCATGACTTTAATTTACTGAATATAGTAATTTAACCAATACTGTTGAAGATACATCACATTATGGATACTAGTATTGTAGTTAATTATGTTTTAAGGCTGATTGTACCAATATTGCTGAACTGTATGAAATTAACTTTATCTTGCTTCAGTTAATTGATTAGTATAGCTCTTGTTGGCTACTTGTACTGATGATAGCTTTCAAAGCCTCATGTAGTTCAGTTTTTCAAGACGTTCAATTAAAAGAGATATGCAAAGATGTTACTCCAAAACGTGGGTGACTCAGAGGTCCACCCATGGTGCCAATGCCTTCATGGAATGGTGGAGATTTATTAACTCAAAAATGGAGTCATGTGAGAGGAAAGTAAGCTTACAGGATCTTTCCATCTATGTATATCAGTACCAATGCAGGGACGCCTGGTGGAGATTAAAAGTATGTTTTATTGGGGACAATCACAAACACATGTGAGACTCAAGCATTAAAAGCTAACCAAAGGAAAGGAAGGAAAAATTGGAAAGAAGTTAGAACTAAGTGGGTGGTATTTACCTATCCTGCAGAGAAGAGATGAAGTGATGTGGCTCAGACTAAGGGTCTGAGGGTAGTGCAAGAATGGGAATCTGAGCAGTAGAATGACGGCCTATGTCCAAAGTACTACAGTTTATCTGGCTTGGAGCCAGGGTTTAAATACCCTATTTCTGCCCTGAGTTGGACAGTGTTAATGGCTCTCTGGCAGAGCAAACAGTGGGGTCTGGAATGGACTAATGCCTTAGCATTAGGTGACAAAGCACTAATGAGAATCATGATAGCTCCTTAATGTCTGGTCAGGGACGAAACAAAAGAGAATTTTGGTGGGAAGAGGGAATGGGTTGATGATTCAGTTGCTCTGTTGAGGCAGTTTCAGATGTTACTCTTTTTGACCTGAGTCATTAAGGGGATACTTGCAAAGTCATCAGTGCCGGAGCGTACTAGGCTATGACTTGGCCGTGCCCTGAGGTCCCATCTGTCCTATTTTTGCATGTGTTCAGCCAGTACTTTTGGCAGCCATAGCAGTATGTGATTTATATTGAATGCCAGTTGAATATGTTCATTGCTAATCATATTGTGGGGTGAGGGTGTACGACATGGTAACATAGAACACTTGGAATGGAAAGCAAGTAGCTGGTCACTAAGCCTTAGGCCGTTGAGAAAGGGTTAGAGAACATTTGGTTTAACTGGCATATTCCCCTCATCCATGTAAACTGGACAGTGCTTTGTCATGACTTTACACGTTTAATTCGAAGTGTGCAGAGACTTTATAGTTTCAAAAATAAGATATGAAATCAAACTGAGGCGTTTCTTAGGAGGTCTCATGTTAACTTTAGTTAGTACATCAGGTGTTAATGTTGCAAATCCTATCCATAGATTCATCGCACTGGTAAGTCACAGAAAAGAAACTGCTTTTTACTTCAGGTGGTAGCCGTCTAGATCTGCAGTGAATAAGCATCCACCCAGCCCAGTGGTGCTACAGTTCGTCAAAGAATGGGTGTTGTGCCTAAGGCTATATAGTATCAGAGGAACAGTTAATTCAAAGTGACCTATGCTAGCTGAGGCACACAATAAATAAGCAAAAGTGCGTGGTCCAGTTAGTCCCATTGACTTCAAGGGGTCACTTTGTCATTGCACTAGCAAAACCCTTGGGGTTGACTGCGTTTTAAAAACATGAAGCATTCAGAAGTATTCTACAAAACACATATTTAGAATTTCCAAGTATTTCACAGTTCAGAACCTTAATGCCTCTAGAATGAACACTAGTGCCAAGTGCTAGGTGTACAATCAGTCATGTACTGGGTTAGGGTGTCAATTTCTGTTGCTTTTATTGCAAGTCAAGGAAACTTAGAAGTAGCCTAGTCGTTGAGTTGGGAACCATTTAAAAAAAGTATGTCAGCTAGACAGTCAAATAAAATGAGAAGTTTCAAATTTATGAATAAAAGGTTAAATAAGACCTTATGAGGTTAAAGTATAAAATCCTTGCAGGTATGACATTCTCCTTTTTTAGTGAGGAGTAGTAGTCTCAGACAGTTTTTGTTCATTTTTCCCTTGGTTAGCAGATAGAGCTTTTTAATGGGGAAATGCTAAGTGAAAGATGGTGCGCACATGTTTCAGGGCAGGGTTTGCCCTTTAGGTTGCAAGGCGAAACAAAGAGAGTTGAAGCAAATGCTGGTAGCTGATAAGCTTCTGAAATAGATTGTTGTGTTAACGTTTCATTCAAGAGCCTAGAAGACTTTTACAGTTCGCTGTGTTCCATTTTATGTACAACTATGATGTAAAAATCTGTGAGTAAATTTAAACAAATTTATGTATCACTGTGTACTTTTTACATTGTGATTCCAAATCAGTTTTATTTTACACCCTTATTTTTTAGGCTGGAGTTGCTGTAATACCATTTAATACAATGTGAATATTTCAGGAGTAAATCCTGGTGAATGCAGTGAGATTTACATCTGACTAAACACGTATATGATTGCAGTGTTAGATGTTTATGTATTTTGAATATAATTCTTTCAGGCCACAATCCAGAGAACCTTTTCATGTGTATGCTGTATTGACTAGTTCTTTCTTTTTGGCAGCCAGCAAGTATTGCTCTTTTATATTGCTTGCTGCTTGGAACATTACCTGGAGTTTTAAATCCAGTTTGCAAGTTTGCATAGGAGAGTGGCTGTACAGATGTGAGGTGGGAGGAGCTTTTGTCTTTCTTATGATTCTCTGAATCATGTCCATAACTGGCATGCTAGCAACTTTGTTCTATATACTTGGCCTAGTTCAGATGCTAAATTCCTAGCCTGCTGAATTATAGTTTAGGAGGTGGGAATGAGAACTCTTATTACTTTTTAACCTCTCCCTTTTTATTGCTTATACCTAGATTTTATTAAACCACTGTTACAATTATGTTAATATAACTGCCAGGATTATAAATCAGGGTTTGCAGTTGATTAAATGTCTTGGATACTAAAGCCATCATATCTAGTTTTAAGAGTTAACTGTGGCCTGGATGCAAGCACAGTGGAGAAAAAGAGAAAACAGACAGCCTGCTGACTGTTCCTGCCAGTTAAACTTTGGTGTACCAAGGCAGGAATTGGGCTTCCAAACTAGGCTGCAAGTAGCGTTGTTCAGTGGTTGCAAATATTAATGAAACATTTTTGAAAAATCAGCCACACATCATTTCAGATTCTGTATTAGTTATCACATACTTTCAGAGCACATCAAGTCCTGGGACTGGGTTGTAAATTGAATGTCTGTATAGACAGAAGTATGGCTATATAGTTCGTAAGGTCTGTGTGTCCTATGTCATCTGTCCAAGCCAATTATTGTCACTAAATCATTAGAAGCTTTTGCAAATAGTGCCAATCTGTTCCTTTTCCAGTTATTTCTGTCTTGCAGAAAAAAAGCTGATGCTCTGCTTTCATAGTCTAGCCAATTAATCTAGAAATCTTGACAGACCACAATCCTAGAGGATTGTTTTTTGTAGAGCAATAAATATTTGTAAGTATGTTTTAAAAACATACTGATTATTATAGTAAAAAATAATCAGTCATTAAAGCCATATTGTCTGACTCCTCCCAGAGTGCAGTTTGTTGTGGCAGTCAACAGCAAGTAGATGCTCTTGCTTGAACAGCAAGAGCCAGCATTTGATAACTTGCACTGGACTACAGAAATGCATTGATCCCTGCATCCTGTTACGTGTGTACTAGTGGTCATAACAAACCATTTTGCTTTTGTAACCGAGCAAAAAGACAATAGCTGTATATTTTTATACAGTATCAGTAGCTATTTACTATGTATCGTTTTCTGGCTCCATGTAGTGTGACTGTTTTTTTAAAAGATTAATAGAGTGCTTTGCTTGCATTGAAAATTAGACACAAGGTCATGCCTTCAGGCTTTCTTTCTGAGGGCCAAATTAACTGTATCTCTTGTATGACTCACATGATTTGGCTTCATGTTATTGAATTTTGTTTTAACAAATAGCTGATGGAGGTGAGGCCGGATCATAGACATGGTGTGGCAAGGGAGCAACTTTGAGGGTGTTGTGATCCAGATCAGAAACAGACACCATTCACATTGACACTAATGGGTTGAAGGCTTCACTGAACACAGTGGGATGTCTACATAAACACGCATATGATTGCACTATAATTCAGAAGAATATCACACTTAACTCAAGGAGTGTTAAATAAAGAAGTGTTAAGTGTTAAGGAATGTTAAGGAAGTAAATTTTTTTAGGGTCAGGCTGCTTGTCCCAGTTAGGATTTAGAAGCTATCTTATATTGAAATTTTTCAGTGGTCCAATCCAGTACTCTGAATCCTGATTTACAGCAGACCTCTGGAGTTTTGATAGAATTTACTAGCCATACAACAGAGCTTAGAAAAGTTCAGTTTGGGGGATTAGATCTCCCAGAATCCCATAGCCAGAATAGCCGCTGACCATGCCACTGGGGGATTCTGGGAATTATACTCCAAAATAACAGTGCTCCTTGTAGCGTGAGATTCTTTGGCTGAAAAAGCTGCAGATTGTTCATTCTGTCTGATTTATTGCAGCAGTAGGATTAATTGGGTCACAGTTTTTACTGAATGGTCCGTCCTTTAAATGACCATATTTGCCAGTGTATAAGACAGACCTGTGTATAAGACACACCCCATTTATACACTGGCAAATACAATTTGCTGGTGTATAAGACATGCTGGTGTATAAGATGCACCTCATTTTCAAACAGTATTTTTCGGGGGGAAAAAGTGAATCTTATATGCCAGCAAATGCAGTAGTTTATTAAAATCAAGGTAACTTAGTAGGCTGCTGAGAAGTGGATTTGACTTCAGTCAAATTCTTGTGTATTCTGTATATTATTTGTGCTCCATCTGCACAATTATACAGACGAGGAGCAGAAGCCAGCAGATAGTGCTTTACATCAAAATCCTATACTAAGTCACTTTTAATTGAGAAGCATTGATCTCAATGAGACATCTTCTTGAGTAGACATGTATAGCAGGAATAGGAATTGTGCAGTCTTTCAGATATTGTTGCTTGCAGCGTTCCTTACCATTGGTATGCTCACTAGGGCTGACAGGAGATGCAGTCCAATAAAATTTGGAGGCCCACTCAGTTCCCACCCTGGTGTAAAGCATTGTGCTGACAATGAGCACCTCTTTTGTTGAGATCATGCATGTGTTGTACAACTGGTACAGCTCCTGTTAGATCTTTTCTGCTATATCACTGGTGGAACATACTTCCTCTAAGTTTTAGCTTTGTTTTTAAAAGTTTCTCTTGTGGTGGTTTTACTCCTTTGTTTCTTACCTGCTTATGTAGCCCTTTAAGAGAAATGTAGAGGGCCTCTACAAAACCCAATTTCTTTACTAACTTTTCTTTGAAGGAGGTATAATGCTCAAATGTGTTGTTCTCGTGTCTGAAATGAAAGATATAAACAGGCTATTCTCCCATGCAGGAAACCCAGCGCTTTCTTTCCCTAAATCTGTGCTGAATGGCTGTATATCAGTGGTAAGACAAAAGGTCCTAGGTTCAGTCCTTGGTATCTCCATGTTAGGAAAAGAACATCCGTCTAGAAACCATGAAGAGCTGCAGCTGAACAGTGTACCTGATATAGAGTTAAATGCTTCAGTGATGTAACTTGGAATATGGGATTTCCTAAGATCATGGAGGAAGTTGTAATATGCTCTTTTGGCATATACTAGCTGTGCTATTCTGCTAGGTCTTCTGTGTAGGGCAAAACTGGCCATTACACAGATGTAATTTTATAATCCCTGCTTTAAAACTAGCCGTTGAATAGAGATGTGAAATTAGCCTCTCTTTTAAAGCTTCTCTGTAAAAATTCAGTTTCCAAGGGGTACTAAGAATGGATTTTTGTTGGGGGAGAAATGTTGCTACCCCTTCTTCCGCCAGATGCTTCCTGTGTAAACTGTCTGCTAAGTGACTGTACCCACAGGGGCATCCTGGGTCTTCAAGAGAATTTACTTTTCTGTTGCTAATGGAGATGAAATTGTATTACTTGTCTTTTATTGCCCTCTTCCCTGGTCCCTACATGGCCAAGAATGGCAATGGCCGCTGCTTGCATTGATATCCTTCTGGTCTGTCTTAACAAAATGTAGGTCTCTGACACTGTAATTTTTCTTCTCATGTGTAATTTTTAACATCTTTGCCTGATGATGAAGCCTGTGACGCTTTGAAAACTTACATGATGTATTTTCTGCATTTTGGTTGGCTAATAAAGGTATTGCTCTTTTATGAATTCTAGATTTTGTTGTAAGTTTGTGGTTTTCTGTTTGATTCCCTTTTGGAAAAATCCACTGCAGAAATCTGTACAGCTTAGAACTTGACAGTGGTTGAAATGGTTGGTGAATGAAGAAGCAAGGGCTTGCCCCACCAGTTCTTTAACTGCCATCCTTCTCAAAGCATTTTTCTCTGTTTTGAAAGGGAAGTTTCTTTGACATTATATGCATCAGAACTAGAGCACCTTGTGTGTTCAACTTTCTCCCTGCATGTACCCTTGGTCTTCAGCTGAGACTCCTATATGACTTCATTCCTTGCCCAGTTACAGAGACTTTTCATTTTTGTGCCTGTATCATATTTAATAAAGGTGGATGCTCAAAAAGTGACAAAATTTTATTCCACTTGTTGAGGAACAGCATTGTCATTTGGAATAGGGACCTGAAAGATGGTGGGAGATGCAAGGTTTGGATCCCTCTTTATTAAGTTTCCAGAAGCTTAATATTATATTTTAAACAATTGTGTTTAGTATGCTAATAGAGAATTTAATTTCAGTTATTTTCTGAGGACAGATTGAGGTGAGCTTTCTAGAGGAAAAGCCCTTTTTGCAGTTCTGTGGGAAAAGATTTGTATTAGAAATGCAGATTGGAATGTTTAATATTGTTTAATATTGCAGAGTGCAAACAAGCCATTCCTTTGCATGCTAACGGCATAGCATAAATGTGAGAGAGAATCAAGGGAAATGCTGCCCCAGAAGTGCTGTTGCCATAGTGTTGCTGCTTAGGAAAGAGAGAAGGAAGACAAAATCCCTCTGCCTGGATTTCCTCTGCTAGAAAAGCTATATGAGGGCAAAATGCAGACTCAGAGAGGTAGTAGTGAGGAGTTGAAGAGAAACAAAACCTGTGACCTTGATGGTTTCTAAAAAAGGAAAAAATGTTCGTGTGCACGAGAGAGATGGAATATGAGAAGTACCAATGACTAGCAATTTTTTTGTTGTTCATCTGCACAGGGTTGCAGAAAATTATGAGCAAGTTTGGAACCACCCTGCTCTGCAAAGGGAGTGTTACAATGAAAGAATGAGCTGCTTTTTATGATAATTTTCTAGAAGCTCTTTCCTGCGCAGGAGCTATCTTGCTAGCACAGTTGTAACAAAAGCCCTGCTGTTCGGAGGGCAATTGAAACTTGAAGGCTATTCATTGCAGCATGGCTGGCTGATGATGAGGAAAACGAGAAAGTAATGCTAAATATACATGGACTGACTTCATCAGACAACATGAGCACTTATACAGCTCTTAGGGAGAATTCATTAGTTTGCCCATACTTTTTTGCTACGTGATATAGGCATATTCTATAAAATCAGACCAAATTTTAATCTATTCCAGCGTGCTTTTTTCCCCATGGTGGGCATCCAGATACTTTTGGGAAGCCCAGAACCAAAAGCTGAAGAGGGTCGTAATCTGTGAACCATGAGTCATAACTCTGGGAAATGACACAGCCATTTCTGGTTACCATTAAACATATGGAAGTATTGCTGCCCAAAGTACTTTCTGCAACAATCTAGCACTGAAGGAGAAATTTAAAGAGAAAATGGCTAGAATGCTACTGGGAGGGAAGGCATGATATAATTTTGCATATTTTTGTATAGTACCTTGTGCGCTTGTGCTGATCCTGTTTTGGCTTGAATCCTATGTAGCAGAATGATCTGTCTCCACTTGTGCCCACAGATATACAGAAGCTCCCAGTGCTTTTTGTTGTGGTAGCTGAGCCTTTCACAGCTGTTTGTTCTTTTTTTTTTTTTCTGCAGCACTCTGCAGTTCTCCCATTCTGTCACTTCCCTTGCAGTGTCTTTGGCAGTGGCTCAGTTTTGCATCTGCTGCTCTCTGGCAGTGATATACTGGCAGGGTTTACTGAAACAATAAAGTGGTGTTTTTTTTTAATGTTCTAATTCACAGCAATTGTTTCTACATCAGGATAACTGCTATGGCATCTCTGTGCATTCCAGAGACTTCTGGAACCTGCTCTGTTCTAGGCGATGTGCTCTGTTCGCAAAGAGTGTTTCCCTCGACTGGACTGTTGAGCTTTGCTGTTCTTTCAAGTGAACTTAGAGTGCAGTTTCTAACACAGCTGGCATAGGTCTCCGTTACTGCACATTGTAGAGGAAAATTTGGGTTGTGCAAGCTGTCAGATTTCCAGGAACGTCTGCCATTACTGATCTTCTAACTGAGAAATCTTACATACATACGCACACATGAGAAATCGCCATAAGATTCCAAGATTTTTTGCATGTAATTCAAAATCTACTCCATACAAGCAATGAGAAATTTTGACTCTTACATGTCAGCAGGCTTTTCCCAAGCTTTATTGTTTGAGTACATATTGTTAAGAGTACATCCAGAAGCCTGCACAGTCTGACTTACAGCAACAAAGCCCCAAAAAGAGCACTTCAGACAGCCTGGCAGTTACTTGAAATCTTAAGAATTTGAGATTTGGATGTTTCTGACATGGTTCTAGTCCACAAGGTTGACCAACAGACATGAAGTTTGGAGGCCTATTTTTAACAGAACTTGTTTCCAAATCAGTCTTTTCAGGACTGTTCCTCTCTGCAAAGAGCAAATGTTTTCTTTCTCTTCAAAAAGAGCAAAAAAGAAGACCCAGGGAACTACAGGCAAGTCAGCCTGATACCAATGCCAGAAATGTGGATTTCAGCAAAGCATTGGGTAATGATATTTTGATTACCAGACTGATTGAATTTAGAATAGTTGAAAGCATCCTCAAATGGAACCATAATTTATTGGAAAACTATGTTCAAAGAGTTGTCATCAATGCATGTCCTTCATATTGGAGGGAAGTGTCACATGGAGTACCACAGGGCTTGTCAACACACACACACACACACACACACACACACACACACGTGTGTGTGTGTGTGTGTGTGTGAGAGAGAGAGAGAGAGAGAGAGAGAGAGAGAGAGAGAGATCAGTAATGGGTTAGAGGGAATCCTGATCAAGTTTACAGATAGTAGAAAACTAGAAGGAGTAGCTAGTATGCCAGAGGATAGGAACAGATTTCCAAAGGACCTTGATAAACTAGAAAATTAAGATGAAACTGGTAGAATTAAATTCAACAATGGCAAATGCAAACTTTTACATTTATGTCAGAAAGATGATATGCACAGGTATAGGATGGGGAATACTTGCCTTTGCAGTAGTATGTGTGAAAAAAAACCCTTCGAATTACTGTTGATCATAAGGTTAACATGACCCAGCAATGTGCTGCTGCAGCAAAGAAGGCAAATAATTTGGTCTGTTTACTTAGAACCACAGGTTCCATATCAAAGGACACGACAGTCCCAGTGTATTCTGTGCTAGTCAGGCCTCGTCTGGAATATTGTGTTCAGTTCTGGGTGCCTCACTTAAAAAAGGATATAGACAAGATGAAACAAGTTTAGAGAAGGACAACAAGAAACATAACAGATAGGGAGAATAATGGTGGCATTTTGTGTCCTTGTGAGGCAAGAGACTGTGCTAAAGGAAGGAGCACTGCTAGCAGAGTCTCTTCTCTCAAGACAGGCATTTGCTGAGGATTCAGACTAAAGGTGCCAGACAGCTACTGGATAGCAACTGTAGTGGGGAGTGACACGGGTGGAGGATCTCTCAGAAACAATGATAGTGGCACCTAAGCTAACACTTGTTGGTACTGCAGAAAAGGAGGCATAGTAAACCCCTTCTGAATGGTTTTCACCATGAAAACTATGATGAGACAATCCAAAATGAAAAGAGGTAGTGCCAAAAGATGAGAATCCCGGGTAAGTAGACACTCAGTGAGCTCCTGAAGCACAGCAGAGAACAACCATGAGCAGAGCTGTGGCAACTGGAGCCTGTGCTGTTTGTATATAGGCGGGGTGTGTGTGTTGAGGGAGCAGATTGGTGCAGACTCCTCTCAGCTTGAGACATGCCAAGGCTGACTGCTCAGCTTGGGGGAGAAGTGACGCTTGAGCATATGTGGTAGTTCTTTCATAGCTGCCCTTCCAAGCCTTACTCTTCTGATTTACTGACCTCAGCCTCTGTAACTGAACCAAGCTGTGGAAAAACTATTTCAATGTATTCATTGTCTGTTTTAAACTTATGTAAATCACTTGTGGTCATTATTTTTCTTTTCCTTATATTCAACCGCGAACCTGACTTTGCGCTTTCTTTCTTGACTTTCTTCAATAATCATTCCAAGTCTTTGCTAGTAGTATGGTGTCCTCTACGTGTCTTAAATAGTTGATGTTCCTTCCTTGAATTTTCACACCTGTTTTTTCAGAGGTGAATTCTGCTTTACGTATGATACATTCAGCATACAAGTTAAACAGAGTGATAAAAAGCAGCCTTGCTTGACCATTCTGTTTCTTTGCATTCTGTCCCAATGGTAGTCTCTTGTCCTGAGTACATGTTACATATAAGGACAATAAAATGTTATGGAACACCCATTTCTCTAAAATCAATCCATAACCTTCCATGATTTATACAATCAAAGGCTTTGTTATTACCTATAAAGCACAAGCTGATTTTCTTCTGAAATCCTTTGGTACACTCCATTATCAAATATATATTTGCAATGAGATTCCTGCTGCCTTTTCTTCTTCTCAGCCCAGCATGGACATCTGGAATTTCTTACTCCATGTATGGTAAAAGTCTTTGTTGTAGAATTTTGAGCATCACTTTGTATGGGAAATTAATGCAACGGTTCTGTGCTTACTGCAGTCCCTGGTGTCTCCTTTCTTAGTGATTGGAAGATATACTTTCCTAATTTCAGATGTGTACAGTTTAGTCACTTGTGCAGGGAAACCATGCTGCACATGGCCACAGTCACTACTTTTATCGCATCAGATGCACAACTATCAAACCATAGTTCTTGGTTGCTTCTTGATTTTTAATTTTTCTTTCAAACAGTTGGATTTCCCTTGCCCTTGTTTGCAGTCACTGATGTTGACATTTTATTTGTGGAGGTTCTGTAAAGCTGAAGAGGTTTGACTCTTTCTGACCAGCATTCAAGAAAGGATTTCGTGTGGCCCAGTCTGTGGGTTCCTCCAGGTAGGGCAAACATGTGGGGAGGTTGTGATATTTGTTGTTATAGTTCCTGCCCTTGAGTGAGTTTCGTTTTAACTCAGGAATGTACTGGAACAAAAACTTACACTTCTCCTTTCTCTTTCAATTTTTTGAGGCATAATTTATAAATGAAATAACACCCTTGCAGTATAACAGCACAACTCTTAGGGCCTTTCCGCATTACACAGTTATAGTGCTGTTATTTCCCTTTCAACATCCTATGGAATCCTGGAATTTGCAGTTTAGGGAAGGATGTTTAGAATTCTCAACCAGAGAGCTCTTTGGCCTCAGCAGAGTACAAACCCCAGAATTCCATAGGATGTTAGAATTGAAGTAATAGTTCTATAACAGTCTGGTGCAGAAAGGTCCTTAATTAAAAACAAAATATAGAAGAGGACAAAATTTGGCCTTTCATGCATAGAACTACTTGAAGGAGAGAGACAGTGGGGTGTAATAGTTTGAGCATTGAACTATGACTTTGGAGACCAGGAGGGACTCTGCTCAGAGTCCCTGCTCAGCCATGGAAAACTCAGTGGGTGACCTTGGGCAAGTCACACTTTCTTATCCTCAGAGGAAGGCAAAGGCCAACCCCCTTTGAACTGATCTTGTCAAGAAAGCCCCATGATACGCTTGCTTTATTGTCACCATAAATCAGAAATGACTTGGAAGATAACAACAAAGAACAACCTTGACAAACCACTTTCTCTTCAAACAAACAAACAACAAACAAGCTATGGGATTGCACTGATGAGGATCCAGAAAACTGTTAGGAACAGCCCTGAAATGGGATAGAATGATTGAATGCAGAAGTGACACAGACTCTAAGGAACTGTTCAGCAGAACTCATACTTCCTTAGCACAGTCTAGAAGAGCTGGCAAGTTCTTGAGAAGAGTAACCCAAGTAGAATTTTAAAAAATTTTTCCCAGTAGGCTGGGTGAGCCAAAAGGGTGCCAGATGGCCTTGTCAGCTTGCTGTCTCAGTTTTCTGCATTACACCAGCATTTTTCTTCTCTAGACTGGAATTGTCTTTGACAAGGGAGATTTTTTCCTGTCGCTTCCTTAGTTGGCCAGTGACTTGCTTTTTTGGGGATTGGGGATGCTTTGCCTTTAACGGCAGCTGTTCACAGAAGGTATCTGTCTGGAATGTTGTGTCTTATTAATGTTGTTGGGGTTGAGTAAAGGGCAGTTTTCTAAGGCATCCAGGATGTGTTATGTATCAGAATTGAAACTTCCCATGCAGTCGGAAGAGATAGTTCCATAGCAGTAAATATTACTGCTTTGTAACTCCTAGAAAAGCATTTCTTCTTTTACTCTGTGTCTCTGACTTCTGCCTTTGGGTTCTGCATTCATTCATTTGGAAGAATGAAAACCTTGTTTAACTTGAGTTGAAACGATTGGGAAAGTTGTGGTTTATCGCTTTGATTGTGAATGTGATGTTACCTGCAAAAGAAATCGAGGGATAACTCATTTTTGGTTAGGAGATCCTGAGCCTCCACATGCATGGTCTTGTTAGAATAGGGAAAAAGTCTCCAGTCCTCTTATTTCAGTTAAATATGGTTCACTGCAAGGGTGTTTGGGAGTAGGCAATGGCATTGTAGCCATATCTTCTACCTTATGGAAGAGTTTCTCAGATCAAAGAGTTCTCAGAGGACAGTCCTATCAAAGTATCCTTTGTTCGAAGGGTTGTCTAGACTGTGTCTAGCCTGGAGGCAGAACACCACAGCAACACACCTGAACAGAAGACAGAGCAGGCACACATCTTGCATCAGTTTTCCCCTCTGTGTTGAGAGGGACAGTATGTCTTCTCAAATGAGAGCTGGATAGTTGTTGGCTGTCCAAGGAGTTGGTGGACCTGATTTTCCGCCCTGCCACCCTGGCCAATGGTGAAACGTGATGGGAATAGGTGGTCATTGATCTCCAGAGAACCACAGATTCCCCAGCTCTGACAAATTATAGTAATGATTGCAAAATCTACAGTTACATATTAATCAGAATGCATATTTTATGCAAATTGGTAATCTGTTTTTGTCCTTTTGTTTTGGAATGAATGTACCAGATCCCTTTTCCTGTCAGAAGCTAAAACGAGTCAGCCCTGGTTAGTATTTGGATAGGGAACCATCAGTGAATATTAGGTGATATAAAACATTATGTCAGAACAAGGCAATGGCAAACCATCCCTGAGTATTTCTTACCTAAGAAAACCCTATGAAGTTCATAGGGCTGCCATAACTTGACAGGCACGCACACACACACACACACACACACACACACACACACACACGCCCTGTCCCTTTCTTTGTTGTGGTGGTGGGGAAGCAACTGCCTAAATACCCTAAAGGCAGTAGAACCTGTCTGATCTCAGAAAGTAAGCAGGGTCAGCCCTGGTTAGTATTAGGATGGGTGACCGCCAGTGAATGCCATGTGCTGTAGGAGACTATATTTCAGGGGAAGAAACTTGCAAAGCCACCTTTGAGTATTCCTTGCCTTAAAAAAACCCTAAGAAAAGTATGGGGTCACCATAGGTTAACCAGCGATTTGAAGGCACATACGGTGTTGAAGTGGCTGCTTTGGAGAATGAAGAGAGTGATCCACAATACATTTTACCTTGTTTTGCTAAAGAGACGGCATACTTTTTGGTGTTCTCCCTAGTAAATCACCACTGTCTCTGTTTTCTCCTGTTCTTGTCTTTTGGGGATAACTTGTTTAAAATATTGGGATGAGCTGTTAGAGGGCTCTTTCTTCAGATCTCCCTAGAGTGTCGTGAAGAGAAGTAATTAATTTGAGTAAGATGTGGGTGGATCTTATTCTCTCTTAACACAAACATGTGAAAATACATGTGCATGAACATCAAGGCGCCATGCAGTGCAGTGCCGCTTCATATGTATATAACCAGCTCACCATGTTCTCAACTGTTGCTGGCCTATGGTGTTTTTCAAGCACATCTTGAAGCCAAAGAATTATAATTTTGTTGACTTTTTGATGAATGGAAGATAGGCTTCTGCAAAGTCGATGAATACAATGTGTATAGTAGTCCAGAAGTTCTCAGGCTATCGCCCATGAACTTCATTCAGGTGATCTTCCAAAAGGTTTGTGGAACAGTTGGAAATATCTGTACTTGGCCATGTACTTAAGAGTTTTCTTAGGCCTGAGATCAGGGTCATTTTGACCAGGAGCTAATTATCAAACAAAGACCTAGGGCTTCTGATTTTCATAATGTGACTTTGTCTTTGATACTGTGGTTGAAGAAGAAAAAAATGTTAAAAGGAAGTATGTATGTGTCTTCATTTATAGATTTTTAAAAAAATGCTATGAGAACTGCCTCAGTTTTTATTTCTGAAAACAGTGCTGGGAATATGAAATAGGGCGAATACCTCCAAAAGGATCTTATAAATATTACTTTTTTGGATTATCATAGAATCATAGAGCTGGAAGAGACCACAAGGGCCGTCGAGTCCAACCCCCTGCATTGCAGAAATACACAATCAAAGCATTCCTGGCAGATGGTCACCAGCCTCTGCTTAAAAATTTTCAAAGAAGGAGATTCTACCACACTCTGACTCTCTGAAGCAGAATATGCCACAAACAGCTCTTCCCTCCAAGAAGTTCTTCCTGTTGTTTAGGTGGAATCTCTTTTCCTGAAGCTTGAAGGCATTGCTTCACGTCCTAGTCTCTGGAGCAGCAGGAAACAAACTTGCTTTATCTTCCATATGACATTCCTTCAAGTATTTAAACCTAGCTATGATGTCCTCTCTTAACTTCTTCTCCAAGCTAACCATACTAAGCTGCGTAACCCACTTCTCATGTGGCATGGTTTCCAGGATTATGTCTCCCAGAATCCTCAGCCGGCTAACCATGCAGGCTAGGGATTTGGGGAGTTGTAGTCCGCAAGGTAACTACCCCAATCTTGGCTTCAGGGAAGAGGGGAGGCCTTAGGCTAAAGCATGATTCAACACAGTCTCTTCAATTTCCCCTTTGCTGTTTCACCAGCATTACATATCTTTCATTGTTTAAGAGGCCATTCTTCAGTCTGACCTCTTGGAGCAGAGCTCGCCAAACTTTTGATGTTGGTGACACACTTTTTAGACAAGCATCATTTCATGACACAGTAATCCAGTTTTACTAGCAAACTTATAAGAGATACAGACACATACCTAAATTGTAATAACAAAATGTATAGGGACACAACATATCTCACGGAAACCTTTAATATATTTTTAAAAATATATGATTTATAAATGATAACATCCATTTCCAAGATTGTAGGCGACACACCTACACACTTCAGCTGACACACTAATGTGTCACAGCACACTGTTTGGAAAGCCCTGCCTTAGAAGATATAGTCTAGCTTGAAATCATATTCTCATCTCCCCTTAATTTGTTGTTGTTGTGTGCCTTAATGTCATTTCCTACTTATGGTGACCTTTAGGTGAACCTGTCACATGATTTTCTTGGAAAGATTTGTTCATAGGGGGTTGCCTTTGCTTTTCTCTGAGGCTGAGAGAGTGTGACTTTCTCATGGTCACCCAGTAACTTTCCATGGCTGAACGAGGATTTGAACCCTGTTCTCCAGAGTCATAGTCTAACACTCAAACCACTAGATCATGCTGGCTTTCTTCTTCATAATTGCTGAAAGTAATTTTGCTGTTGCATGGTCATTTTATTTGATAAAGTATCTTAACGCCTGGGATTTGATGCTTTGTCAATAACTTACTGAGTCTCCTTGCCAGGAAAAGCTTCATATGGCACCATTGTCCTGTACCCAATCCTACATCTCTGTATCATTTAAAAGAAAAATGAATTGAAGTCTCTACATTGTGCTGCTGGTGAGACATTAATGGTCAGTTTTAGGCATGAGAATGACTGAGATTGTCACTGGTGAAAGAGGACAGCCTCATTAAATAGGCCAGGCTAGCATAATCTTTTGGCAGAGAGGAGGTGTGCTACATGATTATTTGCATAAACCGTTTTCTGCAAGCTGGCACAAACAGGAGGGCGGACGGATAATGACATCCAAGAATGAAAAAGGCTGAGAGGAGAGAGGGATTCTAGGATAAACCCAGAATAAGTTGCCATCTAATGGCCAGACTAAGAAATGGCAGCTTGTTCGAAGCAGGTAGATGAAGTTGGCAGATGACATCTTCAAAATACATCAGTCAGGTGAGGAATAATCAACTACCTGCATGACTGCAAAATTTTTGCCAAATTCTATTCTGCCCATATTAGGGATAACATTCCAGTATCCTAGCACTTCTCTGTGGGCATTCTAAAGTAATAGTTGTATGCTAAAACAAAACCCAGTCCTGGCTTCTGAACACTCACTGGAGTGGAATGAACACATAAAATTTAATTATTGAATCCCACGATTCCCATTCCTTTTTCAATACCTTCTGTTAGTTATTACAAGCTGTTTTTTTAAAAAAATCCCCAAATATGTCTCTTTTGCAATCCCCATTCCACTTTCCATGGAATGGAAAGTGGAGGTAGAATGTGTTTTATGTGATATAAACACAGCTTCAGAAAGAAGCTGTCTGGCTTACCAGGGGGATTGATTGTGGATTGGGGTGGCATACAGTGTTTTTCAGCATGCCTGGCTGTGCCAGGCTGCATGTCTTCACACAGCCTCTGGAAGGTTGCTGCTACAGCCGGTGAATTCAAACACTGTTTGAATTCATTGGCTGGCTAGGAGCAGGACCTGACTGGAGTGACCCAGATGTGTAGTTTTCACTCTAGTTGGGTGCTGGGCTGGTTATTACTCTGAGCTCTGCAGGTAACCAGTTCTTACTTTAGTGGCATTGAGAAAGCATTGGGTAACACAGAAGAGCAAGGAGCAGCACCATGAGTGGTGGTGTGGGAAGAGGCAGCAGAGGGATAGCAGTGATGGGGAAGAAGTGGCACAGGAGTCACTAGGCCCAACAGCTTTTATCATTCCACAACTCCTTTAAGACCTAGTTTAGCTGAAAATTAGTGGGTTGGGCTGGAGGTGCTCAAGCAGGTGGGTCTTGCATTTTTTAGCCCACCTCAAGGAATCTGGCTTGGCACCTAGATCCATGTCCATTCACCTGGCTGTTATTTCTGTTTTTAGCAAAGTGCAAGGGTTCGTTGACCCGTGTGATACAATTTTGGTAAGGAAGGCAGTGGCTGGGGAGACATATTTGAGACTTGTGAAAGAGGATGGCAGGAGGCCCATTTCTTTCCAACTACTGTGTAGATTGACTAGATGTCTCCCTGACATCTGCAGCTCCAAGTTTGAAGTGGTATTATTCAGAGCTGCCTTTGCCACAGCATTTTTGGGGCTCTTAGAGTCGATGGTCTCATGGCAAATTCCAAAGTGGAGAGAGAAGTCTGGCCAGGCACTACAGGTTAAGGACATTTCATTTATAGGAGACTGTCAGCATCCACATTAGGTGTTCTAAATGAGTTCAAATGGGTAAGGGCATGGTGGTTAGTATCCATGCCCTGCCTGGGGAAGGCCCCTGTCCTGTTTGAGCCCTGCATAAGCTTATGAGCTTCCTGGGCCAGGCCCGATGTTCATTCACAGCAGCTATTCTCCTCTTACCAGGTTTCAGCTGATGACAGGCTAGTCCACACCGGGCTGGGATTCCCGGCTGCTCGGTTCAGGAGTCATTTGTTTAGGATTGGAGTGGCCACTGAGACAGTGGGGTGTGGCCTCCAAAAAGATAGAAGGGTGGAGGTCCAGGGCATATGTTGGGTACATTCGCCCTGGATTAAGGATCGACATAGACTAACTTGTTCTTGTTTTGAGTAGGGAGCAGCCAGATATGTCAACTGGACTTCTAGCCAGGGGAAGAGCACAGATGTATGGGACTCAGTGGTGGAACGACAGGAAGGAGCCCTAAGCAACTACTAGCTGGGTCAGCAAACCACTTGGGTCATTCTCCAATGAACAAGGGGTGCAGGCCTTGATGGACTGGTGAGTGGAAGTTGGATCCAGAAGAAGGCCCTGCTGCTGGGAGTGCCGTGTGCTGCCGTTGTGTCGACCTTTGGGATCTGGACTTCGGGTTGGGCAACCTGGGTCTACTTGTTGGTTTGATGGTAGGTGGGCTGGGCTCCCCCCACCGGCCTGCCTTTCTGGCAGTGGCATGGGTCCTGAATCTGGGATTGTGGTTACTAGTGCATGCCAGGCATTGGTAAGGTATGGGGGTCCTCTTTGGGACTCAGGGGTGTGGGGTAGAAATAGTTGTGCATGGTTTAGGAGGGGCATGACTTTCCTGCACTCCCTGACGACAAGGGACCACAAGGAGTGAGTTTGCTCCTGTGTGGGCGTCTCCTGTTGTCCCACTGGTTCTGGTGGTGGGCTGGATGGCTGAGCTCATTGATCAACAGGTTGGTTGATTGATGCACATATCTCAACCCATGCATGTGCCAACCCTACCAGCAACTGCAGCCAATAAAGTTGTGTCCTTTTTCATTCTACTTTTGGGTGGCCATGTCTTGTAGCATTTTTGCAACTGATTATGCAAACAGAACTCTAACTTTTGTCTACCTACTCCATCACCTGAATGGAAATTCATATGCTCATCTGGCAGATGGAAAGTAAAATTTGAAAATAAGATATAAAGTATTTATATTAAATAGAAGAAGGAGTATTATGAGAAAGCCAGAAAAGTAGTAAATATATCAATCTTGTGAATATAAGGATGGAGAAATTAGAAAAAATAGAAAAAATCAAATTGATAGACAATTAAATATCAAGGGAAAAGTGTACCAACCTAGAAGATGGAATAGGTTAAAAAGTAAGAAATTTCAAAAAAAGGAAAAGGTGTAAATATAAAGCGTGTAAAGAAATATCAGAGAAAAGGCAAAGAAGCAAAAGTCAGGAACTGATAAAGTTATTAAAAATTGCTCTGTATATGAAATCTCTTCATTATATATATAAGAAACTGGGAAGCATCAATATAAATCTGTCAAAAGGAATGTATACAGAAAGCAATGGAAAAATGTCATTTGAATATTACATTGTTTTTTATTATACTTTTATTTTTCGATAAATAAAGAATGAAAAAAAAAAGGAAATTCATATGCTCATCTGTGACTGCCAGCTGGATTGTTAAGTACAACTATGTTAATTCAGTCATGCATTTATGCTGGAGAGAAGAGGAGGAAGAAGATCTGTTGTATTATAGTGAGACCAAAGATGTCCAGCAAAGAAATAGATGAAAATTTCTACAACAAAGCACTCATGAAAAGCTAGTGACAATCACTATCTGCATAGCATTGAACGCTAGTGATATTTCCACATAGTACAACTAGCTAGCACTGGTTTGGGGAACGTATGGGCCACCAGATATTGCTAGATTGCAATTCTTATCAGTTGTTGAATTAAGAGCTTTTGGCAGCTGCAGTTCAACAATGTCTAGAGGGCCACACATTAATCTCCTCTGATCTAGCCCATTATCCTCTTTAGCAAAATTTATTAGTTTGAATTTGGGGAAATTTAGATCTTCTCAGATCACAGCAGTGCAATATTGGTAATGCACAAATGGATTTTTTATTTTTAAAAAGAAAATATTGCTTGTGTCCCATGTAAAAAGAAAAAAAACAAAACTCAACAACATGTATGGAAAAGTTGTCATGTTGATTTCTTCAGTTTTCCTAAACCTAATAAGTATGAAAATTTTAAGAAAGTTCTTTTTTTGAACATTTCAGAATTATGAGTCAGGGGAATTTGGAGAAAGCAGTGTCAAAAAATATGATTACTATCATCATCATCATCATCATCATCATCATCATCATCATCATCATCATTTTTATAGATCCTGCTGAAGAAAAGATCTAGATTGTGTCAGGATCATTCATGAAAGAAAGGAACAACAAGGAGGAGAACAGCACAGGTTTCTGGCTCCCAGTTATTTAACCATGGCAAATAAATTTTAAATTTTTTTTTAAAAGGTCATGTTTGCTTTGTACTAATTGCTTCTCTCTCAGTGTTCGTTGTCTGTAAGATTATTAGTTGGCTTCCTTTGTTCAGGTCTTTGTGCAGTTTTATTGCCCTTTGTGTCATACTGCACAATTATAGCAGTTTGGTACCACTCTAACTGCTGTGGGTTTCACCTGGAATTTGTTGAGATATTTAGCATTCTGTGGCAAAGAATTCTAAATACTTCTTGAAACTAGAAAACACTGGATTCCGTAGGATGGAGCCATAGCAATTAAAGTGCTATTAAACTGCTATAGTGTTATAGCGTGAAAGGGGCTTTCTTTTAGAAACTGATTTGTAGTAACTAAGATGAGGATGTGTTCTTAGACATGCTAACTATTGCAGTAAATGACTCATGGGGTAGTGTAGGTAACTAGGTTTTTTTCTGAGTCACATTTTGCGTTTGGTTTCCAGCTGATGGATTTGAGTAGTCAACAAAGCAAAGCAGATCCTGCAGGATTGAAGTTTTCCATTACCTTCATTACTGCAAGAATTGACATTTTTTCCCTCTTGGCAGAAAAAGAATTTGCAGGAATGATGATTCTTCTTTAAAACAAAGTGCAGCTCTCTACACCTTAATCTCACCGTCAAAAAGGAGATATTCACAATTAGGGAAAAAACCCCAAACTTCTAGATTTTTGGGAAATAGCATCCCCTATTGAGAGTCTGAATCATGTCAGGTGGAGATGAATACATAGTGAGATTGTTCCTATGCCTCCTAGAGAGCACAAGGTAGTTTTTCTGTGTGTGTGTATGTGTGTAAATACATACATACATGTGGGTAGGAGGTCTCAGCCTCTCAAACCTGCCGAGGAGTTCTCAGATCAGACTATCCGTAAGCCCTAAGATTTCAGAAAATCCTGAAATTTAGAGATGATCCCTTTTGATGTCACAGCGAGCAGAATCTGGTGGTGATAGGAAGCCTCAACCCCAGTTGCACAGTGTACCATCCCATTTTTTTTTTAAAAAAAACCTCATCAAGTCTAACAAATGAGGAAAACACCTTTCAAGGCAGCATTCTAGCCCTGAGATTCCTCCCCCCACATTTAGGACTGGAGAAGAAGAACCAGGCTTCAAGATGTGGGAGCCCTATGGGTGTGTATGTGTGGCTCTTGGACTTTAAGAATTGGTCACTCCTGGTCTAGACTAATCATGGTAACGTATCTGCCCCCTTAATACAACATGAACCCAAAAGGGAGAAAGTATGGCCCTCTGAGCATTGTTTGACTACAAGCTCCCATTGTCCCTCACCATTGGCCATGTTGGCTAGGGCTGAACTCAGGTATGTTCCCATAACATCCAGAGAGCCAAGAAAACAAAAGAGAGCAATGTTCTAAAGAAGAACGTGTGATAGGGTCCTGGGAGGTGGTGTAGTTACTTTTCACAGGATGTACATACTGACAGTCCAGGCCTATATGAAAAATTTGAGTTGTCTGTAGGGCTTTAGAAGGGGTTGAGAGTCTGTCATTTTAAGATGTTTTTCTACACTTCTTTAAATTTTTGATCTTCCTCAAGCGTATGCCCAAGGGTCTAAGTAGGGCACCCACAATGGTTTTTGGCCAAGTCTTCAGTCACTTTACTAGTTAAGTGATCTTTAGTACCATAATGCTTAATGTTTGATTTTTATTTGCTAGAAACAAAGAGGAGAGTACAGCCAGATTTACTGCATAACAGAAAGAGTGGATTACATATGCATTTAATATTTGCTGTTTCAACACTAGTACAGTTCTACTAGGTTAATAAAATTATTTCCAATGTGTCAAGAAGAAAATAACAGTCAGATGCCAGAAACAAGCAAAGGTCACAATTGAAATTATCTGAGAAAATGACTGGCTAACAAAGGCTGCAGGCTAAACATTATTTGACTAATAGGGCTGCTCCAGAAGTGCAGTGGCCACTTTTTGTTCATGTAAACTCTCCCTCCACCCCAAGATTTTACTACAGGAATGAACAGTTCTGCACATTAGCCAGTGCTGATGGAGCAGTTTTGTAACTTCTAAAATCTGTTCTAACATTTTTTTTCTATTTTTTTTATAATGAAAAGTGACAAGTGTTTAAATAGATAAAGATAAAAAAAAATCTGAAGTATGGTATGGAAGAGATGTGATTGCTATCTGACTTAACATTTAAACTCATGCCTTGTGCATCTTACGAAGGCAGAAGGAAGCCAAGCTCATCATGCAAAAACTCGTCATTTTAATGTCATGTTTATATGTAACCTCAAAGTCCCAAGAACTTTTTTTAACTGTAACTGCTGCAGGGTTTGGGGAGTTCCTGAAGAAGTAAACTGAGTTTTGATTTAGGACAGAGCATCTGCAAGATCAAACTCTCCATGGTCTGCCTGGCTGCTGGCTGGAGCTGTTTCCTGGGGTTCAGCCACATCTCCTTCACCAGGTAGAAGATCTTCAAGCACAAAGTCCCCAGGCTCTGGAGCAGGTGTTGTGGGAAGTATAATAGGTTTCCATGGTTTTCCTGGGCATTTTGGAGCAGGAGGTTCTGGTAAATCTGGCAGTCGGTCAAAAAGAGAAAATTGAGGCACTGTGCCATCTTGGGGTAGGAACCCATCTTCATCTGGATTTCTTACTACATTTTCTTTTTGCTCCAGAGGGTCCAAAGTAACAGCTGTAGGTAAGATTTCATCTTGGTTTTTTGCATGTTCCTGTGATTCCTCAGAAGACTTCAATTTTGTTTTGTTATGTCCTTGCTTGTGGCCACGTCGACATCCACGGTACTGAGTGTTACTTAATCCTTCTCCAGCTGTGCCTGTAGCCGCAGTAGAGGATATCATCACAGCCATTCGGAAAGGGGTGAAACCTGGAGGTCTTCTAACAAGTTGCTGAAAAGCCACAGTAATACATTTACTTAGCAACTTGAAATTGCCCAAACCATCCTGAAAGTCAAGGATATGTAATCACATGCAAAAATTACACTTTAAGTAACTACCAGTATAGAATGAAATGTACATCAATTACTGACTCTCTGATCAGATTTAGTTCAGAACATGGTCCTTTCCAACAGTCCCTGCCAAAATAAGGACACATTTAAACATTTTCAGCTTTAATCAAACAACAACAACAACTTTCCTAAGCTTTTCTTCTTTGCAATTTTTGCTGTTTTTGTCTCTTTTGCTGTTTTTGCTGCTTTTTTAGTTGGCACACATTAGGTACCTTTGGAAATAATTAATCATAGGGATGGCCATGATAATGGCAAACTCAGTTTCCAGTAGTACCAGCACAGATTTCCAGGCCTCTATAGATGTGGAAAATAATTGCTCATTAAACACTGTGTTTGGGAGAATTCCTTTTAAAAGTAAGGTAACTACTGTTATGGATCTAAGCCTTCTAAACGTTGTTAGAGTGACAATGTTTAAAAAGGTACTGTTTGTCATTATTTAAAAAGTAAGGGATCGTTACTACTTAAAAACAATATCTGAATGCTATAACTTGCTTGTCTATGGTACAAAGTACACCTAATTTATGAGACCTATGTGCCCTGTGTAATTGTGCAAAGAGCAAAAACATTTGTTGATGTGTACTTTCAAGTTGTTTCCAACACACAGCGGCCCTGTGGTTGAACTTATCATGGGATTTCTTGGCAAGATTTGTTCGGGAGGAGGTTGCCTTTGCCTCTCTCTAAGGCGGAGAGAGTGTGACTTGCTCAAGGTCACCCACTGGCTTTCCCTGGCAGAGTGGGGATTTGAACCCTGTTCCCCAGAGTTGTAGTTCAGTGCTCTAAACCACTACATCACACTGCCTGTACGTGGCAAAAACATTTACATCACAAAAATGAGTGAAGTTCTCTCTCATTCTGTTGTAGTACTAACAGAATTTAGCTGTATCTCTGTTATTGAAACTATCACAAGGGCTTTATCAAACAACTTACATAAATTGTAATTGTTGTTGCTGTGTGCCTTCAACTTGTTTCTGAATTCTGGTGACCTAAGGTGAACCTATCATGGGGTTTTCTGGGCCTGAGAGTATGTGACGTGCCCAAGGACACCCTGTGGGTTTCCATGGCCGAATGAGGAATTGAACTCTGGTCTCCAGGGTCATAGGTCAAGGGTCAGACCACTATGCCACACAGGCGTATAGTATTACCCGCATAGGATAGTAGCATTTGTGGCTGGGCTTATCACATGTTGTTGTTCCTCTTCTGTTGCAAAGGAGCTCATTAACGGATTAACAGTTTGTTATTTGTAACTCATTTCTTTTTGAGTTTCAAGCTCTGATGAAAACAAATTTCAAATCAACGCTGTGGTAAACTCACAATGCAGCCAAAAGCTCTTGGAGGAGCTAGTTGATTGTCAGGTTAATTTGCATCCCTGAGCTTTTGTTCTGTAAAAATATCTTCACGAGGTACTGCTATAGTTTCTCCATTTTCTCTGAATTCTTCATTATAGGATATGAATGAGTTTCACTGCTCTTTGGCAACTGGCCAGAGCTTTCTCCAAATTACACATTGCTAATTATGTGGAGTGCTCAGGGGTTTGGGGGGGGTGAGGGAGGTGTGGGGGTTTTTCATACCACTTTAGATACTTTATCCATGCATTTGGGGGTGACTGAAACCTCAGGTTTGCGTTGCCAGGGTTGCTCCCACAAATCGCTATGGCAGTACAACGGTGCCTGTTACCAAAACAAAATTAAGCACAAGCATAAGCATAAGATGAAATAAAATAGGGCGTAAAACCACTGAAGCTCTGTCATGAAAACTTGTGAGATCTCTCTATGTGCATGTGGGGCACAACTAAGGCAAATTTTTGATTTCTTTCTTTACAACATTGCTTTAGAAAGACAGCTTCTTTAATAATTTCAGTACATAAATTCAATACGGCATCATTCAACTTGCATTCTAGGAATCTCGAGGTCTTCTATGGTCCATAGAATCATAGAGTTGGAAGAGACCCCAGGGGCCATTGAGTCCAACCCCCTGCTATACAGGAACACCCATCAAAGCATTCCCAACAGATGACCATCCAGCCTCTGCCAGGCGTGGACCATATATTTGTCTTGGAGGACCCAGAGATTCCTAAAGAGAGCATTTTTTTTCCCATGGCAGGGCCAAATAGAGTAAGAATTTTGTTTAATAAATAAAATAAATCAGTAAAATAAAATAACCCACAAATAATCAAATACGCAAGTGCTGAACCTGTGAAAGTGGAGGGCCTACTGTAACTACAAACATTAAGAACTTGCAATGCTGTAAGCATTTAGTGTAGTAAAGCTTATTACAGGCTTCCCCACTTATCTAGCAGGTTAGGGACCAGAGCACTGTCAGAAAATGGAACTGGTTGAAAAGCGAAACCTATGTACTGTGCTGTAGGGAGCATGAAGGACTTACTGAAGCTCACTGGGGATCAACCGTGCACGCGTGGCTTGCAAAGTCTCTCAGCTGGCTTGGCACCCTTCCCCCACCTCAGCTCGCTTTGCAAGCAGCATGTGTGTGTGCACACAGTCCCAAACGAGCCTCCATAGGCGAGAAGAACTGAAGAACCCATCAAACTAATGGAGCTTGTCTTTAGTATGGAAGCATCAAAACAGTGAATTGTCAGAAAATGGGGTGTTGGAAAATGGAGGCTTCCTGTACAGCTTAAATAGTCTGAAGCCTATCAAACACCTTATAATGAGACTTTAGACATTAAAATCCTTAGACAATGGAAGATGGAAGTAAAGGAAATGGGATGTTACTTTATTTATCCAAAATGTTCATTTGTTTTATGACCGGCTATAATAGATTTTTTGTGAAGAGGAAGTAAATTTAATTGCACAAGTTAAAACAGATTGCAATGTCAAATGTTGACTGTGTATTTCTTAGAAATATTACTAAAAATTATCTATCTATCTCAGTGCTGCAGTCTGAGGCTGCAATCCTATCTACATTTCCCTGGGAGTAAGTTCCACTGAGCACAGTAGGACTTAACTTCTGAGTTGGCATATATAGGATTGTACTGCAAAGCTGCATTCCTATACTTATCTACCTGGGAGTGAGTCCTGTTGAGCTCAATAGGACTTAATGAGTAGACCAGCATAGGACTGCAGTGCAAAAAAGTTTAAAACAAAGTTGAAAAGCTCTATGGATCAAGAGGGAGTTTCTGAAAAAGTAAGAATACAGTGTGCCCTCTGCTGATGTGATCTCAGCACACATGAAAGTGAGGTGAAGTCTCATGTCCAACTATCATCAGTGGACTTAGAATCATAGAGTCGGAAGAGACTGCAATGGCCATCGAGTCCAACCCCCTGCCATGCAGGAACACACACTCAGAGCACCCTCCAGCAAATGGCCATTCAGCCTCTGTTTCAAAACCTCCAAAGAAGGTGACTCCACCACACTCCAAGGGAGCAGAGTCTACTGTTGAATGGCTCTTACCATCAGGAAGTTCTTCCTGATGTTTAGGTGAAATCTCTTGTAGCTTGAATCCATTGCTCCATGTCCTAGTCTCTGGAGCATGGCATCCTTTCAAATATTTAAACATGGCTTAACCTTCTCTTTTGCAGGCTAGACATACCTAGCTCCCTAAGCTGCTCCTCATAGGGCATGGTTTCCAAGCATTCTACCATCTTGGTTGCTCTCCTCTGGACATGTTCCAGCTTGTCAGTATCCTTGAACTGTGGTGGCCAGAACTGGACACAGTATTCCAGGTGACCAAAGCAGAATAGAGCGGTATTATTACTTGCCTAGATCGCAACCCTATACTTCCTGCTGGGGGTGTGCACACGTTGCATCCATTGATGGTAATGGGATGGAGCATTCATGTTTTTTGTTTTATGCAAGAGTTCCTGGAATGGAACCCCTCACATATACAGAGGGCGGACTGTATGTATTTCACTGTTGTACTCAAGAATTTGCATTTAAGCTTGATTTTGGCTCTTTGAAATAAAATCATCTTGTAACTATTTCCCATCACTTACATTTTCTTCCAAAGTAGCACAGTTGTCTCTCAGTTCACGATTCTCATCCTTGGAGCAATTTGTCTTCTTGATTTCGAAATCTATTCGATACATTATTCCAGACACAACCTGAAATCCAAGCAGTAACGTTACTAGCCACCACTTTAAATTTTTGTTATAAAAGATTCAGAATAACTTCAACAATGTAAAATGACATATGTCCTGTCTCACATTCGCTCGTGACCCTGGAAGGAAGGGGGCAGGTATATCTGTTGTGTGTGTCAACTTTTATGATAGCACATGACTTGCTTTGTGGCTGTTTTGTTCTATCAGCCTTGTTCTGCCACCTCTGTGACTGTGTGTTGCTTTTCCCCAGAGCCTGGGAAGGTCTGGAGTACAACATCCAAAATCCCACAGATGGTATAGTAGTGCCTGTGCTGACCAGAGAATTCTGGGATTTTAGTATTTTAAAAAAGTAACATTCTCAAACTCTGGACTAGGAAGCCCATCACCCACAGCCAGTACTGGCATAGTACTCCCAAAAATACTGTGTTTGAGCTCTGGTTTGCACACATGCAAGGGCCATAATCAACTTCAGATGACTATTTGCATGAGCAGGAGTGCTGGGCATCGTAGTCCAACAATATCTGGAGGAATGTGTTTATTCCTCTCATAACATCAGTTGAAAAGCAGTTTCAAAGCCCCAGCTGTCTCTTCTTCGGTTTCTTTATCTTTAAACAGCACTTGAACGTCAGCTAGAGGAAAGGTGATCTCGACGTGTTGTTGGACTGCAACTCCCATTATTTATCACTATTGTTTATGCTGATAATGGCTGATGGGAATTGCAGTTTGACAGCGTCTGGGGAACCAAATGTCGCTCTACCCCTGAAGCAGAGGATACCTTCAAAAAGAGGAATGTCCTGCAAGATGTCTTTAAATAGAAGACTGGCCTCTAAAACACAACACTTGACCACAATAGGCAGGCTGAAGCAAACCAAAACTGGAGAAATGTAATAAGCGCAACCAAAAATGTGTCTCAAATTAAAAAAAATCTCAGTGTTTCAGAGATGCCTCGTTTTTTGCAAGGGCATGCCCCAAATAATCAAACATTTAACACTGTGCCATAATCTCTTCTTAACTTCTCTTCTCTTGCATTTATAATATTAAAACCAGACAGGTTTACCATCTACTTAATGCTAAACATGTTCATGCACAGAAACACAGGGTCAAATCTTAACAGCTCAAAATCCTAAAATCATTACCTCCCATATTGATCTACTAAGGTCTCTTTTTTTTCCCTGGACATCTGTTTATTTATTAAGTCCATTTTTGCTATACAGTGTGCATATCTTACTACACACCTGCTTCAGTGTTATACATCTTTGCATTCTAGCCAGATAGAAAAACGTTAGTTGTCTCTTGAACATTCCACGGTTTTAGCACGTTGATTCTACTTTGATTGCTGCCAGTCTGTCCTGTGGAATACTGGGATTTATAGTTCTGTGAGATATGTGGAATTTTCTGCTACGGAGCTCTAGTGCCTCACTAAAATATAAATCCTAGGATCCCATAGCATATTGCTGGGTCTGTTAAAGTAGTATCAAAGTGGTTTAATTTTGTAAATTGGATACCCATATTTGCCGGTGTATAACATACACCTGTGTATAAGACACACCCCATTTATACACTGGCAAATACTGTCTGCAAGCATATAAGAGACACTGGCATATGAGATGCACCCCATTTTCAGACAGTTTTTTTGGGGGGGGGAGTGAGTCTTATACATCAGCAACTATAGTATATCCTAAGATTAGTGAAAAAGATCTTTTTCTATAGTGCCATGCTTCTGAATTTTGTGGGTTGGAGGGACACATCTTATTTGCAGGACACATATCACTCAGCCTTGTTTTACAAGACTATATAAATGTTGCATTTTCTTATTTAAAGCCAGGGTGGGGATTAGCGAGACATAATCTGGAAGGGCTCCCTTTCAGGTTGGAATGGAAATGGGAATGGAAACCTTGGGTTTTTCACAAACACACTTTTGGAACTCACTCAGGAGACAGTATGACGTGGAGGAGCAATATGGATGTCTTGTCAATGAAAATTATTGGTCCTCTGGCATCATGTCTGTGATAGTCAAATGGATTTGGCAACGAATTCAGATCCCTGAACAGCTTGGGAGCTCAATATCTGACACACTGCCATTTCCTTGGAGGTCCAATCAGTGCCAATGTAGTAAAGCTTTCTATCCTAACTGTTCCTTACAACATGTATACATACATGACTTTAAGCACCTTTGACCTTTTAAGCTGTGTTGAATTGTTTGACATATGTTTAATCTGTTTAAATTATATTGTTTCATATTTTTTTTGCAAAGTGTTTAAGTTGATTTTACATGTAGGCCCACCTAACCTGCCATGATATCGGGTGGCATATACATCTAATATATAAAAGTCAAAGTTTGTGAGTTTGTCTGTGTCAGGCACGTGAAGACCTCATATGATTGGGTATGTCATGCGAGAAGACCTCATAGGATTGGCTGCCTGTGAAGATTCTATGGAATCCTGGGATTTGCAGTTTAGGGAGGGGTCTCTAGAATTCTCAGGCAGAGAGGTCTTGGGCCTCAGTCTACTGGGTCTGTCTTGAATAGGCCTCCTTGCTGCTATGGACATGAGGCTTAGCAGCAAGGAGGAGGAGGACATTGTATGCCCTCAGAAACCAAACCTCTTTATGTTAACAACTCTGAATACAGATTGGATTGGGGAATATGGGGGAAAGTTACAGGTACTGGACAACACAGTTTGGGGAATTAGAGACACAGGGTATCAAATCTGTGTAGTTCAACCTCATCTAATTCTTAAAGTAAGGTAAGGTAATTCCTAAGGTATTTCTAACAAGTGTTACCTATGAGAAAATAAAATCCTGGGCAATGCCAGGTAAATACACTAGTATTTTAATAAAGAAGATAAAATAGGAACATTCATGTTAAACAGTATCCCTCTGTGAACCTGATTTTCTTAACTAAATTGAAATAGAACAGTAGAGGTAGAGTTCAGACCTGAACTGTAGCTTTTGTTACATTGGTAATTCTGTATAAGAATTCATCACTGCTGTCTGTGTTATACTTTTCCAGAATAACTTGCAGTAGTTCCTTCAGCTGTGGACTGTCAGGTGGAATTGTCCGGGGGCAGCCAGGACAATTTTTGTCTGTGGTAAGAAAAATCAGAAATATTAGATTTTATCAGCACTCAAGGACTGCATAATTTATGGCCTGTCTTGAGTCTTATGTTATTTTTGCTACTTAGATCTTCTTCCTTAGACAAATTTCAGTTGTTTTAAAACCCATTTTATCAAAGCCTTGTTCTCTAAGCTATTTGGAGAGCCATTTCTCTGACGATCTTGTTAATGTAGTTTTCTTTTGTCACTCCATGGACACTGCTGTGCGCACACAAAGTCTTTCGTGCTGGGATGATTTACTGTGTCCTACGACAGATCATTCTTGATGTAGTAACTAATCTGGATGGATTACAACTCTTTGATTTCCAATGTCTGTCTTGCATTAAGAAAACTGGGGCTGCATTCTGTAATGCTGCCACTAGGTGCCGGTATTTCTTATTTGTCTCTTTGTTGTTGTTAACTGCCATCAAGTTGACTTCAATTTAGGGCAACGCTATGAATGAGAGACCAAGTCACCTTGTTAAAATTAATCCTATAATACTGTATTCTGGACAGATAAAAGAAAAAGTGTTATCCATTTTTCCTGGGTTTGAAGGTGATGTATATTAAGTACAGATGCCTGCACCTAATCCCATGGAACTGACCACAGTTAGATGTTTGGGTGCAGTCAAAAGGAGGTTACGAAAGTAACAGCTTTTCCTTATTTATTTCCAGCATCCATTTTTCAGAAATATGTGCATATGTGTGTGTATGTGTCTTCGAGTTGTCTGTCGGCTTACAGCGACATCATACATTTCATAGCCCCCCCCACCCCCCGCCCCCCCTTCAGCAGGGAACACTCAGAGATGGTTTCGCCAGTTCCTTTCGGATCTTTATTCTGAAAGATAGCCTACAGCACTTGGTATTCATTGATGGTCTCCCATCCAAGAACAAACCAGAGCTGAGTCTGCTTAGCTTCCAAGATCAGACAAGATAGGCTGCCTTTAGGGTATTCAGGCAGCTTTTCAGAAATATACAGCCTCTATGAAAAACAAATTCCATTTAGCTACCATGAATTACATCTGTTCCTAGACTACTCCTCTAGGACTCATACAATCATTCTAAGGCAGACTTTTTCAACCTAACATGTGTTGGAATGAAAGCTTGGACTTGAATTTTTTTGGACTGTAGCTCCCAGGACCTCCACTTACCATGGCCAGTGGTTGTGTTATCTGAGAGATCCTGGGAGGTGTAGTCAATAAGTAGCATTTCTAAGCTCATGAGCACTGTGACCAATAGCTATGCTGTCTGGAAATGATAGGACAAACAGTCTGCATATCTGGAGGGTGCCAGGCTGGAGAAAGATGTACTAAAGCAAGGTTGGCTAGCCAAAGAGTGTTGGACTTCAACTTCCATCATCCCCAATGACCATATTCAATGGTTGGGGTGATGGCTATTGTTGTTCCCAAACATCTGGAGTGCCTCAGGCCAATTCTAAGACTTTCTAAGATACTAGAGAAAAAAGACCCACCATCCCTTAGGAGACCTCCAAATTGAGTACATGAGTGTGAATTTGCCAGGGAACTCTCAGTGTTTGAGTCAAAGGAGTGGCAATCACAAACCTTCAAGTTGGCACTCTTGTTCCACATTCACAATTGTGTCTCTAAAGTCCACATAGCTTTCGACATGACAGGTGCCTATGTGCTGGAGGAGGACAAAAAAGGTGGGGAAAGGAAAGATGATAAGAGCGTTAAATCGCAAGCACAAAAACAAACACTATCTTGGTATTTGGTCTCAAACTTTGAGTGGTCTCTTTCATACTACACAATCATAGGACTTTGCTGCCATGGCTCAGCTTTGTAGGGCCATGTGATCTGCGGCAGAGAGCTGTAGTGCCTCATTAAACTTTAAACTTTAAATTCTACGATTCTGTAGGATACAGCCATGATATTTAAAGTGATATCAAAATGCTGTTAAGTGTGTAGTGTGAACAGTATCTTACAGAGATAAAGTTTTGGATTTGTTTTTAATATATTGCAGCTTTGATAATCCCTCAGCCAGCATGACAAATATCAGTAAATGAAGATGGAAAAGCATGGTGTAATTTCTTTCATAGGCACAGAATAAATATTTTATTATAAGTAGAAAACAGTCTAAGAGCCATTGTGATGTAATGGTCTGAGCACTGGACTGTGACCCTAGAGATCAGGGTTTGAATCTTTGCTTGTCCATGGAAACCCACTGGATGACCTTAGGCAAGGCACACTCTCTCAGCCTCAGAGGAAGGCAAAGGCAAATCTCCTATGAACAAATGTTGCCAAGAAAACCCTGTGATAGAGTTGCTTTAGGATTGCCATAAGCTGGAAACAACTTGAGGGTACACAACACCAACAAAAATAAGAGCACACTTTCCTTTAACTAACTTTCAACTATTTGACTTTTCATCAAAATGTACATGCCAAGCAAGTCATTTATGCCAGGATGTCTGTGCTTCCACCCCATTATTATTTCTTACTCCCAGTTAAGGTAATGATGAATGTTTATACTTTTTATATTTCCATTCCTTCTCACTTCACTAATTACATCTTCCCACTGCAAGCATGTCTGTAAATATCAGCCAACTGAGGCAACTCCCCATGGATCTGCGGAAGCCAGCTACAGTCCACAAAAGCTTATGCCAAGTAAATCTTCTTGGTCTTTAAGGGTAGATGCTAGAGCTTGTTATTTTTGCTGCAGAAGACTAACACAGCTACCTCCTTGAAAACTTTAAAAGGTATTACTTTGTGTAAGGAAAAAAAAATATTGGCCCTAACCACTAATGGGAAGAAGGGAAAGTTGAGATGTGCAAAGGAAGAGCAAGCAAATCTGATGTTTTCTTAACACCAAGTTTTTTCTCACAGTGCATTAGCTGGTAAATTCCAGGTAAGCCTGGCTGAGATATATATCTGACTGTTTGCCTGTGTGATGTGTGTGATATTTCCACTTGAAGCTTCCCTCTCACTAACTGCATTGCAGATACATACTGTACAGGATTACTGAACATCTTTTTAATGGAAATCTCTGTCTGGAGTTAAACTGCTCGCTGTCTTTTTATTTCTTTTGGCAACCATGCCAATGTATCTCTCTCTGTTAAGAGGAAAAGTAGGACTTATTAGATTGCTGTTTCCTGAAGTGCTCTTGGCTGCGCATCAAACACTCCCTGGAGCAAACTGCTGTAATCCAGTAGTTAGACAGGAGTTCTGCTCTCACCTCTGGCCTGATGTTGTTGTAACCTTGGTCAAATCCTTCTTGCCACTCCTGAATCTCTCCTCCTCAGTTTTTCTTTTTTCTTTTTTTTTTAATAATAATGATGTATAAGTATACATAAGTATCTGTACATATATAACAATATTCGGTATAAATATAAGATATATAGTAATATATAATAGTATTTATATATATAATATTTTGTAATATATATCTCTCCAAATGTACATTGTACTCTTATAGAAAATTCAAGTCATATCCGTCTTTCTTCATACCTTATTTCATATCATGTTTGCTTTATATTCCACTTCCTAACTTTCCTAGAGTTAATTCTTAATAGTCCTGTATATGTTACTCTTTCAATACCCCTGTCTTAACTTTGCGTGCCTTCTCATAATTCTGTCATCCTATATCTTATGTTTTCTTTTAATGACTGAACTTTAAATCTTGTTTTCCTGCGTTCTTCTTATGTTGAGAGAAAAAACTTCTCTACTTGTCTCCATTCTGTATCATTTATTTCTTGATTTTTTCCTTGTATCATCGAGGTTAATTTGTCCATTTCCCTGTATTCCAAAACCTTTATTTTCCATTCTTCTATTTGTGGAACCTGATCATTTTTCCAGTCCTCCTCAGTTTTTCCAAGCGATGAAATGGGAATAACAGTGGTTTACTTCACAGGGTATCCAGAACAACAAATGTCAGGGCTGGTATCCTGATAGTGACTTACAGAAGTACCTTTTTGGACAGATTGCAGAGAACCGTTCTGTCCTTTTGCTCTATCAAAAACCTCACTTATGTGGCAGCTGTCAACCTTGGGAAGGCTGCTGCTGCTCTTTACCATAGGGAAATGTGGGGGCAGGAAGAATCATACCCTATGAGGAATGGCTTAGGGAGCTGGGTATGTTTAGCCTGGAGAAGAGAAGGTTAAGAGGCAACATGATAGCTACGTTTAAATATTTGATGGGACGTTGTATGGAAGATGGAGCAAGCATGTTTTCTGCTGCTCTAGACACTAGGACACAGAGCAATGGCTTCAAACTTCAGGAAAAGAGATTCCATCTAAACATTGTGAAAAACTTCCTGATCTGTTTGACAGTGGAAGACACGTGGCATTCCTGCATGGCAGGGGCTTGGATTCAATGGCTCTTGTGGTCTCTTCCAGCTCTATGATTCCGTGAGTCAGTTCAGGCCAAGAAGATCTGATTTCTCTGAGCTTCTGGGAGAAGGAAAAGGCCGGCGCATTTTGTTTGAGAGAGCACCCTCATTTTCTTCCCTCCTCACCAAGTTCAGACAAGCTGCTTCTCCATGGTGTGAACTGCTTTCTCCTTCCTCCTCCCAGAAAACAACTGCAGCAGAGGCTTGACAGTTGCCAGACAGTGCCGGATGCAGAACTGTGTTTGTGTGTGGAGGAGCTACACACATGTATAGAATCTTGCCGGAAGAGTTTTATACAGTTAAGGGTACTTTTGTACAGGTAAGGAAGAGTTTTATACAGTTGAGGGTACTTTTGTAGCCAGGCCCAGTGTTGCAGGGGAGTCAAGGCTTGTAGGGTCTAAGTACCATGATTTTTTTATTAGCTGGGATAACAGTGTCACTCACTAAGCTTCTCAGATATTCTGAGTCCCTTTAAGCTTAGCTGCAATGTTCAAGAGCAGCTGGAAGGAAAATTGATTTTCCCCAGCAACAAGGTGTAGTTTTCATCTGTCCCTGTTGTAATGCAAGAAGGTGATGATGACTACGGGGGAACTGAAATGCCATGGAAGATGTGTGCTCTCCTGTAATCAACACTGTTGTACTATTTCTTTTGTCAGAAAAAGTAAAATAGCGCAGTCGTACTCCTTGAGTCCAGCAGTGTCAGTGCGGCTTATGGGAAGCCCACAGGCACTGTGACAGAGGATTCCTATTTTCAATTTCAACTCCAAAATAAAAATCTCATGACCTTAATCTTTGCTTCTGCTGTATAACCCCTGGGATAGACTGTTATCATGTCATTTGCTTATTCCTTAACTTTACATTTCACCTTTCCTCCTCCTTGTAAGGTAGGTTGGGCTGAAAGGGAGACAGGGGAGTGGCTGATCCAAACTCCCTCCACAAACCTTATAGCTGAATGTTGATTTGGATCCTACTCTGTGTCAGAGGTGGAAAGCCATTCACCCTCTAGTAGTTGGGACTTCAATTCTCATAAACCCTTGCCAGCACAACCAACAGGGATTGGGAGTTGTAAGCTGGAGGGTCAGATGTTCCCAACCCCCTGGTCTATACGGAGCTACCCTTGAAGGAGGTTGTGAAATTGTACAGTCAGCCTTCCACATTTGCGGGTTTCACTTTTGCGGATTTGATTATTCACGGATTATTTGCTGTCACCTCTGCTGCCTCCCTATGCCATTTTTAATAGGGACTGCAAGCCTCGTGAGACTGAGGCCATTTTTTTACTAGACTGTGATAGCACTATTATTCCACGTTCAACATCCTATGGAATCCTGGGGTTTGCAGTTTTGGGAGGGGCCAGAAGCCCCTCCTGTAACTGCAAACCCCGGGATTCCATAGGATGTTGAACGTGGAACAATAGCACTATCACAGTCTAGTGCAGAAATGGCCTGAGAAACTGTGAATGAAGCTTGTAAGCCCCTACTGAAAATGGTGTGGGGCAGCAGTGGAGGTGGCAGTAAACCCCACCAGCTCCCCACTTCTGTCTTTTGAAGGAACACTGATGCCTCAGAGGAATCCATTGTGGGTTGAACATGGTGATCATACTTTTTTTGTGTGTTAAATATAGTTTAGAAGGGCCTAGAGTTATTCATGGTTTTTTCGCTTTCACAGGGGTCCTGTGCCCCTAACCCTAGTGAATGTGGAGGGAGGACTGTAGTCTCTAGGGAACTAGAAGTTGGAAAAGTTACTGTGTTGTGCTGGTTGGGACTGCCTGGCAATTGTATTCAAAAAAGTAACTTTTCCAGGCTCTACAAAGAACTATCAATGTGAGTGACCTCTCTTTTGTTCAACCCCTTTGGCTTACCTGCCGCCAAAGAAATAAAACTGCCCTGTATTTCTTTCTTCAGTTGTAAATACTTATCTGCCTGGTCTCTTTCAGACTTATTCACTCAGTTCTGTGAATAATGCATACTGAAGGAGGTGCTTTTTTAAAAAAAAAGGCAAATCCATTCTCCTTCTATCATTTATTCTTCTATTGTTAAATATGCTTTTGGGGATCTTAGCAGTTTGAGGACTATTTTGCACACAGTTCTGGAGTTGGTGTCCACCTATATTGTCAGGAGTTTGCAGAGGTCATGCTGGCTGGCACTGGCAGGAACTGAAGTCTAAATCATTTGGAAGGCACAGGATTGTGGGTGGGGGATGAGCAAAAGTGACAGGCTGCAATAACTCTCCTCACTAGGCAACAGGAGGTGTGCATAAATAAGATATGTGTGTGGATGGCAGGAAGTCATTGTTTGCTGGAATTGATTATGAAAAGCAGGTAGAGATAACCAACGTTTTTTTTCTTTGTGCATGAAAAGCTTTATGCAAGAAATCCCAAGAGAATTGTATAGTCTTCCTGTCGTTGAACTGAAATTTCCAGCAGCCACAGCCAGCATAGCCAATGATTAGGAGTGGTAGGAGTTTCAGTCCAAAAAGATCCGGAAGACTATGCAATCTCCACTCTTGAAATATGGGGTGCTCTTATATGGAACTGGAAAATATTGGAGTGCTATGGCTGTGACTCTTGAATTATGTCTAGCTAAGGATGGGTAAGCCTGTGTTGTATTGGTTTTAAGCACTGGGCTATGATTCTGGAACCAGAGGGCTAATCCATCCCTGTTTGGCCATGGAAACCCCCTGGGTGATCTTGGGCAAGTACCACTCACTTGGCCTTAGGGGAAGGCAAAGGCAAACTGCCTCTGAACATAACTTGCTAAGAAAAGACGTGAAGTGTCAATATGTGTAAAGAGGATCACTTACACCTGTTGGTTTGCATTCAGGAGTCAGACCTAGAAAATCAGCTTTGGAACAATTGGTTTCTGTTATCCAATAGTCAAATTTGTATTTCCATCCAGCAACCACCTAGAGGAAATATTTAGAAGAGGATGCAAGTGAGTTACTAAAATACCTGTCTTTTTGTGGACTGTGTACAAGTGTATAACAGGTATGTAGCAATGGAAGGGAGGAAGAAATGAAATCATTGCCCTCCCAAACAAGAATTCTGCCCCTTTACTGAAATTATCCTTCACTCCCCAAATTTCTTGCATTGCAGTAAGTCCCAGCTTCAGCTGAGCATTTAGAAATAGAGTGTAGGCATCCAAAGAAAAGGGACTGGTGATGTTAACTGCAAAAAAAGCAGATATAAGAGTTCTAGGTGTGAATGATCTTCAGCATCGCACTCTCTGCGGTGCTATGCTACAGCTTTGCCATAGAGCAGAAAATGATGTGTGTGTAGAACAGATGGCATCACTGCCACCATCAGCAAGGATAGTTGAACTTTGATGTGTGGCTGATCTGAGAAGTAGAAAATGTGGAGCAGTGAGAGGAAAGAGTTTACTCCCTTTCTCTGCAGCCAGAATACCCTTCTTTTGCAAACCAGGTCTTTACCCTAAAGGACCTGCCTCTGCGGTATGAATATGGTTAATAGTCGCAAGAGGTCTACAAACCTGACGTGTAGCTGTTATTACTCCTACAGCATCAAAAAGCCGTGGCTGATCACTTTCATTATTATACTGCTGTACAGCCTGTTTCAAAATGGGGACGAGCTCCTTGCTCTTGCGGCTTATGCTGTGCCAGCAGCCCAGGCATCCAGCATGGGACCGGGTCACCTTTTCCGAGGCTGAAAAATAAGCGAATGTAAAACAATATGCCAGAGCTGGCAAGAAACACCGCTTCAGCGTCACTGTTCAATGTGCAAACAGGTAAGCTTTACTGTTAGAGCTGTTTTTGATGGCAGACAGTTATTTGGGGGTGGGGTGGGGAATAAGCAGCTGGGAATTAATCGGCAAAATAGTGCTAGAAAACATGTGACACTATCCTCAAGTATCAGGGTCCCAATTCAACAGCAACAGGCAGGATTGCTTGTATACAGCTGCTCTTAAGAAGCCTTCAAAGAGATAGGATGTCCCAAACTACGGCTGCCATAATCACTCACCATTGGATATGCTGGCTAGGGCTAATGGGATATCAGGTCCAAAATCATCTGGAAGGTTGGAGCTCTTCACTCTTTTACAGTTAGAGTCTACCATTACAGTCCTAACAGGTAATATGTATCTTATGGAAGAGTGAATAATGGGTTACTGGAGGAATGAGGTGGAAGATCCGGTAGGTATAAGCCCTGTCAATCAGGGATGGGCGGCATGTGGTTCAGATGTTGGACGGCAGCTCCTGTAAGCCTTAGCTAGGATAACTAGCAGTAAGAAGGAATGAGAATTGTAGCCCAACAACATCTGGAAGAATATATATTGCTCGTGCATGGAGTTCGTGCATGAATGCACTATTGCTGGGTGTGAAGTTGGCTATTGTACTAAGGATTTCCCCATGTGCTTTTGTAATAGTCATCAAACTACTATGACACACATTCCTGACCGTGTGAATTAATTAACTTCATGTCTCTCACGGCAGGAAATACCATTCATTAGGACTGGAGGGGTAGTGAAAAGTTGCCCATGGTTTTAGCTTTCTCTAAGTACCACAAGGAGCTTCCTAGGGTTTGGAATCAGAGATACGTTTCTCCAAATACCATAAGGAACTTCCCAGGGTTACATTTTCCAGTGGCGCCCAGTTAATTTTAGACTCCAGAAACAATCTTAGAGAGGATCCCTGTGGAAAATGCACCCTGGCCATTTAATGCTAGACAGTGACATCTAGGTGTCACCATTGCCTTATATGTATGCCTGAAACCAAGCGTGGAAGACTTGCTGAGAGATGAAATAAAACTGGACATTTATGAAAGAAGTATAACTGAGGTGCTTTTGAGTTGTGCCATGTTCTTGGTAATCTGGGAGGCATTTGTCCAGACGTAATAACATAACTTGCTACAGCACTAGCCCAAGATTTATGCATTTCCACTGGCAGCTCTGAGACGAGTGCGTAATAAAGTCACCAAAGGATATTGCAGATCCTCATATGTGATGTACTGTATATATTACTCATGTAAAAGTCTAGAAATTTTAGTCAACCCCCCCAACAAAAACTGAGTCATCTTATCCACAGGTCAATGTAAGTGCTGTACCGTAACTCTTATTAAAAAAAGGGACCCTTCCTGTTCTCTAAGTAGAGTGGCGAAAGGTGAGAGCTTAGTCTGTTAAAAGAGGACCAAAAAGAAGCACCAACCTCACTACTCGCTTGGTGCTCCTTCATGGAGAAGGGTCAAAGATCTGCCACCACAGCCATTTTCCTGCTCAGGCGTTCAAAAAGGCCAGAAGTGGCACCATGGTGGAATGCATAGAGGAAGGGGTAATTTTTTTTAATGAGAGTTAATATTGTAACCCCCCCCATCCCTTTCTCTGAGAGGTTTGGCAAAAGGCCTTTTTGAATACTGAAGTGGGAAAATGGCAGCAACCAGCAGTAGCCGAGGTGTTTTTCCCTCTTGATGGAATGACCCTCGACTTATCCACGGGTGATATGGAAAACCTGCCCTCAACTTATACATGAGGTTGACATATATACAAGTATTTATGGTATATTAATCATTCAAGAGCTGCACTCCCATCTGATTGGTGTCCACCGGTAGCACAAATGATAAGATATGGTTGAGAGATGGGCCGTTGATACCTTTGGTAGAAGACGATATTGTTTTAATTACTATTGTTTGTTTAATGTGTGTTTTAACTTTTGTGTGCTATAGTTTTAACTATGTTCTTTTTGAATTATTGTAAGCCACTTTGAGTCCTTTTGAGGAGAAAAGCAGGGTAATAGTGGTAGTAGTAGTAGTAGTAGTAGTAGTAGTAGTAATAATAATAATAATAATAATAATAATAATAATAATAATATAAATAAAAAATGTGCTTGCCTATGGCAGGAGTGAGAAACTGCAGTGGAGTTGGGGGCAAATTTTCTCACCCTGAGATCTTCTAGGGCAGCAGTGGGAAACAGTTGGGATTAGAGAACTACATTGGCCCTCCAAAATTGCCTGAAGGGTTATACTCTACTACACTGCAACCCCTGAAAAAACTGAATTATTTTTGTCCCCAGATGCTCCCTCAGCCCACTAGGACAATCTTGCCACATATTCAGCCCTTTCTGGGCCATTTTAGGACTAATAGAAGCATTTAAAAAAAATAATAACAGGAAATGACCTGAAAGTACTGGGTCACTTTCTGTAGGAAAAAAAGGGTCTCCTGGATCTCTGGCTGGCTCCTCCCTAAACTGAAAACCCCAGGATTCCATAGGATGTTGAAAATGGAATCGTAGCGCTATAACAGTCTCGTGTGGAAATGGTCAATGTTGCCCTGGGTGTTGGTGTTCTTTAAAATGAAGGGTTGATATTGAGAGTTTGAAATAAATCCACACATGTTGTACTTGGAATTCCTTCCCACTGCATGGGAAATGAATGACAGATGCATGCAACAGGGTGCAAATTGATATTTTCATTACCGCTGCAGTCCCATGCACACTTACTAGGATGTTCCACCGAGATTAGTGGGACTAAATTCTCAGTAAGTATCTTCATGCAGAGTTACATTGGAGTTAAAGGAGGAGGGATAGCCACATGTTTTCCCACTGATTACTGCTCCATGTGCTCCACGCCCACCAACATTTCACAGTTGAAAACTGGGATGTATGCAACCAAGCCATATTGGAGTGTGGTCAAAATGGCAAAAATTGTAAATGAAGAGGAACACATAAGCTAGGAGAGGCTGTAGCCCTCTGCTTTTGCCTGAGACTACTAGGAAAGGCAAGATTCCTCCTCCCCTCCCCTCCCTGCTGAGTTAATTGTGGGCATATTAGCTTTGCAGTTTGAACTCAGTTTTGCAGCAACTAAAGTAAGCTGAGGACAAAGGAGGAAGTGGGAGGAGGAGAGAGAAACTGGGACATTTGGGTCCCATACTGGGAGAAAGATGGGATAAAAATAAAATAATTAAAAGCAGCTGAAAAAGTGGGATGGCAGAGGAATAATCAGGATTGTCCCTGCCAGATCAGAACAGTTGGAGGGTATGCTGCTCAGGACCCAGATTCACTTATAGGATTAGTTTGCTGCTCTTCTAAAAGAAAAACATCCTGAGTTGATTTGACCTTCTAAATCCTGGGGCAGTGTTAGGTAACTGTGGAAGGCTGTGGCTGCATTAGTCCCCTAGGAGAACTTGGAGCGCCGTACCTGCTCCCATAAAACAAAAATAAAATTACTTTTTTGCCCCCACCCCAAATGCCTCTAGGTGTTACGGAGGCATTTTCACAATGTTTGGGGGTTCAAAAATGGCCTTTCATGGACTTAATTTGTCCCGGGGTCCCACAAAATATAGTGGAAATGCATCCCATGTTCTCTAGTGTACATTTGGGAACATTGCGGGCAAATTTTATTTATTTATTTTGAAAAAAATTGCATTGTATTTGACCCCTGGGGGCCGCAGGAGGCATCAAATCGTGATGGAAATGCCCTGCGCACACCGTAGAGTACTTTTAAAGGCGTTCTGCAGCAATTAATTTTTTTGGCAAAAAAATATTTTTGACACATGAGGGACACAAAAATGGCCTTCCACAGTGGAGTGTGCTGCCTCGGAGTGCGGCGGAGTCTCCTTCTTTGGAGGTTTTTAAGCAGAGGCTGGATGCCCATCTGTCGGGAGTGCCTTGATGTGGGTTCCTGCATGGCAGTGGGTTGGACTGGATGGCCCCTGGAGTCTCTTCCAATTCTATGATTCTATGGCCATTTCTGCACTAGACTGTTATAGCGCTATCATTCCACTTTCAACATCCTGTGGAATCCTGCGGTTTGCAGTTCAGGGAGGGGCCGGCTGGCCCCTCCCTGAACTGCAAACCCCAGGATTCCATAGGATGTTGAAAGTGGAATGATACCGCTATAACAGTCTAGTGCGGAAATGGCCTATGACTACACTTTGCCCATCCCTGTAGTAGCGTGCTTGGAGACTAATAGTCAATACACATTATTCTCTCCTTTTCCCTTTTGTTTCTTCCCAGTTTTTAAGACTGTAGGCAGTAGGTCTGCTTGTGTTATCCTTTGGCAAAAGAATTCATATATTTGAGATCTTATGCAACAGATCTTCATAATCTTCTGCTGCTCCCAGTACTATCAGTCCTTAACGAACCCTCTCCCCTATTAGGTCAGTGTGTTCTGGGGAGGGTCAGGATCTTCTTGGCCTTTAGTCAAGTTTTCTTACTAGTCCGATTTATACTTCTGCTAGGCCAGATCAGTCCAAGAAGACATTTTGGGCACAGTCTGGCCTTCCATCTTCTAACATATAAAAGTCAGTGTTTGTGAGTTTCTCTGTGTCAGGCGGGTGAAGACCTCGTGTGATTGGCTGTGTCAGGCGAGAAGACCTCGTGTGATTGGCTTCCTGTGAAGATTCTGTGGAATCCTGGGCTTTGCAGTTTAGGGAGGGGTCTTTAGAATTCTCAGCGAGAGAGCTCCTGGGCCTCAGGCTGGTTGCTATAGAGATGAGGCCTAGCAGCAAGGAGGAGGAGGATAGTGTATTCCCTCAGAAACCGAACCTTTGTATGCTGACAACTCTGAATACAGATTGGATTGGGGAATGTGGGGAAAAGTTACAGGTAGTGGACAACACAGTTTGGGGAGTTAGAGACATAGGATCTCAAATCTGTGTATTTCGACCTCACCTAATTCCCAAAGCAAGGTAAGGTAATTCCTAAGGTATTTCTAACAAGTGTTACCTGTGAGAAAATAAAATCCTGGGCAACGCCAGGTAGATATGCTAGTGTCCATTGTTCCAATTCAATCCCTGGCCTACCGTTCGTTGATACTTCTTCTCTATGGTCTGCTTTCCTAGTTACCTGACAAAGCTGTGCCCTCCACAACTGTGGGTTCCACTTTCATAGATTTTATTATTTGCGAGTTTCTCCAACTCCTGCCCCTTCCCCCAGACACTTATTTTCTGGGGGAATTTTCCCTCTCTGTGGCTCTGCTCCAGCCACACAGTCCTTTAAAAACCTGCCTCTGGTCCTCTTCCTCCTCTGTCAGCTGCTGGCCGACCGGCTAAGGATGGCTTGCAGCCTGATTTCTCAGCACCGTAAACTCTGTCCCGGTGACTCCTCAAGCATAGGGCCACCGCATCAACACACCCTTTCCTCTCCACTCCCTGACCTGGTTTGGACCCTGGGTGCCTGTTTTCTCCACCATGCCTCAGTCCCCTTCCCACAGACACAACACACGTTTTGGTATTTGTGATTTTTCCACTTTTGCAGGAGTCCTGTGCCCCTAACCCTAGGAAATATGGAAGGCCAACTGTAATATTGAATTGTTGGTGGGGGGAATAGCTTTTCCTTTGCATAGACTGAACAAATTGACGAAAAATCCCTTATTTTGGGTTGTAGGCTTTTTGTAAGGGCAGAAATGTGTGCATGCTATAATTTTATGAATGTGGGCAATATGTTAATTTTGCAGGGAAATACATGGCTAAGTTAACTGAAATCAATACTTTCATTTGGTATTTCAGCAGAACACAAACATCTTAATTTAGGCATACCTCGGTTAACAAAACCTCTGACAAGAGCAACAACAACAAAAAGCTCCTTTTTTACAAAGTCTTTTTATGCTGCCTCGAAGGGATGTTTTATGGCGACATTGGCTTTGGGAGAATGGGGAAGGAGGGCTGGAGAAACACAGACTTTCAGGTTTAAAAAATTAAAACAATTGTATAAAAAACATTAAAACAATTTAAAAAGTAGTTTCAACATAATTGTGGTTAAAGAAGAGAGCACATAGCAATGAAAGGATCTTCTGCAATTGCCAGATAACAGTCAATGGCTTAGGTAAAGAAAGAAGTCTTTGCTTGCCAGTGGAAAGAAGGCAGAGAGGGGCCACCCTTACCTACCGTGGGACAAAATTCCATAGCCTGGGAGCGGCCACCAAAAAGTTTCTCTCCCATGTCCTCAGCAAACATGTCCATGATGGTGGGGGGACTGAGAGAAAGCCTTCCCTCGAGATTTCTAAAACTTGGACAGGTTTATATGGGGAGATAGGAAGTGTGAAATAGTCTGGACCAAAGCTGGTTCTTGCAGCAATCTTTCCCAACCTGGTATCCTCTGGATGAGATGGATTACATTTCCCGATTTCCAGTTTGGCCATGCTGGCTGAAGATAGTAGGGAATGCAGTGCAAGGAGAGCACCTGGGTGGGAAAGTCTGCCTTACTTTTATTGGTATAAACTTTAAAAAATTCCTAGTGATTGCCTTACTATTTACTGAGCATTAATTTACAAGGCACATACCTGTGGTAATTCTGCATGTCTGGGAAACACTGGAATAGACTAGATTATCATCGGTGTGAATTTCGGCTGAACACTCGCCTGAGTCCTATAAGGAGAAACAAGCAAAAGGTTGGTAGACTTATCCTTTCTCTCCAGTAGGAATCCAGCTGCAAGTGGTTAAGAATGGTTTATATGCCTATCCAACTAACATTCATTACTAATAATTAGTATTTTAGTAGAAGGCATCTTGCTCACAACTGTTCTTTCCCCGCCCAATTTCAGTAATGGAGTTTTCTCGTTAAGAAAAAGAATAGAAGGAGGAGTGACAAAAACAAGAGACGGTTAGAGGTGGAGGGTAACATCCATGAAGATTCACTGCCTGAGGCAGAGCAATGGTGTAATAAAAGCCCTGTCTCAAATACCTTCTGCTGTTTTACTGCTCCTCCTGTTGGCGTTTGACTTTTAACATTTCATTTAGGGTGCATAGATGTCAAAGCCTGGCTCTGAGTCTCAGGGCTTGGACGCTTTTCTACGGTTCTCAGGATGAAAGGGAGGAATCTCTGAGTGAGAACGTTGCCTCGAAAAGTATGTGTTTATATACTTTTCTCATTACTTAGACTTGTTTTTTTTAAAAAAAATAAACATTGGAATGTGTACTGTGTGTAATGGTGGTTATGCTTGATATATCCTGCTTAATGACATTACCAGGGACTGTTCCTTGTAACATCACCAGGGCTTGTCTCTTGTGACATTACAGGGAGTCATCTCCAGGTCTCAGTTTTGACCCTGAAATCTTAGAGCCTGGGAAAGCCCTGACCTGGCAAGCTTAATTTTACTTTTTTTTTTTGCATGTGATTATAAGGATGGTACATCAACTTGAGGCAGTGTAGTGTAGTGGTTTGAACATTGGACTGTGAGTCTGGAGATCTGAGTTCAAATCCCTGTTTTGCCGTGGAAATCTACTGGGTAACCTTGGGCAAGTCACATTCTCTCAGCCTCAAAGACAAACCCCCTCTGAACAAATTCCACCAAGAAAACTCTATGATATGTTCACCTTAGAGTTGCCGTAAGTCAGAAGTGACTCAAAGGCACACAACTCAAGTGCCTTCATCAGGCAGAAGGTGTCCAAATTAAAAAATAGCCTTTGATAGCTGGACAAATATGGCTCTAAACTCTATCTTTTTTTTAATAATAGTGTTTTCATTGAAAATGTATCCAAGTATGACTTCTTTACACAAATAGATTTTCTGAGATCCTCTGGTTTCTTTGTAACAGGACTGGGCAAGTATTGGGCATCAAGGGCCACATTGCTTCTCCAAGGGACTTTGAAGGGTCTTGAAAATTGTCTAAAGTCCCTTCCCAGGCCATCTTCTGTTGAAATGAAGGCCTCTCCTGGGAATAAAACAGCACCGGAAAGAGGGCTCCAAAGCATGGCAAAATTGCTCCCTAGTGGGGCACTGGGGTGGATTTTGGGAGAGCATCTTTTCAGTACTGGGCTGCCAATTTGCTTCTGGTCTGAATTTAAGGTGCTGGTGATGACATTTAACACTCTAAACATCTCAGGGCCTTGATATTTGAAGGAGTGTCTCTCCCTATACATACCCACCCAAGAATTGAGGTCTGCAGGAGGGGCCCTCCTTTGTTCCCCACCTGTCGGGACAATCTAAAGTGAGAGGACACAGGAGAGGGACTTCTTTACTGTGGCACCCTGATTGTGAAATGGCCTCCCCTTGGAGGTCTGACTGGCACCAATTTTGCTTTCTTTCCAGTGCCGAGCCCAAATGTGGCCTGTTACGAAAACCTCTGGGGACTATTATATTTCAAAATATACACATACATAGTTTTACACTGTTCTTATTTTAAAAATAGTTCTAGCTATTGCTTTAAATGAGCTTGACTGCTGCTGTGTTTAATATGTTTGTGCCTTGTTCAAATTATTTATGGATTTAATTTGGAAGTGTTTTAAATTGTTTGTATTGCATGATGCCTGAGATCCTATGATAAAAGAGTGCTAAATAAGGGAAGGAAGGAAGGAAGGAAGGAAGGAAGGAAGGTAGGTAGGTAGGTAGGTAAAAACCAGTTCTTTGCCGGGGGTGGTGGAAAGCTTTAGGGATCACAAAAAAGGCCTTGTGACCACTCATTTCCCATCCCTGCTTTACACAAAAGATTAGTCTAATGCTGAAAGCAAATAGAAGCATCTATATATATATACCCATGCGCATATATATATATATATATATATATATATATATATATGGATCACTGCTGAACATGGAATTTAAAAGTAACAGAGTTTATCCATTTTTTGTGGTTTTTTTTTAAAAAATTAATGTTTACTGGGGAACAGTTTGCATCAATGCTACTCAGAGTGTTGGTCTTTGGACTGAGGCCAGTCCCTGGATGTTTAGCAGTCAGAAAGAAACACTTGTACCTAGTGGGCACAAATTTAGTATCGGTTCCTGACATGTTGGAGAACAATAATTCTCAATGCCCCAATTCAGCCTGAGGGCACTGGTTTACATGTAATGAATGAAATACTGCTGGGGTGTCTGAACCTTAATATTCTTGCTCATTTGTTAGGGAGACTGTTTGGGCAAGTCTGATAGGGTAAGAATGCATGCTGATCTGTGTAAAAGCTGAGATTTAGCATGGAAATTTGCCCCAATTTGCCAGCAGTGATACTTGTACCCCAGTTCAGAAGCCGCATTGCCTCAGGAGTAAAGGCTCTGTTTCTATAAACAAGACCAAATTCTCACTTTTGTGCTATCACAAAGTGGGATGTCATGCAGAAAAAATTAGCACCACAAGGGCCACCAATCTGAACAGCTGCAGTGTATGATGCTGTATCCATGGGGACCAGTCAGTGGTCCCAGTTGGCTTTGAAGGGTGTGGTCAAGTGGATGAGCTTGACGAAGGAGGTTCTCTCTCCAGTCTTCTCATCTGCTCCACAGCTATAGCCCCATGTACACATGTACAAGCAGTCATATGTACTATTACTTGCCTGAGTGTTCAACTATACCTTGAAAAAATTAAGTTTTGATTACAGCTCCCAGAATCCCTCAAACAGCATGGCCAGTGGCCATATAGGGTAGAGAATTCTAGGAGCTGCAGACAGGACTAAGAAGTATTATCCTCCAGGCAATAATACGAACAACCATGGGGGGTGAGGTATTCTGGGAACTATAATCTAAGAAAGCAAGTTTTCCAGGTCCTGTGTGCAACTCACATAGCTCCTTCCTTAGGACCCCTTGTAAGGATGTCAGTGCAGATGAGACCAATGGGCACAGTTGTTTTTTTTTTGCCAAACACTTGTTCTAATCACATGCAATCCTGTATTGCACATAGCTATCCTGCCAGCGCACTTTGCCATGGGTGTCACATCTGCGCATATACATACAGTCAGAAGGTGAAGTACTTACTCCTTCTGAGGGTGGTAGGAACTCACAGTTTTGCCAGGAGACGCTTCCTCTGAGAGGACAAGAGGTTTCCATTAGTTGATACTGGATGTGGAAATTTTTGCCCAGGCCTACCTGGAAAAAAAGAAACATTGATGGAAGTAGTCTTCATTTTCCTAATGAGAGATTAAGCAACCAATTGTTGGGAGAGAGAAAGCTTTCAAAGGAATTTCTTAATGGTGCATTGTGGAGCACTTATAATTGCTTCAAAGGAAGCCTATACCCCATGGTCACAAATGAGCAAGGCCCTAGGGGCTTTCAATGTTGGTTTAAAAATAAGTGTTCTCACAGTGCATACAGAATACTGCCAAATTTTCCAGAAGCCTTTGAGTGATAGCATTTTGGCAGCTCTCTTAGCCAGGCAATCTGGACTGCCATTTTGAGAAGCTGTGTGTACAGAATGTTTATATCCTCCCATATCTCACAGATGAAAACATGTGGCCAAGCAATACCAGAGTGTAAGCAAGATGGCAAACATTATTAATAATGAAGAAGACCCAATCTTGGAGAGGTTACAGCAGTTTGCTTTTGCCGGAGACTACTGGGATGGGCAAAGTTCTGCCCCTTCTCTCCCAAGAGGAGAGTTAATTGAGTGCAGAGTTAAACAAGTGTAAACTACTGCTGAAGCAAGCTTAGACCAAAAGGAGGATATGAGAAGAGAGAATTAAAACTCTGACATTTTAAAAACAGCTGGGAAGGTGGGTAACCAAGGATGAATTGGGACTGGCCCTGTCAAGACAGGACAGTTGGAATTGTTTTGCACCTTGTAGAATGGAGTCCAAATGAAACATGCTTCTTTGTTCATCTCTGTCACTGACATATAAAGTTGGGTACGAAATTTGATTTTGATATCAAGAAGAGCACACAGTTGAGAGGACCTGATTCAGCTGCTTCAAAGCATGTTTCTCTCCAGCCCAGATGTTAGGCAGAGTAAGGTGACGAGGCTCAAGATACTTGGGACAGCGGTGGTAGCTTTATGGCTATTTCTAATGAACTTTTCAGCTGTTCCCTTCTGTTGGAAGACAGAGCTGTACATACCACATAACCTTCCTGAGGCACCTCCACTAGTCTGCTGCCTGAAGTATGATGAGAGGTACTATCTCATTAGTGGTGTTGACAGAAGATTCAATGGCTAGTCCAGTCAGCTTCTGTACATGGACTAAACATGGGGAGGGGTATTATCTTGTAATTCCTCTCTGGTAACAAAATGCTTTGGGCTGCCCCTGATCCAGTTCGTATCTAGTGCTAGAACCAGTTTGAGAGAAAGGTTTCTTAAGCAGTGGGATGTAGGGAGGAAAGCAGATCTATTGAAATAATGCAGTGGCTCCAATTCCTGTAATGTCAGTGCAGTGCTTCTTTTTTGGAAGAAAAGTAATGCAAATAATTCTGCTACTTCCAAAATAAGGCAGAACAGGTTATGCTGATATGTGTAACATGTTACTTCCAACCCCCTGGGGGGCTGAGGGGACCAGTTCATCTCTAGAGCCATGATAGGAACTGGAAGTGTTATACTCTAAATACAAATTTACGTTATTGTCTGCTATTTTTGATCACCGGACTTCATCTTTTTACCAAACAAACACCAATGAATTTGTTATGTTGGATTTATGCAGAAGCCATAGGGTATAAATCAGATCTGGGGTCTCTGCTATGCAGTATGAAACAGCCTTTTCAACTTAATCTCCAGTGAGCCAATTTCACAAGCTATAAAACAGAGCAAACATTTAGTCAAAGCAGAAGTGGGCAAATATTTAAGCCACTGTGAATAATACTAGCTTTTAAAGTGGAATGTCACAAATTAAAGAAACTGAAGCTGTCACTCATTCTGTTAATGGCATAAATCCAATGTTGACCAATGCAGCTGGCATAAACTGCATCCATATTTGGCTTTCAGTAGTCAGATCCTGTTTTTTGTTCATTGCCACCCACTGTGACTGAGACCAGCGTGACCTTGGTCTCCTGTGAGTGAGTCCTAATGCTTAATTACCCCATCAGTAATAGATGGAATAAAGCAATCTGTTTATATGCATTCATAAAAGCAAGGTCTCTGTAAAAAAACACACAGACAAATAAAGCAAGGAGACAGATGAATAGATAGGTAGAGGGATTTAAGGAGATAATGGACCCAAATCTTTACAGTAGGATACAACAGATCATAGAGTCATAGGATCATAGAGCTGGAAGGAGCCTCATGGGCCATCGGATTCAACCCCCTGCTCAGTGCAAGATCTCCAGCTAAAACATAGTGCTAGAACTTGGGTGTCAGCAAATGAAAGTGAATGCAGTTGGCATTCATCTTGAGCAACACCATGTTCTACAAACCATCCCACTAATTACCATGACATTTTTTCTTGTGCAGCAAGTTGCTGGTCCTGAAGGATTCACAACTTTGACACGTACATCAATTGTTTCTGCTATTGCAAAGTGTACTTACTGTTCTACAGGCTGCAAGGATCACTTTCAGTGCAAATAGGTTGCCATCTTTTTGGTCTTCATTATATGCCTTCACTGCTAGGTCCACAGCGCTGAAGACTTCAGGGTCGTCACAGTGGACATCTTCACCTTCAGGAGGAACAACGGCCTGGCAACAGCAAAAGCTGAGGACTAGGAGAATGAAGAGTTCCATAGCTGTGCAAAAAAAGTTCCTCCGCAAGCTAGGGATTGAGGAAGGGGGAGAAGGGAGCCTTCGAAAGACTGAGGGGGCAATCTCTTGCTGGCGGAGATGGAATAGACCGTTCTTGTTCTGGTGGGACTAAGGAAAAACTGAACATGATCTGCAGTGCTTGATGGACTCTTCTCATATCCTGTGTGCCGTGTAAATAACCTTTTGGGTTTATCTAAACATCTCTCTCTCTTTTTTAATCTACACTGTTATGACATCAAGTTTGTCTACCTGGCGGTCATGTTACAGGACAAACCTCAGCATGTCACGGTCAGAACGTAGCCTGCCAACTCAGGGTCAGATTTTGTAAACTGTCAAACTTTTTGCAGACTTGTCAATGATAAATTGATTTCAAAATCTGACAGAGAAATTAGGGAGCCTTGGGGAGAGCTGGGTAACAAATAAAATTTTATTATTATTATTGTTTGTTGTTGCTGTTGTTGTTGTTATTGCCTGAATCTTGATCTGTTTGTCTCTCTGTGGCAGAAAGTTAATTATTTGGACAACAATTCCCAGAATTCCCAGCAGCATGGTGGATTCTGGGACCTGTAGTCTCAAAAGTAACTTTGCTGAGCTCCAGCAATAGGCAAGACATGACTGAACCGCAGTTCCCCTCATGCTACAAATTGCAGTCCAACAACAGTTGGAAAGCCAGAAATTGCTGCCCCCGACCCCCCCCCGGTGTGTATACATATATTTCTCAAAAGATATAAATGTACTTAAGGGCTGGAATCATGGTTGTGTTATATGCATGGGTACATTCCCCTATTGAAACAAGCTAGACAGTTTATCTTTTGTAGAGTGTCTCTATTCAGTTCAAGATTGTGGAAGCCAAGTTGTGCATGTGAGCACAACTGAATTGAGCATTCAGCTGTGCGGGTGATGCACATGTGCATGGAACGCACATGTGCATTTGGTTGCAATTTTGAGTGTGCCTTCTGTTGTGCAACATTGACATTCAGCACAGAGGTTTCACAGCACAAACAAGAACTGCCTAGTTTACACTACACAACTTTTACGTAGTTATTCTTAGTTATAAGGAGAAAAGATGCTGTATTCTAGAGTGAGAAACTGGAATATACAAATCTGTTGTAATATCCTTAAGGAGCCCTCTGCATTCTATCCTTTCAGTCTTTGAAGGAAGTGAGTTCACAAAACATGAAGGCAGTGGAATCCAGGGAAGAGTTTAGTGCAGACGCAGTCTTAAGATGCCTTGGGTTGTGCAGAACCTGCTAAGCCCCACAAGAAGAACTCTTTTGTATGGTAGATGCTGCATTAGGTTTTAGATCGAGAAGAAAAACATGCGCAAATCCTCACACATCCAGGACCACTTGAATGTGATGGATAAATGGTATTAAATTTTATATCAAGAAGAGATGCAAGTTTGTTGGGAAGATAAAATGGAAGGATGGATAAGATCCATATATATTGTTCTGAGGTCCTCAGGGGATTAAAAAAAATACTTACTGGTCAGCTGTTAGAGTCAAATAGCACTGCCTCCTCTTTAGAGACAGAATTATCAACAACAGTGAGGTATATTCAGCAATGGTTGTAATCGTTATGCTATTACTTTGCATGTTTTGTATAAGTGTAGGAACAAAATCAGGAAACTTACGATCCAAGGCTAGAAACTAGCCTAGTGTTCCATTTTTGCTCAGATTTTGGAGCAACCCACTAAGACATGGAAAAGGAAAGGGAAACATTTTGCTATAGGTCAGTAGAAGGGCATCTGCTTTGCATGCAGAAAGGTTTCAGGTTCAGTCCCTAGTATCTCCACCTACAAATGGGAAGACTTCTATTCTGCTTTAAACACTGGAAAGCAAATGTCAATCAATCCTGAACAAGATGGACCAATGGTGTCGCTCCCACTCCTATGGTACTAAAATTGGCCCTTGTGACTTGCAAGCAGTTTGATATTTCTGGACTAGTCTAGAAAAAAAAATGCTCATTTGATCTACAATGTTGGGGAATTTTGAGAGTTGTAGTCTGAAAGAATAATTTTCCCCAGCTCTCTGGCCTGACTGAAGCCAGTTCTTCTGTATAACCTCAGTCAGCAGAGTTGTACCGACTTACTGCACTTGTTCTTCTAACAACCTCAGCTTCCAATCACTGGCTCTTAGGGGCCCAAAGACCTTCAATTATATGTAGGTGGTGTAGCCTGGCCCTGACAGATTAAAAATAGGACATAGGAAGCTAAACACAGGATTTGCAATTCAGATATGCTCTGAGGAATATTCTCTTTCCCCCCAAATAAACAAACTCATTCGATTTTGTTTACATAGAGACTTTATTTTTCTGTGTTTCAGCTTGTAGGAGCTGTACCATGTGACTGATGTCAATAGAATTATGTCTTCATGGAATTACAGGCACTTTCATTTGAAGGAAATGCATTTCACTGTGTAGATCGTGGTGGATATAATGATAACAAGCCTGCCACTGGATCTAGTTTGGGCTTTCCCGGGCAGGATTTTGATTCTGAAAGAACTTCTGGAAAAGGCTGAATAATTGGTTTCTCATGGATGTATCTTCCAGGGATATGGGGCTTCTTGGGTCTTCCGTGTGGATGGCTATGGAAATTTGCACCAGGAGCTTGGAGAACATCGTGTTGACTCAAAACTGGAATATAATAGATGCGATCACTGATGTGGTGATGGAAAGGATGATGGTGTCTGAATGAATGATGGCCTTCTGAGGAGGCTCCTCGTTGTTCACCTGAGGTATCATTATACCTGTGATCATGATGGTTCCGGTGCCCATGTTGGTGAAACCAGGGAGGTGGAGGTGGTCGATGTTCACAAAGGCTATCAGGAGGGCAAGGAGGTCTATGAGGAGGAGGAGGAGGTGGAGGTGGTCGATGTTCACAAAGGCTATCAGGAGGGCAAGGAGGTCTATGAGGAGGAGGAGGAGGTGGAGGTGGTCGATGTTCACAAAGGCTATCAGGAGGGCAAGGAGGTCTGTGAGGAGGAGGAGGAGGTGGAGGTGGTCGATGTTCACAAAGGCTATCAGGAGGGCAAGGAGGTCTATGAGGAGGAGGAGGAGGTGGAGGTGGTCGATGTTCACAAAGGCTATCAGGAGGGCAAGGAGGTCTGTGAGGAGGAGGTGGAGGCCCAGGAGGAGGTGGGGGATATTTACCAGGAGGAAGATGATGTGGCCCACCAGCTGGTGGAGGAGGGTGGTGAGGTCCAGGAGGTGGATGGACCCCAGGGTGTTCTTCACTTAGTTCAGAAGAATTGTGGTGGTCTTTAGGTCCTCTATGGTCTTGGTGATCATGGCGAGGTGGACATCTATACCCATGTCTAGGCCCATGATAATGGCCAAAGTCACGATGGTGGTGGTCAGGATGATGGTAATGAGGGGGATGATGACGATGTTGTTGGTGGTGACGGTGAGGATGATGATGCCTATGTGCTGGACCAGGAGGTCTGCATTCATGTGTAGACACATTGCAGTGATGATGTCCTCTTGAATCATCCTGGAAGTAGTGATGGTGGTGGTGGAAGGGATGCCTGCCATACTATCCATAAACAATTCAAAGGAACACAAACCACCATGGAAGGGTGCAGAAAACAGACATGAGAGTTAGAAACAAAGAAAAAATGAGTGAGTTAGAAGTTCCTCACAGACAATTCATCTTTACTTCACCTGTATATCTAACTAGTTTACCTTAGAATGCAACTGCTTTACCTCCCAGTCTTTGAACTATGATCTAATGTTATATGTGGAGTTGGCTTTAAACAACGTTTCTGGGATGTTCTTTGCATGCCACTGCTTGTGAACACCACTCTGCACTCTTCCTGTGTTTCTCATGTATCCCATTGCCACATAGTTCTGTATTGGTTGGTACTAGCAGAACCCAAGCCATGGATGTTGGGGTAAGGGGGGAAGTAGACTTTACTCAAGCCTGGAGATGCAGCCTGTACTAAACCCTCAACACCATGAGCAGAAACAAATGCAAGCTAAGTTATAAGTGATTCTCGAGGATATTTCATGGGAATGTATGTCACTTGTAATCTATGCACTCATTGCCCACTTCTTGTGAGACTGGCTGGAACCAATCGGAAGCAGTGGTAGAGAAGAACAAGCAGCGTTCTAAATAATAAATTAGTGACCAAGTCCAACTCTAAAATGTAGACGTGCTTTTGAAATTAAAGCAAGTCATATAGTCTTAGATACTGAGGGATTTCTGCTCTTCTATGTGATATGTTATTTCAAGAAGTTGCTGCTATATAAGGAAATGGGTGTTCAGCTGGTGGGAGTGACAAAGCAGTACAACAATCAGGGACACTAATCCATAGGACAGTGTGAACCTGTGTTTTCGATACTAGCAGCACAGCATTTATTCTACTGCTGGTTTTATATGCTGATAACACACACACACACACACACACACACACACACAGAAAGGTTCTAACTTAGTCATAAATTTTATATTTTCTACTGTAGCAATTGATTGTTCTATTATTTTATTGTTGTGTTTTATATTTTAACTAACTGTATATCACCCAACAAATTTTAGCTAATGGATGGGTTTAAAAGTGCAATAAAATAAAAAGCAAAATATGTGAGTAAATACACCTATTTTGCTTTGTCTACCTATAAGGAGAGATAATCCATAATTTTTCAATGAAAAATACCAGGAAAATAAGGCTTTGGACTCAATTGCTCTGTTTATAAAATGTTCACTGCTGTGTTAGTCCATTAGAACACCAGCAAGATCAAAATCAGAATACTGATAGGATAATGACTTTATTGGAACCAATCCAAAAAGCTACAAAATCTACCAGGAAGCTTTGTTGGACTGTTTTTTAGGCTGGGTATTATCTGAAATAGAAATAGCAAAGTGTGTGTGTGTGTGTGTGTGTGTGTGTGTGTGTGTTCTGGAGTATGGTTATTAAAAAAAATATGTGTGTGCCAAGTTGTAATTTCACAAATGTAGAACATTTTATTTTCTGAACAAAAATGGTAGCTTTTTTCCTCCCATGGCTTACAGGCCTGGAGGGATAAGATGTGATTGTGGCAAGTATCGGGGTTAAGCCTGTTTTAGAATTTTGCACTGGCCAATTCAAAATGAGTCGTGGATCCTAGTTTCATAAACGCACAATACGTATCAGAATAATCCAAAGAGTAAAGGCTACTGATCATAATAAATGTATAAATTTCTTCCACTGTACAGTGTGCCCTCTTCTGGCACAACCTCCATATGCACAAATGTCAAGTTGCCTGAAGAGTCATGTCCTGATTTCATCAATAGATACAATGGGCATGCTCACATTGCATCCATTGACTGCAATGGGACAGGATGCTCACGTTTTTGTTTTATATGCGGGTTTCTGGAATGGAACCCCCACATATATTGCAGACACAATGTATTTGTATATGAGTTTCTGGGGAAACATGAGAAGGAGACAACTGTTGTTCTCACAACCTGCTTGTGGGTTTCGCAGAGGCAGCTAGTGGATCACTGTGTGAATAGACTGCTGGACTAGGTAGACCTTTGGTCTGATCCATTATAACTCTTACATTCCTGTGAAGCATATGTTACAAAGACGGTATGGAAAAAATAGTTGGATAGTTGCTGCAATGCAGCTTCCACTGGTGAATATAAGATACATGAGACCAGTTGGTTGAACATTGTGAGGTATTGAGAATATGCATTCAGTGGGCTCTATCCCATAATGGTACTATGCTCACACAGCCTCTGGTTGCACCAGTGACTGGACATTTACGTGGCTCACACAAGGTGTCTAAGACCTCCCAACACAAGCTGCCATGGTGGCAGAGACTAACAGCGGTGGGCAGAGAAAAAGGCAGCCACATCTTTACTGCCAGAGGCCAGTTCTATTCATAGCTGTCTGTATCTTCAAAACTAGGCTTTGAGAGGTCCTTGGACCCATGGGTCTATGGGAGGGTTGGTTTGAGGAATTGCCTGTTGAAAAGGCACAGATGATTTCCTAAGCCACTTCCCCCATACTACCTGGTTTCTGAGGACTTCCTGGAGGCTGGGAACTGAAGCAATAGGCAGCTGTCAACAGAGGGGAATGACTGATCTTTATGTGAGCGGAGTGTTAACACTGCCAAATATTTATACAGTCTCTGTCAATATAGACTACTTTGTGGTCTGACATCCTTTTATTGTCAGGTCTAATAATGCCTCTGGTCATAGTTTGGAAAAGTTACTTTTTTCAGCAAAGCTGGTTGGGGAATTCTGGGTGTTATGGTCTAAAAATGAAGTTTTCCAAACTCTGTTGCTTTCTCCTTCAATTCTTGTCTCCTCTGCTTTTTTCTGCAAGCCTCTTTCTCACTGACTTAACTCTGTTTGCACAAGTGCTTATGCTCCATTTCCTTTTGTCCACTCTCCAATCATTGACAAGGAACCAGGGTGTGCAAATGAGAAAAAGCAAAGTGGGAGCAGAAGGGAAGGAGGCAAGACATTAAATGAGGCAAAAGGGACTGGAAAGGGTAGAAGGCAAGATGGGTATCAGGTTCCCCCTTGGATAGGGAAAGAACTGTGTCATATGCTTTTCCTGGCACCATTTTGTCTTTGTTAATCGCTTCATTCTGCCTAATTCTGTCTGTGTGTTTGTGCATTTGTGTATGTGTGCACGAGAGAGTTCTACTTGTTTTTCCTTGAACATTGCTTTTTCATGCCACACATTTTGAAATGGGAGAGAACATCTTCAGTATAGTCATTTAGATTCATGCTGCTTGCTAATATTCCCAAGCTTTACAACAACGGTGAAAAGGGAAAAACAGTGATTGTCACTCACGGGAATATCGTAGATTACACAAGAATCTAGATCAATTTCCTTGGGGTCTTTTGTGTCTTTAATTAACGTTCCTTTACAGAATCCCACGCGCTGCAGAGAAAAGGGAAAAAGCAACATACATTTATACACCAGCGATATGAAACTCTAGATGGGATGTTGAAGATACTTTCCTGGGGGTGGGGAAAACAGATTCCTTATTTCTAAATTTCATTAACAGTGCTTGTACAAATATTTGTAGTATGGTTTTATGTTATTTATGTGTATTGTTTATGTGTACTGGAGAAGATAAACCACTCAAATTGCAGGAATTTTAACCATTAAAAGCTCTCTTTGTTCTTCTCCTGGTAACTGATAGTTTCCTGATGTTCTTTCCTCCACCTACTGGGGCCCCCTTCTGTGGTGAGTGGTGATCTGTTAGTGCTGCAGATCAGAAGCTAGCATCTTTGGGCAAATGTTGAGGGCCAAGGACTCAGAAAGGCCCATCCCTGGCTCTGCCAACCTGATGGCTGGTTCTGCTTTTTGAACAGGAGCTGAGATCATACCCTCTAACTGTCCTGTTTTGGCAGAGACAGTCCAGATCAATCCTCTGCTGTCCCAGTTTTTCAGCTGCTTTTAAAATGTCCCAGTTTCTCTCTTTTCCTGCCACTTTCCTCCTTTGTCCTCAAGTTGCTTCAGTTGTTGCAAACTGAGTTCAAAGTGCGAAAGTAGTTTGCATTCCATTAATTCAAGGGGGAGGGGAGGGAAGAAGACACGAGAGAGCAGAATTTTGCCCTTTCCAGTAGGGTGAAGCAAAAGGAAGCTGCTGTAACCTTTCTTAGCATGCAGTTTCTTCCTCATCGATCATTTTTGCCATTCTGACCATACTGATGTTGCTTGGCCACATGCATCCCAGTTTTCATTTGTGAAATGTTGGAGGGTATGTGAGGTGGCTGATCACTTCCATCTGTGACAGCTGCCCACTGTATTAGATTATACCCAAATGCAATGCCTGCCATGAGGTTGGGAATTTTGTTTGGGATAATCTGATACGGTGGTTGGCCCCTTTAGGTGGGAGCTAAGTTGTGTCTCAGCTTCTGTTTGAAATCACTGCTGGCTACCACCACAGTCACACCCTCTCATTTCTTGGCTTACGGCTCACCCTCTCCATTAGTGATAGCATTTCTGCATAGAAGCCTAGTTAGCACTCCACTCTCAGCCTACAGTGGCCATCTGCCATGAGAGATTGCCCCAGATGCAGTCCTTAATAGCCAAGCATTGTAATAAAATATGGCAGATCTTTGCTGAGGACTGAATCTGAGTAGTATCTGGCTGCTTCCACACCAGGAGGCTGGTGAATCTTTTACCATTTTGGTTGCCCTCCTCTGGACATGTTCCAGCTTCTCAATATCCTTCTTGAATTGTGGTGCCCAGAACTGGACACAGTATTCCAAATGAGGTCTGTCCGCCCATCTCCTTTTCAGCCTGTTTGTAACTGAATGCTTGACATGGGGTGCATGTTCCCTGAAGTGCATGTTCCCTGAAGTTCAGCTGCATATGATTTTGTCCCCTTTTTGCCATATTCATTAGACAGCTTTAGCTCTCTACTTACCGCATCCCAATCATGTAGAACTTCACATTCTGACACATTTTTTGGAACTGCAGTTCGAAGGCAGCTAGTTTTTTTAATGGTAAATTCAACAGAATATGCTGTACGGCTGCCCATCTGCATAAGACACATAACAAGCAAACCAAGAGCATCAGCAAAACTAACTGAAATACCAAGGCTCACCTTGCTAAGTGTATTTGACAGTGGCTTCATGGCAAATGTAAGCAGCTCAGTTGACATGGTTACTGCCAACATACCCTAGGAATGTACTTGTTAATAATGCTGAGCTTTTACCAGCATCCTATACACGGCATACACTGCTGACCTTAATCTTTCTTGGCAGGGAGGGGATAACAGGGAAAGTTTCATCAACTTTGTCATTGTCATGCACCTTCCCATCACCTCCAACTTATAGTGACCCTATCGTATTTTCTCAGCCAGATTTATTCTGAGGAGGTTTGCCATTGTCTGCCTCTTAGGCTAAGAGAGTGTGACCTGCCCAAGGTCACCCAGTAGGTTTCCATGGCTGAGCAGGGATACAAACCCTGGTCTCCCAGAGTCCTAGTCCAACACGCAAACCACACTGGCTTTTATAATATAGGCCATTTCCGCACTAGACTGTTATAGTGCTACTATTCCACTACCAATATCCTATGGAATCTTGGGGTTTGCAGTTTAGGGAGGGGCCTTTGAGGTCCTTCCCTAAACTGCAAACCCCAGGATTCCATAGGATGGTGAAAGTGGAATAATAGCACTATAACAGTCTAGTGCGGAAATGGCCATATGGCCATACTTTTCTGTATACCACCTTGCTACAAGCATAACAACACTAAGACGAACAAACAGAGTAAGGTGTATGTTTGAAGGGGTCGGAGCAAAGCAAGGGTTTAAGGGCAAAGAGTGCTTGATTACAACTTCGAGAACTACTTGCCTACCATGACTAATGAGTATTATAACCCCAAAACTCTGGTCCAAGCGTCCAGTGGTAGACCCTTCCTCCTGTTGGGAAAGTTACTTTAGAGAAGATTGGATGTAATAGCTAAGGTCCAACACTCGGGTTGCATAGTGTAAATGGCTGCATTCAGAGTTATTCATTAACTGTGCTATACAATCCTTGTGTTCTGTGGCAACATTATGTGACTGGACCAAGATGCCAAATGGGCATGCTAATCCACGTTCAATATGCAGTGAGCATCTGCATGCATAAACACTGGGCATCTATGTGCCTTGCATGCATAACCCAATTTCTGCAACTTTGAAATGGATGCAGACAAAAATATCTGAGCATTTCTGTAGCAGAACTTACACATGTGTAAGATACCAACAAGATTCTAGCCATTGGCATGATATAGCCATCCACAACTGAGTATCTTTCCAGTATTATTATTAATTCTTATTTTCATTTATATCCCACCTTTCATCCAACACTGGGACTTAAGATAGCTTTTTCCCTCTCTCTCCTTCTGACCACCACTGACTCTAAATCTTTGCTTTCTTCATACACGACATATGCCCTCTCATTCCTTCCTTTCTCTCTTCCCTCTGCCTCCTTCTCCTAGCTGATTCTTCTGCCAGCCTTGAATGCTCAGCTCTTGCTAGAAAGCGGTTTACATTGCAAGGTCTTTCCAACCATCCTTGCTTGTGGCAGTTGGTGACCAGCTAACATTTCTCCTGACTCTGAGGCCATTTCTGCACTACACTGCTAGATTGCTATTATTCCACTTTCAACATCCTATGGAATTCTGGGGTTTGCGGTTTAGGGAAGGCCATTCCCAACCAGAAAACTCAATCGGAAACCTCTTTGGCCTCAGTAAACTACAAGGCCCAGAATTCCACAGGATGTTGAAAGTGGAACACTAAAACAGTGCAGTGCTGAAATGGCCTGAGTGCTGTCTCCATCCTTTAATGGCAGCCCTCTCCATCACCATGTCCATGTCTGATGAACCCACCTCTTTGTCTCCCTCATTTTTTTCTTAAATAGGCATTTACAAAAGGGTGCCTTTAGCATTTTGTAAACAGGCAAAAGGGTGCCTTTAATAAGAGGTTTGGTGTTTTCGAACCTGTGTCTCCCCCCCCACCCCCCGGTCTCCACAAAACACACAGGCTATAATACTGGATGGCTCAGTATACCATAGTTGGCCTGCATGAGGACCTTCACTAAACTGAGCCCTGTGCCACCACTCCGACTTACCGAACAGGCTCTGAGGCCCCTTCCTGCACAACCGTTCCCTGATTTGTGGGGAGCAGGCAGGATTGCAGAACTACCTGGCTATGCTCCCCTAGTCAGATGCAAAATGATTACACAGTGCCGAGACCTCTGGAGGAACCTGACGGATCTCAATACTATTGTCATCATTTCACATCGGGCTAAAGGGAGATGCTTCTGTCATCCTCCCTACCTCCCACAAAGCATGGAATGGCCATGTGGGAGGAGGGTGTTGGATGGTGTGGAGGGAAGAAGGGAATACCAACCCCCCCAGTACCCCCCAAAAGACTCATGCATGCATACATGAATCTTATGAAGTGTGTGTGTCCCTAACATGATGTTGACCACATTTAGCAGCTAAAGTTTCTCCTAGTAGGGATAGAGGTGAACTATTTGTTGAAGGAATAGAAGGTGGAGAGTAAGGGTGTGTTCTGTGCAGAGTTTGGGGGGTTCCATCTAATATTCATTCATACAGTAATATGCTGAAGCAATCCATAACTGAGCAGTGGTGAGATGATGCTCTGACATACTGAAGCCAGAAATAAAATTTCAGTGATTCTCCCACAGGTTAAATTGGGTAGTGCATTGATACTTACTGCAAGAAAAATCTTTAGGACTTTGTCCAGCATGAAATAGTGTGTTTGACTGCTGTCTTGGTTGTACTTCTCCAATAACTTTTTGGCTTCTTCTTTGTAATTTTCTGGATCTTCTAAGACTGTTATTCTCACTGAGCAGTCCTTGCATTCATATAATTGTGGTGGAACTGTGAAAAATGTACAGTTATCCATATTTTTAACACCACTGTCTTGAAGTACACAGCAAAGCAGGATCCATTTGGTTTATATGTGCAAAAAAAAGAGCTGGAACCAGTACGTTCCAACCTTGCCAGTGTTTCAGATATCTGAACCCAAAATGTTTTAAAGCAGCAGTAATAGAAATAGTTTTTCTTGAAATCTGAACAGCATACTAGCACTTGCTAATGATTCAGGTTGCCCAATTACATCTACATTGTTTAATCTGTTTGAAATTTTGTGACATTCATAGAATCATAGAGTTGGAAGAGACTCCAGGGGCCATTGAGTCCAACCCCCTGCTATGCAGGAACACACATCAAAGCACTCCCGACAGATGACCATCCAGCCTCTGCTTAAAAACCTCCAAAGAAGGAGACTCCATCACACTCCCAGGCAGCATATTCCACTTCCAGACAGCTCGGACCGTCTGGAAGTTCTTCCTGAGGTTCAGGTGGAATCTCCTTTCCTGCAGCTTGAATCTATTGCTCCTTGTCCTAGTCTCTGGAGCAGCAGAAAGCAAGCCTGCTCCCTCTCAACATTACATCCCTTCAAATATTTAAACATGGCTATCATGTCCCCTCTTAACTTTCTCTTCTGCAGATTAAACATTCCTGCTTTCAGAATTTGTATAGGGAGGGGACAGAGTGCGTATGGATGTGAATGTTATTTCTTCGAGTCAAACTGCTTATTGACTGAATTCAGGCATCCCACTAAAGCACAGGCTGCATTGATCCTGCATTGCAAGATGTAGCATTTAGCCACATCTTCAGTGCTAGCTCTGAAAAAAATCCCACCTTATAAGCAGTGGAGTTCTCCCCAAGATGACGGTTTCCATGTTGATGGAGAATGAGTATTGGTGTTGGTGGATCAGCTAGGATGTGTCCAGCTGTTTTCTTGTAGATGGATGCAAGAGGCACTGGGATCCTTGAGAAGTTCTGACAGATGATGTCCTTGCAGTACATCCAGCTACAGGAAAATAACCGGATGCATTCCCGCAGATCCCCTGACTTTCCAACAACAAGGAAATGGATGCACTGGGAAGTGCTGCATTGCATTGGGAGGGATTTTGGTTATTGAGTGATTAGAACAGAATTACAACCTCTAAAACTACCAAAAAAAAGTGAAATTATGATGGTGTGAATCTAATTTGCCCCATTATAATTCACCAAGAGGATGCCAGTCTCAGTTGACATTCTTAGCCATACTGAGTTTCAGGGTTGTGTACACCCTCTTTTTTCCCCCATCCTTCTTTCCCTGTGCAGCTGAGAAGAGTACTGAAGCATTTCCCTTCCATAGGTACAGAAGCTGGCTTGCTTATGCACCCTAAAATTGATGCTAGACCACATTGCTTGTTTGGATGAACCTAGAGGTTTAGTAAAAATAAAAACTCAAACTGCCCATGTTCTCCATCTGGCTCTCCTAAGCTCAGTGAGGCCCCTTCTGCCCCTGTTGTGCCAAACTAGGGGGTCATGAGTAGGTCTCAAGGTCATTTTTAAGCCTCAGGACCTCCATGTTCCCACTCCCATTTTTGACCCCGTTTTCAGGAGAGCTTGGTTATGTTTTATGGCTACGAGAGCCAAGACTCACTTCCTAAAACAGACCCAGCACTTCGCTGCGGCTGAAACAAAATATTGATCTTGAAGGATTCTGGGGCTGTCGTGTGCCATTTTTGGAGTCAAAATTGTGTGTGTGTGTGGAGGGATGAAACCACTAGGAGTTCTGGGGGTTACCATCCCTAACATTATGGAAGTTGACTATCCCTGCATTAAACCACGGTTTAGCATGATGTGCAAATGAAGCTGTTTGCAGTTAGGGCTGCCTTCAAAGATTCTCTTCTTATGGAATCGGTACCAATTATGCTAGTGGCTTTCCTGTCAGGGATGTGGTGGATCCACCTGGCTCAGCACTTCAAACATCTGGGATAAAACTCAGAGCAAATTCACTGCACCCCTGACACAGAAGCCAGCAGCCTCCACTCATTGCATGTGAAAGACTTCTTCAAGCCTGTCCATGTCACCACAGGTGTTCACCTTCCCCCCCTCTCTCTCTCTTCCTGTGGACTGTGAGGAAGCTGAATCTCACGAAACATTGTGCTGAAGGGTAGATAGATGGTACTACTAGATGGTAGTGATTCTTCTTTCTAAATATGTTTGTATACCTAAGTTAGTCACCAAGTCATTGAGATTATGCCTGTACCTGGGCTCATGGTGCAGTTGTATCCGTACAGTCTTTTGTACTTGAAGAATTGGTCTATATAGATGACAGTTTTACATTGTCCAAACTCCTGGAGGAGACAAGAAGAATCTGTCTCTGTAAAGTGTTACTTCAAAAATTTTGTACAGTGTTTTCTGCTGGGCGCTGTTTGTCTCTGCATACACAATTAAAGCTTAACCTCTTCTTGAAAATAGCCCACCCAGTTAGAATTATCTAGCAGTTTTGAAGTCATTAAAAAAATGGGTCAAGATGGTGCTTAATTTTCTTATTTGTTGTTTATATCATTAATAGCAAAAGGGGAGCTATTTGTTCATGGAACAAAAAACAAAAACAAATTGCCCTTCTCCACTAAGGAGGTGCTTTCACTGATCTCAGATTCCAATATATCTGAGACTTTGCTCTTAGTCTGGCACAACCAAATCAAACCCTGTTAGTTATTAATACATTTCCGTCTAAACCACAAATAGATTTCTGGCCAATTTGAGGGGACTGATGGTGAGTTTTTTTTCCCCCTTTCTTTTTCCTTTGCATATTTGATAATCCATGAAGACCTCTGAGAATCTCAGGGGTAGAAAACTGCCGCTCTACCACCTGTGTTCCCTAGTACATTACAGCTAAGATCTTGCATTGGCAGAGGTAGCTATGATGGTGGAGCTCTGTCTTTGTAGCTACTTCTGCTGATGCCACCCACCAAAAACTTACGGCTTAAGCCAGGTAATGACCCAACTGAAAGGTTTTTGAGTCACTTCAGGTCAGAGCATTGGGGAATAACGACTTCAGTGACGTGTTGGTTGAAGGGTGCATTAAAACCAGCAGCTGGAGAGACCCCTTGTGGTTCTACTGCAGCTGCTTGTCGCTACACACCCTGTGAACTGGGGGAATGTTGCAGACATCATTTCCCAGTGCCCTCATGCCTTGGAAATCCTTTGATTGGGAGATACTTGGCTTAAGAGGTAGGCTTATGAGCTCACATTTGGTCATTAACAACAGTAAACATGAATCCCATGAATTGGTTGCAAGATTATAAGTCAAGTTTATGATCTCATAAATATTGAACAGGATGCTGGTCTACATTTCATAAATAACGAATAACGAATGGGAGAGAAATTACTTTATTTGGCAAATGAATAATATTTTCTATTTACTTTTGAAAGTTACTTTCAAAGGGCATTTTAGGCTGCATCTTTGTTGCAAATGCAATGGTATTTGTTGTTTGTTTTTACAGTTCTGCTTTGTATTGCTTTTGCAATTTTTAACTTTAACACGAGTTTTTAAAAAGAGGTGTTTGGATTGGATTGTTTCCAAGTTTTATGCCATTTTCTTATAAATTCTAAGGTTTTTTTTTAACGGAACAAAAATAATGAAAAAAATACTGAGTGGGTAATGCAACAATTACTTTTAAAAACATGGTAAGGAATAATGGAAACAAATTACTTTTAAAACACTAAGATGATTAATAGGAACAAGAAGGGCCTTTCCGCACTATATAACTATTGCACTATGATTCCACTTTAATTGCTATGGTTCTATTCTATGGAATCATGGGATTTGCAGTTTAGGGAGGGATATTTAGAATTCTCAGCCAGAGAGCTCCAGTACCTCCCAAGACAACAGACCTCAGGATTCCATAGGAAGCAGCCATGGTAGTTAAAGTGAAACCATAGTGCAATAGCTATATAGTGCAGAAAGGCCCTGAGTCTTAAAAAGTAATTTCTCAAGTCCTGGAAAAGTAAGATGAGAAAAGCATGCATTAGGTTGCAGTGGGAATTATGGGACCCTCCATGTGTTGTTGGACTGCAAGGCCTAGCCAGCGTAGTCAATACAGAGGAATGCTAGAAGGTGAAGTCCATCAATATCTGGACGCTATTACAGTTGGCCCATCTCATTTGTGGGTTTAACTTTCACAGATTTGATTATTTGCAAGGTTCTTCAATCCCTGCCCCCTCCCTGCCTTAAGGCAATTCTTTTTCAGGGGAACCTTCCCTCTCAGCAGCTCCTCTCAGGTAATGCAGCCCTTTAAACACCCACCTCTGGTCTCTCTCCTCCTCCACAGGCCACTGCCTGCCCAGCTGAGGACAGCTCACAGCCCAGTTCTCAGCTCCACAAACCCTCTCCTGATGCCCGCTTAATACCCAAAGAAGGAGGGCCACCATGTTGACCCATTCCTTTTCCCTCTCTTTTTCCTGACCTGATTTGGAATCTGTTCTCCTGACTGTGCCTTGGCCCTCTTCCCATAGACACACACAGACATTTTGATATTTGCATTTTTTCCCACTTTTCTGCTAACCCTAGTGAATATGGAGAGCTGATTTTATTTGCATCCTGCTGTACATAAACACCTGATGATAGCTGCATTAAATGTGTCTTTTCCTTTAACCTTAGTGCTTGTCTGCTTGTTTTTCAAATGCAGATTGCATGCATAGAGGTAGCTGACGGTTAGTGGGATCCATGGAGGTGTGGCAGGAGGAATGTAACCCTTTCTTCTCTGCTGTGGGCCTGAGGCAGATCCTACTTCTAAAGTATTTCTTTGGGGTATCAATGATGCAAAAGAGCTTTTGACATCCCAGAATAGCTTGCCCCGCAGTTGTGAAAACCACTGAGAGAAGGTCAATGGTCTCTGTGACTGAGTAGCCCCAGAGATGCTGTTACTTGCCGTGGTGTCGTAGAACAGCCTGTCTCCACAAGATGACCAGTGTTCCCCAGATATTACAGGACAACCTGTGTCCACCACATCAAGAGTTAAGTAGACGAAGGATGCATTTTCCTGCGAAGGGTGAGAGGAGAAGAAAACAGAACAAGCTCACTCATGCTTCCATAGGTAGTTGAGGCGAAGAAAGAGACATTTTCCCAAATAGAAAACTAAAACAAATAAGGCATGTGTACATCAAAGAAGTGAGACATCTCAGGAGTTCCAAAGCTTATTTAGCATTTGGTTTTGTTAGAAATCAAGCACTGGAGATTCATGTCACTTCTATGAGATGTGTCATGGCCCTGTCCCAAGACCCATACAAGACCCTTCCCGGCAGCCACACCCAGGGCCTTTTTGCATGGCATTTCTGATGCAAAAGGGCCCCTTGAGCGTCGTGCACATGTGAGGAGCGGTCCACACGATGCACTCACATTTGTGCGATGCTCAAGGGCCTGACGTGGACCGCGCATGCATTTTTTCAAATGCTGCGCAGTCGCGCATCGCTCTGGGGCCCCACGCGCACTTACCTGGTATGCGGAGCCTCGGGAGCTGGGCTGGTCGCACTTCCCGTCCAGTGCAGGCTGGGAAAGGTCCCAGGCTGTACTGCGAAAGGAAGAGGCTCTCGCACGAACAGGAAGCTCGTGCGGAGCTGAACAGGCAGGGAAGCGAGAGACTTCCTCCAGAGGCTGCTCGTGCGAGCCCCGCACTGCGAAAGGGTAAGGTGCGAAAGGGTCCCAGAGACAGGAGAGGAACAGTACTTATAGCAGCCAGCATAGGTGGAAAAGGGAGACTGCAGGACTCTGGAAGCATTTGTATAAGAAGGACTCATTGATTAGGCCACAGCTGGGTGGGACTCTGAGCCTATATAGCAAGCGTCCAGAATGGGAGGAAGCTGTTGTGGCCAATGGATTCCATCAGTGGATGCAGCCCAGCTGACTCCTGGAGTCCTTGTTTGCATTTCTAGAACCCTTCATCCTCTCCTGGACTACGGATTTCACCCTTGGATACAGTCTCTTTGGGCTTACGGAAAATTTGGACTCTAAACCTGCTGAGAACTTGGACTGATTAAGACAGACTTTGCCTGCTAGCTCCTGTTAACAGCCTGGTTAGAAAGCTGAAAGTCTTGGCTGGCTGCCAACACAGAACAAGACGAGATATATGTGGCCTGCTATATGATGATAAGTTCTTGGTCCTGATGAAGTCTTTAGAGAAATCTACAGTGTCCTATAAGATTTCCTGTGGAGGGCAGGAAGGCCTCTCCCTGCTTTTCAGACCCAGTTCCAGCATGCACACTGCAGGTCAAGTTTCATCATGTGTTAAAAATGTAATGTTCACTGGAAGTTCACTTTTCAAACTTTACAATAATCATGTATGTGTAAGGCTACCTGTCAATGATCTCATGAATTTCCTTGGGTTTTCTTAGACAAGGAATACTCAGAGGTAGTTTTTGCCAGTTCCTTCCTTTGAAATACTGCCTATAGCACCTGGTGTTCATTGGTGCTCTCCCTTCCAAGTACTAACCAGGGCTGACCCTACTTAGCTTCCAAGATCGGATGGGATTTGGTGCCTTTAGAGCAGTGGTTCTTGACCTGCAGTCTGAGGACGCCTGAGGGCCCATGAAGCCCTCACAGGGGGTCTGTGAAGCCCTGCTGCTGGACACCGACAGCAGTGGCAGCAATAGGGATGCGGTAGTGGGGAGTGTAGGTGCTGAGGGACACACTGGCAGATATGTGCACGAACCCAAACTGTTCCCTCATTTGCAAATAAGAGAGCAGTTCTGGTGCCTGTGCGCGCGCGCACACACACACACACAACCACATCCCTTACAAAAGGCACATGGCAGCAGATGTGTGCATGTGCTCAAACTGTGGCTCTGGAGACCAGAGTTTGAATCCCCATTTGGCCTTGGAAACCCACTAGGTGACCTCAGGCAAGTCACATTCTCTCAGCCTCAGAGAAATGCAAAGGCTACACATCTTCCCATGATAGGTTTGCCATAGGGTCACCATAAGTCAGTTTTCAAAGGGGAGAGAAATGATGGCTAGAGGAAACCTCCCCCTGTCAGCAGCAGTTCAACACACCTTTTGCTTTTGGTAGTCTTAAGGTCAACCTATCACATCTTCCTTCCTTCCTTCCTTCCTTCCTTCCTTCCTTCCTTCCTTCCTTCCTTCCTTCCTTCCTCTCTTTCTGCAAGATTTATTCAGAGGGGGTTTGCCTGTGCTTTGCCCTGAGGTTGAGAGAATATGACATGCCCAACATCACCCAGTATCTGAGTGGGGATTTGAATCCTTTTCTCCAGAAGCCTTCAATAGATAAATAAATAAATATTTGAATGTTTAAATAAATATTTACACCTAAATTTAAATATTTAAATCTTGAGTTAAGTCTTGGGGGTCACTGGGAACAATTTATATTTACATGGGGTCTGCAGTAAAGAAAAGGTGAAAAACCACTGCTCTACAATATTTTAAGCTCTTTTTGGCTCAGGCTGGGATGAATTTTTGTAATATGGAGTGCTCCATACTAGTCAGAAGGACCCAGCTTGGTGCAGGGGGTGGAATGTTCGATTATGTCACTGGGAGCACAGGGTTCAAATCTCTGCTGGGCCATGAAAACCCACTGGGTGATCTTGGGCAAGTCACACTCTCTCAGCCTGAGGGAGGAAATGGCATCCTCTCTTGAAGGCATGATAGGTTCACCTTCCATAAACTTGAAACAACATGAAGGCACACAACAGCAATGACAATGACAACAACTTTAGCCAGACTTGTTCATTTTTTAGATGCTCCAGTATTCTCCATGTCTGTCCCTTTTCTGCTCTTCACAACCCGCACTCGGCATTCCACCGTCACTGAGCATGCTCACTCCCTATGTACTATTTCTGCAATATTTGCGATTCCCGCAAGCATGTTGATGTTTTCCTCATGCTGGATTCATTTTGGATAAAGTCCTGTGGATGCTCACCAGCTGAGTTGGACATTAGAGTGATAAATAATAACTGACAATTTAGCCATTCTGAGGAAACGAAATACCTCAAATACTGTGTGATTGCCACTGCTATTGAAAAAGAGCAAAAAATTATTTTAAAAAAATAATCTCAGCTTTTGTTGATTCTCTGAATAATAGGGATATTGTGTCTGGGTAAAAAGTACCTAAGCCGTTAACAGTATTAACTGCTTTTATTCTCTAAATTATTATTTGATGTGAAGATCAGAATCTTTTGTCTCTTAGGAAAGATGTGAGGTTTGCCATAGGCTCAGCTGTCCCTGCTGTCTTCTGAAAGTTTCTTTAGAGCTGACCTTGTTAAAGAAGAAGGGGAAATGAGAAAGCTGAGAGCTGAGAAATGGAATACCACATACTGAGTTGAACTGACTAACCAATTATTTGGCTTCAGGCTTCTAGTAAATTAATATTTTTGCAAGTAAGCTTTTGCATTGTCAGCTCATGCTGTGCTTGTGGCTGCTTCACTGTGCACAAAAGACACACAGAAGGCTCATACAGATTGGCCTAAAGAGATGTGAGTACTTGTTTTTGCTGTGTTTTGCTGGTTATTGTCCTCTCCAGTTGTCCAGTTCTTTTGGGGGGCTGCTTGTAGTGATCTGCAGCAGGGCTTTGCAAAGATTTTTTTAAAAAAACACAACACAACAAAACAGGGTATGGTTTGCTGAGGTTGTCCTGTACTTTCAAGGGCAGTTTTTCTCCTTTCTGTGTTTTTTAAAAAAATGGTCTTAGAGTTATAATACTTAGACATAAATAAGCAGAAAATCAATGTTACAAAATAATAATAATAATAATAATAATAATAATAATAATAATAATAATGGTGAGATAGTAGAAGAGACATTAAAAAATTTAAGAAATAAATCCACCAGAGGGAAGTGAGAAGTGCAACGTTTACAGTAGATGATTTATAATGGAAACTCGAAAGCTTGGTCCAGAGTAGAAGAGTTGGTAAATCTAAAATAAAAATAATTCAAATGTAAATTAACTTAATGCTTACCGAATAGCGGTGAGACTACATTGAGCTATAGGTCAAAACTAACCTGAATGAGACTATTTTTCCGTTTGCAATGTACAGTTTTTCCATTTATAATATGCCTAACTCAGAAGAATACAATTTCAAATATTTATTAATGATTTTATATTATGTAATTTATAGACAGACACATATGTTTTTATTTTTTCTTTGTGTTTTCATATGAATGAATCAATGAAATTGCACTTTTGCAGTACAAAATATTTTACACACACACACACACACTCTATATTGCAAAAGTGCAATTTCATTGATGCAGTGAAACCCATTCCAGGGTGGGAGCAAAATGTTGCAGGTAGTGCCAGCAATTGGTAGAAAATGGTCTGGGACAATACATAGGTTGTCTGGATTTCTCAGAGAGAGAGAGAGAGAGAGGGAAAAAATCCCCAGAGAACTCCAGCGACAAGTACTGCAACCTCCTGACACATCTTGCAGCATCTGGAGGAGCTCATAGACATTTCTGAAAGTGCAGTTTCCTGTCAATATTCATGTGACAAAATGGGTTCATGAAAGCATCCACACCAGTGAAGACCATTGGGACAGGAGCATCATAGACCTTGAAATTACAGGCTCATTGAGTCAATAATTAATATTATTCTTTAAAAAAATATTTTTATTGAGATAACAATTTTAAAAACATAAATAGTACATCAGGGAATACATAACTCTATGACAAATAACATTAGCAAAACAACACTAACAAAAAGCAACCTGTTCTAAAAAGTCAAAAGACAGAACTAATCTAACTAAAAAAGGGGAGGGGGGGCTGAAAAGGTATATATGCATGATTTCCAGCCCCCTAGCTAAGGGTTATAAGACGTACTAAAATATGTGCTTCCTCAACATTTTATAAAATTGCATAGGCACTTCTGGTATCATAACTACAGGCCACTAATCTTCAAAACCCAAAATTGAAGTTTTCCCCCTTTGCAAGTTATCACAATATGAGATATCTGAGGGCACTCTAAGCATACTAAATTTCCTTATGGTGAAACCCTTGCATCAAGAATGGTGAACCTGCGAGCTTCCAGCTGCTCTTACACACCAGTTCCCATCAGTCCTAGGTGAGATGTTACATTGTCAGACTTGATAGAGATGCCATCCAACAACATCTGGAGGGCCACAGGTTCACCACTTTTTCCTCACGTGATGATGATGATGATGACGGCAATGGTATTTATTTATATCCTGACTTTTGCTCAGTCTGGGACTTAAGGTGGTTTACAAAGGTAAAATGGATATGGCTAAAAAAAATTGTACATTGTACAAAAGTTAACAATCTAATTATACTATCAGTAAACTAAAAACCAGTTAAAATCAAATCATTAATGTCAAATACAAACAACATAGCACATGAAAAGCCCTTTCCGTCCTTAGCAGTTGGCTCTCGAAGGCCTGCTGAAAGAGAAAGGTCTTCATCTGCCTATGAAAGAATAGCAAGGAGGGCATCAGTCTAACTTTTCTAGGAAAGGAGTTCCAGAGTCTGGGAACAACCACCAAGAAGGCCCTCACCCATGTTTCCAACAGAGGTACTTGTGAAGGTGGTGGGACAGAGAGAAGGGCCTCCACAGAAGCTCTCAAGATGGAGTCAGGCTCATATGGGACAAAACAGTCTTTCAGACAGCCTGAGCTGTATAGGGCTTTGAATTGTGCCAAGAGATAGACCAGCAGCCGGTGGAATTATTACAACAAGGGTTGCATGCTCCTTTGATTGTATAATATAAATATTGTGTAAACACGCACTTTAGCTGAAAACTCTGCATAGGATAAACTGAGCACTAGGGAAATAATCCAGTAATGAGGCTTCGTTAAGCCAACAGTTCATTTTCTGGAATTTGAAGATGCATTTATCTAGTAAGCCAGTCACAGCAATGCTACTTACCAAATGTTGTACATAAGCATCAGCAACACGTAGCAGATTAAAAATATAGCCATCCCTGCGATGCTTGTTGATCAAGTCAAGAGCCACCCCTGCATCTTTTTCTATTTGTGCATCATTGCAGTCAGCAGGAACTAAGGCAGGTGGGCTTTCGGTGTTACAGCACAGCAGGGCTGTAAGAAACACAGCCACTGCTAGCAGCTCCATTTGGGCTCTGCACTGCAGACTGGCTCCCTCACCTTCTGTCCTCCACTGCTGAGTCAGTGTTTGAAAAAACCCTTCCAAAAACACACAGGTTGACGTTCGAGAGGATGATGTGTTTTTAAACAGCAAATAGCATCAGTGTAATTAAAGTTCCTTGCCTTGACCTTTGATTAAGAACAGCAAACAAAAATGAATGATTTATGGAGCAAGCAGTGGAGAGAGGGAACCCAAAGGGATTCAAAAAGGAGGAACAACATACAAGCAGGTTGGAATAAGGGGCTGGCCCAAGTATTAGAAAAGGTAGATAAGTTGGTACCTTGGCCCACCAGAAAAAAACATAGATTTGATCTTCAGTGTAGTTGATTGTTCTGCACAGCAGCGAATTAGTTAGGTTGAGGCACACAGATGGATAATCTGATTAAAATTCAATTTTTTAAAATACATACATACATACATATATATATACTGAGTTTTCTAATCCTCCTTTTTGTGAAGGAAGTTGCAAAAGGGTGGGCAAAGAAGATTATCCCAATCCAGACATTGAAGCTAGAGGAGATCCAGAATAAATGGCAAAAATCTTGGAAATATTCCTTTCGGGACAGTAACACCCAGAATTCTCCAACCAGCAAGGACATTGGCTAGGGGGATTCTGGCAATTTTGGTTTCAAAGTGAATTTTTTCCAAGCTTTCCATCACACATGCTCAGAGGCATATACAATCAGTCACCTACTCAGGCTGTTTGTCTGTAGCAGCTGTTTTCACTGCGGTTAAGATTAGAGCTTCCAAAACTCTGTTACCTCCTAATAACGAGACCATCTCACAATAAGCCTAGTATTCCTTTCGATATGAGAATTAGTGTTGGGGAGAAGACGTGCAGGACCCTGAGGGGCCATATGTTAATTACATACTGCATTTTGTCCTTCCTTAGGCCATTTCCGCACTAGACTGTTATAGTGCTATTATTCCACTTGCAACTTCCTATGGAATCCTGGGGTTTGCAGTTTCGAGGGGCCACCTGGCCCCTCCCGAAACTGCAAACCCCGGGATTCCATAGGATGTTGCAAGTGGAATAATAGCCCTACAACAGTCTAGTGCGGAAATGGCCTTAGTCTAGCGTGCTGGACCTGTTCAAAGCCAAGGTCCCAAAGGCAATTGAATAGGAAAGTAGGCTGAAAAGTGGTTGGCATTTCAGCATCAGAACCATCTCTGCATACCCCCCAATATTTCACAGATGAAAACTGGGACACAGCTGGCCAAGCAACCTCCAAGTGTCATCAAGATGGAAAAAGTTATTAATGAGGAAGAACATACAAACTAGTAGAGGCTGCAGCCATTTGGGTTTGCTGTGCCTAAAGGGAAAGGAAAGATTCCACCCTGCCTTTCCTCTCTCCTCTGCTACATTAATATCAGGATGCATAGCTCCTGTCTTAAGTATTTGTACTAGAATATGTATTAGAAGAGATCTGCTAGCTAAGACATTGCAAAAGGCTGTTAGAGCACTGCAAAGTATCAGATGCCTATTGTTGATTGCAACTATGTATCCAATTGTAGCTTGCTGATATATTCCAGTGTATTAAATGGTTAATTGCTTTATTGCTCACTGCTACAGTGCATCTGTTCAAGAGGGAGAAAATCAGAAGGAGGGGGGGACAAAGGTGTTAAAAAAGTGTTATGAGAACTGGCAATGCTCAAAGATAAGAATACTTAAACATGTTTCTGCTTCAAGGATGAAACATGTGTAAACAACTGAGAGTCTGAGAAAGTGTCTAACATGGTGAGATGATGTGAGATTTCTGATTCTCTCCAGTCCATTGTGTGCTTTAATTTGTATGACAAGCATAAAACCTGTAAACACCATGTATGCTTTAGTCTCAGCAACTTTGAATGAAGTGTGCTGTGTTGTTGGCTTTGCTACAAATAAACACTGCTGTTTAACTCTGAGTGAAGTTTGTGGAGTTCAGGTTATCCGGGACATGACAGTCAATTGGCTGTAAACTACTTTCACACTTTGAAATCAATTTACAGTGACTGAAGTAAGAGGGCAAAGGGAGGAAGTGGGAGCAGGAGAAAGAAACTAGGACATTACAAAAACAGCTGAAAAATTGGGACAACTAGGGATTAATCCAAGCTGGCACAGTTGGAAAGTGTGTCTCTGTACCATGACCCAGTCCATTTCACAGAACGAAGTAGTTCTGGGTTATTCAAGGGTTATTCAAAGTTTATCCATTCCAACTTCTTGCTAATGCATAAAATCCAGATCTAAAATCTGTCTGATGGGTGGCTATACAGATTCTGTTTAAAAATCTCCAGTGAAGAAGCTCACAGTTTTAGAGGGTAGCCCATTCCAGTGTTCAAGAGCTGCTGGTGGACAATCTTTGAGATGGTGAGATGATTTTAAATAACCCCCTTTAGCAGACCAGAACCTTGCAGCTATTACCTCGTAATGTCAAGGTACAGGGAAGAAATCATTCTGGGTGGGAGAGGACAACCAAATCCTGAGTTAGAAGGCCTGAGATCCACCATGGAAGACAATCAGTGAGGGTGGCAGAATCTGGGAACTAATATGACCAAAACTGGGCCAATATTAGCAATGTACTGGTGAACTTTGAAAGGCAGACTCTCAGCCAGGACAATGGCTATAGCAACACCACTACAGAGAGTCCGAATGTGGGGTAGCTGTGCTGATCTAAAGCAATTTTCTAGCAGTTTTCATCCCTACCACAACCAGATCATTTGTAAAGCCCCCCCTCCATACTTTGGATTACAATTTTTATCAACTTTTAAATTTTCTTTTTGATTTTTTTTCTGATTTTTTTTTTAAAAATCTCATATCCTAAAGACTTGGGAGTGATTGTGGGAGTGTGTAGAAAGACTTCTGAGAGCCACCAATCATCAATGTCCTCCTTTTTTCTCCCTCTCTTTTCATCACCCCTAATTTTCAATGTTTTCTTTAAAAAAAAATATTGGAAGAAATATAGCTTAAAAATTCAACAGCAGAGCAAAACAATATTTACAGCATGTCAGCATTCCTTAACAAAACATGAAGTAACTTGCATATACACACATTTCCTTTTCTAGCCTTCAAGTCAAGATGTCATTCAAAAGACTGACATGTGAACCAGGTGGATCTAGATCATCTCTGTTCTTTAATTAAAGAAATGTTTAATTAAAGAAATGAATGGAAATCAACCTGTAATAAAGAAGTCCTCATGGAGTTCATTTCTTGAGTTGCAAGCATGTTGTGCCAGTTTTTCTATAAGAGCAAGAGACGACAACCTCTCATACCAGAGATAAAATTGTGTTGGTCTTTCCATTTTTGAGTAATTGCTGTACGAACGGCTAGACTAAAATAACTTACTTACTGAGATCCAACATGGTGTAGTGACTTGAGCTTGGTGTAGTGAGATTGGTGTAGGCTTGAGCATGGTGTAGTGACTTGACCATAACTCTGGAAACCAGGGTTCAAATCCCCACTCAGCCATGGAGACCCACCGGGTGACGTTGGGCAAGTCACACTCTCTCAGCCTCTGAACAAATCTTGCCAAGAAAACCCTGTGATGGAGTCACCATAAATTGGAAATGTAAATATGAAACAGTTATGAGGTTGCACATCTAGTTTACGACATCATAACTGCCAAACAGGATGCCAGCCTGAGGCCATTTCCATACCGGGCTTCTAAAACGGTGTAGAGCGACCTGTCACTGAGGTCTTCTACACCGTAGAGTGGACTGGCATGGACTACTTTTTGTAGTTCCACACCAGAATCCACTCAGGAGCAGCCGGAACTAGCCGGGCTGCGTGTTTTTTAAAAACCTCTTTTTCGAGGTTTTTAAAAAACACGGAGCGCGCAGCCCCGTGCTGCTCCGTCGCCCGGCTCTAAAGTGGATCTGCAGGCACGCGCAAGTGCGTGCCTGCAGATCTGCCGGGGGCGGGCTTCCGGCTGGCGAGCTTCTTCGGTTGGTGGAGAGCCTCCACCAACCGGAAGCTGCCATCTGGGACGCCGGAGGAGTGTGGAGCAGCGAGCTCGCACTGCTCTGCGTGGCGACGGACTTACCCGGCTGCGGGTAAGCTCCGTTTTAGCGTGTTTTCACACGTTTCCCCCCCCACATGTGAAAAGGGCCTGAGTTAACAAGTCAAACTGTGCTTATTTGCGGAACAGAAATAAGAGCTAAAAAGCTTAAATATTTACAGAATTAGTGCACAGTCATTGCTGGCCCAGCCACTCCAGCAGTGACCTCTCCAGATGAGCAACACGTGGCTTCAGCCTCTCCAGGAAAACTATCTGATGTGACAGCTGTGCTACACATGTATTCAGACTGAGAACTGGGAAAATATTAGGGCAGAAAGAGGAGTTGCCAAAGGTTGGTTAACTGAGCGTGGATGTAGCCCTCAGCACAGTCAGTGGTCCCAAACAAACAATGCTTTCAGCCTTGTGCAGGTATGTGAAAGGGCACTACACCCAATGCCATTGGCAATACCTTTCCCCCATGAGTCAGGAGCATCTCACATGACATGGTGAAAAACTGTTTTGCAGTAATACCTCACCTAATTTCCTCTGCTGATGAGTTGTGTGAGAAGTCTCTTGAGATGTCCTGGGTACTACCCTCTCTCCTTGATGCCTTCTCCCTGCTTAGAATGGAAATGGCACCAGCTTCGTCAGTGCTGCAGGCGAGAAAATAACAGGAGAAGCAGGAATCAAAATAGGACTTAGCTGTGACGCACCAACTCTGCCCCCCCCCCCATCACAACCAGCCAGGACTATTGTTGCTTCTGTAATTTGGGGTCCACCAAATTGGCATTCTCTCTCATGCAACAGCTGTGGTTGTAGGTGAAGCATATCAAGCATGAAGCATGGTTATGACTCTGGTCTCCTCCTCCAATTCTGAGACAACATGTTAGATCAGACTGCCGGTGTGCCCTCTTTGGGGCAGAGAGTAATGGGCCTTTTTCCCTCTTAACTAGCTATTCCTTGAAAAAACATATATACACAAAAGGAACATGTTATTAGGTTTTGGGTACTTTGAAATAAGAGTCCACCGCCTGTGTGAATGGCCATCATAGATGATGACATCCACCTCGCTCTCTGGGGCAGGAAGTGATGGCATTCTCCCTCCTTTAGGCAATTTTGTTCACAAACATATATGCCCTTTAGAAACATGTTTAGTTTGGGAACATGTTTAGTTTGAAGGTTTTCGGGAGCTGTGGTCCATCCGCATGCTCACTGGGATGACCAACCTGGACTGCAATGCCCACCAACCCCAAGAGGGGGATCACTCAGGAGAGTCTCAAGGTCTTGTGCCCTTCCACACCTCTTTTGCACCTGAATCTGGCCCTGATGTACATTTCTTCAAGTCCTTTGCATAGTCTTCGTCCTCTTACTTTGGTGGTACAACTGGCTAGATTGTCCTCCTGCAAGCCTCACCTTCTGTGGTTTCACTCCATCCAGGCACTCCTGTGAAGAGATGCATAAAATACAGGAGGTATATTGTCTAATTTGGGGATTTGGGAAGGAGCAATCCACACAGCATGTCCATTGGGGCATGTCCATTTGGGCTGCATGGAGAGCAGTGCACTTCATGTGGGATTGCTCAGTCCACTCAGTCTCCAGCCTGACATGGTCATAGTAGGCAATGGATAGTATTCAGGTATTTAGCTAATATGTTTTCTGATGCTTCACCTGCTTTTTTTTGTAAAGTTTTTGACAATAGGAGGGTGTTACCCCAAAACGTGGGTGACTCAGAGGTCCATCCATGATGCCAGTACCTCCATATGACAATGGGGAATTAATTAGCTCAAAAATCAGGAGGCCTGCAAGAGAAGGGTAACTTAATGAGATCTACCACTTATGTTTATGGGACCTTTGCAGGAAAGAACCAGTCAGAGATTCCAAATGTAAAATAAAATGTGTTTTTATTGTAAGAAATTCATACAAGCATGCAAAAGATCCAGACATTCACAGATGCACACAAGGATTAGCTGAAGATAAAAGGAGAAAAATGCAGATAGAGGACTTTCAGGGTTGAGGCGATTTTTACTGGTCTGAAGAACAGTGAGGAAAGCAGTGACAATGGCTTAGGTAGGCACCTAAGGACAGTTCTCATTCGGGAATCAAATGGACAGCATGGCGTTCAAGAAGTCGAGAGGCTACATTCAACTGCTCAAAATTGGGGATTCTTATACCCCCAAAATATCCTGCAGGTATGGGTGTGAATCACTCTCCCAGCCAATCAGACAATGGGAGTTGCAACACAAACAATGATTGGACTGAGTTAATGGTTTTAGTGTTTAGGTGACAAAAGGGTAATGGCTGTTGTAGTAGCCCAGTATTGTGGAGAGTTTGGGAAAACAATGTCCAGGTGTGAGGGATCAGAGCTAAGACCATCACAATCTGGTGGGGATTTTCCTTTGCTGCTCTGAGATGTCCAGCTCTTTAGCATAAGCCTATTTCCTCTAGAGCAGCCACACAATCAGCCTGACAATGACTTCAGTGTTTGCCTAGGACAGGTGTGGCTGACCCACCTTACTATCTCACATTTATGGTAAGTAATCTGCCTCTTTCCAGCTTGACCTTCCAGTCACCTCAGGTTTTATTTATGTCAACACCAATTAATATAGTGCCAATTAAATATTGCCAATTAAACCATGCCAATTGTGGGGGGTGCGCTAGGCTGTAACACTGTCTTAATTCACTGTCTTAATGAGCGTCTTTCCAGCCAACTTGGTTTCTGGGCCTGGCGCCATAAGGCGTGCATTTCATGGTAGAATCTTGGCTGGTGATAGGGGAAAGGGTGAGGTTTCCCCACTGTAGACCTGCAGTGTCTCAAAAGACTCCTTCTCCACCTCCCTGAATTTAGTCCTGCACTACGTAGAGGTCCTGATGAACTCCTTTTTTTTAGACACCTAGATGTGGCCTCAACATAGGTCTTGTTCCTTCTATTTGAACTGCCCATAACCTGTCTTATCACCCCACTCTGATGCAGAAGGTCCAGCGGGCCAGCTGTCTCCACAAACTCCACAATCTCCCATGATGAGCAGCCATAGTCCAATGCAGTGTAGGCTTAGTGTTGATGTGCACAGCAAGTGCAGCTGCTGGAGTTTCTTGCCAGTTCCATCCTGTTATGTGCAAGTACACAGAAGATCAGAAATCTCATACTGCAATGGTCACAAAAAATAACTGGAAACTGGACCTATGGGAGATCCACCTCTGCCCTATAACTCAGACCAATTAGAAGCCAGTCTCAAAACACCAATACTAGACATGTCTGGCTCAAAACTTTTATTATGTTCATAAAAGCTGAAATTGACAATTCCCCTTAAGAACAACTCCCCATTCGTAAGAAACAGAATACAACATTTTCCAACATCACCCAGATTAGTTGGAATATTTAATAATTAGTAAACAATTAGGTGTTGTGTTCTGTGTGTTTCCTATTATGTTGATTTTATGTATTTTATGTGTTTTTAAATTTATAACTAAAAAAAATTAAAAAAGAACACCCCCTCCCCTCAGTCCAAAGCCAAGTAGTCTGCTGAGCCTGCACATATACAGAGAGGCCTTCCTTCAAATATCAAGGTCCCAAGCTGTTTAGAGCTATAAATGTTATCACCAGCACCTTGAATTCAGACCAGAAGTATATTGGCAGCTTGTGCAATTCCTTCAGAACTGATGTTATATGATTTTTGAATGGAATTCCAATCAGTGGCCTTTAGCTGCTGCATTTTCTGGGTTGCCATCAAGGGCAGTCGGACATAGCAATGAGATCTGAACACTACACTGTTTTCTTTTCTTTCTTTCTTTTTTTTTTTTAAAAAAATTATTTTCTTAAAATTACAACTACAATACAAAACCTTATATACTAATACAAAAATTAAATCAAAAAGTAACAAAAGACAAAAATTAAATGAACAAACACTTAACAAAAAACATCATGACTTATACAAGGACAAAACTATCACATTCATATCCTAATACATACAATGCTTTCCCTTGCTCTTTCTTTATTATTATTCCATCGTACTTTAGACTTCGGCCTTAGAGATTGATTTATTTTATAGCTACCATTCTTGGTCTTACGAATTCTTCTGTATCTCTTCATCCTAATTCTTTTCAAAATTTTATCTTAACCATGTCACTGTCGTACCATGAATTCCTAAAATGTTGTAATGTTTTTTCCCATTGTTTTATATACTTCTCTTTACTTTCCCCATTCAAGATACATGTTAGTTTATCCATGTGGATTACGTCAAATAATTTCATTTCCCATTCTTCTATTGAGGGCATTCTATTTCCTCTCCATCTATATGCTAAAACCATTCTTGCTGCAGCTGTCATATAAAATAATTGTCTACCCACTTTTTTTTCTAAATCTTTCTCCAACATTGATAACATATATACTTCTGGGGTCATACTGAATCTTACTACACTGTTTTCATGAGGTTTCCCTGAGCAGGGACACCCACACCTGGGATCTCATAAAATGCAGAGTGCCTGAAGGTGCAGGTAACATGGGCCAAGATCCTGCAGCAGAAATGTAGCTACAGTATCACTCCATTGCCTGCTCTCTCTCCTGAAACTCTCCTTAAAAGTTAGTCAGCCATCCCGAGCAAAGAGTTCTGGGGTGCTAGTGAGCAGGACACTGAAGAATGGCGCGATCAGCTCTTTCTGCCATGAGCAGTGGTGTGGAAAAGAGTTGTGCCAGGACCACACGGGGGACTCTGCTTCTACTTTTCCACTGTTACCACAAAAGTTGGCTGATTCAGGGATCCACCCGCAATGCCAATGCCTCCGCATAAAGATGGGGAATTATTAGCTCAAAATGGAGGCCTGTGAGAGTGGGGGCAACTACAGGGATTTTTTCACCTTTGTATACTGGTACTAATGCAGAGGTGGAGGTCAAAAGAATATTTTATTGGGGGAAAATCACAATCACATGCAAGATTCAAGCAGTCTCACAATCATACAAAGCTAACCAGAGGAAAGGAGGGAAAAATTGGATAGTGAGGAGTTAGGATGAAGTGGGCTATATTTACCTCTCCCGAAGAGAAAAGATGAAGTGATGTGGCTCAGACTAGGGGTTCGAGAGTAGCACAAGAATGAGAATCTGAGAAGCAGACTGATGGCCTACGCCCATTTCTGGTTGAGCCCCCCGATTCAAACTGACAAAATTTCCTCTACTTGATTTAAATATATAAAGGAGAAGCTACAGAAATACGAGTCCTCCTTCTTGGCCCTACTATGCTTATGATTCTCCAGGGCAATAGCAATAGCAATTACATTTCTACACCACTTATCAATGCAAAGCACTTCCTAAGCGGTTTACAATGTGTTTAGCTAATTGCCCCCAACAAGCTGGGCACTCATTTTACTGATCTGCAGAAGAATGGAAGGCTGAGTTAACCTGGAGCCCGGCAGGATCAAACTCACAACATTGTGGTTGCAGTACTGGCATTTAACCACTGTGCCACCAGGGCTCTATCAGGGCTTAAAAAAAAACAAAAACCAATTAAAGAGCTGATCTGGCACATAGCTCCGAGGAAGACAGACCCAGAATCCAACATTACCCTATAGCAGGCGACCATAGCAAGAATTTTGTTCCAGCCAAGTACCTTTACACTCTCAATATTCCTAAATAACACAGAACCTTTACTCTGACCTGTTTTTTTTAATAAATCATTTTATTCAAAATTCTCATATAAAACATATTATCTTAACAGTCAGCATAATTGCAATATAACCGATCTTCCACATTGATCTAGATTTCATTTTCCAGTTTTCTAAATGCCTTAGATACTGTACGACAATTTACAGTTATTTTAGTTGCTAGTTCTTACATTTCATTCTACATATTACTGCTTCATGAAATAATCCTGTAAATCATGAACTACATATTTCCATCTGGTAAAACCCAGCAATTACCCATTATAATTTGCCATTCTTTCTGTATCTCATCGTCTGATTTCCCTTTTAGTCTCTGGGACACCATATCCGCATTTTTATTTTCAATAAGCGTAGCCCACCATTGTTCTTTTGTGGGTATTTGCTGAGTTTTCCATAACTTTGCATATTCAATTCGGGCTGTCGTTATCATATATAGTAATATTCTCCAATGTTTCTTTATATCAGTACCCTCTAATATATCAGTCATATTTAACAAATAGAATTCTGGTATCTTAGCAAACTGAACTTTCAATAATGAACAAATTACATTATGTACTCCATTCCAGTACTTCTTGGCTTTTGAACATGTCCACCACATATGGTATATCGTACCAACTTCATTCTGACATTTCCAACAGTTTCCAGTACCTGTTTTATAAATCTTTTTCAATTTATCTGGTGTCATATATCATCTATGAAATAGTTTATAATAATTCTCTCTCAAATTCTGGGCTACTGTAAATTTCTGCGTTTTTTTCCAACTCTGCTCCCATGACTGTAGTTGAATTGGATGCCCAATATTTTGAGCCCATAGTATCATTGTTTCCTTTACTGTTTCTTCTTGTCTCTCCTGCTGTAATATCTCTTGATACATTTGGGCAAACAAATGGGGAGGGTTTTCAAAAAGCCATTTAATTACTCCAGTTTTCTCTGTTTGTTCAATTCCATATGTATTCATGTCCATATGAAACCTTTCTGTTAGTTGTCTATAAGGGAACCAACTCAGTATTATTCCCTCCTGTTCTAGTTTTTCCCTTGTTTTCATCTTAAAATTTTTGAACTTTGTTCTCTCAGTTATGTCATCATAGCGTATCCATTTATCCATATCTGTCCATCTACCGAAAAAAGCTTCTTGTGGTGAGACCCACGTGGGGAGCTGCCTCATGTTTTTAACTTTGTAGTCATCCCATATTCTCAAAAGCGATTTTCTAATATAATGATGTAGAAAGTCTTTATCTATTTTTGCTTTATCATAAAACATGCCATCCCATCCTCAAGTCTGCACCTTCCAGTGCCAGCGTTTTCATATCTTGAAGGTCTATCCAGTCTTTTATCCACATAAAAGCGGCTGCTCTGAAATATAGTTGAAAGTCTGGTAGTCCCATTCCTCCTCTACTTTTTTGATCTGTCAAAATGTTCCATTTTATCCTAGGTTTCTTCCCTTGCCATACAAATTTGGTTAATTCTCTCTTCCATTGTATGAAAGGTTTCATATTTGTTATTATAGGAAGATTTTGGAAAAAAGTTCATTTTTGGCAAGACATTCATCTTTATTGCTGCAATTCTCCCCATCATTGAAAGACGCACAGAGGACCAACACTCTGACCTGTTTTAACCTCCTTCCACCTGCTCTACTGAAAGAAGATACTCACAAATCTCCTATGTGAAGTGTATCTGCTTTGCCAGTCAGGTATGGTTGAAATGGTAGGCTATGTTCTATTATATTGCTTATATTATAAGGGCATTTGTTCCCAATTGATAGACCAAGGGCCTTTCTACAGTACACTGTTATGGTGTTATTATCCCACTTTCAACATCCTATGGAATCCTGGGATTTGTAGTTTAAGGAGGGGTATTTAAGAATTCTCAGCCAGGGAGCTCTTTGACCTCAATAAATTACAAACCTGAGAATTCCACAAGATGTTGAAAGTGGAATAAGAGCACTATAACAGTATAGGGAAGAAAGGCCTCTAGTTTTGGAGCTGTTCCCAGGCAGGCCTCATCATTTTTACATCTCATTTCTTCTCTCAGATTCTACCAACGTATCCATTCCGAATGTTGCCAAGTTTTGTAATTTGGCATGTTCTCCAGAAGTCAGCCGATCAAACCTCATTGTTTGGTTAGACCTCATCTTGAATGGTTAGACCTCATCTTGAATACTGTGTCCAGTTCTGGGCACCCCAATTCAAGAAGGACATGGTCAAGTTGGAGCAAGTCCAGAGGAGGGTGACCAAAATGGTGAGGGGCCTGAAAACCATGCCCTATGAGGATAGACTTAGAGAGCTGGGTATGTTTAGTCTGCAGAAGAGAAGGTTAAGAGGGGACATGATAGCCATGTTTAAATATTTGAAGGGATGCCATGTAGAGGAAGGAGAGGGCTTGTTTTCTGCTGCTCCAGAGACCAGGACAAGGAGCAATGGATTCAAGCTGCAGGAAAGGAGATTCCACCTGAACCTCAGGAAGAACTTCCTGACGGTCAGGGCTGTCCGGCAGTGGAATATGCTGCCTCGGAGTGTGGTGGAGTCTCCTTCTTTGGAGGTTTTTAAGCAGAGGCTGGATGGCCATCTGTCGGGAGTGCTTTGAGGGTGTTCCTGCATGGCAGGGGGTTGGACTGGATGGCCCCTGGGATCTCTTCCAACTCTACATTTCTATGATTTCTATAATTGTGGTATGTCTCAGTTCCAGTGAATGCTATTAGCCTTGATTTGGTACTCGCTGCAGTATTGACACCCCTGTATAGAGGAATTTTTGTACTGTTGTACTTTTTTTTTCTTTTCTCTTGATTTCCTATTGCCTTGCAAGCATCTGGCATGTGTCTGATCTGTGATCATAATGAAGTATGTTGCTGTTGTTGTTGTCAACCAAGTCAAGCAGTCTTTTGCCAGCCCCTGTGTATATGTATTTATGCACATGCATTGGGGGAAACAAACAAAAATTTGGCCGATGCGACTTCCACATTAGCAAAGATAACTTGATACAGCTGACACAAGACCACACAGCAGATGTGTTCCCATAAGATGACTTAGAGAGGTAGCATGGTGCAGTAGTTAGAGGCCTGGACTATGACTCTGGAGACCAAGGTTTGATTCACTGCTTGGCCATAGAAACCCACTGGGTGATCTTGGGTGCATCACATGCTCTCAGCCCGAGAAAACCCCATGATAGGTTTGTCTTAGGGTCACTGTACGTCAGAAAGGAGTTGAAGACACACAACAACAACTAAGTCGACTTAGTTCACCTTTGAGGCTTTGTCATCCTTATTCCAATTTGCATTCAAAGGGACATGTGTGGCTTTAGAGGCGACAAACTGGAACAAAAATAACCCACACTGGAGCTGGGACAGAACCTTGGTGTAGGTTCCCCCATGTTGGGGCCCAGGCTCTTTAACAGAGTATTGGTGGGAATAAAAGATACTAAGAGGTTAAGTGTCACTGCTCTAGGGGAAACTGTAAGCTCCTGATAGACTTATATTTATTTGGAGGGGGGTGGTGGTATTTATGAGGTATTCATCTATAGGACTTGCAGGATGTGTCATTTCATGAATCCTCAAATATAAATGCCTCCTAAATACCTGTCCATGGAATAAATATCCCTAAATTCTGCGCAGAATTCAGAGTTTTCTCTAATGGAGTGTTTCTTAACATTTCTTATTTTCAAGCAGTGGGAACTGGGAAAACCTGGCTCTTTTTCTCTTGCCCTTGGAATTTCTTCCTTGGCTCCTCAAGGTGAGGAGGAGATAGCAGTAGCTTACTTGGGTGGGGGGTGCATGGCTAGAACCTGCTTGTCCTGAAGCAACTTTGTGAGAAAAAAGGTGGGAAGATTCTCAGCTGAAGGCAAACTCCTTCATCTCCAGCCAGAGAATTCTACTTCTCTTTCTGAGGGGAAAGGTTCTAATGTTTAAGGCCATTTCTGCCCTGCACTATTATAGTGCTATTATTCTACTTTCAACAGCCTATGGAATTCTGGATTTGCAGTTCACGGAGGGCAATTTAGAATTCTCAGCCAGAAAGCTCTTGGCCCTCAGTAAACTACAAACCCCAGGATTCCATGGAATGTCGAAAGTGGAATAATCGCAGTATAACAGTGTGGTGCGGAAATGGCCTAAGAGTGGTAACAGAAAAAGCTCTTATACCTCTGTTTTGTAAAGGAGGCCATTAATGGATTTTTTGTGTCTGTAAAAGAAACACTTTTCTTTCCAGTAGGCTCAAGCGAAAGTAAACTGCTGCAGCCTCTCCTAGCTTGTGTATTCTTCCTCAATTAATAAATCCTGCCATCCTGAACACAGTTTGATGTTGCTGAGCCGCACATGTCTCCATTTTCATCTGTGAAATGTTGAAAGGTAGGTAGCTATTTTCCTGCAATCCTGAGGGCTGGAGAGTGAGACATGCCTCATTTTCAAAAGTGAGAAGTTCAACTTTTTCATAAAAGCCACTAAGAAGACAGTAGTGTCACATCTTTCTTTTACTGTTTGTAAGATGATTTTGAGCACAGAGTACAGTCAGCTTTCTCACATCACAAGGAGGAGGTCTGGGATGTACAAATAAATGAGAAAAAAAATGATGAAAGATTCCATAGCTAGTACAGTGGTTGGATTTGGGGGAAAATATTCCCTTGATGGCCAGAAAGATGTGGCAGAAAGGTCCCTCTTGCCTTAAGTAGTCAAACTTTTCAAGTATTCTGGTTGGAATGCTTAAAATATTTCTAATTTTTGTTATTTATTTGTTTGGATTTGTTTCATTTTGATATTAAGAAAACCAGTTCTTCGCTCAGCTGCACCATCAGGAATGGGTAATAATTTTTCTCAATCTATTTTTTTTATAAGACCTTTCCAACCTGCGTACATTTTGTCATGAAATAAATCCCAAATGAATCTGGCCAGTACAGATGAGTGAGAATGTGTGTGTGTGTGTGTATAAGACTTTAACAAAAACCATGTATTTCTCGATAAATTCAAGGGGAGGAACATAAGAACACAGGGAGAGCTTTGTTAGATCCAAATTAAAGTCCTATCTAGTCCAGCATTCTGTTAATAGAGTGGCTGATCAGTTGCCCACAGGAAGGAATTTCAGGCTTAAAAAATTCCAAATGTGGGAGAAGATGAAACAGATAGGCTTGTCCACCCTTTTTACTCATCTTCACTGCCATTCTCCTCTCCACCACCCACACAAACAAAGCCTTACTTTGGGGAAGAGGGAGAGAGAATTAGGCAGCAAGAAATGTTCATTTTTACATCAACCTAATCCTCTGCAAATCATTTCCTTAGCTAAAAATGATACAGAGGATTTCCTGTTGGGGTATGGGGCTTGCAGTGAAGAAATATGGGGAATGGAAACCAGGGCAGGGGGGTAGGGGAAAAGAGTGAGCAGAGTGCGAGGTCTTTTTGTATGGGTCTCAGTAGTAGCCTTCTGGGTTTGACTCAAGCAGGGGAAACACTCATTTTGAGCTCCCTCCAGTCAGTAAGGTATACACAAATTATTAGGTGAAGTCTGATAGAGAAGTTTCTCAGGGCTTGTGGTACACATGCTAGATGGAATGAGGACAGCTACATTTGCTTGTTCAGATGTCTTCTCCACTCTCGCATAAAGCATGTGGTGAGGAAGCCATCTTTACAACCATACCTGTCCAAGCATAAGTGGAGAAACCTTGTCTTTCTACTCGACCACCTCATGCTCTGTAGTATCAGACGCTTTTCTCTCAATCCACTCTCAGTTGCAAACTAAACTCCCTGAGACCCAACCCCAAGCTTACACTAACAGGGCACAACAATGGATAAAAATCAGCAGTAGGTGATGGTTTCCATGTCAGTGGGGTGATGAATCTGTTCTGGGTTTTCAATCCAAACTGTGGTGGAACTATCAAACATGCTGAGCTCTGTCCACAAGACAGGTTCAGAATCTTGGATAGCTCCTTTAATATTCAGACTAAAATTTGGAATGGATTCACTGACCCACTGACATGGGAGCCATATACCACCACTGATAATGATTGTGGCATGTCTTAATAGGGCAAAATAGGAAACAAAAGTACAAGAAGGACCTCACTTAGTAATGGAACATCATTGTCCAAATCATTATTAATCTTTTTACTTCTGGGATTCCTCTGGTGTCCTTGTGTGAATTAATACTATGCAAAATAGAATGACAGATTGTTACTCTTTGTAGTGAGAAATCCTCAAAGTCACTGTATACTTTCTTCTACTAAATGCAGAGAGGACATTGTGCCTTATGTTGCCTAGCCTCCCAGTGTTCTACATTACTCAGTCTGGGATTGTGTACCTCCAGGGGGTGTTTTTATTATGGGCCTTTGAGGCAACTCAAGGCCAAGGATGTTTATTATGCTCTCACCTGGGCATGTATCTGAGTCTGAAAACCCAGCTGGGTATGGAGGAATGTTTGAGCCAGTCGGCTTGGGCAAGCCTGGCCGCCCTTCTGGTTTCCGTGGTGGATGACTGCCTTCAGGGTCACTGGGACCACTAGGAAGTTCAGACTTGGGGATTGGTTTTGACTCCTGCACTTGAGGAGGGACAGGTTTCCCATCCAGTGATTCTGCTCCAGTGTCTGGCAAGGAGTGGAGAGACACATGCTCGTTTGAAGGGGGAAGTATTTCCACCCGCCCTACTGTTTGTAGACCTTGATGCTGTGGTTCTTGGTGCTCCCTTGAGTGATCTCTCTGATGTTTGCCATGACCATGACCACGACCATGACCATGACCATGACCATGAGGGGGAGGGGGAGGGGGAGGGGGGCCATCACGATGGTGCTGACGATGTCCTTTTCCTCTTTGGTCATCTTCTTGGCTTTCACGATCCCCATGGTGTCCATCCCTTCCAGGTTGTGGTTTGGATTGTTGTTCACCACCTTCATGTGCCTAATAGCATCAAACATAGAAAAGATCTGCTTAGTGGCTGCTACCCTAAGGATGCCCAAAGTACATGGCCATTCTGTATCTGGTGCAAGATGGGATGGGATAGAGGCAGGCACATTTGTTTTCTTAGAAGTCTGCCCTGAGCTGGTAGAGCACTATGTGCTGTATGTGTCAAGAGAACCTGCTTCTAGTTCCTCAGAAATAATATGTAGCTTTTAGCATAACTTTTCACTCATGTACAAACCAAACTCAAGAAAAGATATACACGAAGAACAGACTGAACAAGACAAACAAGAAACACAGGCCATTTCCACATAATATGGTTGTCACTTAACTTAGCCCATTAGAGGCATGCATGGATTTAGGCCCTTACCACATGATGTCGCCATCCCAGCATGGCAAGACATTACTGCCAGTCTGGGACATGTGCCATCGCATGGCGTGGTTGCAGTCCTGCTGCTGTTTTACCCCCATCTGCTGCTGTTGCACCCTATACCATTACTGGAAAAAATCTGGTAATGGCCCCCTTTCTTTTCCTGTGATTATCCCATCAATTGTGGGGGTGCAGGAAGGGTGGAAGTGCTATGAAGCGCTTCCTTCTGCAGTACAGTGCAGGAAGAGGTGGGGTGTACAGTGGAAGGAAGAAGAGTGTCCCTAACACTACCCATCAGCTGGCAGCTGAGCGAGTGTGGTGGGAACATTCAGGTCACAATCCCATCCCAGCAATAGCACTGCTGGGATGGAATCAGGACATCATTCAATTAGGGCATCATGTGATAAGGGCCATAGTCTTTATGGATCTCCTACCAGTTCTCCCAGTCCACAGGGTTGATTGTCATTTATAGGACCATGTATGGCTTGCTTTCTGCCATGACCATGAGATACTGTCTATTAGGAGATAATGGCTTGATCAGCTACCAGGGGCTTAAATAGCCTTTGTTGCATGGAGAACCTTTCATAATCTGAATTGGACATGCCAGCTACAGAAGAGAGAGGCCATTTCTGCACTAGACTGTTAGAGTGCTATTATTCCACTTTCAATATTCTATGGAATCCTGGAGTTTGCAGTTGATGTTGAAAGTGGAATAATAGCAGTATAACAGTCTAGTGCCGAAATGGCCATAGTTTGGCTATCCGCACTCTCAAAATATATAAGACTGGTTACTGTAATGTAGTGCACATGGCACTTTTGTTTTTTTGAAGACTGCTGCCAAACTGTAAATAGTTCAGAATACATCAGTTGGACCAATCAGTGAGGCCAGAAATTGGGTCACGTTATGCCAGTATTCAAAGAGAACTTTACTGTTTCCAGCCCATTTCCAAGCACAATTCAAGGTTTTAGTATTAATCACTAAAGCCTAACATCCTTTAGGAACCAGAGCTAGCCCAGGTCAATTTGCTGCCTCTATCAAAGTAGCACATGGTAACCTCCTCACACCCTCCAATTCATAATAACCAAAACCAGCCATGTAGTATTGATACAACAGGCAGAAGATCCCATACACACCCCTCTCTGTTCCAGACAGTAATATACATATATCAACATCAAAGTAAGAAATTAACAGTTTGCTGTCAATTTTATGAACCCTCAGTATGTGCCGCCTGAGGCAGCCACCTCACTCTGCCTAATAGCAGCGCCAGCTCTGTTGAAATTCAGTGAACTGAAGAAATGTCTTTTCCCTCATCAGCCTTGGGCAGCAATAAATAAAGACCTCCACTGTCTGAGTAGTAGGTGGCAGATAAATGCAAGTTAAACAACTTGCGTTTATCTGCCACCTACTTAGATCTTTTCAGCAGAAAGTAAAGCATTTTCATTTTCCCTCACCTTCTAAGCTCTGTGTTTTAGACTCTTAATTTTCTGTTACTTGGCACAGGCAGTCTTGTCTGTTTTTATTTTTATTTTGTATTTGTTTTGCTGTTGCTTTATTTTATTGTGAGCCGCCCTGAAAACCAGTTGGTTTCCTTTTTCATTCTGACTGACTTCTAGAACAGAAAGTTTTAAAGGAATGGGCTTTAATGGTTGCTGTATTGTTATTTACCCCTTTTAAATTTTTAAGTACTGCATATGCTTTTAATTATTTTTATAATGTGAATTAGAATCATAGACTCAAAGAGCTGGAAGAGACCACAAGGGCCATCCAGTCCAATTCCTGGCCATACAGAAATACATGATCAAAGCACTCCTGACAGATGGCCACCGAGCCTCTGTCTAAAAACCTCAAAAGAAGGAGAATCCACCACATTCAGACAGTGCACTCCGTTGTCTACCTGCTGTTACCATTAGGAAGTTCTTCCTAATGTTTAGGTAGAATCTCTTTTCCTGTAGTTTGAAGCCATCACTTCATGTCTTAGGCCATTTCCGCACTCAACTGTTATAGCGCTATTATCCCATTTTCAACATCCTATGGAATCCTGGGGTTTGCAGTTTCAGGAGGGGCCGGCTGGCCCCTCCTGAAACTGCAAACCCCAGGATTCCATAGGATGTTGAAAGTGGAATAATAGCGCTATAACAGTCGAGTGCGGAAATGGCCCTAGTCTCTGGAACAGCAAAAAACAAGCCTGCTCCATCTTCCATATATGGTTGTTGTGTGCCTTCCAGTCATTTCCACCGTTTTCCTAAGGCAAATCTATCATGGGGGTTTCTGGGGCTGACAGCGTGTGATGCCCCCAAGGTCACTCAGTGGGTTTCCATGGCCAAGCAGGAAACTGAACCCTGGTTTCCAGGGTCATAGTCCAATGTTCAGACCACTACACAACACTGGCCCTCGTCCTCTGTATGACGTCCCTTCAAATATTTAAACATAGCTATCATGTCACCTCTGAACCTTCTCTTCTCCTTTAAATTAATTAAATTTTATTTTAATGTTCTGCTTTTGTATGTTTTTAGTTGTATAAATAAAGATTATGGCTGGAATCCTGTATGAGCTACTCAGTAGCTAAGTAACTAGCTTTGTAATTAGCTGAACAAGTAGCTTAGTTAGTCAATGAAGGCTATAACGGTCTAGTGCGGAAATGGCCACAGTAATCACGCCTGACCCCACCACTCTCCAAAGTTGATGGAAATGTCATTCATCCATGCTCCAATCTCTGGCAGAATGGACCTTCTTCCTTCTTCCTATGCAGCTGATGGCTGGTGAAGTAAATTTGTTGGCGGGAAGTTCCAGTAGTGATTAAGTAGTGATTAATCTAGTAGTGGTTAATCTAGCCCTAACTGTTTTATGAGAGCTTTGGTTTGAGCATTGGGCTATGACTCTGCAGACCAGGGTTCAGTTCCCTGCTGAGCTGTGGAAACTCACTGGGTGATCTTGAGTGTGTCACACACTCTCAGCCCCAGAAAACCCCATGATAGGTTTCCATCAGTTGGAAACAACTTGAAGGCACACAACAACAACTGTTTTGTATTCACGACCACTACTTTATCATGATTGTGTCATTATTGTACAGTTGCAACTTCCCTCCCAAAACTTACTTTGCCCAGATCCATTCTTCTGGTGACTGGAACATGATTGACTGATGGGTTTTTTTAGGTTAGGAGGGCCTTCTCAGTGTTGTACTCAGCTAAGTATATATATCTAAGAAGCGAATAGAGAATACTGGCCAATTATGACCACAATCTTCATCCTAATAATGCTCACACCTTCTCAAAGTTACCCTTTTTGGACAAGAACTCACAGGATCCTTCAGCAAGCCTGCCTGCTAACTAGGGGATTCTGGGAGTTTTAGTAAAAAAAAACAACTCTTCTAAGTCTGGCTAATTTTTATATACTATGGATTATTATTTTCTGTAAACAATGTGTGATTGAGCAGCATACCTGTGGTGGGAAGAAGTCACAGTTTACGGTGACAGATTTCCAATTTTCTATCTGGCTGTCTACCACAGAGCCTTTGCATAGACCTGTCATCTAGGGAAAAAAAATACTCTCGGTCAGCAGATCATTTGAACAACAATCAATTTCAAACTAGATTTTGGTTCTTAATATCTAAAACCATCCCTCTGTGAAATAGTGTGTGATACAGCTGAGCTTGGTGCTGCAGCAATGGCGATGTCTCTGGGCACATCCACACCAGTGACTTAAGTGTGTTCAGTTTGCTTGCTCTCCCCTAGTAACCCTGGGGACTGTAGTTCTGTGGGCCAGAGAACTTTTCAGCATCCCTGGGATTCTTTGGAGAAAGCAAATGTACTTTCAGTGGTATACAATGGAAATATGTTTGAAGTGTAGATGTGTTGTTTTGTGCAGGTTTGAGTGTGCGAGGTTGTGACCCAAAACGTTTCTCCCAACTCTTTTACAGCATGGAACTTCTGATTTCCCTTCCCTCTCCTCCCAAACATATTGCTGTCAACGATATTGTCTCCGTCAGGTTCTATTTTCGAGTGATCTGCCTTGAAGGTCTTTGTCCTTGCTTTTAGTCTGATCTTTTGGTTTGACAGTATCAGTTTCTTGTGCAAGCTTAGGCCAGAATCCTGTTGAGAAGTTATGACTGTGTAACCACAGTAGTTACACAGCTATGTAGTGAATGTGGCCTGACTTTGCAATCCTCACTTACCAGGAAGCAGCTGCAGTCGACAAGGGTTTGTTCCCCTGTTGCTCGGGAAGCAGCTCACTGATATTTCCACCCCCTCCAATGAGCTCTCTCCATTGCATCAGGCAGAAGTAAGGTTTCTATCTCATTTCGCCCTTGCAGTGGAGATCACTAAACTAGGGAGTACATAGGGATCATGAATACCAGACAGTTACAAATGCATAATTCTGGGTTATGCATTTGTAACCCCTCAACAGGATTCTGCTCTAAAGTGGGGACAATATGCATGAAGCAAAGTGCTCAGGTCTTGGCTCAGGGTGCTTCCAGATTCGAGATTCCTAGCACTCCAGTCAGAAAGCATTGTGATATTTTCCTCTCTTTTCCTCCATTACAGATCTTTGACTGTGATTTTTTTGATTCATGGAAACACAACAGATGGAGCAAGTCTCTGGGAAGGTTACAATTCAGTGATAGTATCATCTGGAAAAGTGCTTGGAAAAAAGTTAGTCTCTTGGATTATAAACCTTGCCAGCCCTGCTGACTGAGAGATTCTGAGAATTATAGTCCCCCAAAGTAACTTTTCCAAGCTCTGCCCTGGACCTTCTGTGACATTCTATCAAGGTGAGGTCTGAAATAGAGCAGGAAGTTGGGAAATAGTGAAATAAAATAGAGATCTCAAACCTTTCTTCCTAACTTCTAGTCGATGCATTATTTTTACTTGCTTTCCCATGTGTTTTCAAATAGATTATGGGTGTAGCTATGGAGAAGGGGAGAGGTAAAATTAGGGCATTGCCACATATCAAAATTCTGCCCCCAAATAAAATTTTCCTTCAGTCCCCACACATCTAGCACTGCAGTATCCTAAAACTTCAGCTGAGCATTTAGAATTGTGGTTTAGCATTAAAAAAAAAAGGTAACCAAAGGAATACAATCATAGCAAACAGAAGAGTTCTAGATGCGAACAGTTTTCAGTGCCTCGTGGGCTGCATAATACTAGGAGTTTGAGAACTGAACAAAAAATTTCATGGGTGGGGCACAGAATTTTTGTGGGGGGGGCAATGCCCTCATTCTGCCCCTCCTCTAGCTACACCCTGAAATAGATGTTTTATACCTATATTATGTCTACCTCTCACTTATTTTTTTCTTCAGAGACAGAGAAAGAAAGAAATTAAAACTGGCAACCTGTTGTACCAGTCTACCTCTGCTATAGATAACAGGACTGGTCTGTTGTGCATGAACGGGGATCAGGGAGTTCCTAAGGGCAGCTTTAGGGTATCATATCAGCCAGAGGAACACATCCTTGAAGAATATGGGAATGGTTCAAAAATGGCAGGCTTCTACAAAGCTGGATTTCTATGAGCAGAAATGGAGGATGAATTAGTACTCACTGCAGTTTCAGGAGGAAGGAGTGGGCACTTGGAGATGTCAGGCACAGGCCCACTTTTAGAGCAAGATGTCTCCTGGATGGTGAATTCCACGAAGTTTGAAGGACCAACGACCCACTGTGAAACGTTCACACATAATGGGTTAGAGATTTTGCGTTGTCCTGAATACTACAAATGCTAACACTCATGTACCTCAATATCCTAATTCTTGGTATCAAGTACAAAACAGTTTGACATCTGTGCTGGAGGCAGGAAAGCACTGTTAGAACACAAAATAACAAGACGTTCATCCAACTTGATGTAAATTGCTGCTATCCTGCATGGATCAGTTCCGCACTTTGCTGAACCATTTACCATCCTCTAGACCTACTGTAGAAGCCCCTATCCATGGCCATTTGTGTCTGGAAAAGGGTAGTAGTGGTGAGGTCATAGAAATGTGTGGCTGTGTCCCCATAGCCAGGTGTGAAGTGATTACTTCCTTCAATGAGGTCCGCCGGTGTCCTCTGGAAGTCTCAGCTGATGATGCAATCACTTTTCATCTAGCTATGGGGACATAACCAGATGCTTCTGTTACCCTCTGCCCCATTCTCCTCCAGGCATAAATGGTTGTGGGTGGAGAGCTTCGGTAGCTCTATGGCAGATTGGGTGGGGGCTTTGGTCACTGAAGAGGGAAGAAGGGAATATCAACCTCTTGTTGTGTGCCTTCAAGTCGTTTCCAACTTATGGCATCCCTAAGGTGACCCTATCACAGGATTTTCTGGGGGCTGGGTTTGTGTGATGTGCCCAAGGTCACCCAACAGATTTCTTTGGCTGAGCAGGGAATTGAACCCTAGTGTCTGGGGTCATAGGCCAATGCTCAAACCACTACACCATGCTGGGCCTCAAAATAGACATATGCAGACACAGGGTTAGCTTATGCCTATGTATGCCACTGATAGAATGTCAGCCAATGTTATTTAATTTGATGTTGATGTTAATGCTAAATGTTAATTGTTTAATATAGGCTGAGAAGATCAGTCTTGCTATGTATCAAAACCTGTTTAAAATCCAGGGAGGAAAGATCAGGCATAAGGAGTAGGTGCAAGAGCCTTGATCTGAAGAAAAGCAGTCAGAGCAAAGGTTTAAGGCCAGACCTATGTGAAAGTACCCTATTTTTCAAGAGTGGGCAACTATCCAGTGGAGAAGGACAGCCAACGCGATTTTTGGTTGCATCAATAGGGGTATGATGTCTAGATCAAGGGAGGTAATGGTCCCACTCTATTCTGCATTGGTTAGACCTCATTTGGAATTCTGTGTCCAGTTCTGGGCACTTCATTTCAAGAAAGATATTGGCAAGCTGGAGTGTGTCCAGAGGAGGGAGACCAAAATGGTGAAGGGTCTGGAAGCCATGGCCTATGAGGAGTGGCTTAGGGAGCTGAGGATGTTTAATCTGCAGAAAAGAAGGTTAAGAGGGGACATGATAGCCATGTTTAAATATCTGAAGGGATGTCATGTCGAGGAGGGAGCGGGCTTGTTATCCACTGCTCCAGAGACTAGGAGAAGGAGCAATGGATTCCAGCTGCAGGAAAGAAGATTCCACCTGAACCTCAGGAAGAACTTCCTGACTGTCGGAACTGTTCGGCAGAGGAATGTACTGCCTCGGAATGTGGTGGAGTCTCCTTCCTTGGAGGTTTTTAAGCAGAGGCTGGATGGCCATCTGTCAGGAGTGCTTTGATGTGGGTTCCTGCGTGGCAGAATGGGCTTGGACTGGATGGCCCCTGTGGTCTCTTCCAACTCTATGATTCTATGATTCTATGAACATTGCCTTTACAGAGAGACCACTGGCAGCAATGACCTTCCATGTTAGAGCTATCAAAACTCCTGTTGCTGTTTCTTCCAGTGCTACAAAAATAACTGTGTCTCTTCTGGGAGTGTGATGCAGTACACCTCATGTTTTCTAGTGGAATTGCTGGGAATTTGGTGGCAGTAGTGGCAAAACCTTTGGTGGCAGCAGCAGGTGGGACTTGAAAGGCACACAAGTAATGCAGGGTTGTGTGTTCATGCAGCCCACAGGCATCTGTTCCCCAATTCTGCTCTGTTCCAAGGGCTGCCCAGTTCAAATACAGCCTAACTATAAGGAGATGCAAGAAGGGAGAATAAGCAGGAGCACTGAAGTGGCCCATCATCAGCATCTGGAGAGCAAACACAGTTATAGCAGTTTGATACCACATTAAACTCCATTCTGAAGAGTCATGGGACTTGTAGTTTGGTGAGGCACTACAGTGACATAGAAATCTGAGTCCAACAATAAATTTCAGATCGTAGGATTTCATGGGAGCTAAAGAAGCTTCAGAGTGATTTAACTGTGTAGTGAGACTTGTGCCAGATTCATTGGTTAGAGTCTTCTCCACTATGGTGAGATGCATTTACTTTTTATTTAAATTTTAGTAATCTAATATATGAAAGTCAAAGTTTGTGTGTTTGTCTGTGTCATATCATTGGCTTCAGGCAAAGACCTCATACGATTGGCTGGGTCAGGCGAAGACCTCACATGATTGGCTGACTAAGAAGATTCTATGGAATCCTGGGGTTTGCTGGGGCTTTTAGAATTCTCAGGCAGCTCAGTCTCTTGAATAGGCCAGTTGCTATGGAGATGAGGCCCAGCAGCAAGAAGGAGGACAGTGTATTCCCTCAGGGCCCCAACCTTCATATGTTAATAACTCTGAATACAGATTGGATTGGGGAATATGAGGAAAAGTTACAGGTACTGGACAAGACGGTTTGGAGAATTAGAGACACAGGATCTCAAATATTTCTAACAAGTATTACCTATGAGAAAATAAAATCCTGAGCAATGCCAGGTATATACGCTAGTTCTTTATACATTTGCATCCGTACCAACAAAACTAGAATATACCAATTTCAGGTTTTCTTTTGCTTTCCATTTTGGTTATAAATTTCCCCACCCCATCTCTTTATTGGACAACTCATGAGAGGTCAGGCTAGGCCATGAGACTACAGCACAGAAGAAGTGTCTAGTGCCCTCTATCAGCCTCAACATTTTACCTGGACAAAGGAAAGATAGCAGTGCTGGGAGTTTATATTAGCCCATGGAACCAGAGTCGAGCTTCCGTGTCATCTGAATTATAAGACCAGTAGAACCATGGGGATAGAAGGCCTAGCTGGGATCTGAAATGGTTTAAATTCCTTCCTCTGACTGCCAGGTCATTTCTAATTCTCAAGACACCCAGTTCAAGTGAGGTAGTCTTAGCAAACAGGGGCCAGTAACATGTTAGAGACATATGTGCATGTGTAACCAGTTTTGGATAGGGCACAGAAGGCTATTCATTTGTCCTTTCCCTCCATATAAAAGCCTCCCATTGCTCAGCTGCTGTTAAGCCTCAGGAGGGATTTCTTCTGCTTGCTGGTGGAGAAGGGAGGAAGGGGGGGAAGCACTTTGGATCATGAAGACTTGGCTGCTCTCAGCTCCCAGGAGAAGGAAAATGCAGGTGCACTCCATGTGAAAGCACATTGTCATTTCCCCTCCCTCAGTGACTGAGCTAAGACCAGCTGCTTCTCCATGGCCTGAACCATCTCTCCCCTCCCTCGCCTTTTCACTGGTATTCAACAGCAGCATCCTGGGGTTTGCAGTTTAGGGAGAGGCCTTTAGAATTCTCAGCCAAAGAGCTCTTTGGCCTCAGTAAACTACAAACTCCAGAATTCCAAAGGAAGTTGAAGGTGGAATAATAGCATTGTAACAGTGTAGTATAGAAATGGCCAATGTCTCCTGGGCAGTGGAAGGATGAAACATTGCATGCATGGAGCTATGCACACATGCAGAATCTTGGCTGAACTGCCACACCAGGAGGTTAGAGTTCACAGTGAAAAAAAATCATACAGATACTTATGTTTCAAGGCCAGGAAAATGGGGCGAAGAGGAAGGGGGTAGTGGTGGTGGTAGAAGCTTAAATATCCTAAAGGCATCAGATTCTATCTGATCTTGGAAAATAAGCAGGGTCAGCTCTGGGTAGTACTTGGATAGAAGACCACCAATAAATATTAGGTGCTGTAGACTGTATTTCAGAGAAAGCAACCGGCAAAACCACTTCTGTATTCCTTGCCTAAGAAAACCCTATGAAATTCATGGGGTTGCTGTAAGTCGACAAGCGACTTGAAGGCACATACCTACACACAGTGGTGATTGTGGAAGTAGAGGAAGAATCAGCAATAGTTCGTGCTCCGGTCATGCATATAAGAGCCCTTTTAGATCATGATACGTTCACCTTAGGGTTGCCATAAGTCAGAAACAACTTGGGACATTTCCGCACTAGACTGTTATAGTGCTTTTGAGGCCCCTTCCTAAACTGCAAACCCCAGGATTCTGTAGGATGTTGAAAGTGGAATAATAGCATTATAACAGTCTAGTGCGGAAATGGTCATGAAGGCACACAATGGCTGCAACAGCAGCAACAACAATAATGTAGGGCCATCATGGGGATCATGAACATGTAGCAGCCACAAATGCTTAGTTATAGGTTATGTATTTGTAACTGCCCAACAGGTTTCCAACCTGCCTATCTATCTATCTATCTATCTATCTATCTATCTATCTATCTATCTATCTATCTACCTACCTACCTACCTACCTACCTACCTACCTACCCACCCACCTAGCATGCTAAAAACAATTAAACCATCTGTAGTGTTAAAACTATTCAAAATTAATTAAAAGATATATTTTAAAAAATCAGTAAAACTACTATGCAGTCCGTTCCCAAAAGCCTGATGAAACAGGGAAGTTTTCACCTGCTGGTAGAAAGTAAGCATAAGCTTTTGTGGATAAACTCAGTCCATTTCATCAGATCTACTCTGTGTATCTGATGAAGTGCACTGAGGCCGTGAAAGCTTATGCTAGACATTTCTTCTTCCCAGTTACTCTCAAAGGTTCTAATAAATTCTTTGATATCTGCAGGGCTGGACTCCCCTCCTCTGAAAACTAATAGAAGTGTTATATCAAATGTACCTTTTAAGTAAGATGTAATCCTAATCTTACCTGTGAAGTTGCTCTGGTTACATTGAGGAGGGCGAAGTAATGAGTTTGATTACTTTCTGTATTGAACTTGGCCAGGGTCTCAGCGGCTGCCTCTTGAAAACTGGCTTCTGTCGGGTCACCAGCAACTGGGCAGTCAGGGCACAGTCGTTTAATAGCCGCAGCACGAACTGTTGAGGGGGGAAAAAAAGGAAATTAAGGGTATAATTCTTTACTAAATTTCTTCTTGAAGGTAGCACTCAGTAATTTCAGCAATTTTCTTCCTGGTGTGAGAAAGTCTCCTAAAACCGCACCGTTTTCCAATGCTATTCACAATTCGGGACTTATTAAATATAAAATTTGCAAGTGGTTGCTTTGTGTAGAAAACAGTTTTATGTAGATTTTCTGTATAGAAAATAATGTTTAAAGGGAGATTTGTTAACTTCTCTGCAAAAAACAAAACAAAACAAAACAAAAAACCAAAACCAAAGAATAAAAAACAAAGCTGTTTCCTGCACAGAAAATGCTGTTTTTGATGCAGATCAACAATGTGCGAAATTTATGCTGAATAAGTCCCCAATTGTAGCATTTTTAGCGCATATCCTGATGTGCAATGATGTAGGCCTCAGAAAAGCCTTAGCCTGATTTTTTTTAAAGCTATAATAAGAGCCATGCTCACCCTCTCCCTCTCCTTGCTTTAGTTTTAGCTTTAGAATATGCAAGCTTGTGTCCACAGTGCAGCTACATTTAAACTGCATTGGTAGATCTCTAAAACTGTCCTGGGAATATTTATAATAAATTTATAAATGTGTTAGACTCCATTTTAATATACATCTATTATATAAAAGTCAAAGTTTGTGAGTTTGTCTGTTTGTCTGCTTCAGGCGGGCCAAGACCTCACATGATTGGCTGTGTGAGGCGAGAAGACCTCATATGATTGGCTGCCTGTGAAGATTCTGTGGAATTCTGGGGTTGGCAGTTCAGGGAGAGGCCTTTAGAATTCTCAGCCGGGGAGTTCTTGGGCCTCAGGCCGGTTGCTATGGAGACAAGGCCCAACAGCAAGAAGAAGGGCAGTATATTCCCTCAGAAACCAAACCTCTGTTATGTTAACAACTCTGAATACAGATTGGATTAGAGAATATGGGGACAAGTTCCAGGTACTGGAATAGGCTGGTTGCTATGGAGATGAGGCCTAACAGCAAGGAGGAGGACACTGTATTCCCTCAGGAACCCAACCTTGGTGTGTTAACAACTCTGAATACAGATTGGATTGGGGACTATGGAGAAAAGTTACAGGTATTGGAATAGGCCAGTTACTGTAGAGACAAGGCCTAGCAGCAAGGAGGAGGACACTGCATTCCTTCAGGAACCAAACCTCTGTGTGTTAACAACTCTGAATACAGATTGGAATAGGGACTACTGGGAAAAGTTACAAATACTGGACAAGGCAGTTTGGAGAATTACAGACACGGGATATCAAATCTGTGTATTTCAACTGCATCTAATTCCTAAGGTAAGGTAAGGCAGTTCCTAAGGTATTTCTAACAAGTTGTTACCTATGAGAAAATAAAATCCCGGGCAATGCTGAATATATATGCTAGTTTATTATATTTACAATACAAATTGAGTACCTCTTACCTGAAATGCTTAGGATCAGAGATGCTTTGGATTTTGGACTTTTTCAGATTTTGGAACATCCACCTTATTATACACATTGCCTGGAGCTAATTTTATACAATATTTTTAATAATTTTGTTTATTAAAAAAAGCAGAAACCAGTCTTCTTCCTATAGGGAACATGAGGGGATTATGGAGGCTCCCCTAGGACTGTGTGCATGCACTACTTGCAAAGTCCCTCAGTTGAATCAGTGCCTTTCCCCTTTCTTAGCTTGCTTTGGAATGTGTGTGTTCTGCTTGCAAAGAGAACTGAGAGAGGAAAAAAAAAATTATCAAGCCAACTGATAGATTCTTTTTAAAGCAGTGTGCATGTGTGGCTCAATTGGCCTGTGAAATTCCTTCAGGTCCCTGACAGGAAGATGACTGAGTTCCGCTTTTCAAAAGTTACAGATTTTGGAGCATTTCAAAACTTTAGATGTTCAGATAATGGATATTCAACCTGTACCACAGCGGGAATGGAAATGTGGAGTGTATGGATTTTTCTTGCAGTGTTTTATTCAAGCAAATATATAGAAATACATACGTCGGCGTAAAATGCAGTTGTAGTTGTACAGAAAGCTGAATTCTTTATTCTTGTTGACTCCAACTGTAACTTTACATTGCCCATAGACCTAGAAAAATGGAGTGGCAGCTGATATTTATAGAACAATTTAGTTTTGCCCATAGCTATAGGTACCTAAATGAGGATGCTTCGTCTTTTTCCTCCCAAGTATAGGACCCACCTTTACCACTGATGTGCCCTGCAATCCCCTATTTTTTCCCACATGTATCCTATGTAACTCATTTTACTTCTCTCTCATTGTACTTCTATCTACCTTCCCATTTAGAAAGGTGATGTTGCAATTTTTGACCTAACTGAACATTGATTTTAAAGTGATTACTTGCAATGTAGTTGTCTAAACTGGCCACCCGAAATCTATGTGCGCGCCCTGTCTGTCTGTCTGTCTGTCTGCTTATCCATCCATCCATCCATCCATCCATCCATCCATCCATCCATCCATCCATCCATCCGGTCATCTTCTTTTCTCTCCCCATCTCTTATTCTCCCCTCTCCTGTCTGAAAATACCTCCTTTGGACCAATGGTGTCTTTCAACATGCTACAACTCACCTACCCCAATCTATACCCTCCAACATTTCAGAGATGAAAACTGGCACATATGCGGCCAAGCAACATCAGAGTGTGGTCAAGATGGCAAAAAACTATTAACGAGGAAGAACACACCAGCTAGGAGAGGCTGCAGAAATTGGCTTTTGCCTGAGCCCAATGGAAAGGGAAAGATTCTTCCTCTCTCTTCTTCCCCGCCTGAGTTAGGGCATGTCCACACTAAACTGTTATAGTGCTATTATTTCACTTTCAACATCCTGTGGAACCCTGGGGTTTGCAGTTCAGGGAGGGGTATTGAGGATTTTCAGTCAGAGAGCTCTTTGGCCTCAGGAAACTACAAACCCCAGAATTCCACAGGATGTTGAAGGTGGAATAATGGCACTATCACAGTGTCGTGCAGAAAGGCCCTCAGTTTGCAGCAACTGAAGTAAGCTGAGGACAAAGGGGGGATGTGGAAGAAGGAGAGAGGAACTTGAACATTTTAAAAGTAGCTGAAAAAGTGAGATGGCAGAAGTTTAATTAGGACTGCGCCTGCCAAATTGGGACAGCTGAAGGACGTTTTGTAGGTCTACCTCTATGTAGGGTCTGCAACAAAATGTGACTCTCGAGGTTTACAAGGTCTCATCCTAGGACCTGAAGAAAACTACTCAGTCATTTTCTGAGCCAGCTCGAACACTTACAGTCCTATGTGGAGGCTGGAAGGTGCAGTTTTCCCACAATTTCCTGCTCAGGACATGGCAGTCGGTTTCCAGAACATCCAAAGTAAGATAGAAGAGAGAGCCACCAGGTCCCTACAGATGAAAATAGAACAGCCTTTACAGCACATCATTTAGGAGAAATTGAAAAGCCAAAGCAAAGACACCCCCGAAACAACAGCATGTTTTAGCGAAAGAGGATGGGAGTGCCTGCAAACAATGTGTATTACTTGAAAACCCAGACTACAGTTACCGGTTAATAATCATCTCAGGTCTTGAGATTTCCAGAGCAAAACCTGAGAGCTAAGGACAGTCCTGGTGATGCTGCCAAGTCTTAAACATTAAGTTCCAACGAGAGTTGCTCACGGTTTGTCATTCAAACACACACAGAGAAAGAGAGAACATATTTTCATGTTTGGAAATAAATCTCCGCTAAAGGAGTTGTTCCCAGACCAAAGGGATCCCCAAAGGGGTTATTCCTGACTTGGAGAAATGAGATAAGGAACTGCTTGCTTCTAGCCAGATGGTGGATGCAGAGCTGGGCAGAGGATAAACCCTGGCACTACAACAGCTGGGAATGAAGGTGCAAGCTAACCAAATAAATATCTAGATCCCCCCAGGGAATCTCTGTAGGTCGAGCAACAATTCAATTGCCCCTTGCATTTTATAGGAAGCAGATGCTTTAGTAGCTGAGCTGGAGATGTGCGCATAAACCTTTTTTTCTTGTCACCAAAACTGTAGAATTTGCACCCTTGTTTCCCATGACTGATGACAACTGGAGGCTTAGTGCCAGGCCCTGAGCTCTGGAAACTCTAGCATGGATTAGAAGCAGAGATGGGGAAAGAACTTATTCTCTGTATGTGGACTTGATAGAACTTTCCACATCCTTTTAGGGAAAGACAAAATGTCTGTAGTATAAATGCCCTTGGATTACCTCCTTGAAATGTGGAAGTAAGTCAGTTAATATTGATGCCAACAAACATGAATTCATGTAAGTTTTGCTTATAACCTTAGATTCACAGAATCCTGGAATTTGAAGAGGACGATGGATCCTATTTATACCTCAAATGCTCCCCCAACAGATGCTTTGATAACTTTGTCTTCAAAATCTATTGAGAGTGGAAATGCAAAACTACCCTAGAAGACTTACTCCAGTACAGACCTGCTATATAACTTAAGGTGTTTTCATGCATGCTCATACTTGACAAAACTGGTGAAAGTTACTTTTTAAATTATAATTCCTAGAATTCTTCAAACAACATGAAGTACTGTGAGAGTTCTTGACCAAAAAATTAACATTTTTCAACTCTGTTATCTTGACTGTGTTTTCCCAAACCTTTATGGCTGTTGCCCTTTGTGTTATGATACCACATGGAGATTATTTCCAGACAAGATTTTGGTTGTGCAATTAACCCTGCCCCATCTAAAGAATTTTACTGGGAGAGGAAATATATTTTTTTCTCTTCCTTTTCTAAAACTTCTGATTCTTTTTACAATTTTCTTCCATCTTTTTCCTTTCAACCTGTCTATCAGTGCTGGCTGGTGAGGATTTCTGGGGTGCAGGGGCGATGGAGCAGTGAATCTGTTCTGGGTTTTAGTTAAAGCTTTGCAAGACCTGATTGCTATCCTCAAAACAGTTTAGCACCTTCGAAGTTCAGAGTCAAACTCAACGCAGATTCCACCCCAGTAACATGGAAGCCACCAGCTGCCACTGCTAGAAATCAATGAGAATGGAAAGTAGGGATGTGTGAGGAATTAATGTAGGTGTTCCTTGTGCTGCCTGAGCTGATTGTGAATTGGATGCCCTTCACATTTCAGGCGCTGTATACAGTAGTGTCAGATGGCTGTGAGTGCATCCTATAAGCTATGCACATTTGGGAAAGTATGCATAGAAAAATGCACTTTACAAACATGGACAAAATCATGGCACAAACACACTTTAGTCACTAAGGGGAAATGTGTGTGAGGAATGCATAACATTCAAAAACTCAGGAGCAGACAAAACACAGATGTGCAATGGAGTGAGTCTATGGACGTAGACTTGATAGAAGTGGACATATTAAAGGGAAAGACAGAATTTCTACAGAGCACCTTTCAATGGGCAGGGATAGGAGCCTTCCCTTGGGAAGCAGCCGTAATATTTTCAGTTTTTAGAAATCACTTTATTGTCCTCCTGACTCAGTTCTGAAATTACAGCAATCTTCAGTTACCTCTGTAAAGTTCTGCCATTGCCATACGGGCCACATTCCTCCCTCTGTAATGTTGGAGTGATGTGTGAGAGTTTTCTGTGGGAAGAACTTGGGTAGGTTGACTATTTGTATGACAATACCTCTGAAGGTATTGCCCAGTGCAGTTGACCAACAATGGCCCCCCTTTCTCTCCTCCCTTTCTCCCAATGTTCATTTGATGTCTCTGAAGATAGATGTCTCAAGGTGGAGTGAAGAGATCAATGTCAGCTCCAGAGGCAGTGCTTACCTTTGGCATTTCACGGACATCAAAGATCCGCTGGAGACCAAACACATAGCCCTCTCTTCGATGTGCATTGAGCTTGTTGAGGGCCTCTTCCGCAATGGCCTTCACAACAGAAGAATTACATGGTGGGGAATTTAACTGATGAAAAGGTGGTGGTGGCTGCACTGGAACAGCCAAGGAATAAAATACCTGCAGCCCAATTAGAAAAGGAATTAGAAGAGCCATTTGGAAATTCCTGTGAAGAGAGTGCTTTAGAAATGGATTCAAGTTTCTTTATATATTTGGAGGTGGATCACTAATATTTGTTCTTCTGCTGCACATTGGCCCTCACCTTTAAACCTGGAACATGTAGATCACAAACAATGGCTCAGCCATTAGAAGATCACGTATTCACAAGCTGACACAACCCAGTGCTGACCTTGGCTGTAAAAAGAGGAACATACTGCTGAGGACAATGGCATTTTAATAAGCATTTATAATAACTCAGAAATCATCTCCTATGATTAGACAAGAAGCAAAAACCATGTTGGCAGTACAAGCCTCATCAGCTTTATTTAGAAGTGTGTCCCACTGTGTCCCAGGGGCTTCCTCGTGGGTAAGTGTGTCTAGGATTGCAAACGCATTGAACACATATTGCCTAACCAAGGTACATTTTTATATTTGCATTGTAGTGTGGGTGTGTTAGTGGAGGGAGGAATGGTGAAATCATTGCTAGTCACATGTGAAAATTTCATTGTGGACTATGTGGGTGGAAGTTATAAGCATCCTGGTCTTCTGTGTCCGGGCTTACTCCCAAGGAATGAAAGCTTGCTTAACTAATCTTTAACTGATTTTCTTTCGGAGGTCTTATGTTGAGTCACACATACAGACTTGCATAGAACAGTCTTTGGGATATGGCCAGTGATGTAGACTCAAGTCAGACTTAAGTCACTTCAGGGACTCGACTTGGCCATAAATGATGCACTGGCTCAACTCAACTTGAGACTTGAATATTTTTAATGACTGACTTGCTGCCCTCAGTTCAGTAACATAACACATTCACCCAGAAACCTTATGACTTTGAACAACACCTCCAGCTCTTTTTGCCTACTGCTCACATGGCAATCTGTCTCAAGCCCAAAATGTGGGCACATTTCTCAGAGGGGAACAGCAAACGGGCTAGGCAATGGGCTTGAGGCAGGCTTGAGGTCTGCTCAGCAGTCTGTCCTTGCTGCATATTGGAGGAGCCTTCTAAAACTTTTCCTAAGATCAGAAGACAAGACTCACCCCCAGAGTGCAGGGTGCATTTCTCAGAAGCGAACAGCAAATGTGTTAGACAACAGGCTTAAGGAGGAAGGATCCTTCCTTCTAAAGCTTTTCAAGCTTCAGTAATGGAGAGTAAGAAGGATCCTATTCCCCACTTCTGAAAAGTCATCCAGCTTCAGAAATGGAAAGTAAGAAGGATCCCATTCCCCACATCCGAAGCTGCAGATGGCAAAATCACAGATGTGGAGGGCTGACTCTGCTTAAATTGTTAAAACTGACTTTATTTGGCTCTGTCCAATAATTCTGGCATCTCAGTTGGGGTATAAACATCACTGGATGTTGCCTTCTAACATTCTAGTCTAGAAGCTGGTTTTCATATCCCTTCTTCCTAATGGGAGTTTTTTTTTAATCATTTTATTCAAATTCAGATATAAAACAAACAATTATAACTGTCAACTTATTTGAAATATTTCTGATCTTCCACACTGATCTAGATTTCATTATCAATATCTAGATTTCATTATCATTATCAATACAATACAAAATGTATCAATACATTTTAGTGCTATTATTACTTGTTGATTCTTGCATTTCCATCTCCATATTCCTGCTTCATGATATATATCCTGTAGCCCCCTTATAATTTATCTTAAAGTATGAATCACAGATTTCCATCTGATGGTACCCAGCAATTACCTGTTACTATTTGCCATTCTTTTTGTATCTCTTCGTCTGATTTCCCTTTTAGTCTCTAAGAGACCATATCAGCATTTTTGTTTTCAATCAGTGTACCCCACCATTGTTCTAATGTGGGTGTTTGCCGAGTTTTCCACATCTTTGCATATTCAATACGAGCTGTTGTTATCATGTACAGTAATATTCTCCAATACTTCTTTATACCAGTACCTTCTAATACATCAGTCATATTTAACAAATACAATTCTGGTAACTTAGCAAACTGTACTTTTGTTATTGCACATATTTTGTTATGTATTTCAGTCCAATATTTCTTAGCTTTAGGACATGTCCACCACATATGATATATCGTACCGACCTCATTCTGACATTTCTAACATTGTCCAGTACCTGTATTATAAATCTTTTTTAATTTATCTGGTGTCATGTACCATCTATGAAATAGCTCGTAATAGTTCTCTTTCAAATTCTGTGCAACTGTAAATTTCTGTGTTTTTTTCCAGCTCTGCTCCCAAGACTCTAATTGTATTGAATGTCTGATATTTTGTGCCCATGAAATCATTGTTGCCTTTACTGTTTCTTCTTGCCTCTCCTGATGTAGTATTTCTTGATACATTTGGGCAAGTAAATGAGGCAGATTTTCGAACAGCCATTTAATTACTCCAGTTTTCTCTTTGACTTCAATTCCGTATGTTTTTATATCCATCTGAAACCTTTCTGCTAACTGTCTGTAAGGGAACCAACTTAATGTTATTCCCTCTTGTTCTAGTTTTTCTCTTGTTTTAATCTTAAAGTTGTTGGACGTTGATCTCTCAATGATATCATCATATTGCAACCATTTATCTGTGTCCGTCCATCTGCCAAAAAAAGCCTCCTGCGGTGAGACCCAGGTGGGGAGCTGCCGTATGTTTTTAGTTTTATAATCCTCCCAAATTTTCAGAAGCGATTTTCTGATAAAGTGATGTGTGAAGTCTTTATCTATTTTTGCTTTATCATAAAACATATAGGCATGCCACCCCATCCTCAGGTCTGTTCCCTCCAGTGCCAACATTCTCGTGTCTTGTAGGTCTACCCAGTCTTTTATCCACATAAAAGCCGCAGCCTTATAGTATATTTGAAAGTCTGGTAGTCCCATTCCTCCTCTACTTTTTAAGTCTGTCATAGTATCCCATTTTATCCTAGGTTTTTTCCCTTGCCATATAAACTTAGTTAGTTCTCTCCTCCATTGTATTAAAGGTTTCATGTTCGTTATTATAGGAAGATTTTGGAACAAAAAGTTCATTTTTGGCAAAACATTCATCTTTATTGCAGCTATCCTCCCCATCATTGACAAACACATGGAGGTCCAACTTTCCAAGTCTTTTGTTATTTCTTTCCATTTTTTTTCATAATTGTTTTGAAATAACTCATTGTTTCTTTTGGCTATCCAAATACCTAGATATTTTACCTTTTGTCCTCTATTGAATCCTGTTTTTTTGTACTAATTCCATCTCTTCTCTTTCAGTCATATTTTTGGTTAAGAAGACTGTTTTTTCCTTATTAACTTTAAAACCAGAGAATTCTCCATATTCTTGAACTGTAGTAATTAATTTTTCAATACATTTCCCTGGTTCATCCAGTAAGAAGACCAAATCGTCAGCGAAAGCTTTTAACTTGTAATGATATTTCTTAATTTGGACTTCTCTTATTTCTTTATCTTCTTATAGCATTGTTAAGTATTTCCATTGTCATGATAAACAGCAGAGGAGACTGGGGACACCCTTGTCTCGTACCTCTATGCAGTTCTATCCTTTGTGTTCTTTCACCGTTTATGACCAGTCGAGCTTGTTGTTGGCTGTAAATTGCTTCAATCCGTGCAACAAATTTTTCTCCTGCCTGCATCTGTTTAACCGCCATCTTCATGAATGGCCAGCTGATCATGTCAAAAGCTTTCTCCGCATCTACAAATATCATGGCCATTTTCCGTTCATTATGCTTTTCATAGTATTTGATCACATTTAAGACCGTTCTAATGTTATTTCTCAAAGATCTTTTTGGTAGAAAGCCATTCTGGTCCTCATCAATTACCTCTAACAGCACTTTTTTGAGCCTCGCTGCTAGAATTGAAGCAAAGATCTTGTAGTCTGTATTCAAAAGTGATATTGGTCTATAGTTCTTTACATCACTCAAATCTCTTCCTTCTTTCGGGATCAGCACAACGTTAGCTTCTTTCCAAGTATCTGGTATTCCTTCCTTTATTATTTCATTTATAGTGCTTTGCAAAGGTATTGAAATCTCATGTTCCATAATTTTATAATATCTTGCAGTCAGGTCCTGGAGCTTTATCGTTCTTCAAATTCCTAATAACCTCAACTACTTCCATCATAGTAATAGATTTGTTCAAGACTGATCTTTGGTCTTCATTAAATCTCATTTTATTCATTTTCTCCAGATATTCTTCCACTTCTTGTATTTTTTTCCCCTTTGAGATCTTACTCATCAGCTTCACGTAGTAATTATAAAAAGCTTGTTTTATGCCCTCTTGTTTTGTAATTCTTTCTTCTCCTGTTCTAATCTCGGTTATGATATTTCTGGACCTTCTTTTACGCAGCAAACCTGCCAAAAGTTTTGAAGGTTTATTAGCTTGTTCGAAGAAATTATATTTTGTTCTCTTTATCTGTTGCGCTGTTTCTTCCAAATTAAGTTGATTTAATTCAGCTTGCTTTACCTTCATCTGTAATCTAATCTGTTTATCCAACGGATTTTGTCTCATCTGTTGTTCAATTTCTTTCATCTTTTCCAAAATTCGCTGCTCAATGTTTCTCTTTTCTTTTTTAATCTCTGCAGTCCATCTGATAAAGTTACCACGCATCACTGCTTTACTTAATGGGAGTTTTTAAATGCTGTTGTACATGCCTAAAGGTGTGGGTTGAATTCTTCCCACACATTTTCTTGTGATTGATGTAGTAAAGAAGCAGTTTGAGCCCTGCTGCAGTATTGGAACCAGCCACTTGGAGGAACCAGAGAGCTCCTCTTCCTCCTTCTGCTTCTTGTGTGCCTTTCTGACTTACGGCGACCCTAATGCGAACCTATCACAGGGTTTTCTGGGGCTGAGAGCGTGTGATGCGCCCGAGGTCACCCAGTGAGTTTCCATGGCCAAGCAGGGAATTGAACCCAGGGTCCATTGTCTAATGCTCAAACCACTACATCACACTGGCTCTAGGAGTGACTTGTTAGTAACAACTAATTTAATGAGTTATCTTTCTAGATTGCAATAACAGTAACAAGGACCTGTTGGGTGATGAAAACAATGAATAAATTGACTAGTTCCCTTTAAGACAGTAACACTCAAAGTTCTGACACCCCATAGCAATCTAAATGTGCCCAAAGAGCTTTAATTCAGATACAGGCTGGGATCTTGTAGTGAATTATAGTGTAGTGAATTATAATGGTTTAAGTTAGACTTATGGCATCACAAATTATCTCTATCATTATTGCATGGATCAGAAGTCTGCTCCTACCATGCAATGACCAAAATCCCCCCAAAGCTCACCTTGTACGCAGCCTAGAGCGCTACCCCTCCAGAATGTTAACAGAGAACAGGGGCTGAGTTGGGACTCCCCCAGCCGTTCTGTTGTAGCTGGAATGTGCTGCAAAGACGTCATCTGCAGAGAGCGCACAAGGACCCCTAGTTGGAGAGCATCCAGCTGTAGGAGATAGCTGGACACATTCCTGCTCATTTTGCAGCTTTCTGACAAAATGGAAATGGCTGTGTTGGGAGAAGGGGATGCTCTACTTACTAGGTGAGTTTTGGGGAGAAACATTGAGAGATGTAGCTACGTGATCCATTGTACGTCTCCTGATGCAGAATCATAGCTATATATTCATTTTCTAGACACTGTCATTTGAAAATACTTAAGTATGACTCAGAAACTGTTGAGGTTTTTTTTTATCATTATTTTTGTAGAAGAAATATGTTGGATAATAAGATACTGTTACATCTATATCAGAGTGTCAATATACAATATCTATACATCAAAAAGTATGAAAAAGAAAATAGACATCTATGTCAAAATTAATAGTACAGCAAATATACAATAGTTAATCAGTCCAATAAATGAATAATTAGAAACACAATTTACGTGAATGAAAAAGAGAAACTAACTACCTTCTCGAACAGTGGTGGGTGTTACCTTATAAGCATCTTTTCATGAAAAAAATGTAAATAAAGCTTATCAAGATCTCTACAACAAAATGTTTCTTTAATCACTAGATAACTATAAAATAATTATCAAATGAGTTTGTGGACTTAATCCTCAAAACCTGCTATAGACAATTACCCCCATCTAATTTCCCAGAGAGGAGTTAAGACTTTCCATTCTTATCTAAGCAATTGAGTTTAATTGGTATTGCAACTATTCATCTGTGTTATCAATTAATTTGACAGTACAATTCATTCACAGAGAAATGTCTGAACACTGGCTGTGTAGGAACAGCCTTATTCAGTGTTCATTAGCAGATGTGAAATGACAAACATGAGACTTCGGAAGTCACTACCCATAAAAAGCTGCCTTGATCTCAAGTGTTTCAGAGGAGTAACTCATTGCTGTTACAACATTTTAGGTCATCATAGTTTTTAATCTTCATTAAATACATTTTAAACATAGTAATTCTGTAAAAAACTATCACTTTTTAAACTTTAAATTTTTTTTCCAGAATTTATTTTACAGTTTTCAGAGAATTCACAGTTTGGGACACCATAATTCAAGAAGGATATATGGACAAGTTGGAACATATTCAGAGGAAGGTGACCATGCTGTGGAAACCAAACCTTATGAAGAATGACTCAGGGAGTTGGGTACATTTAGTTGGAAGAAGAAAAGAGTGAAAGGTGATGTAGAATCATAGAGTTGGAAGAGACCACTAGAGCCGTCAAGTCCAGCCCCCTGCCATGCAGGAATACGACATCAAAGCCCTCCCAACAGATGGCCATCCAGGCTCTGTGTAAAAACTTCCAAAGAAGGAGACTCCACCATACTCTGAGGCAGCATATTCCACTGCCGGTCAGCTCTGACTATCAGGAAGTTCTTCCTGAGGTTTAGGTGGAATCTCTTTTCCTGCAGTTTGAAGCCATTGCTCTGTGTCCTAGTCTCTGGAGCAGTGGAAAACAGGGTTGCTCCATCCTCCATATGACATCCATTCAAGTATTTAATATGATAGCCTGTTCAAATACCTGAAAGGATATCAGGTAGAAGAGGGACTGATCTCATTTGCTGCTGTTTCAGAGACTAGAACACAAACCAACGGATGCAAATTACAAGAAAAGAGATTAGGAAGAACTTTGTGACTATGGTTTTGTGAGAAAGCAGGGGCTGCATGAACATTTTTGGATTCATATTTGTAAACATCAGATTAGTTGTCCCCAGCTGCATTTATTAATTCATGATTAAAACAACATATTACAAGAATGCATTGCTTGCTGGTGGTTTCTATTTAGAGATCGTGTGTATAGTGACTGGAGTACTGGATTGGGGCTTGGAAAATGTAGCTTCTTGTTATTGGCGAGCAACAAAGCCCAGTGAGAGACTTTGGGCCACTTATTCTCAGCCCGACCTACATCACATAGCCATTGTGAAGATGAAATTATAGGGTGGGAAGTCTTATATTTTGCTTACAGCTTGGAGGAACTCTGGGAGATAAATATAACCAAGAAAATAAGCTGGGATCTTATTTCAGGACTGTGTAGTGTAAATCTCTGCACGTGGACTTACAAATTAATTTTGCTATGCAGTCCTGCTGTTACTTGGCAAAGTTGCATGACAGAACCAAGATACCAAAATGTGCAAATGAACACACTTACAAAGGTGCGTACACATACCCCCCTGCATAAGGCATATCTATCCACAATGTGCGCCATAGGCATCCATGGGCAAGGAATATCTGTATGCACAATGGCATTGCATGTGCAATTCTGCTTCTGCAACTTTGAACTGAATGTGGATCTTTGAACAAAAATGCCCAACTACTTCCATAAGGAAATGTACACATGCCTAAGGCAGCATCAGGATTCTGGCCGTAATATTGCTGAAACTTACTTATTCCCCCCACCACCCGCCAATGTCTTTGTAAAAATACTATAGTAAATGTCATCTATACAGATTTTGGGTTTGTAACAATAAACAGTTACTTCAACTGTCCCATGTGTGTGATACTGGCTGCTGATAGAACTTGTGGAAGGAAGACTGCTAGCCCATGGCAAGTAGATTCTCCAAGCCCTGAGCTGCTGCTGAGAGGACTCAATGAACAAGTTATACAATGGTGCTTATACAACGGTGCTGTGCTCACTGCCTTGCTCCAAATGGGCAGGAACCCACTCCTTTGCCTTTGTTCTTGACTTTTTTTTTAATCTGCCTATGTTGCACAAGTACAACTAGCAGCATCAATGAAAGTAGAGAGGAGATGGGATGTCTATGTTTTAAAGCCATCTCACATGCTTTGCCCTCAGATTTGTTTCCCCACCTGGAGAAGTTTAGCAGTTCCCTGACTTTGGCCAATGCACTGAGACTTGTCATTCCAATTCCAGTGAAGAACCATAAAACTGTTCCAAGTATTTCCAGACAAAGCTGGGAAGGGCTCAAGTCTGAAACCCTACAGAGACACTGCCAGGGGTAGGCTCCATTTTTGTATCCCCCATCAGTTCCCCTAAAGCTCTCCACCCCCCCCTTTTTTAAAATGGCATGATTTTCAGGCAGTTTGCGCTCTCAAATCATTCTGAAAACTTCCCAAATGAATTAAAACATGCAAAAGTTTCCCCCACAAGCATTCCAGAACCATGTACTAACCCAAATACTCCATTTCATTTTGCAGCTACCCTCAAAATGGTGGTGGGAAGAGATGTGTCTTCACTTTTGACTGCCATTTTGAGAGGCATCACAAGGGTTCCCTCTGTTGCCATTTTGAGAGTGGCTGCCAGAAGAAAACAGAGGTATTTGGGCTTGTGTGTAATGTGCATGTGTGTGACCCACAGTGTGAGGGTTCTGAGAAAAAATTGCCCCCTAGCCCCCATGTAGTTGCGTACCCCTGACGTAGATCATACTGACCTGGATGGGACAATGATCTGAGATCAAAGTTAATATAAGGCATCTTCCTGTGCTTCAGTCAGGCCTTGGAAAAGTTAGCGCCCCACATCCTTTAGCTGAGGGGTGGACTTCTGTGATCAGTCAAAGGCCTAGTTTTCTTCTCCTGGGTGTTAGCGTTCAACTCCCAGCCCATGCCTCTCTGCCAGCAAGGGAAGGAAGGCGGTAATACTTGCCCAAGAGGAGGAGGCAGTGGGGAGTGTCCAGTGCAAACAGTCAAGCAGAAACGCTGAGATGAGTCAAGGTCAAATCCAAAAAGTCCAGCATGCCAATGGTCCATCCAAAAAGGGTCAAGAGAGCCGGAACACAAGGGTCATGAGAGCTTGAGTAGTGATTTGCTACAAGCAAACAGCAAGCCATGCTGACAGACTTATATAGCCAATGAAAACAGGTGTTGGTCATCATTGTTCTGTTTTCTCAATCTCATCAAAACAGTTTCCCTCTGAACTGCTCTTTTTTGTCTTCTCTGTGATTGGCGCCTGGGGGGCAAAGATGGATCTAATTCCTCTAAATCATTGCTGGTCCCTTCTCCCTCTGGTACTGGCTGCAACAACTCTGTCTCAGCTTGTCTTTCAGCTGGTGGGGGTGTTGGCGAGATAGTTCGGTCTATCACTGGCTCTGTTTCTGGCACAATCAATTGCTCATTGATCTCTGAGCTGTCATCTATCACACTGGGACCTTCCAGTGGCTGCACAAAGTGCCCAGCCCACCCTCTGAAATAAAACTTCCCAGAGAAGGCCAGAATTTGCTTTGAAAGATGGATATTTTTGTTGTTAAACAGTGCTGGGGGAGGCCCCTGGAAATTATTGAAAAAGTAAATTGATGCTCTTGGAGGCTTCCTACCAGCAATTCATCCTCCTGTTTAGGTTTATGGCCAGAAAAAGGGCAGCCCAGGGTGTCTGGAGTGGTTGAGGGCTGCAAAAACAACTTTGGAAGGCCACATGTAGCTCCAAGGCTGCACTTTGCTTTCCTCTAGGCAGTAGCCGTGGTTCTTGGGAGATTCTGGAAAGAGTTGCCAGAGTCAAAACTGGAGACAGCTTCTATATACCGTTAATGATTGTGTAGAGGAAAGAATTTTGGCAGGTGTTGCTTGTTGCCTTGTTGCTGTTTGACAAGCAGGACCTGCTGAAATCCCCTCTTCTACACAACCATTAAAGGTCTAGGAGTTTTCCTTCTAGCAACTCTAATTCTGGGAGTTATGGTCCATAAAAGGAGGAATGTTTCCAATCTGGGGGTCCAGTTATGGACAAGCAACCTGCCTTACTGCCTACCAGTGTCTTGTGGAATGAGTTGTGTCTTGGTTTTACCCAGAAAAGGCTGGGAGATGCACCCCCACTTTCCAATTCATGAGGTGCTGTGCTTTCTTCTTTTTGGTCTCTTCATAGTTCCCCTCGATATGGATAATTAGGAGGTTCACTTTCAGTAAGACTGGCTGAAAGGATACACAAGAGAACAAGGGCTGTAGTGCTGCCCTCGCATCAGAAGAACCACCCTCCTTTGTATGTTCCTTCCCTCCTTGTTTTTAATTCCTAGCTGAAAACTTTGTTTTCCAAAGCGTTTGGAGTTTTTAGTTTAATATTACTTTATTATCTTGTATATTTCGGTGATACCTATTGGTCACTTTGCTTTATTTATTCTGTACTTTTTGCATTATATCCGGCTAATCTGTTTTATAATTGTATGGTTGTATATTTGTACTACTCCATCTGTATGTGTCTGTATATTTTAGACTGTACACTTTTTGCAGGGCTGTGTGTTCTTTCCCCCCCACTGTTTTACTTGTAAAGCACCTTGTACATCAAGGGCACTATATAAATAAATAAAAACAACAACAATAATAATATCCAGGCTATACAAATTTATGAACTGTGGTATATAAGCAGTACCTCTCAAGCTATCTGATGTGGAAGGACTGGCAATTTCCCCCCAATGTACCACAGACCAGTAATATACTTGTGCCCATTGGCTGAGGGTTTTTTTTTGTTTTTGTTTTTTCAATTTCCGAAAACTCTCCAGGGATTAGCATTCAACTGCTCATTGAGCACCGCTGGTCCATGGACCACCCCTTTGAGCAGCACTGGTGTAAAGACTTCCCACAGACTTCCCCATTCTCTCTCAGCTCATCTGCAATCCTCACTATAAGGGGCAAGGAATGAATTTTCCCAGCCACAATGTTTTGCTGTGGGCTATCTCTGTAAAGTGGTCTAAATAAACTAAAGCCATCAGATACTGTCTGATCTTGGAAGCTAAGCAGAGTCAGACCTGGTTACCACTTGGATGGGAGATGCCAGTGAATACCAAGTGCAGTATGTAGGTTATATTTCAGAGGAAGGAACTGGCAAAATCCCCTCTGAATACTCCTTCCTATGAAATTAATGGGATCGCTGTAAATTAACAGGTGACTTGAAGGCACATATGAATATACATTCCTTTGTAATGCAAAGTATTACAGGGCAGCTTGATTTTGAATGTGCAGTTAAGGTCTATGAATCTGATAAAAGACCTGCTCCCGGTGGAGAGAAAGACTAGTAGAACTGAATCATTCACTTTGAGATACTAATTTCCCCCTGATACTGGAAAACCTTGAACTGTTTGGTCTTTATGCTCTCTGACGACCTGCTGCATCCCTTCCACATGTAAGCACTAGCCAAAGTCCCGTGTGCTAATTTCTTATTTGTCATAAAATTAACTTCAACTTATGGTGACCTGAGGAATGAGGCACCTCTGGTTATCAACAGTCCTGCTTCAGTCTTGCAGACTCAGGGCTGTGGCTTCCTTGATTGAATCAATTCACCTGTAATGTGAGATCACCCTTTTCCTACTGCCTTCCATTTTGCAAGTATTATCATATTTTCCAAGGAGATATGACACTGCATATGTCCAAAGTACAATAGCCTCAGCTTTGTCACCTAGGCTTCTAGGGAGAGTTCCCACTCCTTTGTCTTTGCAGCTGTCCATGGTAGCCATCAAATACTCCTTCAGTACAACATTTCAAATGAGCTGATTTTCTTCCTGTCAGCTTTTTTCACTGTTGAGTTTTTCACAATCATACACAGAAATCAGAAATTCCTGGATGATTCTGACTTTGATATTTACTACTACAGTTTATATTGCAAGCTACTAGGAGTCCCATATTGGGAGAAAGGCAAGATAATGCGTACATGCATTACTAGCCATGTGCCAGCTCACTATTCTGTAACTGTCAGTGGGTCCTACTAAATAGATTTGCATTGCTTTCTCTTTTCCTCCCTTCCCTCTCTGGCTATATTAACATACAAGTATAGTTATGGTCAACCTGGTTTGTAGCATCTTTGGCCTGTTCTTGAGAGCTAAACTGCTAGTTATGGCTAGGCTGTCTTCTCTCTCTCTCTTTTTAACAGGACCACCCTCTTTTTGAAAGATTTTCCAGCAGGGCCCCTCTGTCTGAGAAAAGAGAGGCTGAGAGAAATGTGCCTGTGTCCAGCCCATGCTGCAATGCATGGTTTCTTCCATGCCTGCTCATTTTTTGGTAATGTCATTCATTCTTCATTCAGTCTGGGGGCCATGGGCTGCTCTACCATTGCCTCCATCCTGCTCCATCTGTTGGATGCAGTACCTGACCACTGCCTTCCCAGTTACCTCATAATGGTTTATGACATCTTTCCACACTTCCAGAGGCAAATGGGGAAAAAAAAGGGCACGGAGACTTCTGCATTATATGTTTTATTTTAGAAGCACCATCGTTTGGCTGTCTTATACTCTGAATATAGATTTTCCAAGACTGTCTTTGCAATATGACATAGCATTTTTGGACACTGGAAATAAAGAATCATATCCAGAGGAGACACACCTGGAAAAGGTTTTGTGATCAGTTCTGTCCAACACAGTCTACTTTCTTCCCCACAAACAATCCCTACAAATCACTGCAATAGATTCCATCCAGCACAACAGATCCAGGACCAAAATGTCATATCTGTTATCTGAATTGTACAGTATACAAATTATGATCTTATGTTGTTTGTACACTTTCTTCTATTTCTGCTACTGAAAGGAAGAGTTAAGTAACTATGTGCCAGATAGAACTTCCATCTCTGGAATACCATACATTTTGTTTAGCTCTCTTCCTGTTCAGATGATATCACCTATAACTATGTCTGTGTTTTCCACTTGGTGATCACAAAGGACTAGAAACTTACTTTCACAATAAAGTAAAAATGAAAGAGAGGGAAGAAGACACTAAATCTGTGGCAAGCAGCAGAATATTCATTTGTAGAAAGAAAATGGACACATCATACATATGGCTCTTCTAAGAAGAAGGAGTAATTCTTTGCCAAATTTTGGTGTAACTTATCAGGATAAAGTCTTCTTTGAGTTCAGACTTAGAGGGACATAAAAAAGACATCTCATTAACTGGGTGTTTCCATGGGTTCTGTATACCCTCACCTCTGGGCTGTCTTACAGGGTCTTCCATTATTATATTTCAAAATGTCGGTATTTTCCAGGACACAGTTGGAGAGGCGGTACTGCTGGTGCCACCGGTGCAGGACCCACTTCTCTTTTGACCACAGGACTTCCTACTTGAACCACTTCAATTTCGGCAGAGTGGGACTCCTGTGATGCGTATGTGTTATTGTGGGAATGTATGAGGTCAAGGACTGTGTGGCCAATTCCAGGGGAAGGGCTATGTTTCCCTAAATGATGCTTAGTCAGGTGGGTATGGGAAAATCCAGCCTGGAAAAGAAAAACATCATGACTAGTCTGCTCATGACATTGACTCAGTTCTCTTTCATGGTGTGCTGTTGGAACACTCTGATGCCACTTTAACTGCTATGGCTACATCTTATGGAATCCTGGGATATCTAGATTGGTGAGGGACTTAGAATTTCTAACAGAAAACTACAAATCCTATTGATCCATAGCAGTTAAAAGCGGCATCAAAGTGTAGTGTGAAAGAGACTTCAGAATACAATCGTAATGTGGAGTTTTCCGCTTGGAAATGTGGGTTTATGTGCAGGTTTAGTGCTGGTAGAGCTGGATTTTTGGAAGCAAGTCAAAGCTACCACAGCCTGTACCTGCCCCAAACAAACTAGAGGAGACAGCAAAAGCAGTTGACAGCATCATGCCAAAACCACATACAACATACTCCATACAACATCCTTTTTCATTTCCAGCCATTTACTCAGGCATGGGTGTCCTTTATAGTCAATCGGTTACTGCTGATGCTTCAGTTCAGAGCTTGAAAAAGTTACAATCCAGCATTGATTGTAGTTGTGAGATGTAGCTACAATAGTCTCCCATTCAAGCGCCCCAAACTCACCTTTTCTAAGCTGCAGCCCTGAAAACCTGGTCATTTCTTGGTTTGTGAATAGCAGGGGAAGCAGCAGACAAGCATCTAGCTACAGTGTACCCTATTCTAGTGTGACCTCTGCATGCACAAATGCAAGGTGACGGGAAGCATCACATCCCATTATAGTCAATGGATGTGATGGGTGTGTGCCTGCACTGATGCAAGTGTGCGCATACTGCATCCATTGACTACAATGGGACATGACACTTGTGCTTTTTGTTTTATGTAGGGATTCCTGGAATGGAACAATGATGAAACAATGCAGAGCAATGATGTCATCCACAGAGACCTCGGGATGCCTGTTGCTGTATATCCAGCTATAAGAAAATAGCTTGACGCTTCTCTGCCACTCCCCGCACTCTCCACTGAACTGCAAATGGCCAGATTCAGAGGGCTGCATCTGAGAAAGAGTGTTCTTTTTGGGGAGGGAGGCAGGAGAGAATTTTAGTAACTGAGGCCATTTCCGCACTAGACTGTTATAGTGCTATTATTCCACTTTCAACATCCTATGGAATTCTGGGGTTTGCAGTTTAGGGAGAGGCCTCAAGTGATGATATAGTCTGACTTATATCACCTCAAATTTATCAACTGGAACCAACCTACAGATTCCAGGATCTCCTGGCACGTTGTCCCTGGCAGGAGGATTCTGGGAATTGTAAACCAAAATTATTACCCTCTTAAAGTATGAAGGAAGGGACATTGCTGTGGAAATATGAATGGGAAGAGAGTTAAAGGAAGTATGATTGGGTCCTAACAAGCTAGAAAGGCCAAATAATCAGAGACAAATGTCTGGAGCCTGGAAGCTGTAAGAGCTGGTGCAGAAGCTGGAGAACAATGCTCCAAATCTCCTACTGCTAGCTGGTACGATTCTGGGATTTGTAGTACTTTTCCCAAGAGGATCTGCTGCAAGAGGAGAGTGCAGCTTATGCATTAGCGTGCCAACCATGTGGTATCTGTATTAGTTGTTTTGCCCCAAATCCCTTCAGACCTTCCCACAAAATATCAGCGCAACGATTTCTTATGTAAAAAGGAAAAAAAAGGGGTGGAGGAATTCCTGAAAATAAAGTTTAGTGTTTGTACCTGTTGGTCAAAGATAGCACATTCCACTACATCTTCAACAAGCACCTTGGAAGCACCACCAAGAAGTCTTTTGAAAATACTGGCTTTGCAGAACCCAAAATGCTGGAAGAAGGATAAGTTAGGATACAATCCAGATGTAAGGATGAAAGTACAGTTTCTTGGCCATGCTGCATTTTGCAGAAAACCTCACACTACAGTCTTCTCCATAGTAATAACCGAGAAAACAACTGCAAACTGGGAAATGACCAAGCACCACTGCATGTGAGTAAAAACCAACTAATCAAGGACCAGCTGAGCTCAATGGGACTCTAATGGTCTTTTGCCAACATCTTCAGATGCAGCGCTATACATTCTGCATCAGAGGTGGACAGAAAGTAGATAACACACTCATTGTTACCAGGCCGTACACCTCCATGCATTGGTATGTTCTAATTGGCAAAATAAATTAATTGGCAGATCTGTTTAATTGGCATAAAATATAAATTGTACAAACTTATGGCTGAAAGGCCATGTGAAAGAGATGCTGACCGGGAGTAGGTCAGAGATGACCCCCAGCATGGCCAGGTCATAAAGCCTGACTTAATGGCTCTGAGCTAATCCTATCAACTACCCAGCCTCAGAAAAGAATAAGCTGCCCAGGTGCAGAGGGAAACACTCCTGCTGTGTGCATTTCCTACCAAAGCCTGGAACAGTCAAGACATTGAAACAATCAGTCCATTCCAGACCCTTTTTGCTTACTCTACCAGAAAGCAATTAACTCACACCCCTTCAGGGAGGGAAATAGAATATAAAAATCCCCAGTTCTGAGCAACTAGCTTTGCAGTTCACCAGTTGCTGAATGTCTCCCTGCAAGTTTGATTCCTGGCTGTGTACTGCCCTTGGACACACAAGTCTAAGCCACATAGTTACTTCTTCATTACTCCTCTGGAATGATAATTATTACAACCCCAAATACTCAGCCTCACTATCCATATTTTTCCTACCTTTTCCTTCGGTTAGCTCTTGTGTGAATGTATGACTGTTTGTATGCTGTGTGCATGTGTGAATGACTTCCCCTCGATAGAACACATTTTTAATTTACATTTTGAATCTCTGGCTGGTTCTTTCCTGCGTGACCTGTAAACATTGGTGGGAGATCTCGTTAAGTTACCCCCCTGTTCCAGGCTCCTTAATTTTAAGCTAATTAATTGAGCTAATTACTGATATCGGGAGTGGACCCAATGCACACTACCCAATGAGTCACCCATGTTTTGGGGTAACCATCATTATGCCTCAAATGATATGAAGTGTGTGTTTTTGCTTCATAAATTTAGAACATGTGAGTTGACTCTGGGTATTGTGGTTTATGAACTGCTATAAGCCACTACAGACTCTCCAAGGGCTGACCGTAGCCCAACCCTGGCCTACCATGGTGATTTGGGGAAGAAAGAAACATGCTTTGGTTCTTGGGCTTCCAAGGCATGAAAAAGCAGCAGTTACTGCTGCTACTGCTGCTCTCCTTTTTCTTCCTTTTCTTCCTCTTCTTCTTTTGAAGTACAGTTCCCAGAACTCCTCAGCCAGCCTGGCTGGCTGGGGATTCTGGGAGCTGTACCCTAAAAACAACTTTTTAAAGATCTGTCCAGCACCTCAATAGTTCCTAGCCCTCATATCCACTTAAAGGCATCAGAAGCCTGCTACCAAGAAAGGAACAGTAGATCTCCTTGAACCCCAAATGATTCTGTATTCAGCTCAAGTGGAATGAAACCTTGTTTCTTGCACTTACTGCAAGCTCGCCTGTTTCCGGGTGGCAATCTTCAATGTGGTCCTTAGCTTCTTGGGCTGTACAGTTAGTGGCAACAATTGCAAACTCCACATGGGAAGCAGGAGGCTGAGCCTGGGAAGAACAGAGCAGATCATATTTTAGTTATCTCCGTGGTGGAAGACTCTGGCCATTTCTGCACTAGACTGTTATAGTGCTATTATTCCACTTTCAAAATCCTACAGAATCCTGGAGTTTGCAGTTTAGGCAGGGGCCTTTAGAATTCTCAGCCAGAGAGCTCTTGGGCCTCAGTAAACTACAATCCCCAGAATTCCACAGGATGTTGAAAGTGACTAGCGGGGTGCCACAGGGTTCCGTCCTGGGCCCAGTGCTGTTCAATATTTTCATCAATGACTTGGATGAAGGAACAGAGGGCATGCTCATCAAATTTGCAGATGACACCAAATTGGGAGGGGTTGCTAATATGCCAGAGGACAGGATCAAAATTCAAAATGACCTGGTCAAATTGGAGAGCTGGGCCAAGGCTAACAAAATGAAATTCAGCAGAGAGAAGTGTAAGGTCCTACACTTAGGTAGAAAAAATGGAATACAGAAATATAGGATGGGGGACACGTGGCTGGATGGCAGTACGTGTGAAAGGGATCTAAGAGTCCTAATAGACCACAAGCTGAACATGAGTCAGCAGTGTGATGCGGCAGCCAAGAAAGCCAATGCAATTCTCGGAGGCATCAATAGGAGTATGGTGTCTAGATCGAGGGAGGTACTGGTACCACTCTACTCTGCTTTGGTTAGACCTCATCTTGAATACTGTGTCCAGTTCTGGGCACCCCAATTCAAGAAGGACATGGTCAAGCTGGAGCAGGTCCAGAGGAGGGCGACCAAAATGGTGAGGGGCCTGGAAGCCAAGCCCTATGAGGATAGACTTAGAGAGCTGGGTATGTTCAGTCTGCAGAAGAGAAGGTTAAGAGGGGACATGATAGCCATGTTTAAATATTTGAAGGGATGCCATGTAGAGGAGGGAGAGGGCTTGTTTTCTGCCGCTCCAGAGACCAGGACAAGGAGCAATGGATTCAAGCTGCAGGAAAAGAGATTCCACCTGAACCTCAGGAAGAACTTCCTGACGGTCAGGGCTGTCCGGCAGTGGAATATGCTGCCTCGGAGTGTGGTGGAGTCTCCTTCTTTGGAGGTTTTTAAGCAGAGGCTGGATGGCCATCTGTCGGGAGTGCTTTGAGGGTGTTCCTGCATGGCAGGGGGTTGGACTGGATGGCCCGTGTGGTCTCTTCCAACTCTACATTTCTATGATTCTATGATTCTATGGAATAACAGCACTATAACAGTGTAGTGCAGAAAGGCCCTGTGTTTCTTGGTAGTGGCCGTCTTAGCTAGTTCTGTTATAACACAGACAGATACGCAGTCATAGAGAGGTATCTTTCATTTCAGAAAACAGAGGGTTAATTTAAGCTGGCTTGCAAAGTAGGAATGAAAAGTGCTTGACAATGCTGGTAGTTCCTTGCGAATACTTCAGGATAGGGAAAACTGTATGTAGATCTCCAAAATAAAATCAGTTTGTACTCTAGCAAAACCTGAGACTTTAAGAGACCTTTTTGTTCATCTGGAAAATCTCTTTGATACTTACAGTGATCTGGCCTCTTGAGATCTCGAGGAGCTGGTAGTAATGGTTTGTGTCATTTCTAGCATTGAACTCAGAGAGCGCAGTGTTGACTGCACTCACCACATTAGCATCATTTAGAGCTGCCAAAGGTGAACAGTTGGGGCAAATTTGTGCAAGATCTTCTGCTGAGTCTAAGGAAGAAAAAGAGAAAAAAAATGTTTTACTCACTTTTGACCAGGTAACATTCGCAGCTAGCAATTCCCGGGAGTTTATAATAGCTAGTCAGTTTTTGCAGTGACATCTTTTTTGGTAGGGAAAACAAAGAGAAGAGTATTTTATTTATTACATTTTCATTCCAATCTTCCTCCAAAGAATCCAGAGTGCTATATGTAGCTATGTAGCAATGTCAGCCTCACAATAACACTGTGAGGTAAATTGGAGTAATGAGTCCTTTCCACATTTCACCATTATAGCACTATGATACCACTTTAACTGCCCTAAGTTCCATTATATGGAATCCTAGGAATGCTAGCTTCAAGAAGTATATAGAAATCCTTGCCAGAGAATTCTGGTGTCTCACCAAACTACAAATCCCAAGATTCCATGGGACACAGCTATGGCAGTTAAAGCACTATCACAGTGCTATAAGTTCGTAGTGTGCAAGATACCAAAGATGGACTGAGTAACCTAAGGTCACTAAGCGGCTTCATGGCTGTGTGAAGCATGAGCTGCAATCTCCTATAACTAAGTCCAGCTTTCTGTTCACTACATCTTACTGAAGTTAATGTAAAATTACATACGCCTAATTACTGTTGGAAGTAAAGAGGCATCGATGCTTGCACAGAGTGACTGATGAAAGGGAATTCTAGAAGCATGCCTGCCCTTTGGTTTCAATTCTGTTTCTTTCTTTGCTTTGTCTACTCAAGGCATTTTGCTTCCCTTCTACCTGCAAAGCTCATGCCCTTTTTAATGATGATGATGATGATGATGATGATGATGATGATGATAAAAAGTGCAGATCTGGATGGTACCTAGTCAGGGTCAGGACGGTGGCACATGGCACTCTTTCCATTTCTGTGAAAGCCCTAAAGATTGTCCCTCCTCTGTGGCTATTTGTCCTGGCATCAAAAGCAGCTTCTCTCTAGGACAAATAGCCACTGTGGAGATGTGATTGTTTTCAGGATTGCAGCACTCCAGGGCAGGCTATCTGAAATATTTGAGAGGATGTCATATGAAAGATGGGGGAAGCTTGTTTTTCGCTGCTATGGATTCAAACTATAGAAAATGAGATTCTACTTAACCATTAGAAAGAACTTCCTAACAGTAAAAGCAATTCAACATTGGAACACACTGCCTTGGAGTGTGGTGGAATTCTTTGCAGGATTTCAGACAAAGGCTGGATGGCCATCTGCTGGGAGTGCTTTGATTGTGTATCCCTGCATAGCAGGGGGTTGGACTGGATGTTAGTCTCTTCCAACTCTATGGTTCTGTGAGGGTTAACCCTTTCTTATGGGCTGTGGCCCTGATCCTGATCGCCCATGCCACAATTTTTACATGATTGCATATTTATTGGGCTGAGCTAGCATGCTGTAGTGGTTTGAGTGTTGGGCTATTTCTGCGCTAGACTGTTATAGTGCTATTATTCCACTCTCAACATCCTAAGGAATCATAGAATCATAGAAATGTAGAGTTGGAAGAGACCACACGGGCCATCCAGTCCAACCCCCTACCATGCAGGAACACCCTCAAAGCACTCCCGACAGATGGCCATCCAGCCTCTGCTTAAAAACCTCCAAAGAAGGAGACTCCACCACACTCCGAGGCAGCACATTCCACTGCCGGACAGCCCTGACCGTCAGGAAGTTCTTCCTGAGGTTCAGGTGGAATCTCCTTTCCTGCAGCTTGAATCCATTGCTCCTTGTTCTGGTCTCTGGAGCAGCAGAAAACAAGCCCTCTCTTTCCTCTACAGGGCATCCCTTCAAATATTTAAAAATGGCTATCATGTCCCCTCTTAACCTTCTCTTCTGCAGACTAAACATACCCAGCTCTCTAAGTCTATCCTCATAGGGCATGTCTTCCAGGCCTCTCACCATTTTGGTTGCCCTCCTCTGGACCTGCTCCAGCCTGACCATGTCCTTCTTGAATTGGGGTGCCCAGAACTGGACACAGTATTCAAGATGAGGTCTAACCAAAGCAGAGTAGAGTGGTACCAGTACCTCCCTCGATCTAGACACCATACTCCTATTGATGCCTCCGAGAATTGCATTGGCTTTCTTGGCTGCCGCATCACACTGCTGACTCATGTTCAGCTTGTGGTCTATTAAAACTTCTAGATCCCTTTCACACGTACTGCTGTCCAGCCACGTGTCCCCCATCCTATATTTCTGTATTCCATTTTTTCTACCTAAGTGTAAGGCCTTACACTTCTCTCTGCTGAATTTCATTTTGTTAGCCTTGGCCCAGCTCTCCAATCTGTCCAGGTCATTTTGAATTTTGATCCTGTCCTCTGGCGTATTAGCAACCCCTCCCAATTTGGTGTCATCTGCAAATTTGATGAGCATGCCCTCTATTCCTTCATCCAAGTCGTTGATGAAGATGTTGAACAGCACTGGGCCCAAGACAGAACCCTGTGGCACACCGCTAGTCACTGCTCTCCAGGATGAAAAGCAGCCATTCATGATCACCCTTTGGGTTCGGTCGGTCAACCAACTACAAATCCAACTAGCAGGATCCCTGTCCAGCCCGCTTTTTACTAGCTTCTTTGCAAGAATGTCATGTGGAACTTTGTCAAAGGCCTTACTGAAATTGAGAAATGCTACATCCACAGCATTCCCTTCATCTATCAAGCTAGTAACTCTATCATAAAAAGAAATAAGATTAGTCTGGCATGACTTATTTTTGAGAAATCCATGTTGACTTCTCGTGATTACCGCGTTGGTTTCTACGTGATTAGAAACTGACTGCTTAATGATCTGCTCCAGGATCTTTCCGGGTACTGATGTCAGGCTGACTGGGCGATAATAATTTGGGTCCTCTTTTTTTCCCTTCTTGAAGATGGGGACAACAAAGGAATCCTGGGGTTTGCAGTTTAGGGAGGCCAAAGAGCTCTCTGGCTGAGAAATCTAAATGTCCCTCCCTAAACTGCAAACCCCAGGATTTCATAGGTTGTTGAAAATGGAATAATAGCACTGTAACAGTCTAGTGCAGAAATGGCCCCGGTCTACCAGGGTTAGCATCCCCACTCAGCCATGTAAACCGACTAGGTGACCTTGGGTAAATCATACTTTCTCAGCCTCAGAGGAAGGCAATGGCAAATTCCCCCCCTGAAAAAAATCTTGCTAGGAGAACACTATCACGGGTTCATCTTAGGGACACCATAAGTCAGAAATGGCACAAAAGCATCCAACAATAACAAAGATACATTTAACATGATGTATAATTTGTCCCCCAGAAACACGATGGCTAGAGAAACTGAGGAGGGAATGGGACTCCAAATTAGGAGTGGACAATGTGGAAGGCTAGGAGAATTTGGAGAGTCACATGTCTCACCACACTCACTCCTGCAATGAAAGGTCACTTTTTTTTGTCTCCAAATGCTTTCTAGAGGGGGCATGCGGACTTTTAACTATGTTTTGGGGCTTTTCAGGGCCATTTCAGGCCCCAAAGAGGCTTTTTTTTTTTAACAAGAGAAAGTGAGTGGAAGTCCCAGTTCACTTCCTGTTTCAAAAAACTCTTGTAGGCTTAAATTGGCTGGCTGCGGCAGTTGCATAGGGACAGGTGATGGTAGTGAGAGGGGCGGTGTGCCCTGGGCAGCAAGTTTTGGGTCACTGCTGCTCTTTGCCTGCCTCCCCGTGCGCCATAGCGCCACCTCTATGCACCATAGCTCCTCCCCTGTGCACCGTAGCCACACTCATGCGTACCGTAGCTCTCCCTCGGCGCACTGTAGCCCCGCCTCCACACCATAGCTCCTCCCTGTACCCTGTAACCCTGCGCATGCGTGCCGTAGCCACACCCCCCACCTCCGCTCCCTGCCCCTACCCCGCTCACACCAAGCTATGCCACTGGGCTGCAGAGAGGACACATGGTGGAAATGCCTACCAACACTTTCCAAAGGCCTTTTTGGGGAAGAAGAAAAATCCAATCATTTTGGTCCCTGGAGGGCCCAGGGGAGTCTCCAAATGGGGTGGAAATGCCTCACTCCTCCAGAGGGCATTTTTTTAATGCTTGGGGGCCCTGGAGGCACCATATGGCCCACAATCCACACTTTGCCCTCCTCTTCACTAAAGAATTACAACACTGTAAATTCAGGTCTGTAATATGATGACAGCATATCTAAACAGACAGGCAGAAAGAAGGCACAAAATATGGGCGGGTAGCCAAAAACAGGAACTGATCCTGGTAAGCATGATAAATAAGCTGTAAATAAACACATTGTGGAAGAGTTAATTTTTGGACACAGTAGCTTCGGGATTCTTGGAATTGTAGATCAAAATGTACCTTTTTCATGCTCTGTAGACAAAGATAGTGAGAGTGTCTTATCAGTACAGCTAAGAACCCCACAGCACTAATATTGGATACCTGGAGATGAATGACATCTGGTAGACAGCACTTTATATTGTCCATCAAGACTGAGTAGCTTGACATCACAGTCGCCTTCAACAGCCTGGAGGTTCAAACAGAAAGAAATTATAGGGGGCAAGAATGGTGCGGTATTTCATTAATCACCCACAATGGCTTTTGGAGGAATGTGCTGTCGTCTCAGCAGTGTAAAACAAAGACCAACACACATTAACATATACAACCAGAGCAACAGGCAACCATACACCAGCTTATCCATAGGGGTGACTAAATTACCCCAGATGAGAAATATGTGGCGTTTTTGTAAACTGAAAGAAAGTTGGCTTTCCCCCTCCATTGATGTTTCCCAGTGAATAACATACACATGCTTTTTAAGATCGGTATGTCCACATGTATAATTCTTAATGGACGTTTTAGCCTTGTTGTAGAAATCCTGCAATCCTGCAGATGCTGATGGACAGAAGCTCCCAGCATTGGAGCCATTGCATACACGGGCTAGGCAGCCCAACAAGATCTAGAAGGCCACTTGATGCCCTCCCCATCTTAGCTCCTGAAGAAGATTACCATGTCTCTCTCTCTCTCTCTCTCTCTCTCTCTCTCTCTCTTTCCTCCCTCCCTCCCTCCCTTCCTTCCTTCCTTCGGAAAGAATGCTGGATTAAGCAGACCTTGATCTGGTCTATCAGCTCATGCCTTGTGTCTTGTATAAACAAGCATGTTATTTAAAGGAACATTGTTGGTTTGCAACTTTGGTAGAAGAAGACTGCAGCATTGGTAAGACAGCATGCTATTAACAGGAAGTCAATTAAGATGCACGGAATAGTTCATTTTTGGGAGGGTGACTCAGATGGTGTTGTTTCCTGGAATTCTTAGGAATTGGCCTCATTGGTTTGTCCATCTCAGTATTATCTATGCTGGCTGGCAAGGGATCTCAAGTCCTATTTCTCAGCTATTCCCAGAAAGTGCTGGGGATTGAATCTGACACTTTCTGGAAGCAAAGCATGTGCACTGAACTGACTCCCATCCTGTAGAGTGTGGTAGTGCAGGGTCTGTAGCAGGAAGGCCACATGTAATCCACTCTTGCTCTAAAAGGCAGGGGCAGACTGAGAGTCCATTCACACTACGTAATTATAGTGCTATTATTCCACTTTAACTGCCATGATGCCATCTAATGGAATCCTGGGATTTGCAGGGTTAGGGAGGGTATTTAGAATGCTCAGCCAAAGCAATCCTATGCTTCACCATGCTACAAACCCTAGCAATCCATATGACGGAACCATGTCAGTTAAAGAGAAATTATAGCACTATAATTGTATAGTGTGAATGGAGCCCTTACTATTTTGGGCTTACTGAATTCCCAACACGAATTCCCAACACGCCTTCCAGCCAGCAGAGGTAAAAATTGTACTTAGACTTTGCAGAGGAGAAGGTCGTCTGGCAAACCACAGGTAGCTGGTTCTGCTTCTAAGGATGCTTTGGCTTTACAGTGGTGAACCCACTCATCACCCGTTAGCCCCACTGTGGTGGTGTGCTGATACTCACATGCTGTGTCTTTTCTCTTACTGTGCAATTCTCAGCAGACGCTGGGCTCAGCACATGGCACGTGGTCTCTAATAAGTCCAGCTCCATTAAGAATATCTCTCCTGCTGGCCGCTGGGAAGAAAAAGAGAGAGGAGATGATTAGAACTCTTTGTCATTTTCTCTGTCTCATGAATATCTTTTGGTTATGGCTTTGTGGACATACAACTTAAAGCCCATGCCATAGCATGCTTCTTGATGCCAATATTCCCAGCACTCAGCCTGAAAGAAGAACACGAATTATTTACACAGCATTCTTAGTTACTTGGCTTCTTAGTATTAGTTTCTTGTGGAACCTGTTCCCATAAAGGCCCAAGAAAAAATAACAGAATCATAGAGCTGGAGGAAAGATAGTAAAGACTACTGCAGTTTCTTCCAGAAGTACAGTGGAAGCAGGGTTTGCAGGGTTCACATGGCAAGACTTTTTGACTGCAGGGATAATTACATCATGTATCATCTTTCTTGCACTTCCCCATTGCCTCTAAGTTTAGCTGTAATCATAGTAAATTGTGTACGGAGGGAGATGGAATTTTCCCAGCAAGAATACAGTATATTGTTGTGAATGAAGCCTGTTACTGTCCCGTATCAGTGTGTGCATGTGTGCACACCCATGCCTTCAAGTCACCTGTTGGTTTATGGAAACCCACAAATTTCATAGGGTTTTCTTAGGCAAGGGATGCTCGGAAATGATTGCAGCTTCTTCCTCCAAAAGATAACCTACAGGATCTGGTATTCCTTGGTGGTCCCCCATTCAAAAACTAACCAATGCTGACCCTGCTTAGTTTCTAATATCAGAGAGGCTCTGGTTGCATAGCTTAAATTTCAGGCCTAAATCCTATGATTAGTCCTAACTGCAGAGTAGATTCATTGAATCAATGGAATTTACTTATGTGTTGATTCACCATGCAGCAATTGAGATAATGCATGTACTGTAGTTGGGACTAAGCAAGATTCTAGCCTCAGTGTGTGAAGTTGTACATCTATTGTTAGGCGACTCTTGTGTTGAATGGCCAAGCTGTACAACCAAGTGGACAACTGAATGCACACTGCATGTGCAGCAGCATGCTCATTGCATGAGCAGAAACTTTGGCTGACTTCGGTATCAATATGGGCATGCAGGTCTGCAGCTCTGTTTCCAAAAACTCGAACTAAACATGGATGTTCTGCAGCAGAAAAAAATGTCTGGCCACTTCAGCAGGGGAATGTGAACATGGAGAAGACATCTATAGGGTTCTAACCAAAGTATCTGAGGATGGTTTGGACTTGAATGTGCAATCAGGACCTAGTCATGTCACAAATTCAAATTCCCTACGCTTGGCAGAGAAGAAAATTGCTAGAGCAGGTTTGTTGATAAAAACCAACGTGGGGTAATAAATCCAATATGTTTTGTCATCTCTATGAACATACAATAGCTTTCTTAGTGGGAGGGTGGCAAAATCCATTTCACAAGGAAGCTTTTGCTATGAAAGGGGGATTATTAGACTGTAACTGCATGATTCTGACTTTCTGCAGCTAAAGAAGCAGTAGAGGGATAGCCCAAGACATTTTGCCGCCTGAAGTAAAGCACAAGATGGTTCTCCCTGCTTTCCACATGCAGAAACTGACTGGATTGGCAGCTGAAAATTTATTCAAGACTGGCAATGGGGTATCGTCCCACAAACCTGAGGGCAGCAAGGTAGTTTGGGGAGTACAGGACAGGTCACGTGGCACACCTAGCTCCTCAAAGGGAAAGGAATGTCCAAGGGTTGAGGAGAAAAGACTAGGGGCAGTGGCGGCTGATGGCTATCATGTCAAGGGAGGGGGGAGTCCATTCTGAGTTTTAATCCAAACTTTAAAGGAGGTCCTGAATTCTAACCCCCAAATAAATTCAGTACCTTGGATAGCTTGTGTGAAGTTCAAACTAAAACTTGGAGCTGGTTCAATGCCCCATTAACATGCAAGGTTATCAGCTGCCATTGGGTGGGGGAGCTGCTGACATTGCCCTTGAACCTCAAATTGCCTGAAATGGTTACTTCATTCCACCTAACCATAGGTCTGGCCCTCCTGAGCACAAAGGCCCTCAAATACAGCAGCAGGACTGGCTCCTTTCCACATTTACATCAAGTAAAGAAATGAATGTTTGACTACCTAAAGAGACTCCCTCTCCCCTAGTAAGGCTCCTAAGTCCAAAATGACTGAACCTCATCACGGCTATTTGGTATCTATTTATATAACAAAACTGGAGCTTGGACAAGTTCCCCGGCTGTTCAGGTTGGGGGATTCTGGGAGCTACAGTTCACAGAAAGCTAATTGGTCCAAACTTGGAGTAAAATGAGACTGGAAAGTCTGCTTGCTTCCCAGTTTGCCCTGACATTTTATTTATGCAGCACTTACCCTTGGCAAAACCTTGACCTTCTCGATTCTGTTAAGGGTATGCTTATATCCATAAAGAGTGTGGGAGTTGATGTGATGCACTGCGGCGGCAGCGACTTGTTCAACCTCAGGATCATCGCAAGGAGGAAGCCGCGTGCTGAATGGAGGAAGAGGAACAGAAACTGCCACGGATCCTAGGATCTGACCCAGGAGGGCCAGAGCTACCAGTGACTTCATGGCTGAAATGTGCTGAAGATCTGGAGAAGAAATGTTCCGTGGGGAGGAAGGAAAGGTAGAAGGAGCCCAAGCGGGGCTCCCATTTATAGCCAATTCCACCACGATCCCCACCATTTGCAAACATGAAAACTTGCAATCTTTGTCCTGGGCCTGGAGAAGGACGGTAAACAAGAGAAAGAGAAAAGCAAATACGGGGGGATACTGAGTCAAAGTTTTACTAGATAAGAGGGGAAAAATCGCGAAGTCTGCTAAAATAAAGATGACAAGAGCAAGAGACATAAAACTATAGATAGATATATATTTTTTAAAAAGCAGCTTCAGTCCTCTTTCTACATTAATATTACTAAGTGGTACCTGGTGACATCCATGTAAAGGGGCTGGGGTGCTGTGAATCCAGTCAGTATTTTTAGTCTGAGCTTTAAAGGTGATATCCAAGGCATTGAGCCCATGTTGAGGAGTATGCATCAGCATCTTGGAGATGTCCTTTAAAATTCAGACTAAAACACAGAGCAGACTGACAGTTTCATTGACAAGGAAGCCACCAACCACCACTGAAAATCCCTCAGATGTATATTGCTGTACCACAAAAGGAATTGTGGGAGATTATCTCCTATCCTTTAGTGGCTACAACCCAAGCAGAGATGTTAATCCTGAACTATTTCATATTTGCATATGAATCATTATGTTAGTTTTTTCTCTGCTGTGAAAGAAAATAATAAGAATAGTAACAACAACAACATCAACAACAACAATAAGTATCACTCTTTTTCTCCACAAAATTGGGATTCAAAAGTGGCTCACAATTTAAAAGAACAATTTACTTAAAAGCATACAAAAAGTGAACATTTAAATTGAATTAAAGTACATTAAAGTAAAGAGTACTAAAACTATTCACACTGAAAGTTAGAAGAATAAAATGCATTTTAAAAGATAAAAAGCTCTTGAAAACAATGCAGTTAAAACAATACAGCATCCTCTAGACTGTTCTTTAAAAATGTTCTGTTTTAAAAACCTATCTAAACAAAAAGGTTTTAGCCCGCCAATGGAAGGAAAACAACGAAGGGTCCATTGGGGGTCTCCCTGGGAAGCGAGTTCCAGAATCTAGGGGCAGCCACGGAGAAGGAACTCTCTTGTGTTATCACCAACTGTGCTTGGATGGTGGCGGGACTGAATGAATATTTCTCTGCTGTGTTCTCCTCATATTCAAACATCATGAAGTGTTGCATAGAAATTATTCTGCAGAAAAGATATGTTCCTTGCGTAAAAACCCCTGTTTTCTATGCAGAAAACAGGTTGCCTAGACAGGAAACATTTTTCTATGCATAAAGCCTATTTTTTACACAAATCGCCCAGGTTCTTTTTTAGATAAAAAACAGTGTTTTTCTCTGCAACACTTTGAGACATTTGAATACCATGAGGAAAAAATGAAAAAAATTCTCATTGGTCTATTATCATATTTTGTGCCAAACTCTCCTGCCTTCTAGAAAGCTTGTTTTTCAAAAAGTAGTGAAGTATAGTTACTGTCTGTGCAGAATTGGAAATGTAAGCAAATACCGACAAAAGAAGAGTGGATTTTAAAACTTTTGGAATTGGCTGATATGAATAAGTTAATTTTGATTAAATTGGTAAGATAATAAGATTTTAACGAGATTGCAGAAAGATGACGATATATGTGAGAAATCAATGGGGAAATTTATCAACATTTGGAACGGAGGTTTAGTTTTGATGTAACAACTGCAGATGTTTTTGTTTGGCTGATTTTGGATATCATAAAAATTTACATAGTTATAATGGACAATATCTTGCATTTATGTGATTTTTGAATAAATAATATATAATATAGAGGAAGTAAGACCTAGATATTCACAATGTCAATCTTAAGTGGTATTGGAAATTAGCAGTGATGCAGACTTGAGTCAATTGACTCAGACTCAAGTTGGACTCAAGTTCACTTCAGTATCAACTTGGACTCGACTTGGCAATAAATGACACACTGACTCAACTTGATTTGTGACTTATATATTTTTAGTGACTGACTTGGTACTCTTGGTTCAGTAAGATAACCCATTCATTCAGAAACCTTACAGCTTTGAACAACACTTCCATCCCTTTTTGCCTACTGGTCGTGTGACAATCTGTCTGAAGCTCAAAGCTTGGGCCATTTCTCAGAGAGGAACAACAAACATGTTAGGCAGTGAGCTAGAGGTAGGGTTGAGGTCTGCTCAGCAGCCTGTCCCTGCTGCATAGTGGAGGAACCTTCCAAAATATTTTCTAATAGAGAAGGCAAGACTCACCCCCCAGAGCTCAAGACAGGATCCTTCCTTCTAAAGCTTTCGAAGTGTCAGTAATGGGGAGGAAGAAGAATCCTGTTTCCCACTTCTGAAAAAGCCTCCAGCTTCAGAAATGGGAAATAAGAAAGAACCTATTCCACACTTCAGAAACTGGATTCCACACTTGAGACTTGACTTGAAAGTATCTTGCAAGAACTTGAGACTCAACTGGAGATGAAGATAGCGACTCGACACCTGACTTGAGACTTGGAGTAAAAGACTTAAATGCATCACTGGAAATTAGTCAGTCATTTCGTTTACGTAGGTTACAGCTGGTTGTTAGTTACGCAGGTTTTGTGTGGGATGTAGATGTTGAGTGGTGGGTGTGTTGTGTTTTTCCCTGCTATATGTTGTCTGTATTGTGTTGTAGCAGATTCCTTATGTGTAGCTTTAGATATGTTAAATATTTGTGTTTTAATAAAAATATTACTCTCTCCAAACCCCCTGGCAAGGAAAAAAAAAAAGAAAAGAAAGGAAAGGAAAGGAAAACCTGGGAATGAATAATTATGAATATTCTTTCAATCTCTTATAGAAAGACATTTTGAGCTATTAACCAGGAAGACTTCAGTTCAGATTTTGGTTCAGTCATGAAACCGCCAGCTGGTTTTCAGCAAGCCATCAATTTATTTTGAGTTGCGGCAGATTGAGATGATTAGAAGGTGTATGAAAGAATACAAGATATTATTTACTAATGATAACTCCAAGTACCCAATGTTGCTATATGTGAATAGTGGTAATCCAATATATGTCATACACTTGGGCCTAAATCCACTGTCAGTCCCAGCTAGAATCCCTCTGAATCAATGGGAGTCTGAATCATAAGTCAACACTGATGTGTTCTATTGCTTGAATTGGTCTGCATTCACTGGAACTAGCAACTGACTTGAAATTCTTGGACTTTCAAAATAGTCATGACAGGTGGAACACCTTACTTTGGCTGAGGTGAAGGAGAAGATGGTTGCCCCCTTCACTTCCACATATAGGCACTTACCGCAACACCATTCCTTTTAACTGCCCTGATTTGGCAGGGACACTCCATCCCAGTGGTGGAGTTTGGGGTGTGTGGAGAGCGGGTGGGGCTACGACGTGGGGCGTGGCCACGGTGCATGGGGACGTGGCCGCGGTATGTGGGGGCGTGGCCAGGGTGCACGGGGGCATGGCTATGGGAGGGGATGTCCCAAAAACATTGCTGCCTGGGGCCAACCGCCCCTATCGCCCCCTGTCCCTACGCAACTGCTCCATCTCACTTTTATAGATGCTTTTAAAATGTCCCTCTCCTCTTCCTAGTTTTTCGCTCCACCTCTCGTGTTCCTCCATTGTCCTCAGCTTACTTCAGTTGCTGCAAACTGAGTTCAAAGGGCAAAAGTAGTTTGCATTAAATTAACTCAGCGGAAATTAGTAATTTTTAAAATTTGGACAGCATATTTTGCTGTCAAATCTCTTCTGGCAGGGCATTCCACAGTCTAGGGTTGGCCAATGAGAAGGCCCGCTAGGTGACCGTTGCCGGTCTAGTCCTGGCTGGTTTCAGTAAATGGCCCCCAGAGGACCTGAGTGTATGGAGTAGATTGTATGGGAGGAGGCCATCCTGCAGGTAACTGTCAAACCATGGTAATAACCAATACATTGTACTTTGCCTGGAAACTAGTTGGCAGCTAGTAGAGTGATTTTAATATCAGTGTGATAATGTTCACTCCACACTGCATCTGTAACCAATCTGGTTGCCATATTTTGGACCAGTTGGAGTTTCTGAACTTGGTACAGAGTAGGGATGTGATGAATCCAGAATTTTCCGGATCCGAATCCATGGAAGTTTCTGGGAATCCACGAATCTCATGAATCTCAAATCTTTCGAATCCTTTTTTTTTTAAAGCAAGGGAAAGAAGGATAATCTTGGGCAAGACACACTTTTCAGCCTTAGCAAAAGCCTAGGCAAAGGCAAACCTCCCTCTGAAGAAATGTGGCCAGGACAATTGTCCTAGTTCTGCCTCAGGATCTCCCCAGATTGAAAATGACATGAAGGCCCTCTCTGCACAGGCAGGAAAATGTGGATGCTGGTGCATAATCAAACTACAAACCCCAGGATGCCAGAAGGAGCTATGCAAAGAAAAGCCAGTTTTGACCTGGATTAGCTCTGTACTCTAGTATGTGGCCCTGTTTACACTGGCAGGAAAATGTTGGATTAATCCACATTTTCCTGCCTGTGTACAAAGGGCCTTCATTACATTTTCAGTCTGGGGAGATCCTGAGGCAAAACTCGGACAATTGTCCTGGCCACATTTCTTCAGAGAGAGGTTTGCTTTTGCCTAGGCTTTTGCTAAGACTGAGAGAGCGTGTCTTACCCAAAATTATCCTTCTTTCCCTTGCTTTTTAAACCCTTTTTTAAAAAAAGGATGAAAAAGATTCGAGATTCGTGAGATTCGTGGATTCCCAGAACCTTGCAGGGATCCGGATCCGGATTTGGAAAATTCTGGATTTGTTCCGTCCCTAGAAAAGAGATTACACCCCAACATTCAGAAGAACTGTAAGAGCTGTTTTGACCATGGAATGGGCTGTCTCAGAGGGCGGTGCACTCCTCTTCTCTTGAGGATGGATGACCATCTTTTAGGAGTGTATTAGCTGTATATTAGCTGTGTATTAGCCGGCCCCTCCCGAAACTGCAAACCCCAGGATTCCATAGGATGTTGAAAGTGGAATCATCGCACTATAAGAGTGTAGTGCAGAAATGGCCTTAGACAGATTGTAGTGCCCCAGCAGCACTGTTTAACTGGAGGCGAGGGAGTGAATTTTTCTAAATTGAAGTGGACTTCTGGCCGCTTCTATTTTTGTTTTATTTCTGTTTTGTTCAGCCCCACCAAAGGGTCCCAAGGGCAGAAAATCATCCATAGTTCATCATTCCAAATTAAAGCTTTCCCATTTCCCATACATTTGTGGGAGTCAGCGCGGAGTAGTGATTTGAGCGCTGGACTCTGGGAGACCAGGGTTTGAATCCTTGCTCATCCATAGAAAACCACTGGGTGGCCTCAAGCAATTCACACTCTCTCAGCCTCGGAGGATGGCAATGGCATATCCACTCAGAACGAAACTTGCCAAGAAAACCCCTATTCAAAATCAGGTCACCATAAGTCAGAAATAACTCGAATGCACACAACAACAACAACAACAACACTTTCTCTCCTTCCACAGACTTTTATTTTCTGATGCGCACCCAGCTCCCTCCCTCCTTCCCTCTCCCTGTCTGCCATTTTGTCTTCTTCCGTCTCAGACCTAAATGCAACCATCACGTCCTTCTGAACCCTTTGGTCTCTGACAATAGTGTCAGCCTTATTACAAGCTGTTGCTATATCATCTCCGCCCTGCACCTTAGCCAAGGTTAAGGTTTGACTTTTTTGCTTTAACAGGCTAAGGTCTGTGCACCATCTCTACTACACTATCACACATTTGGCAGGAGGTGGGTAGAATCACACACAACTGGTTAGATGTTCAGAAAGACGTCAATAAGCTGTACTCTGATGATTTCATTAGCCAAGATCTTACTGAGCTAGTGTAATTCTCTGCTAATGTGTTTCTAATTTTTTAGGAGGAGGCTCTTCCTTCTTGCTCATCTGTGCAAGAGCTCCTACTATCGTGAAGCTCTGCCCTCAGAGACTGATTGGCTGCAGGGATGTGTCTGGGGGACGTCTGGCTGCCCTTATGCAGCTAGGAAACAAGGAGTGGCCTTAGACTACCCTACCCCCCCCCCCCCGGACAAGATACTAGATACCTCTGTGTGCTATGGCCAAAAAGGTATCATACTCTAACATAACTGGTTTTACATCTCTGTAAGTCAGCAATAGGATTCTGGTCATTGTATTGATTTATTTAGATGTATTTCATCAATTCATTGCATACCTCCTTTGGCACTCTATTTCAATGTTATAACAATGGGTTGTTTTTTCAATTTACTTTAATTGGAGTCTCAGGCCATTTCTGCACGGGGTAAGTAAAACGGTGCAGTCCATGGAGGATGTCAGCACCTTGGAGCGGACTGGGTCCGGACTACTTACCGTAGATCCGCACCTCAGTCTGCTCCGGAACGACCCCAAGTGGTCCTCCAGCGTGTTTTCGAAAGACCTGATTTTTCCAGTCTTTCAAAATGCCGGCACGTGCCACTGCATGCCTGCTCTCTGGTGCAGATTCGCAGGCTCGCACCAATGGGAGCCTGCGATCTGCGGAGGGGGGGATTTAGGCTGGTGAGCTTCAGCGGTTGGTTGAGACCCATGACCAACCAGAAGCCACCATTTTGGATGCCGGAGCAGTGCAGGTCTACAACCATTCACTGCTCCACCTCACCCCGGACCGGACTGGACTGCCAGAAGATCCGGTGAGTAGCGGCAGGGAGCGATTCCCTCACCGCGTGCGAAAATGGCCTCAGTCTCTTTGACTGGGCAGTCATTACCCATTATTATTTCAGACGTGATGATTCCATCACCCAAATTTCAGAGAGAAGGACCAGTTTTGGATGTGAATGGCCAGATCTGGAAATTTTACCCCACATTTATCTCGTGGCAATATCTGCTTGGTTATGGTGGGCTTGCTGGTCTTTTGTCCTGATCCATGAGGGCTGTCTTACTGGGTATCTTATTTTCTGATGATCGAGCAAGGACAATTATTACTAACTCATGTAAAAGATGGAATTATTGATCACATGTTATGTAGCACAAGATGTGGGAGGGTTCCCTTAATCAGCAAAGGCATCAGACAAGTTCAAAGTCAAAGGCTCAGTTTTAAATAAGGGTTATTGAACAAGGTTTAAGTCAACAGAACAGGCTCGCTTCTTTGAAAAATGGCCAAAACTAATGGAAGTGTATGACTTACATTAAAAGTTCATGGCCAGAGAGATGCAGATGGGGTCTTTTCTCCCCTCTTCAGGTTCTGCAGGCTTACCCTCCCAACTGTAAAGCCCTCCCATGTTACCACCACACCACTCTGAACCCAGCTGATCTTGTCTGATTTTGAAAACTAAGCTGGGTTGGACTGGGTTAATATTTAGGCAAAAGATTGACAGAGAATGCCAGTGGTCTCCAGGTAGGACTAGGAGAAAAGTCATGCTCAAAAACCCTGAAAGCCATTGCTGCCAGTCAGTGTTGTCAGTACTGGAGTAGATGGACCAACGGTGTGACTTGTTATAAGGCAGCTTTAGTCTGTGTACTGCTTTTAAAGCAACTAGGGGCTGGGTTCCTGCATTGGGAGACATATGTGCTTTATGTGGCTACGTCTCCATAGCTTGTTCTCCTGATGCTATCTTCCCCAAAATTTCCTGTGTTTGCACACAGACCCCCTCCTCCAACACAGCTGGTCCAATGTTGTTGGAGAATGGGGAGATCAATGGAGATGCATCCAGCTATTTTTATGTAGCTGGCTGTGCTGTGACAGGCACGCCTAGAGACCACTGGGAGTCCTCAAGAAGTCCTTTTAGATAATGTCCTTCCAGTGCGTCCTGCTAAAGGAAAACAGTTAGGTGAGTCCCTGCTGATCCTCTCCTGCTCTTGGACAGCATGTAAATGGCATTGTTCGTGGGCTGCACTGCTTAAAAGGAGGATTTGGAGGTGGGATTTTGGCCATTGCATCCTCAACGATCAGAAAATGATTTACAATTGTGTAAGTTGGACTTACCAACAGGATGCCAGCCAACATTTTGGAAGCTTGCAGAACACATCACGGTCAGCGTTAGGTCCCTCTCCTCATCTGCATGTGCAAAGCAGTGCGGGTGGGGGCCATGGCTCCCAACAGGACTGCAATATAACCCAGTCCGTGCACCTCCTGTGCCACTGTTGCGCGATGCAGCAGGTCTCGGCATATGAGTGATTTACAGCCAGAGGTGTAGCTATGAGGAGCGGGACATAATGAGGACATACCCCCCCCAAATAAGAATCTTGCCCCCTACATGAAATTTTCCTTTAATCTCCAAATGTCTAGCACTGCAATAACTTAAAACTTCACTTGAACATTTATAAATAGCGTTTGAGACATCCAAAGAAAAGGGGAAGGTGGTATTTGTCAAGGGAACGTGGACACAGCAAAATATAGAAGTTCTAGGTGTGAACGATTTTCAATGTCTCACTCTGTGTGATGCTGGAAATTTGGAGACTGAAGGAAAATTTCATGGCGGGGGAGCAGAATTCTTATATGCAGGGGCAATGCCTTCACTTTGCACCCTTCCCATGGCTACACCCCTGTTTACAGCAGGAGTAGAAGTATTACTTTCCATGTGAATCTGCAGAAGAGGACACTGAATGGCTCAGGGTGAGAAAGGAGAGGTAACAAAAGAGAACAAATGAGGACACTGGTTTGTGTAAAATATGCGTGTGCTCATTTATACATGTACACCCAAATCTAGAAATAATTGCTGCAACTTAAACAGAAACACAGTGTAAAGCATTTATATGGATGACTGATGCATTGGAGGAGAAACAGAATAGATCTTGAGAAAGTAACTTTCCTACACACTAAACAGAATGGGCTCATGATGGGACTACCTCTAGAGTGCCCAATAGTTCTGAGAAATTTTTCCTCTGAGGCTGAGAGAGTGTCTTGTCCAAGGCCATCCAGTGTCTCAGTGGGGATTTGAATCCTAGTCTCCAGAAGGCTTAAATAAACAAATAAATAAATTAATATTTGAATATTCAAATCTAAACTTGAATATTTAAATCTTAAGTCTTGGGTGGTATCTGGTAAAGAAAAGATTAAGACCATTAAAAAAATGACATTTACTGCATTTCTGTCATTGTGAGCCATTCTTCACTTATGTCTTCATGGGCTGAGTATTTGATGTTGTTGGACTCATTTGTCTGAATTTGTTGCTCTCAGTTGTTTGCTTAATCATGTTACTCATTTTCTACATGAAGTTTCTAGTTTCCTAAATCTGTGTTTGTATATTTTTGTGTTTTGGTACTATTACACTGAGATACTATTTTTTTTTAAAAAAATCTTTAGTATATTGCATATTGTTCCAGTTATTTGTTCCAGGCATTTTCATTTGTTATGTTCTTGTTTAGTATCAGTTCCTGGCACAGCACCTTTCTGCACTACACACATATAGTGCTATTATTCCACTTTCAGCATCCTGTGGAACTCTGGAGTTTGTAGTTCACTGAGGCCAAAGAGCTCTCTGACTGAGAATTCTAAATGACCCTCCCTAAACTACAAACCCCAGGATTCCACAGGATTTTGAAAGTGGAATAATAGCACTATAACAGTCTAGTGAGGAAATGGCCTAAGTGTCATTTTCAGTCATTTTAAGTGTAGTTTCCAGTCATTTTAATATTGTGAATAGCTTAATCCCGTTTTAATGTTCAATTTTACTATGTTTTTAGCGGCATTTTTCTTTTTTAGAATTGTAAGCAACCTTGAGTTTCAATTTTGGGAGAAAGGTGGGATGATGATAATGATGATGATGATGATCATAGAAGGCAATAGCATTTGCACCCTCTGTAAAATTCCATGAATGAAGCTGGACCATTGCACAATAAAAAGCTTGGCCTAGAAGCAACCCATTGAACTTCTGTGAAGAAATGAATGATGTTTTTTTCTCCCTGCCATTATCTTATCTCATTACCTTGGGTGACAGTTTAACTTAAAGCATAGGTGGATTTCACGTCTCTGTACAAAATTGAAAAAGGGCTGGAATTTTTCCACTGGGATGCATCTATATCAACTGACCATGGACTACGGTCTAACCCATAGATATGGCATAGTCAACAGCTTTATTTCCTGAGAACAAAACTTGGAACTAGTTGTTCCCTTCACGATCAGGCACTGTCCACTTCAACAGCTACAAACTCTTTCTGTCAGCAAAAACTTTTCCTCCATTCTGCTGATTATTGCATTCTCTCTGGAAGAATCTGCAGGAATGAAAATCTTTCCTATTGTAAATTCCGCCTCATTGGAATGATATAATTTCGGGCATTTCCTCCGTTGTGGGGGAGATTTTTACGAGAGCCTTTGCACACTTTGTGAATATTCTTTGAATTTCAGGATTACCTCTCCCACTTTTTCAGAAAGTGCAAAGGGTTGCAGGAAAAATTGCAGATAGATTGTTACAGAAAAATTGAGAGCTTTTTGCCAGACTGGATGCTCACAGGTGCCCTGAAATGTGAAAAATCACATGGTAGTTGACCAATTTCTTGATGGGGTGTCTCGCTATGTGTTTAGACATTCCTTGTTGTCAAGAAGAAAAAAAATTGTGAGTATTTTAATATCCCCAGTAAATGGTCATGGGCCTGTGCCAGCTGTGAGTAAAACCAAAGCCAGCTGTGGATGAAGCCAGAACAAAAAGTGTGTGGGACTTTCCCTTTTCTCTATCTCTGTCCCTCTGCCACCTCCTTTTCACCCTCTTCCTGCCAGTGCTTTTCACCCATTCTTTCTGTCAGCTTTTTTCTCTCACTCTCTTTTTTCACAACTTCCTTTTCTCCGCCACCCCTCCCTTTTCCACCCCTTCTTTCACTGACCATTTCCGCACTAGACTGTTATAGCATTATCATTCCGCTTTCAACATTCTATGGAATCCTGGAGTTTGCAGTTTAGGGAGAGGCCTCAAAGGTGTCCCTAAACGGCAAACCCCAGGATTCCATAGGATGTTGAAAGCGGAATAATAGCACTATAACGGTCTAGTGAGGAAATAGCCACTGTCTTGTTACCCTGTCTGTTTCTCTCCATGCCACATCTTTCTGTTTCATTCTTTCTGACACCCCTTCTGCCTCTTTTGGCATCACTCCTTTTCACTTTCTTTTGGACACCCCTCTTTTTCTCCCACTCCTTTTCTCTCTGTCTTTCACTCTGCCGCAGCTTCTCTTTCTCTTTCCATCCCCACTTCTCTCTCTGTCTTTCTTCCACTCTAGCTCCACTCTCTCAATCTCTCTCTGACCCCCTCTTTTGCTCTGTCTTATAGGAACTCTCTTTTCTTTTCCCCACTTCCTCCATACGTAGTACTCTGCCAGGAGAGGGACAGGCAGCTCTTGCCAGAGACCTGAACTAATCTTCTGCAGCATGCTTATGAAATTAGGCCAAGAGCCACATAAAATGAGCTTAAGGAGTCTGTCCTGCCTAAGACATGGAGGTTGTCTGCCTCTGCTGTATGTGTTTTGCTGGCTACGGGTTCATTCTGGAATGATTCTGGGAGATATCACTGTGGGAGGAGAGCGAGCCACAGAATGCTGGTTTACCCCCAAAGGGTCACCTAGGTCTAATAGCCTGGATAGTCTAGGCTACAGACCTCATCCCGAGCTGAATATGCCACTGTTCAGTGTAAGGTCACTAAATGGAAAAACAGCAATGATCTAGGACCAGATCCTGAATAAGTGTGTTTGTATTATGGAGACCTGGCTGAATGAAGCTGGGGAGGTGGCTATTCTCTCCCAGCTTTGTCTCTCTCTAGCAGCAGATAAAGTGGGTGGGAAGACACAGTTGCAGGGGTCCATTGGGATTCCATTGCCCTCATTAGCTGCTCTGTTCCACTGTTTGCTGAGTCTGAGGGTGCCTATCTGAAGGTGGTTAGGCAGGACAGAATAGAGATTCTGTTGGTGTATTGCCCACCCTGCTGCTCAACAGTCTTTCTTTCTGAGCTGCAGGGGCTTGTCTAGGCAGTGATGCTGGAGTCCCCCCAATTTATTATGTTGGGGGACTTTATCCAGGCTGAGGCAGGACTGTTAGGAACAGCTTGAGATGTCTTGTGCTCCATGACAACCAGAGGCCTGTCCGAAATGGTATCTGACACCATTCATTCTGCTGGCCATGCTCTAGACCTAATTTGGTAGACAGGATGATGGTGATGTAGATGCAGAGGAACCTTCCACAGTGCTGTTGTCATGGATTGATCACTACCTGGTGGGGTTTAGATGCATTGGGGTTTGGAGCCTCTGCAAGTGTGGAGGACAGAGTAAGGTATTAATCAATGAAGACAATAAATTTAGAATGATTTCTGATACCTCTTGCGAGTTTTCTCTTGGCTTCCTGTCCAAGTTGTGATTGATTTCTGGATTGCCCCAAGCATCTCCTCCTATGGAGTAGAGGCAAATAAGCCCACTGGTTTATGAGGGGGTTGGCAGTGATGAAAAAGTTAGGACAGAGACTACAGGATTGATGATGAAAAACTCAAAGCAGGTCTGACTGAATAAACTGAAGGCCAACTCTTGGAAGGCGATAGTGGCAATAATGAAAGCTTACTTTACAGTTACCCTTGCATCTGCATAGTTTTGTCTAGTGGAGCTGTCCCTAGTAGTTAAGGTTCTTCTACATTCTTCTACAAGAACAAATGGAAACCACTCAATAGCCTGCTGTGAAGAATTTGCACAACACTTTGCAGATAAAACTACTAAAGTCCACTCTTACGTGGACGCTGTAGGTGATACGGTTCTGGTGGATGTAATTTTGGTTCCTAATTCTCCCTTATTATTGGATACACATCAGTGTGTACAACTGGAGGATGTGGATGGGATCTTTGGAAAGATGAAGGCTATCTTGCCTGTTGGACCAGTGCCCTTCCTGTCTTATACAAATGTCAACAGAAGGTCTGGCTGAGTAAGTAAGAGTGATTGTAGCAAGTTAGGGTTCCATCCTGTCTAAAAGAGGCTGTGATGAGTCCTTTACTGAAAAATCCTCTCTGAACTTTACATCCTAGAGAATTATTGTCCAGTTTCTGCTATCTCTTTTTTTTTGGGGGGGGGCAAGATTCTATAATAACTGGTGGCCTCTTAGCTCCAGAGATTTCTAGATGAAATGGATTATCTAGATCCATTTCAGTCTGGCTTCAGACTTGACCACAAGACAGAAACAGCTTTGGTTGCCTTGGTGGTTGATCTATGCCAGGATGTGGGCAGGGGGACCGTGTCCCTCTCAGCAGCTTTCAGTACCATTAACTGTGGTATCCTGCTAGGCTGACTTCCTAGGATGAGATTTAGAGGCACCATTCTACACTGGTTCTGGTCTTTCTTGGAGGGACCAATCCCTGTTTATCACTCAAGCCATTGGCCTGGGATGTTCCTAAGAGATCAGTTTTGTCTCCCATGTTGTTTAACATATACCTAAAACCAATGGGAGAGATTTCCATTGCATTGGGGTTCTGTGTCACAAGTATGCTAGTGGCCCTCAACTTCATCTCACCTTTCCATCCACTTCTAAGGAAACGGTTTTGGTACTAAACCAGTGTATGTTGCGAGTGATGGAATGCATGTGGGCAAACAAATTTGCACTTAAACCAAAAAGAAAGAAATGCTCCTGGTCAGTTGTAAGGTAGATCAGCGAACAAGGATACAGCCTGTGTTGGATGGGGTTTCATTCCTCCTGAAATCTCAGATTCACACCATCAAGCCTTGATAATATCAAACACACACACACACACACACACACACACACACACAAAACCACGAAACAAACTCATTTCTACCATTTCTGGCTTATCTAGCAGATGAGCATCAAGTCAACAAAAATAGATTCAGCTGGCCTCTGAGGAATCCAGCTTTACTCCTCTGTTGCTTTTCAAGGGATAGACCTGATATTTGAACAATGGACAAAATATTAGTTTTGCATTTTACCACATATCTCAGTTTCTACAGAGGCAAGAAACTTGGATCCTTAAAATATAGTTGGCTCTCTGCATTTGCAGGTTTCAGTTATATGGATTTTATTATTTGCGAGTTTCTCCAACCCCTGCCCCCCACCTCAAGTGCTTCTTTTCTGGGGGAACCTTCCCTCTCAGCAGCTCTGCTCAGGCTGTGCAGCCCTTTAAAAACCCACCTCTGGTCCTCCTCCTCCTCCTCCTCCTCCACCAGCTGCCTGGCCAGCTAAAGACAACTTACAGCCCAATTTCTCAGTAGAACAAACTCTCTCCCAATGCCCCACACACACCCAAGGAAAGAGATGGGCGAGAGAGGGCTTCCATGTTGAGCCACTGCTTTCCCTCTCCTTTTTCTGACCTGCTTTGGACCCTGGGTACCTGCTCTCCCCGCCATGCCTCGGTCTCCTTCGCACAGACAGACAGACAGACAGACAGACAATTTTAATATTTGTGGTTTTCCCACTTTTACGTTCATCCCTAACCCTAGCAAATGTGTGGGGGTGGGCAATTGTAAATGAAAGTTGAGAATCTGGGTATTATAGCTCATAGGAGAAGGATTCCTCCTTCATTCCCCAGACCATTCATACCAGTGCCCATAAAAACCAGATACAGAACCTGCAATTAAGACAACACGGACCTGAGCCCATGAAAGCTTACGGCAAAATAAACTTAACACATTTAATGTGCCAGAAGACTTGGCTGGTTTTGTTCCAACGGACTGCCAGGGGTATGCCTCTTGAAACCTGCAACTTAGAGCTCATCTAGACTTATTGAAAAGTCCCAGATTATGTACCTGTTCTTTCTGATTTTATACTGGGTTAAAATAAATTCACCTGTGTTGTGTGTATAACACGTCTCTGGTTGTACTGGAATCAATACATATACTCTGGGATAAACAAAACCTGTATGGATCTCCAAAATAAAACTGGAAAGAACAGTAACAAAATCTAAGATTTGAGGGGCATCCAGACTGATTGAAAAGTCCTCAATTTTTTTCCTGTTCTTTCCAATTTTATACTGGGTTAACATAAACAACCCTTTGGGCAGATAGCATAAAACCTCTGGGGCAATCCAGACGGGCTGGGAAAACCAGAATGCCCCTGGTTTTGTTCTTTTCCTTTCTGCCTTTTTTGGTAGAGGGAGATCTGCATGACATTTTCTCCATTCTGAAGTATTCCTGGCGAACTCCCAGCTCTTACTAAGACTTTTGATTTCCACTCTACAGGTCACTTTAAATTAAACCAATATTTTCTGAAATTAAATGTACCTCTCCACGACTGTGTGTTTCTGTTCTCCCAGAATTTGCTAAAATGGTGGCTGTCAAGAAACAGAGCAACTGTTCCCAAGATAGCAGATTCAACAGAGATTGAGTGAGGGAAAGAGGAAAACGATCCTAATGCCTAACTAGTATGTTGTTGCTAAAGCACCTTAACTATAACTTCTGAATAATAATTAAAAGGGTCACTGTGCAGACTGGTGAAAGGCAATTTTTGAAATGCTGCCTGAGTCTAGATGTGGTACGTGATCAGGGGAGGAGAAAGGACACAAGGGAGGGGGAAAGAAGGAATTTTCAGGAAAAAGTTTGGGTGCAGAAAATATTCTGGGGTAAACAAAAGTGTGTATAGCTCTCTAAAATAAAACTGGAAAGAACAGGATCAAAATCTGGGACTTTCTGCTCTTTTTAGTCAGTCTGGATGTACTCATAGCAAGCTGCAGTATTGATTTTTCACCAGGAGATGGTGGTAATATTTCTCAACATACTCTGTTCTGTGGAGCTTTTATCTAATTTTGGTTCCTTTAACTGTGTGCTGCAAGGCATTTTTAAAAACTCATATGATGTTGAAAAGTGCCATCACAATTCTATACCTGGCCAGTCTTCTGGGAATCACTGTGATTCCAGCCCTCCCACCCCGCCAATTAGTTGTGGAATGATAGGAGATGAATGCAGTAAAGAAATTCAGACTTTGTGAATTTTAGATCTGTTTGCACAGTTATCAAAAATTCCCTCTAGCTTGCATGGCAAAGGAGATGCACTTGAAACTGCCCCCTGCTGAAAAGGGAAAAGATAGTGTTGGGCTGTTTCTGGAATAGCAGTGTGCTTTCTTTCTTCCGAATACATTTTTAATTCCTTTTTGCTCTCCAGCCTTCCTCGCTTACCCTTCCCATGCTGGCTTCTTTTTCTGTCCTTTTTTCTAGGCTAGCTGTCTTTGCTGCAAGCACAAACCTGAAGGGCATGAAGGGCAATTTGCTTTTTTGGGTGACATTTGTGAAGCATATTTGCCTTCTCATGTGTGTAAAGGCAAATGTGTCTAGCAGTTTGGGCTGTGAGGTGTCTTTGTTGATCTCAGAACAAGTCAACATTTTTCTTTTTTATTCTTTATTTTTATTAGAATATTAGTCATAACATAACTAGTCATAACACATTACGATTTACATCAAATACTCAATCGTTGAGTTGCAGTTACGATTACATTATATTATTACAGTCTTACCTTACTTTATTTCGAAAATTGCTTGTATCGATATCCATATAGTCCATATCCATATAATTTATCCATTTACTCTCTATTATTATCCATGTAATTGACAATATTTTCATTATTAGTAAAATTAAACTAAAAAAAAGAAAAGAAAAGAAGAGAAGAGAAAGAAAAAAAATTACTTCCACGGATCTGAGCTCACTCTCTTGTTAACCAATCAGTTAAAATCTTTTCCTTGTCATTTATACTCCCCTCATTATACTTTCTTTGTATTTCTCTGTATCTAATGTTATTGTTCCTCATCTTATCATTGAAGGATACTAGTTCTACAATCTGGTTCAAACATTATAAATATTCTATACCCGCTATACCCCATCTATTCTTTAAGAACTGTGTTACTGGATCCCATTCTCTCATTACCTCCTCGGATTTCTCCTTTATCTTAGCAGTAAGTCTATCATTTTCTTTCATTTCTATTATTTTAATTATCCACTGCTCTACGGTCGGGGGTTCTTTATTTTTCCATTCTTTTGCTACTAATATTCTAGCGGCTGTGACAAGATATAATAAGACCCTCCAGTATTTCTTATAGATTTTCCCATCCATCATTTGCACCATGTTTAGTAAGTAAATTTCTGGTTTTAAGGAAATCTGGGTTTTAAATATTTCCATCAGGATCTTATTTATCTGTTTCCAGAATTCATTAATTTTTGGGCAAAGCCACCACATGTGAATAAATGTTCCTGCTTTTTCCTGACACTTCCAACATTTGTTTTGTTGAGATTTATATATTTTCTGAATTTTGACAGGCGTTAGGTACCATTTGTAAAACACCTTCGTGTAGTTTTCTTTAAGGTCTTGCGCTAAGGTAAATTTTTGTGTCAGTTTCCAGGCTAACTCCCATTGGTCCAGTTCAATTATTCGGCTTATCATGTTCGCCCAAGATATCATGGTCTCTTTAACTATTTGATCCTGTAACTCATATCCTAACAAGTACTGATATAGTTTAGCTGTAATATGATCTGAATGATGGAATATAATTTTCTCAAGTCCATTCACATTCACTGTCTGTTTGATATTGAATCCTTCCAGTTTGATGTCTATTTTGTACCTTTCATACAGTTGTCTATATGGAAACCAAGCCAGCTTGTGACCCATTTGTTCTAACTTTTCTCTAGATTTTATCTGTGGAGCTGATGTTCCTTCCCATTCTAACAGATCTTTATATCTCAGCCAATTCATTTGTGGCTCAGCCCATCTTCCTAAAAATGCTTCTTGCGGGGATATCCATGTTGGTATTCTGTTATATAATTTTTTCTTCATTTGTAACCATACCTTCAATAACGCTCCTCTTATGAGATGATATGTAAAGTCCTTGGCAATCTTAGCCTTGTTGTACCACAAGTAGGCGTGCCAGCCCATTCTGTTGTCAGCTCCCTCCAATGTTAATACTCTTACATTTTTTAATTTAATCCAATCTGTTACCCAGTTTAAACATGATGCTTGGTAATATAATCTAAGATCAGGAAGACTACAGCCGCCTCTTTCCTTCCAATCTATTAGATTCTTCCACGCGATCCTCGGCTTTTTTCCTTGCCATATAAAGCTTGTAATGTCCTTCTGCCATATCTTAAATGGCTTATCGTTCTTGATTATGGGTATGTTTTGAAATAAGAAATTCATTTTGGGCAGGACGTTCATCTTTACCACTGCTATTCTTCCAAATAATGATAACTGTAATTTGTTCCAATTCAGTAGGTCCTTCTTTATCTCTGCCCATACTTTCTTATAGTTGTTGTTGAACAGTTCTGTATTCTGTTTAGATATCCAGATACCTAAGTATTTGATTTTCTTTTGTATCTGAAACTTTGACTTACTAACTAATTGCTCTTCTTTCTTAATATACATGTTTTTTGTTATAATTCCCGTTTTCTCTTTATTAATTCTAAATCCAGTTTTTTCACCAAATTGATCCACAATCTTTAGAAGCTTGTCTATTCCTTCTAGAGGATCATGTAGAAATATAACCAAGTCATCTGCATATGCTTGGAGTTTGTATATTTGATCTCTGATTTTAACTCCTTTTATTTCTGGGTCCGCTCTTATCCTGTTGTTTAATATTTCCAATACTAGGATAAATAACAAGGGCGAAAGGAGACATCCTTGTCTGGTCCCTTTTTCTATTTGTATTTCTTGTGTTCTTTCCCCGTTTACTATTACTCTGGCTGTTTGATGCAAATATATTTCTTGTACCCACTTCACGAAATTGTCACCCAGTTGCAGATTTTCCAAAACCGTTATCATAAACTTCCATCTCACTTTATCGAACGCTTTTTTGGCATCTAAGAAGATCATAGCGAGTTCCTTCTCATTATGCCTTTCGAAATATTCTATTATGTTTATCACCGTTCTAACATTATTTTGCAATAATCTTCGTGGCAGAAATCTGTTTTGGTCTTCATGTACAATGGTTTGCATGACTTTTTTCAGCCTGCCCAATATTATACTAGCAAATATTTTATAGTCATTGTTTAATAGTGAGATGGGTGTATAACTACTGGGTGAAATTACATCTTTTCCCTCCTTCGGGATTAATACTTTATTTGCTTCAGTCCAAGTTTTAGGTATTCTCTCCTGCAGAATCTGGTTGAGTGTCTCATGTAATGGCTGTATAAGCTCTTCTTCGAAGGTTTTAAAATACTTTGAGGTGAAACCGTCAGGACCTGGCGCTTTTGCATTTTTTAAGTTTTTAATTGCTGTCGAGATCTGCTCTTTTGTTATTGTTTCATTTAACATTTGTTTTTGCGCTTGTGTTATTTTCATCATCACCTGTTGGTCTAAGTATGATTTTACAGATTCTCCTTCTCCTTTTGATCTTTTACTCTCTTTATATAAGTTCATGAAGTACTTGTAAAATATCTCTTTGATGGAATCTTGTTTTGTATGGGTTTTGCCTGCTATTTTAAGTTATAAGATTTCCTTTTTCTCTTTATTTTTTCTTAGTTTGTACGCTAGCCATTTGCCTGGCTTGTTGGCGTTCTCAAAGTAGCTTACTTTATTGTCCTTTATCTTTTTTTCAATCTCATGATGTTGCATCTTTTTTAGCTGATTTTGAATTTCTTTAATTTCATCTTTTAATATTTTATTCTTAATGTCCTTCTCTAATTCTCTTTCTTTTAATGTAAGTTTGCTGTAAATCCTCATCATTTTTTCAGCCTCTTTCTTCTTATTTATGTGTCCTATTTTAATGAGGCGACCTCTCATGACGGCTTTACTAGCGTCCCATACTGTTTTTATTTTAACTTGCCCGTTATTATTTTCCTCAAAGTACGTTTTCATGGTCTTTTTTAGTTCTTCCACATACTGAGTGTTTGTCAATAATGAATCGTTAAGTCTCCAAATATGATCCTTTTGTCTTGTTCTTAAACTAAGTTTTATTAGGCTGTGATCTGAATATGTTTTAGGTTGAACTTCCATATCTTGAATATCTGTGTGTAAGTTTTTGGATATTAAAAATAGATCAGTTCTAGAGAATGAGTGATGTCTGTCCGAATAGAATGTATAGCTTCTCTCTTCCGGATATTTAAACTTCCAGACGTCTAGTAAGGCTAGATTTTCCATTAGTGAGAAAAAAGTCTTTGGTAATTTACCCTGATTTTTCTTTATATGTTTTGTTGATTTTCGATCCTGCAGGGGGTTTATCACGGCATTCATATCTCCCATGATTAATATATTATTCTGACATCTCTCCATCTGGTATCTATTTATATCTTTCTGTAATTCTGAAAAGAACTTTTCTTTATTCTCCTGTGGGGCGTAAATACCCACTGCAAGAAGCTTATAATCCGGCAAAGTAATCTCCAATCCAATATAATGTCCCTTTCCGTCAACAAAGACTCTTTCAGCATAATAAGATGATTTTACATATATTACTACCCCTCTCTTTTTCTTGGAGTAGGTGGACATAAAACAATTCCCCAACTTCGGGTTTTTTAAATATTTATTATCTTTGTCTCAAATTCTTGTTTCTTGTAATGTGATTATGTCTGCTTTGATTCTTTCCAGAGTATGGAATATTTGTCGACATTTATATTCGAGTTTAACCCTTTAACATTCCAAGATATTATTTTTAATGTCATGTTCCCCCCCCTCTTATTCTCTTTCTATCTCTGTCTCCCTAAATTTCCCGTTTCTTCTTCTTCTTCCTCTTGTTCTTTTTTGTCCTCTTCGTTGTCCCTCTCTTTTATGTCCTCTTCTTCTTGGTCTTCTTCCTCTCCTTCTTTATATTTTCCTTGTTCTGTTTCTATTGTTGTGTCCTCATGACTTCCATGTTGGGTAGTTCTCATATTCTCTGATTCTTGTCTATGTTCAAAATTATGTTCCTGAATGTCTTCTTCCGATGATTTATGTCTTTTCATTCTATTTTGTCAGTCTTCTCCTTCTAGATCTGTTTTTATTCTTTCATAAATTTGTCTTGCTCGGTTAATCGTATTTGTCTTGTATCTTCTTTGTTTATATATAAATGCAAGGCCTTCAATCCTGTTCCTGGTATAATTTATGTGGTGTTTAAATAGAAATTGTGAAAGAAATCTGTACTCCTGCCTCCTCCGTAGGATTTGACCTGGAATATCTTTAAAGATTTTAATTTCTGTGTCCTCTACGATCAATTTCTTTTTGTAATTTTGTTGTAGTATTAACTCCTTTGTTTTGGTTCTAGTAAAACTAATAATAAGATCCTGGGGTAGTTTTCTATCCCTCGCTATCCTGGAGTTTATTCGAAATATTTGATCGATGTCTTGTTCAAGTATATCTGGGTCCACTTCCATATACGTAGCCAATATGTTTAATGTCTTTTCATATATGTTCTCCTCTCTTTGTTCGTCCAATCCACGCATTTTCAAACACTTATCTCTATATCTAAGTTCAAGCTGTGTAATTGCTATATCCTCCCGTTCTTGTGTCTTAATTATTTGTTGATTTGTTGCTTCTGTTACATCGACTCTTTTTTGTAATTTCCTTATGTCAGATTTTATGGTCATAATGTCTGTAGAAATTTTTTTCTAATTTTTCTCCAAAGGAATTTAGTTCCTTTTTAATCTCTGTTTTAATTTCTGATCTTGCATCTTTTAATTCCTTCTTTATCTCCGTTTTAAAATTCTTGAATTCTTTTAGCATCTCACTTATTTGCTTTGACACATCTGCCATAGTAGTCAAGAGTTCGGTTTGTGGGCCTTTTGCTTTCATCAATTGAGGTTGTATTGTTTCTGTCATACTTGTGGTCAGCTCTAATGAGGGCCTTCTTCCCTTTGCTGATTGAGCTTGCGAAAGTAATTGAATTGCTTTCTTTGCCGCCATTCTGTTAGGTTTCATAATCTAGTTTATTATTTTGTAATTAAATCTTTATTTTTTCTATTTACTCTTTTTCTATTTTTTCTATTTTATCCTACGTAACTACTTATCTGTATTTGTCTGTATATATGTATAAAGATATGTATAACATATATTGAATATGATAGTTACAACAAACAATACAATTTTTAGTGAAATCTTAGTCTATACCCCCAGTAATATTTACTTGATTTAATATTAGCTTAACTTATATTCCAAGTATTTCCCAATTATCTTTTAATTTTCCATCCATCTCTTTTCATTCTTCTCTCAAAGATAAGTAATAAAGATAAGCAAATCAAATATCACATATCACATTTCACAAATCACCAGTTAAATATCAATTCAATTTTTATAAACCAAGGGTATTTCCTTCAATCCTCAGCTTGTGCTTCAATTTAATTCAATCGTCCTTGTATACTACATTTTTATTTACTTATTCACTTTTGTCTAAAAAGAAAACAGTTTTTCCATATAGCTTAATTTGTTCATAAACCTAAAGATAAATTCAAACACAAATTTCTACAACCTGTATTATACTACTATTTACTTGTACATACACTATACGTACACATTTACTACAACAGGTTATTGAAATTCTCAGTCAGCAGTAGCAAATGGTTAGGATACGATGTCAAAGCTTCTCCGAAACTCCATTAAACATTAAATCAGTTTTGTGTTTAATACAGTCACCTTGGTTTTCTTGGTCCTCTGACTTATTTGCTTGGTTTCCTTGTCTAATTGAGTCTCAAGTTTAACCCAGTTAGTTTTTAGTGTTTTGACTTTAATCTTTATTCCCTACACGTTTGCCTTCTTCTCGGGTCTCCTTGCTGCTCTTTACTCGCCAAGCCAAACCAATTGGTAATTTCTACTGCCGCTACTGCTTTAACCACTCTATGTTCTCAATCTAGTCTGTTGCTTAGTTTGGGGCTAGTCAATTTTCGTTTTTATTTCTCCACTTCTTGAACACCCAAATCGGCGATATCACGCCTTGTCTCTAGCTTGTTTGTCAAAGTCCCCTCTCTCTCCCCGTTACCGCGTACCTCCTGCCTTTCAGGGCTTCGTCCCTTCCAATTCTCCACCGTCTTAAGGCTTCCCTCTTCGTCTTCTTCTTCATCGTTGCGCTTTTGCGATCATACAGGTCTCCACATTTGCAACATTGCTTTACGACCTGAAGCTGCGGTAATGGCGTTCTTCTGAGTAATCCGCTTCTCTGAGTTGTTTATTATTCTTTTATACAGAGAGGTCCTTGTGGAGTCTCTTATTTGGTCAGCGGAAAATGAGCTCGTTCTTTTTCTTAGTCAACCAGCAGTTTAAAATATTTAAAATTCTTTCCGTGGCGTCGCTAAGGCTGCTGAAAAAAGAAACAGCAGGTCGACAAGCAGTTGTGGTAGCTCTTTGACCCAGTCCTCACCACTTTGCCCCCCTCACCTAAGGTAAGGGGGACTCGGTGGACTATATGGGTCCCCTCCGAGCCCCTCTGGACTTAAGTGTCTCTACACTAATGCACGGAGTATGGGAAACAAGCAAGATGAACTTGAACTCCTAGTACAACAAAATAAATACGATTAGATAGGCATCACTGAGACCTGGTGGGATGAGTCTCATGATTGGAATGTAGGAATAGAGGAGTATAGCCTATTTTGTAAAAATAGACCAAACAAGAAAGGAGGAGGAGTAGCCTTGTATGTCAGGGATGTTTTCACCTGTGAAGAGATCCGTGACTTAAACCCAGAAAGCCAGGTCGAGAGCATCTGGGTAAGAATTAAGGGAGCGAGAAACAATAGGGACATTCTGGTGGGGATTTACTACAGACCTCCAACCCAGACTGAGGACCTTGATGACGCCTTCCTCAACCAAATGACTGCACATTCAAAAAGGAGAGATACAGTAATAATAGGAGATTTCAATTACCCGGATATATGTTGGCAGTCAAACTCTGCCAAGACAGCAAGGTCCAGCAAGTTTCTTGCTTGTCTTGCAGACAATTTCATGGTCCAGAAGATGGAAGAGGCCACAAAGGGATCAAATATTCTAGATCTGATCCTGACCAACAGGGATGACCTTGTTAATGAGGTAGAAGTGGTTGGATCTTTAGGGGGGAGTGACCATGCCCTATTGGAATTTGGTATTCAGTGGGAAGGAAAAGATAAGTGTAGCCAGACACTTGTTACCCTGTGTACTGGGGGTCCCGGGAGGGACACCAAAATGTGCTCAACTAAAGGTGGGGAAAATTAGCTCAGAGCACTGCTTAGCATTACGAGAGGCAGGGTAACGTAGTGAGATCTTGAACCCTATGTCTACGGGGTCAGGTCAAGTCAAGGAGCACACAAAAGTTGAAACAATAAATGATGTTTTATTAAATACACAAGCAAAACAGTGTATGCGACACATTCACACAAGATAACTAAAGAAATAAAGGTTGGAGTGGTATAGAGGGATTTTTAGAGGAGTTGCTGGTTTGGGTGATACTTCACCTGTCCTGAAGCCCAGAAAAATAGAGAGCGAGGCTGGGGTGCGATGTAGCTCAGCACGTGGAGCTGAGGGGAGGCTCGCCAAGCAAAGCGGCAGCAAGGCGGGATGAAACTCGGGAGCGTTCCGAGGAAGGTCTCGGAATCAAGGATTTTTATAAGGAGAATTGTGACTTGGGGGAAAACAATAGATTTGGAGTTGGAGACAAAGCCCCCAAACGGTCAGAATCTGAATGATTGAGTTATCATACCGGTTCTCAATAGAGTAGCCAGTATGCAAACGCAGAGTACTTGGGTATTGTATAGTTTACCCATCAAGCTGCCATCGTGGGGCAGAGGCTCTTTTGTAAGTAGCGTGCATACTTAATTAGAGTACTTGCCTGGAGGTCTCCTAAAGCAGTGAGTCAGCTATTTCTGGCCTGCCTGTATTGTAGTTTGAATATTACGGCTATTAATGGCCGAGCTTGTTTACGTGCTTGTCCGGTGGCCTCGCAAGCAGGTGGAGGGGAATAGAGAAGTGAAGCCGAATTATGATATCAAGAGGATATCTTTAATATCCCCAAAGCTCGGACTAGCCAGGGCAGTAACACACTCATCTTAGATTTTAAAAAAGCAGACTTCTGTAAACTTAGGGAGCTGCTGGCTGGAATTCAGTGGTCAAGAATAGTGAAAGGGAAAGGAGTTCAGGAGGCATGGGAGTTCCTTAAAAGGGAGATACTGAAGGCACAGTCTAAAACTGTGCCAAGAAGGAGGAAAAATGGAAGGCATCTGAAGAAAACAGAAAGGTTGACTAAAGAACTCTCAGTTGAGCTAAGTGTTAAGAGAAACATGTACAGGAAATGGAAGAAGGGGGAAACCACCAAAGAAGAATTTAAGCAAGTAGCCAGGAGATGTAGGGAGAAGGTCAGAAAGGCTAAAGCACAGAAGGAACTTAGGCTGGCCAGAGACATCAAAAACAATAAAAAGGGCTTTTTTAAATATGTACGTAGCAAAAGGAAAAAGAAGGAGACGATAGGGTGGCTGCGCAGAGAAGATGGCGAATTACTAACAGGGGGAAGAGAAAAGGCAGAACTACTTAACACCTTCTTTGCCTCAGTTTTTTCCCAGAAGGATATAAGCACTCAACCTGGTGGTTGGGGAGCAGGGGAGGAAGCAGGGGAAATGAGGCACATAATAGGTAGAGAGGTGGTACAGGAATACCTGGCCACACTGGATGAATTCAAGTCTCCAGGGCCAGATGAATTGCATCCTAGGATATTAAAAGAACTGGCAGAGGTCATTTCGGAACCGCTTGCTATAATCTTTGAGAAATCTTGGAGGACGGGAGAAGTTCCAGCAGACTGGAAGAGGGCAAATGTTGTCCCCATCTTCAAGAAGGGAAAAAAAGAGGACCCAAATAATTATCGCCCAGTCAGCCTGACATCAGTACCCGGAAAGATTCTGGAGCAGATCATTAAGCAGTCAGTTTCTAATCGCTTAGAAAGCAACGCGGTAATCACGAGAAGTCAACATGGATTTCTCAAAAATAAGTCATGCCAGACTAATCTTATCTCTTTTTATGATAGAGTTACTAGCTTGATAGATGAAGGGAATGCTGTGGATGTAGCATTTCTCGATTTCAGTAAGGCCTTTGACAAAGTTCCCCACGACATTCTTGCAAAGAAGCTAGTAAAATGCGGGCTGGACAGGGCTACTGTTAGTTGGATTTGTAATTGGTTGACCGACCGAACCCAAAGGGTGATCACGAATGGCTGCTTTTCCTCCTGGAGAGAAGTGACTCGCGGGGTGCCACAGGGTTCTGTCCTGGGCCCAGTGCTGTTCAATATCTTCATCAACGACTTGGATGAAGGAATAGAGGGCATGCTGATCAAATTTGCAGATGACACCAAATTGGGAGGGGTTGCTAATACGCCAGAGGACAGGATCAAAATTCAAAATGACCTGGATAGATTGGAGAGCTGGGCCAAGGCTAACAAAATGAAATTCAACAGAGAGAAGTGTAAGGTCCTACACTTAAGTAGAAAAAATGGAATACAGAAATATAGGATGGGGGACATATGGCTGGATGGCAGTACGTGTGAAAGGGATCTAGGAGTCTTAATAGACCACAAGCTGAACATGAGTCAGCAGTGTGATGTGGCATCCAAGAAAGCCAATGCAATTCTCGGAGGCATCAATAGGAGTATGGTGTCTAGATCGAGGGAGGTACTGGTACCACTCTACTCTGCTTTGGTTAGACCTCATCTTGAATACTGTGTCCAGTTCTGGGCACCCCAATTCAAGACGGACATGGTCAAGCTGGAGCAGGTCCAGAGGAGGGTGACCAAAATGGTGAGGGGCCTGGAAACCATGCCCTATGAGGATAGACTTAGAGAGTTGGGTATGTTTAGTCTGCAGAAGAGAAGGTTAAGAGGGGACATGATAGCCATGTTTAAATATTTGAAGGGATGCCATGTAGAGGAAGGAGAGGGCTTGTTTTCTGCTGCTCCAGAGACCAGGACAAGAAGCAATGGATTCAAGCTGCAGGAAAGGAGATTCCACCTGAACCTCAGGAAGAACTTCCTGACGGTCAGGGCTGTCCGGCAGTGGAATATACTGCCTCGGAGTGTGGTGGAGTCTCCTTCTTTGGAGGTTTTTAAGCAAAGGCTAGATGGCCATCTGTCGGGAGTGCTTTGAGGGTGTTCCTGCATGGCAGGGGGTTGGACTGGATGGCCTGTGTGGTCTCTTCCAACTCTACATTCCTATGATTCTATGATTCTTCTTCCGAAGGAGTGCTTGGCCAATTCGGGAGTTCTAAAACGATGTCCACTTTCCCCTTGGCTAGAATGCTTGCGATAGTGGCTTGACGGAGCTTCGTCGTCAAGCTACCGGACGCAACGTCATAGGAAACGGAAGTCCCACCATAGGAAACAGAAATTTTTCAAATCCCACAGGCATTTTCAAAGACCTGCATGCTTTCAGTATCTAGGGGGAAAAGATGACCATGGTATTTGTTGTTGTTACTTGCCATCAAGATGGCTTCAACTTACGGCAACTGTATGAATGACAAACTGCCAAGACACTCTGTCATCAATATCCTTGCAAGCTCAGGACCACGGGTTCCCTGACTGGATCAATCCACTTGTAATGCAATCGTCCTCTCTTTCTATTATTTTCTACTTTACCAAGCATTATGTCTTTTCTCATGAGTTATTTCATCTCATGAGACAGCCAAAGTACGGCATCCTTGGTCAAGCCATTTTAGCTTCTAGGGAAAATTCAGGCTTCGTTTGCTCTCAGACCCACTTATTGATAGACTATGGGCCTTTCTGCACCATACTGTTATAACGCTATTATTCCACTTTCAACATCCTAGAGAATCCTGGGGTTTGCAGTTTAGGGAGGGGCCTTTAGAATTCTCAGTCAGAGAGCTCTTTGGTCTCAGTGAACTACAAACCCCAGAATTCCACAGGAGGTTGAAAGTGGGATAATAGCACTATAACAGTGTAGTGAGGAAATGCCCTATGATACAACTGTATATCTGTAGATATCTGTTATTTCCTGCTGCACCACATTTCAAATGAGCTGATTATCTTCCTGTTAGCTTACTTCATTGTCCAACTTTCATAATCATAAAAAAAAAAAAATCAGAAATGCTATAGCACTTGAGGATCTCATCTAGTTCTTTCAGCTGTCTTTCCAAGTCCTGGTCTTCTTCTGATTTCTTGACTAAAATCTCCATTTTGATTTATGACACAGCCAAAGTATAGAAAGTCTTTGACTATTTCAGGATCTCCATCATCCATTGTACAGTTATGTAAATCATCAGTGATCACTATTCTTGTTTTTTAAAGTGTTCAGCTGTAACTCTGCTTTTTCACTTTCTTCCTTGACTCTCCTTGATAGTCGTTCCAAGTCTTTGCTATTTTCTGGTAATAGTATGGTGTCACCAGCATGTCTTAAACTGTTGATGTTCCTTCCTCTATTTTTCCTAGCTCTTTCCTCTGAATCTAATCCAGCTTTCTGTATGATATGTTTTGCATAGAAATTAAACAGAAATGCAGCATTGTCTAACCCCCTTGGCAATTGGAAACTCTTCTGTTTCTCCATATTCTGTCTCAACAGTGACCTCTTGTCCTGAAAATAGGTTACATATCAGGATGATCAAGTTTTGTGGCACACCCATTTCTTTTAGAGCAATCCATAAAGCACAGTTTCGGAGCAAGCTGTGGTATTGCCTTGTGCCAAGAGAGGAGACTTTTCTTCCCACTGGCCATGCTTGTTCTTAGGTGCCTTCAAGTCAAGTCAGAGGTTATTAAGCACAATATGTTAAGCATCAACCACAGTTACACAAAGTATGCTATATAAATGAAAAACAAACAACCTCCTGGACGAAGAACGTGCATTGATAGATAAATCATAATATTCTGCCCACTGGAACTACAACACATCTCCCCCATGATAACTTTTGTAGGATGCCTTCGTCTGCATCTGGCCACAGAGACACAGTCTGACGTTTCTCTGATGCCCCTCGCGCTCTACTGGCCACTAATTGATGGTGGAGGGGAGTCCTGCAGAAGGCAGTCGAGTTTTCCAGGGTTTTTTTTAATTACATGAGGGACGTAATAAATTCCTCCCTTCTCAATAACCAAAAAAGTTCAGTATGCAAGGGTAACTTTCATTTACCCTTGCGTATGTAATTAACAGGATGCTAGCTCAGACCTAACAAAATGTACACGTACTTTTCAAGGCAGTGCTCTCACCCTGAGGTATCTCCTCCTTGCCCTGAGCACTTCTTTTAATAAACCTACTAATTCCCCAAACCCAGAGTTAGCACTTCCTTTCCTTTCCTTTCCTTTCCTTTCCTTTCCTTTCCTTTCCTTTCCTTTCCTTTCCTTTCCTTTCCTTTCCCTCTTCTCTTCTCTTCTCTTTTTGCAAAAAGTCAACGAGGGATTTCCAGGCCTTTAAAAATGTCACTAATGATTTTTCACTCATCAAAACCATTAATTTATCCATTTCTGCTAAACCGTTCAGTTTTAACTAGGGATGGGACGAATCCAGAATTTTCTGGATGCGAATCCCTGGAAGGTTCTGGGAATTCATGAATCTCACGAATATTGAATCTTTTGAATCCTTTTTTAAAAAAGAGTTTAAAAAGCAAGGGAAAGAAGGATAATCTTGGGCAAGACAACTCTCTCAGCCTTAGCAAAAGCCTAGGCAAAGACAAACCTCCCTCTGAAGAAATCTAGCCAAGACAATTGTCCTAGTTTTGTCTCAGGATCTCCCCAGATTGAAAATGACATGAAAGCCCTTTGTACACAGGCAGGAAAATGTGAATTAATCCCACCTTTTCCTGCCTGTGTAAATAGGGCCACATACTACAGTAGAGAGATAATCCAGGTCAAAACTGGCTTTTTTTGCATAGCTTCTTCTGGCATCCTGGGGTTTGTAGTTTGATGATGCACCAGTACACTTTGGCAGAGAAGGCTGTGACCCCTTGTAAAACTCCAAAGCCCAGAATTGTGTCTGAAAGAGGTTTGCAAGGGAGCTATGCAAAGGAATGTTTCAGCTGTCCTTGAAATCTCAAGCCTGTAGCTTCTAGTCAAGTACTGAACTTAAATATGAAATGTTCAATTTAAATATCTTAGAATACAAGCCCAGATGTAATTTGTGAAATTGTTAGCAAAGGCGATTGTTATCCAAGGGAAAACCTCACCCACTTACTGTCTTCCCTTGTATGTATGATCGCCCAGGTTTTCAGGTGTCCTGGTCTCCCTGGTTTTCAGGTGTTCCAGTCTCCAACAATCTATTTAGTTGGCGGATTCAAAAGATTCGGTTTGCCTATTTTGGCACAGGGGTTCGGATTCGGGAATGTCGAATCCTTACCCAGGATTCGAGGATTCAGTTGGCCCATGCTTAGTTTTAACAGTCAGTTCTCTATTGTTGGTATTCTTGAGGGTGGAAGGTTGTTATAAGCACAAAGATGAGGCTGTAATCATATCTTGTAGTAGCCCTCCATCATTTCCTTTCCAGTTCTTCTTAAGTCCCAAAACAAAAACTTCTGGTTTTAATTGAATCTTCACCATTTAAAATCCTCCAAATGACAGCATGCACTTGTATCCAGAATTTTTTAACTTTTTCAGTTGCCCATCAAACATGATAAAATGTCGTCTGGGGTCAAACACGCTGACTGGGGGAAGGATTTTGGGAGCTGCAGTCTAAAACTGAACTGTTACAAGCTCTGCCCAGTGCCTTCTGCTCTTGTTTGTTCTATCCTGTTGCCTTGAATACTCAGAGTTTTACCTCAATGAAGCTTGCATTGCTGCATTTAGTTAACATCATTTCAAGTGGCTGCCAGTCAGACACTAACCACTGCATCACACTGCTTCTGTGTTAAGCTGTTTTGCACTGTGACAAGAAAAAAAAAATCTATACACGGTCAGGATGTTTCTGTTATCATTTCATGTGTTCCAAAATGAAGCTTTGCCACTAAGACTTAATTACAGAATCAGAAGGGATCCACAAGAGTAATACAGTACAATCCCTACCAGTGCAGGAAATCTACAGCTCGGTGAAAGAACCCAAGGCTAAGTGAGCAATAATAATATCCACTAATAAGGTGAGGTCCTGATCTTATAGAATTAGGGGAATCAGATCTAGCTTAGATTAAGTCTTGTTCCTGCAGTAAGGAATATAAACTGTCATCTTTGTTATGACAATCATAATTTAGCTCTAATGGATGCCTTTTAAAAAGGTTTCTCCCCCGACAGTGTATTCTTTGCTTTTTTGAATAATAATGCCAGATGCGCTCTGCTGTATTTCTTGCAAGCTCAGCTGCCATAATAAATATGGGAAATGAGTGCCATGAAACTGAGGAAACCTTGTTGAAAGTTGATCAATGTGTTCATATCAGAGGATATAGAAACAAAGAGGCTCAGATTGCTTTGTGTGAATTATATCAGCCTGGCTGTTCTCTAGAGAGCTCAGAGTAATTCCTCCCTTAGACCATTGCCTTTGCATTTGGGTTTACTGACCTGGAGTCCATTACAGCTGTTAGAGCAGTTGACCCTCCCATTAGCATGTTAGTTATCTACTAAAGTGAGAGATTGTTTTCCCGTTTAGGTTCAGTGCTCAGTGCAATGGGGGTGATTTGCTTTTATCACTTTAAAATGGCAGGAGGTTGTCCGAGGAAATCTGAATTTCATTATTGCTTCTGCCAGAACCCTCACTGGAAGTTTCACCCTGCAATTGTGTCATGTTATTGAAAAAAAGCTTGGCAACGTGACCTGTACAACTGCACATTGGACTGCTTCCTCACAGTTCAGACTCAAACCCAGTGTGGATTCCAGTGCCACTGTCATGGCAGTCACCAGCTGTCAGTGACTCTAACAGCCCAGGAGAAGGAAAATCAAAGTAGAGCCCGTGGATTGCATACAACTTCCTCAGCTGGGGATGGACATTTGTGGGAGGCAAGGGGATGCATTAGCTCCTGGGAGACCTTGGAGGGCTCTACCTACCACCACACTTTCTTCCAACAAAAATTGCCCCCAGATGCACTATAGAGGAAATAGGGGTCATTTTCACCATGTTTTTGGGCCTTCCTGGGCCTAAAATGGCCAAAGGAGCCCCAAAATATTCTGAACATGTCCCCCATGCCCCCTAATGTGCATTTTGGGCCATTTTTTTCCCTTTGGGGGGCCACGGGGACTCCAAACATGGTAGAAATGCCTCCATACTCCCTAGACGTTTTGGTAGACCACAAGCTGAACATGAGTCCGCAGCATGATGCAGCAGCCAAGAAAGCCAATGCGATTTTTGGTTGCTCAATACGGTGTCTAGATCAAGGTACCACTCTATTCTGCATTGATTAGACTTCATCTGGAATACTGCATCCAGTTCTGGGCACCTCAATTCAAGAAGGATACCGTCAAGCTGGAGCGTGTCCGGAGGAGGGTGACCAAAATGGTGAAGGGTCTGGAAGCCATGCCCTATGAGGAGCAGCTTAGGGAGCTGGGAATGTTTAGTCTGCAGGTTAAGAGGGGACATGATAGCCATGTTTAAATATTTAAAGGGATGCCATGTCAAGGAGGGAGCGGGCTTATTTTCTGCTGCTCTAGAGACTAGGACAAGGAGCAATGGATTCAAGCTGCAGGAAAGGAGATTCCACCCGAACCTCAGGAAGAACTTCCTGACGGTCAGAGCTGTTTGGCAGTGGAATAAGCTGCCTCAATGGAGTGTGCTGGAATCTTCTTCTTTGGAAATTTTTAAGCAGAGGCTGGATGGCCAGAGTGCCTTGATATATGTTCCTGCATGGCAGAATGGGCTTGGACTGGACAGCCCCTGTGGTCTCTTCCAGCTCTGTGATTCTACTTTATCTATTCAATTTATATTCCACCTTTCTCCCAATATGGAACCCAAAGCAGCTCACAATATAATTTAAAACCAAATATAGTTAAAACTATGGATAATACAAAAATAAAAAAGCTGTGCAAATAATGAAACCTATTAAAACCTTAATTTTAAATGGTTAAAAAAATGCAGTTGAAACATAATAATAATCATGGTAAAAACTGGAACGATAACAGTATAATTGTGTAGCGTGGATAGGTCCAGGTCTTGCAGGTGATCCACAGGGAGATTTAGAACAGCCAAGAAAGGAAGGAACAAATCTCAAGATAAAATGTACTCTTAAGAAGGTAATAAATAACTTTTATGATTCTCACAACAGTTGGAGTTGCTAAAACATGCATGCACACCAACACACATACTCAGCGGGATTGGTGAGACTGATGGAAAGACACCGACTGAATTTTGAAAATAAAATACAGTGTATCACATTAATCTAAAGGATAACACAGTTCTGATATACCAGGAGTTATTGGAGAAAACAATGAAAAAAATGCCACCGTTAATATTGTATTCTTTATCAATATCTCTTTCTTTGTTTTTAAAATGTATTTATGAGTGTTTTCTCCCTGGTGAAAACATTTGGATGCGTTCTGGCTTGTGTAGATTTACTACTCAAATTCATATTTTAAAAGTAAAAAGAGACTCTTTTGTCTTCCCTTCCCCAAGACTTACTCATCAGCTTAATGTGGGTGAGCCAACTCAAAGGGGAAAAAAAGAAGAGGGTTATTTATTATCTTCCTTATTTTTCAATGCATAATTCAAGGCCAGAAATATTTTCCCAGAGGCACCACGTGTTTAGTTTCTTAATCAACTGTCCTACATTTTTTTTCTTGATGGAGCAAGGCTTGTGTGGAAAGAAATGCTCAGATTTGGGGATAGTCCAGTTTCTGACTCCAAATTGTTTAGGCTCTGATGGATGGTACAGGATCAAACCTATAGCAGCCTAGGCTTGCATTTCCAATATTCAAACAGGGAGAAACAACTCTCTATACTGGGCCTTCCCACCTTGACACTACCTTTCCATGGTGGCGGTCATTGCAAAAACAATGGACACAGAGGAATTACATAACTTTAAAGTGGGCAAGGAAGACACCAAAAGAGTTAAAGATTTTCTGTACTTTGGCTTGGTCGTAAATCAAAATGGAGACTGCAGTCAAGCAATTGGAAGAAGAGAAAGACTTAGAAAGGCTGCTGTGAAAGAGCTAGATAAGATCCTCAAGGGTGGAGGTACATCATTAAATAGCAAAGTCAGAACCATCTTTTCCCTGATCTTAAGGTATAGGTATGAAAGAAGGATAATGCAGAGTGCTGACAGGATGAAAATAAACTCATTTGAAATCTGGTACTGGTGGAGAGTTCTGTGGATAAATGAATGAGCCCTCGGAGGCTATTGTACTTTGGACTTGTCATGAGATGACATGATGCCTGGAAAAGATGAAAATGCTTGGTAAAGTAGACGGTGCTAGGAAAAGAAGGAGTCCACGTTACAGGTGGGTTGATTCAGTCAAGGAAGCTACAGCTCTGAAATTGCAAGACCTGAAGAGGGCAGTTGATGACCCAATGACTCTCATTGGAGGGTTTCCATAAATTGAAGTCAACTCGAACAACAACAATTAATACTGGGACCTTGTCATGCTACACATTTACAGCAGCATGATTCCACTTTAATGGTCATGATTCTAGCCTATGAAATCCTAGAGCGTGTAGCCTGGAGAGAGGCATTAGAGCGCTGTAGCTGAGTATTCTAAATGCCACTCTAAACTGCCAATCCCAGGATTCCATAGGAGGCAACCATGCCAGTTAAAGCGGAATCACCAGCCCAATGATTTTGTAGTGTGGAAGGGTCCTCCTTAAAAACTACTGCAGAGGTAGGGAATGAGTCACCCTTCAGATGAGGAATGGTGAGGAATGATAGCAATTGTAGTCCAACAGCATCTGCTCCCTACCCTTGGGCCATTTCCGAAACTAGCCTGTTATAGCGCGATGATTCCGCTTTCAACATCCTCTGGAATCCTGAGGTTTGCAGTTTCGGGAGGGGCCAGCTGGCCCCTCCCGAAACTGCAAACCCCAGGATTCCAGAGGATGTTGAAAGCGGAATCATCGCGCTATAACAGGCTAGTGCGGAAATGGCCCTGCACTTCACAAATGTAAATTGTGCAGTATTGTGGTATTGAGGAAGCCAGCTGAGTGTGTCACTTCGTTTGAAACTTTAAAAAACTCAAGCCATTAAGATCAGAGAAAAGACGGAAATTCTGTATAACATATTTCCATAGTTATATATAAGAGTAATAGCCCATATTTTAAATATAACTCATTCTTAGAATGTCATGTTATTTTCAGAAGTTCAGATTTGATATGTTCTGTTGGGAAGAAGACGGCCAAAGGCAATTCTGTTTTTTTTTCCTTTCAATCTCTGTTTATTCAATACCTCATGCCTGCTGCTGTGTCCCTCAGTGTCTATACCCTCTGGTGCTGCATCGCTGATGAAAGGGAAATGGCAGCAGGCATGTGTGCACACCCAAACTGCTCCCTCATTTGCAAACAAGGGAGCAGTTTTCGAACCTGCAACTCCCCGCTCCGCCATTGCTGCAACCCTGTTGCTCCTGTTGTTGGTGTCCAGCTGCAAGGCTTCCCTGCCCCCCATGGCACCTCTGCGGACCCCAGGTTAAAAACCACTGGTTTAAAACATATCCATTAAAACATATCCGTTAAGCAGACACATTACAGTTGTAACTAAGGCCATTTGTGTCCCTCCCTAAACTGCATACCTGAGGATTCCATAGGATGTTGAAAGCGGAATAATAGCACCATAATGGTCTAGTGTGGAAATGGCCTTAATGAGGGATAACGGCACCCTTTCCATGATGTAACTGTAACTTTTAAGGTACATTTATAGTTATAAAAAGGGGAGGACAAATATCACAGGGTCCTCACACTGCTTTGTATTGCATCTCCTGTTGCTGCCTGCAGATGTAGGCGTGATAATTAGATATGTTGGAGACAAGCGTGTTTTGTACAATGGGCTAGCAGTTTTTGACGTTCAGATTTTTCAACCCGCTTCCTCCATTTACTTTTGATTACTTTTGGGAAACATGGAAGCAGGGGGTTTCTTTTTAACAGTAACTGTACCAGCAGCTATAATAGCAAGTTGTTGGGTGTAAAAGGCACCAGATCCTGTCTGATTTTGCAAGTTAAGCAAAGTAACACCTGGTTAGTACTTGGATCCAAGATCACCAGTGAGCACAAGATGCTATAGATTATACTTCAGAGGATGGAACTGGTGAAACCACCTCTGAGTATTTCTTGCCTAAGAAAACCCCATGAAATTCACAGAGTCTCCATAGGCAGATAGGTGACTTGAAGGCACATACACACAGATAACAGCAAGTAACTCTGGCCATTTCCGCACTACACTCTCTTGTAGCGCGATTATTCCACTTTCAATATCCTATGGAATCCTGGGGTTTGCAGTTTAGGGAACAGCATTTAGAATTCTCAGCCAGAGAGCTCTTGGGCCTTAGTAAACTACAAACCCTATTATTCCACAGGGGGTTGAAAGTGGAATAATAGCACTAGAACAGTGTAGTGCAGAAATAGCCCATGTTGGGAGAAGGGCTCGGAAGGACAGCTGTGATTAATTGCTTTAAAAAGTAACTTTCTAAGCTCTGCATTGGACTACCGTTCCATAAATTCTAACTGGCATGGTCATAAAGGAAGTGGGCCAATACATTTCAGGACACTAGGCTGAGGAAGGATGACTCATTCTTTCAGATTAATTCCAGCCCTTATGCTGAACCCTGTCTGTTCATTACAGTTTGGCTTTGGACTTTTGACTCCCATGAAAGATACATGCAGTATGCCACTCAGCAGAAGTGATGCAATAGATCATGACTGCAGGGCATTTGTCTAGAATATTCATCATGACTCTCATTGAAGCTTGTTAACTCCTATGAATTTTGGCCTATAAGGTGTGTCGCTTCCATTGCAATTAATTTTACTTAGTCTTTCTGTGTTGGTTTCATTGATACATGGAGACTAGATATGGCTCAGGAAGTCCTTATCAAGGTAAGTCTGGATGAGTTTGTTACACTTGCAGGAACAAATGAGAGGAGAGATCCAGATTAATTTTGCTGCCACTTCGATTAATGAGGCAAATGGAAGAAGAAAGTAAAACGAGAGTTGTCTGCTGTGTCTCTTTCATCCTCTTTTGGTTGTTTAGAATTTTGGGGGCTCATATAGTTTTATAGCTTGAAATGCCATTTTGACCATTTCTGCACTACACTGTTACAGTGCTATTATTCCACTTTTGGCATCCTATGGAACCCTGAGATTTGCAGTTTAGGGAGGGGCATGTAGAATTCTCAGCCAGAGAGCTCGTCTGTCTCAGTAAATGGAATAATAGCATTATAACAGTGTAGGGCAGAAAGGCCCTTTGTTAAAGAGCTGGGGCTTTGTGTCACACAAGAGGGAATGGCATTGCTCCTTCGGATACCTACCAGAAGCTTCTAGAAACCATGGACCTACATATGTAAGACTAGAATATTGAGTGGATTTTTTGGTTATTGCCCAGTGAATGGCGAAGGAAGAACTGGCAACGGAGCAATGAGGGATCTATTGGGGCCAGTGTTGTGTGCTTAGGGGAATCTAACATCCAATCACCTGTGAGCAGATTGGGCTTCTGTCAACTGAAGGGACTATGTGTGCTTTCCTCTGGAGCAGAGAAAAGCACACATAGGCCATTTCCGCACGACACTCTTATAGCGCGATGATTCCACTTTCAACCTCCTATGGAATCCTGGCATTTGCAGTTCCGGGAGGGGCCAGCCGGCCCCTCCCGGAACTGCAAACGCCAGGATTCCATAGGAGGTTGAAAGTGGAATCATCGCGCTATAAGAGTGTCGTGCGGAAATGTTCATAGTCTCACACACGTATACCTGATGCACTATTAACCATCACACAGATCTTTTTCCTCAATGGCTTTGTCTCTACATACGGTTGCCAGGTCAGAATCATCCCAGGCCTGAGCTTTCCAGCCAGACCTAAGAACTAGACATGGACCCTCGTGATGTCAGTAAGTATTATGCATTGCATAGCATTACATACCAACCAACCGTAGTGGTTCACAGTTTGTCCTTCACAAACACTATGGCCATTTCCACATGACAGTGTTACAGTGCTATTATTCCACTTTCAACATCCCATGAAATCCTGGGGTTTGCAGTTTAGGGAGGGGCATTTACCATTTTCAACTAGAGAGCTCTTTGGCCTCAGTAAACTACAAATCCCAGAATTCCACAGGAGGTTGAAAGTGGAATAATAGCACTATAACAGGGTAAGCAGAAATGGCCATAGAGATAGTAGGAGGGAGGGAGGGAGGAAGAATACACTTTCCTGTTTGTAAATTAAGACAGAATTCTTAGCTAAAGTGGCTCTTCTTAGATCAAGATGGAATCAGGGGATTATTGCTTTTCACTACTTAGGGATATGGGATCAGGAATATTTAATCTAGCCCATTTGCTTCTGGTCAGAAGGTGAATGCAAAGCAGACTGGAGGGTGAGACCTGGCACCACAATGACTGGGATGGAAGAAGGAAACTAATTAAGTAAACATGCAGGCCCTCTGAAGTGTCTTTGAAAGTTGCAGCAACAAATCAGTGAAACCTTGCAAAGTATAGCAAGCTGCTGATCTTTTAGATGAGCTGGAGATTTATACAGAGCCTCTTTCCTCTTGCCAACAGCCGAGCCCACTAAAACTGGAGAATTTGCACCCTTGTCTCCTCCTGGAAATTACCTATAAACACTGGAGACTTGGGGCCAGGCCCTGAGATCTGGCAGCCCTTTCTTGATCATCCTCAAATGTGTGTTAGTGTGGTGGTTCTGACATAGGCCAATGAAATTCTAGGCTGCATCAATAGGAGTATAGTGTCTAGGTCAAGGAAAGTAATAGTACCACACTATGCTGGTCAGGCCCCACCTGAAATACTGTGTCCAGTTCTGGGCACCATAATTCAAAGAGGAACATGCCCAGAGGAGGGTGACTAAAAGGGTAAAAGGCTTAGAAACTATGCCCTGTGAGAAGCGGCTTAGGGTGCTGAGTATATTTAGCCTGGAGAAGAGAAGGTTGTCATGATAGCTATGTTTAAATATTTGAAGGGATGTCATATGGAAGATGGAGCAAGCTTGTTTTCTGTTGCTCCAGAGACTAGGACATGGAGCAAGGGTTTCAAACTTCAGGAAAACAGATCTCATCTAAACATTAGGAAGAACTTCCTGATGTTAAGAGCAGTTTGACAGTGGAGTACGCTGCCTGTGATGTGGTAGAGTCTCCTTCTTTGGAAGTTTTTAAACAGAGGCTGGATGGCCATCTTTGGAGTGCTTTGATTGCATGCTTCTGCATGACAAGGGGTTGGACAGCATGTCCTTGTGGTCTCTTCCAGCTCTAGGAGTCTATGGCCCTTTCCACACCTTACCTTTTTTCAGCGCTGGGGTGCGGGGACTGCACGAGCAGCTTCCAGCGAGAGGCTCTCGCATCCCCGCTGCTTCAGCTCCGCACAAGCTGCCTGCTCCCGAGCAGGCAGCGCAAAAGCCCTGCCTCTTCCTTCCGCGGCACAGCCTGGGACTTTCCCAGGCTGCACTGGGGCAGGAGGCGTGACCGCTGTGGCTCCGGAGGCTCCGCATGCATGGCAAGTGCGTGTGGGGCCCTGGAGCAATGCGTGATTGTGCACCATTTTTGGCTGAAAGCCGAAAATGAAAAAGTGCGCAAGCGGCACCTGCCCTACCCTGGAACATTGCACAATCGTGAGTGCATTGTGCAGATCTCTCCTCACAATCGCGCGATGCTCCAGGTGCCCTTTTGCATGGCAAATGCCGTGTGAAAAGGGCCCATGCTTCGCATTCACAAGAGACTATAACTCTCAGAATCCTACAGGCATATGGCAAAAGCCATATAACCCTTGATCCACAAAGGACTGGCTTCCAGTGGCCACAGTTCCATTGCTGTCATTTGAACTGGGCTTGTAAGTTTGAATATGAAGAAATATGAATTGGATAAACCTTAGCTGACTCCTTGAAGTTCATGGGTTCGGTGTGCTGTACCACTTACCACAGCCTTCCCCAACCCAACTCCCTTCAGATTTGTGGGATTACTGATTCTAACACTTCCAGATAGCTGGCCATGGCAATATGTATGAGGGGAAGCCATCAGATGGGAGAAGGCTGATGTAGCACATTAGATTATAAATGTGTGGGAGAGGGAGATGTATTTTCCATCTTTTCCAGGATGCTTTGAGACTTCCAGCATCTCCCAGTGATTGGCTGAGGGATTCTGAGAGTTGGAATCCAAAGCTTCCATGCATTAGCTCTCTCTTTGCTTCTGTATATTGAAAATGTATCCCTTGCCATTATCACTGCTGTCATTAGGGAGGATGCCCACCGACTAAAAATATTCAGGGACAAGGTATTACAACTGATGGACAAATGGCCTGATAAGTACCAGCAATCCCTTCCATCTTGTAATGAAGGCTGTTTGTTTCTTACCTCCTTCTTCCATTGCCCCTTGCAGAGTCTTCTCCTTTTTCCCCTCCAGATATTTTTTAAACAAACGAGGCCCAAGACTTTCATTAGACTCTCAGCTGTGGGAACATTCATCATTTTATAGTCCAAGATCTGCAACTCCTCATCTCATAGACCCTGCTGTTGCAGAGAAAGAACCCAGAGTCTGCATATTAAGGCTTTTCAACTTCTACTTTTTTGTTTGGCACAGATGGATGATGCAGAAAGAAAGGTTAAAGAGGTGAACAGAGGAAGAAGAAACAGAAATGCAGCCAGAAAGTTTGAAGAACAATTGAGACTGACATTGCTTTTCAGAATGGCCTCTTTGATTTAAGTTTCCCTTTTCTGAAGGGATGTGTAGTGCTTGTTAACTGTAATGGCCTCCCCCTATCTGTGGGGCAACCGTTGCATCATTCCCTTGTTCAATGTATTTCTTTTCTCACAAGATTGTTTGTTCAACTTTGTCCCACTTCATTCAATCCTAGATAGCTTTTGATGTCGTTTGCCTCCTAGAGTCAAAGGACGGCTGAAAAATGGATGGAAAAACCAAAGAACAACTTGAAGTTTAAAAGACAAGGGGACACTACGTCAGGATTTGTCATTCATTAAAAAAAAAATAATGTTTTGAATTACAACAGGTTGATAATTTTTTTTTGAACTTCCAGGTTTTTTTTCTCTTAAAATTCTAATACTGTAGCAAACTTCAGGAAGCGTTTAACATCCTGAAATTTATCTCTTTTAATTTGAGTTTTGCTTCAGGGTTGGTATTTCAAAACAACGCCAGGCAGTTCTAGAGCTTGGAAAGCTGCTTCAGAAAAGTAAGTTTGTTTTCCAAAAAGGTAATCATAGCGCTTTAAATGTGTGGTGTGAAAGGACCCATCGTCCATGGAGAATTTGTTGTTTAGAGGTCCAGTTCTACCACTTACTGTGAGGTGTGCTGGAACTCATCAGCTGATGGGCTGCGATGCTTCCTCTATTGTAAAAGACCTGCTGCATCATTTACTACAAATACATAATTGGAAACCACTGCAAGGCACACAACAACAACAGCAACATGAAGGGAAGGGATGAAGGGAATGCTGTAGACGTGGCATATCTTGACTTCAGTAAGGCCTTTGACAAAGTTCCCCATGACATTCTTGCAAAGTAAAATGTGGGCTGGATAGGACTGCTGTTAGGTGGATTGGTAATTGGTTGACCAACCGAAACCAAAGGGTGCTCACCAATGGCTGCTTTTCATCCTGGAGAGAAGTGACTAGTGGGGTGCCACAGGGCTCTGTCCTGGGCCCAGTGCTATTCAACATCTTCATCAATGACTTGGATGAAGGAGTGGAGGGCATGCTGATCAAATTTGCAGATGATACCAAACTGGTAGGGGTTGCTAATACCCCAGAGGACAGGATCAAATTTCAAAATGACCTTGACAGATTGGAGAACTGGGCCAAAGCTAACAAAATGAATTTCAACAGAGAGAAATGTAAAGTCCTACACTTAAGTAGAAAAAATGGAATGCACAAATATAGGATGGGGGATGTGTGGCTGGATAGCAGTACATGTGAAAGGGATCTAGAAGTCTTGGTAGATCACAAGCCGAACATGAGTCAGCAGTGTGATGCGGCAGCCAAGAAAGCCAATGTGATTCTTGGTTGCATCAATAGGAGTATGGTGTCTAGATCAAGGGAGGTAATGATACCACTCTATTCTGCTTTGGTTAGGCCTCATTTGGAATACTGTGTCCAGTTCTGGGCACCTCATTTCAAGAAGGATACTGACAAGCTGGAACGTGTCCAGAGGAGGGCGACCAAAATGGTGAAGGGTCTGGAAGCCATGCCCTATGAGGAATGGCTTAGGGAGCTGGGGATGTTTAGTCTGCAGAAGAGAAGGTTAAGAGGGGACATGACAGCCATGTTTAAATATGTGAAGGAGGAAGCGGACTTGTTTTCTGCTGCTCCAGAGACTAGGATAAGGAGCAATGGATTTAAGCTGCAGGAAAAGAGATTCCACTTGAACCTCAGGAAGAATTTCCTGATGTTCAGAGCTGTCCAGCGGTGGAATATGCTGCCTCGGAGTGTGGTGGAGTCTCCTTCTTTGGAGGTTTTTAAGCAAGGGCTGGATGGCCATCTGTTGGGAATGCTTTGATGTTCCTGCATGGCAGGGGGTTCGACTGGATGGCCCCTGGGAGTCTCTTCCAGGCCTATAATTCTGTGATTCTATGAGTCTATGAACAACAAGAACAAGAACAACAACAGCCATCTCAATGGCTTCCTCTATGGCAGCTAAAAAAGCCAAAGCGATTCTAGACTACATCAATAGGAGTATAGTTTTGAGATCAAGGGAAGTAATAATACCACTCTATTCTGCTTTGGTTAGACCTCACTTGTAAGTTCCGGGTACCACAGTTTAAAAAGGATATTGACAAGCTGGAATATGTCCAAAGGAGGGTGACCAAAATGGTGGAAGGTCTGGAAACGATGCCCTATGAGAAGCGGCTTAGGGAGCTAGGTTACGAAAAGAAGGTTAAGAGGTGATGTGATAGCCATGTTTAAATATTTGAAAGGATATCATGTTGACGATGGAGCAAGCTTGTTTTCTGCTGCTCCAGAGACTAGGACATGGAGCAATGTATTCAAACTAAACATTAGGAAGAACTTCCTTATGGTAACAGCTGCTCAACAGTGGAATATGCTGCCTAAGAATGTGGTGGAGTGACCTTCTTCGATGGCCATCTGTCAGGAATGCTTTTATTGTGTATTCCTGAAAGGGGAAGGGGGGGCCGGATTGGACTGGATGGCCCTTGTGGTCTCTTCAAACTCTGTGATTCTATGAAAGCTTGTCTTCCTTGTCTCAGTCATCAATCAAAATGGAGACTGTAGTCAAGAAACCAGAAGAAGACAGACTTTGAAGGACAGCTGTGAAGGAACTAGATAAAATCCTGAAGTGTAAATATATATTGTTAAATACCAAACCCATTTCTATGGATGGATGGTGAAGAAAGTTAACAGGAAGAAAATCAACTCATTTGAAATGACGTGCTGGAGAAGTATGGATATCATGGACCACCAGAAAGACAAAGGAATGGGGCCTAGAGCACATCAAGCCTGAACTCCCACTAGACACCTAAATGACTAAACAGAAGCTGTTGTATTTTGGACATATCCTGAAATGGCATGACTCCTTGGAAAATAGGATAACACTCAGTAAAGTGGAAGGCAGTAGGAAACGAGGGAGACTGCAGTATAGATGGGTTGATTCTATCAAGGAAGCCACAATCCTGAGTTTGCAAGACCTAATTTGGCAGTTGATAACCTGGGCTCTTGGAGGTCGCACATAGGGTTGCCATAACTTAAAGCTGACTTGACTGCACATAGCAACATCAGGAAACAAACAACAAAGCTTATCTTATAACAGTGATGTGTGTCACCTTTTGGGATTCTGCAAAGTCTGAGGAAAGTCTGGAACTGCAGCCGTTTCCAGCTCAGAACAAGGACCCCCTCTCTAAATGTTATAGCCACCCCCTGGTCCTCTGAGATCCAAAACCCAGATACTTTGTAATGGGTTGTCTTGATTTTCACTGTCCAGGCTTGCAAAATTCTGGGGCCTCCAGGGAACTGGGGTCCAGGGATGTTGACCTCTGCCCCCTCTCCTCAACCCTGCTGGTGATCTTTCCCTTTGCCCTGCTGGCCTCCCTTGGCGTCAGCCACCACTGCACCTAACAAACTTCCCCGTTCCTCTAAGCACAGAGGATACAATTAGAAGAATAATCACCTTATTACCATGATAATCGGCTGCAAAGTAAAAGGGTGAGGGAAGATGGTAATGTAATATCTGAATGACATAATGTGCAACCCAGGTGGTAAAAGCCTCCAATTCAGTGACACTATTAGGAAGAAATGGAACAATCTTCCTTTAAAAAAAAAATGAAGGCAGCTTGACTATGAAGGAGAAGGTCATTTGGCATCTTGCCACAGAGATAAATCGAGGGACATTTACTGCTACTACTTAACATTAATTTTGCTCGGGTTCTGAGCTGGCAAGTGCAGAACACAGAAATGGCAAAGGGAGATGGCCTCCTCAACAAAGAGGGGCCTTTTGAATCCACTTAGGCAGCGGCTGCAGCAATATTCTTGTCATGTTTCATTTCATCTCATTTTATCCCTTTTACATTTGCCTTGAGGCCCCAGGTACTGTCTTCTCATCCACAGATACTTCTCCCTCCGTGCATTGCATGTGTGGTTTTCCTTTGAAATTTACAAGAGTGCTGCGCTTTTAATTGTACTTTTAATGGTTGTGTTTTTATGTTACGTTTTGATCAAGATTTTATTTCTGAGATTTTAGGGGTTTTTTTTGGAATCCTGCATTGCTAAAAGTATATCTGGCCACAAAGCTATATCTCCTGGTGCATCCCCTCTCCCCGCAAAACCCACCTTTTAAGTGATGCAGACATGGCCATTTCTATGTCACTAGAGAGCAGGGGGATCACCGTAACTACATCCAGCTATTTTCTTGTAGCTGAACGTGCTGCGACAGGCATCTCCTCAGGACATCCTTGCAGTGCATCCGGCTATAGGAAAATAGTTGGTCACTTTTGCACTGTTCCTATCTTAAAAACGGGTTGCTAGACAGGAAATCTTGTTCTGATCCAACAGGGCCTGCTTTTTTTGTGGCTTGGAATCCTGTTGGTGTAAGTTCCTTTGTACATGTGGTTGTTGTTTTTTGGCTGTTATGCAACCAATGTATTCCATTCATGGATGTGGAAGGAGAGTTCCACAAGTGTAACCATTTCACAAAGGCCAAAATCTTATTGTTAGTCCCAGTTACAGTATAGCCATGGAGTGAATTGGGTTTACCTGTGTGTTGACTCACTGTTGAACAGTTGATTGACTGGGTCTGCCTTACTTGGAATTATCCAACAAGATTCCAGCCGTGTAGTTTTGCATTATTGGATGATGTGTCAGTACCTTCAATGGACCACTTCAATTCTCCACTGCTCAATAGGACAATAAAGCGAACAGTTTGGCACATAACACATTTGGTTATACAATTTCAGCATTGAGCAGAAGGGTGGTGCAAGCGCAACTATCATATTACTATGTACACGTAGGTGTACGTTATGTAGAATCTTGGCTCATTTCCTCATGTATTCTTATGAAGGCAATATCAGTTCAAACAGGCAGCAAACCATTTCTAGTTTGTCAGGAAGCAGTCAAGAAGCAGTGGAAGCCATACCCTATGAAGAACGCCTTAGGGAGCTCTGTATGTTTAGTCTGCAGAAGAGAAGGTTAAGGGGGACATGATAGCCATGTTTAAATATTTGAAGGGATGTCATGTTGAGGAGGGAGCGGGCTTGTTCTCTACCGCTCCAGAGACTAGAGCAAGGAGCAATGGATTCAAGCTGCAGGAAAGGCGATTCCACTTGAACCTCAGGAAGAACTTCCTGACGGTCAGAGCAGTCCGGCAGTGGAATATGCTGCCTTGGAGTGTGGCAGAGTCTCCTTCTTTGGAGGTTTTTAAGCAGAGGCTGGATGGCCATCTGTTGGGAATGCTTTGATGGGTGTTTCTGCATAGTAGGGGGTGGGACTCAATGGCCCCTGGGGTCTCTTCCAACTCTATGATTCTATGGTCTAAAGGCAGCCTTGAGGTGGCTGCGAAAGACCTTCTGATTCTTGTGGAGATAGACATTTCCGCCTTTGTGACTGCTAGCTCCCTCCCTGCTCATCCTATAGACAAGATCCTGTATCAGGAGACATACGGGTATCACAAAACAATGTCTCTCTATCTACGTCTCTTGGTGCTACTCTCCTAAACATAGCTTGTAAGCACCACAGTCCCCCAACATGGCCATTTCTGTGTTGTTGAAAAGTGGGGAAATCAGTGGAGACACATCCAGCTATTCTACTGCACCTGGACACACTGCAAGAGGCATCTGTGGAGACCTTCGGGGTGCTCAGGAATTCCTTGCAGATGACATTGTTGCAGTGCAACCAACTGTGGAAAAATAGCTGGATGTTCCCTCCGTGATTATCTCACTCTCCAACAACAAAAAAATTTGCCATGCTGGGGGGATTTTGGTCATTGTGCGATTGGGGAAGATTTCCAGCATCTGCAACAACCAAAAAAAGTACTTTGGACTTACACCACTGAGATTCACGAACGGGATGCCAGTTGTTATAGTTGTAAAGAAGCAGCTATTATAAAAATGCTGCAGGTTGCCAGGACTCCTTCACAGGGATATGCAAAAATTTTTCATCCTTAGAGGTAAGAATGATGAACTTTCATAGTGGAGAACATGACACTTTCTCAGCAGTTTCTACTTGCTATTCACAATTGGCTAGCTATTTGATGGTGCAGAAATATGTGTGGTTTTCCTGCTCTTTCCTGAGCAGGGAGTGCTGTTTTCTGTGCAAAATGCATTGTTTTCCCTGTGCAGCAAACACCTTTCTTTTGCATGAATGTTTTCTGCATAGAAAAAAATACCAGGTGTATTTCTGCACATATGAATAGTTAGTGAAAAGAATTTCATGGCTGCCTCCATTTGTCCCAAAAGGGTATCCCAAGCACCAAGAAACTTCTTTCTTTACAGGAAAAGGGATAATTATGAAATATTATGACACCTGGCTTGACAACAGTACATGTGAAAAAGGATCTAGAGATCTTAGTAGACCACAAGTTAAACGTGAATTAACAGTGTGATTCAGCAGCCAAAGTAAGGCAATGCAATTCTAGGCTACATCAATAGGAGCATAACGTTCAAATTGAGGGAAGTGTTAGTGCCGCTTTGTTCTGTGTTGGTCTGATCTCATCTGGAATACTGTGTCCAGTTCTGGGCACAAGAGTTCAAGAAGGATATCAGCAAGCTGAAATGTGTCCAGAGAAGGGCAACCAAGAAAATTGAAGGTCTGGAAACTAAGGCCATTTTCACACTACATTGTTACAGTGCTATTATTCCACTTTCAACATCCCGTAGAACTCTGGGGTTTGTAGTTTACTGAGGCCAAAGAGCTCTCTGGCTGAGAATTCTAAATGCCCCTCCTTAAACTGCAAGCCCCAGGATTCCATAGGATGTTGAAAGTGGAATAATCGCACTATGACAGTGTAGTGTGGAAATGGCCTAAGTCTTATGAGAAATGACTAATGGAGCTGGGTATGTTTGGCTTGGAGAAAAGAAGACTGAGGGTGACATGATAGCTATCTCTAAATATCTGAAGGGATGTCATGTAGAAGATGGAACAAATTTGTTTTCTGTTGCTACAGAAACTAGAACCTGAACCAGTGAATTCAAATTACAGGAAAAGAGATTCCACCTAAGCATTAGGAAGATATTTTTACTGTTAGAACTGTTTAACAGTGGACTAGATTATCTCAGAGGGTGGCAGACTCTCCTTGGGAGGTCTTTAAACAGATTTGAATGATTTGTCACCACATCCAACACACCCACTTGAAGGGTATGCTATTTTTCATAAATGAGACATATTTATGGCCAAAAGCATGTTTGGAGAAGCACTGACTGTATGAGCATAGCCAGGTCATAAGTTCAGAGAGGATTAGATGGGACTGCATAGTGTTGATGGGCTGGGGATGATCTTTTCAAAAGACTGTAAGATACAAGCACTCGTGGAAACAATGGAAGGCAAAACTGCTCGGGTGAAGCAGCCAAGGACCTCTGCTATGAGCATACGCTATGGAAACCTTTCATATTTACCTTACCCAACCAAGACGTTAAGAGATTGTCAGGACTCCCATCAATGTTTTGTCACATTAGTTAAGACAATCAGCCCATTCTGGACTCCTTTGTCAGAGTCGTGGGAAAGCAATTATCACTTTGTCTGTGCATCCCCCTTCAGGGCAGGAAATAACATATAAAAACTCTAGCTCCAACCCCGGTAACTCGTAGTACATTGGGTGTCACACTGCACATGGTCCACTAGACTCCCGTTCCTCTGTGCTACCTTCAAACTCTTGTTTGAGCCACTCTGCTTCAGTCTTCTGCTTCAGGACTGGTAAATATAATCCCTTCCACTCAAAACCTTTCTCTATCCAACCTTTCTCACCTTTGCTTGATTTCTTGTGTGTGCCTATTAATTTCCAATAAAAAACTCTTTTACCTGGAGTCATCTCTGCAGTTAGTACAGTCATCCCTCCACATTCACTAGGGTTAGGGGCACAGGACCCCCGTGAAAATGGAAAAACCGTGAATAATCCTAGGCCCTCTCAAACCATATTTAACACAGAAAAAAGTATGATCACCATATTCAACCCACCATGGATTCCTTTGAGGTGTCAGGGTTCCTTCACAAGGCAGAAGTGAGTGGCTGGTGGGGCTTACTGTCACCTCCACTGCTGCCTCACACCATTTTTAAGGGACTTACAAGCCTCGTTCACAGTTTCTCAGTCTCATGAGGCTTGCAGTCCCTATTAGAAAAGGTATAGGGAGGCAGCAGAGGTGACAGTGAATAATCTGTGAATAACCAAATCCGCAAAAATGAAACCTGCAAGTGTGGAGGGCTGACTGTACTTGTATACACTGTTACCCTCCTCTCACCGGCCTCCTTTGAGCTAATAATTCCCCAGATCCCAAAGGAGATGTCAATGTCAGGTGGCGGCTAAGCAGACACAGAGGCAGGAGCTGAGTTTATGGCTTTAGTAATAAAGAAATTAAGAGATTATGTCACCAAAACAAACATCCAAGTCCCAGGAGCAGCAAACTCAAACAGCAAGGTTTAGTCTGGAACAGAAAGCCCATGCCACAGGACGCAGATTCCCGGTTGATAGACAGTTGTTGCCCTGTGCCCAACTCCAACAGCGTCTGTCTTAAATACACAGTCTTTAGCCCAGCTGGGGCTGATCAAATGTCCACTGGCCCAGCTCACAGCTGGAGCCCCTCAAGACTTCAGGGCCGATTCATCAGACGCTTCTCCTGCAGCCGCTGAGACCTCCGAACCACCCCCTTTTCCAGCCGCCTCTGGAGGAACGTGGGGGGAGGGTCTGCTGCAAACTCCGGAATGGAGTCAGAAACACCAGCCTCTGCTGAGTCAGAGGCACTAGCCTCTGCTTCTGGAGCAGAAACATCTGCTGCAGGTACTGGTTCGGGATCCGTGCCCGGGACAGCTGTGGGGTTGCCGGCAGACTCCTCCCTAGACTCTGAAGGAGCCCCCTCTCCCGAAGGCCCCTCCAAGGGATCCTCCCCCGGCTGGGAGTCCAAGTCTAAATCGGAGTCCAAGTCTGAACCGGCAGCACGCTTAGCCTGGCTCATGACAGGAGACACTGCACTGCTGGTGGGTTTTAAGGTCCCTCACCTTTTAGGGTAACAGGACATCTTTCAGGATTGCTTTATTTGCATGGAAGGTGGTTAGACTGGATGGTTCTTTTGGTCCCTTCCAGGTCTATGATTCTGTGAATACTTTTCCATTCCTATTCCTTCATTAGAAGGAACCTTGCCCCCACCCCAAATGTCCTGGAATCTTCTCCCCTGTAGGGAGGTGTACAGTAATCTTCTTTGTTTTCCTTAGCACATATAAAACACCTTACAGGAATGCATGAGGATGATCTCCAAGACATCCATCTCTTCTTTGAAAGAATATGGACAATGGTTTATTTTATCACGGCGCATGAGGGGAAATTGCATCCACACTAAATTATTTGTTGTTATCTGTAGATAGGTACAAAATGCTTTTCCTATTTTCTACCAAGGAAGAGAAAAGATAAAGGGAGAGAGGTGGAGAGGGACTAATCATATGTGCCCTGAAACTTTACAGTGGCAGCACGTCCTGAAACATCACCGTAAAATGTTTTGTTGTGCTCAAGTTGGCAGATGCAGCCCTTTCTGATGAGTTCATATTTCTCTTTCAGCTACAAGGCTATACATCATCACAGCATCTCTGCTCATTTGGGTCCCGGCTCTGTGAATGAGTCATCTTCATCAGAAGCTCTCTGTTGGCAGAGAGAGCAAGCGAGCGAGAGAGAAAAGACGTGAGTTTTATTAACCACCTGAGAATACAGTTTTAGAAGCACACCTTTAATCCCAGACTCAAGAACATGCTATTAATACACTTCAGGAAGGCAAAGACAATCCCTAGAACTGCTGAGTTGTGGAGTGATAGCAGGCTCTCCCCTGACTCCAAGGCAGAGAGCTATGAAGGAAGTTATGCTTCATAACAAAAAGGAAGAATTGAGAGAGCCTTTTGGAAAGCCCTGTTTATGATCTGAGTTTGTGCAATTGAGCACCACACTAATAATAACAAGCTGGATATTTTAAATTACTACATAATGATGTACTGTTAATATCTGTTCAAGCATGTTGGGCTATTTAAAATTTGTTTCCTGAATGAGTGGTATTTTTGGAGACATGAATTGCAATCATATTTAAATATTCATACACAGAGTGAGAGACACATAGTCTCTGCATATGTCTATTTCTCTCTGTGCAATTTATTTGTGCTTTTGTCTGTGTATTATGTTTTGCAATGGCCTTGGGATTGTGAGAAATAAATTTATTATTGATTGATTCTACCTGAATGAGAATCAAAATATGTATGTTCCTTTTGAGTCTAGTTTTTTTCTCTAAAACACTTCCACTTGTGGGCTATCCTGAGGACTCAAGGGTGTGTTTTCCCACTGCTTCTTTTGGAGATCTTTTATTAAAGAAATTAAATTACAAATAGCCTATCAGGTCTAAAAATCCTAAACAAGTCTTGAACTTGGAACCTGAGGTGAGGATCAGAGCTTTAGAACTGCCACTGTAGCTCTGATGGTGAAAGCAAATTACAGAGCAGTAACCTAGACTGGCAAGGAATCTTCTATGATCATATAGCTCATAGTCCTGGTTATGATCCCTACAGCCCTGCATAGCTTAGGCCCAGACTATCTGAAAAGCAGCATTTCCCTAAATGAGCCTGCCTGAGTTTTAAGATCTTTGAGGGAAGGCTTTCTCTTGGTCCCATTGCTGTTACTGGTGCATCTGGTGAGGATTTGGAAGAGAGCCTTCTTTGTGGCTGCTCCCGGACTGTGGGATGCCCTCTCAGAGGAAGCTCAATTGGTCCTTCTCTGCTCTCTTTTTGTCATCAGGCAAAGCTATTTAGACAGGCAACATCCATTTGTTAAAGAACTGTGATGCTTGCTGTAGATCATCTGCTGCATCATTAAAGCTTATCTTATTGCAATGAGGTATGTCAGACTCCAAAGAGCCACATCACTGCTTTCTTCGCTGCTCTCCAGATTAGTAATTATCACCTCAAACCCTGAAACTTTGCTTATCAATCTTTCCTCCCTTTCCTTCAGTTGGGGTTGTGTGAGTGCTTGGATCTTTTGTGTGCGTGATTGAATGATCTTTAATAAACTCATTTTAGTTTATTTTTGGAATCTCTGGCTGGTTCTTTCCTGCGGAGACCCATAAACATTGATGGAAGATCTCATTAGGTTATTCCCCTCTTACAGGCCTCCTAGTTGAGCTAAATAATTCCCCACTGTCATGTGGAGGTACTGGCATCACAGGTAGACACCTGAGTCACTCATGTTTTGGGGTAACAGTGCTGATAGCTTCATGAAAAGCTGCTGGCTAGGTGTTGGTTGGGGACAGCCAAATGCAGCTGGCATCTGAGCAGAGTAGATGAAATGGCACAGTCTAGCTTCCCTTGCCTTCCTCTATCTTGTGGCCAGACAAAATAGGTGCCACAATTTGACATTTGTTCCCTGCAGTGAGAATCAACTGGATGCTACAGAGCTTTTTTTAAAAAATGGCACAATAATACTTTAAATGGACAAACTGTATATGAAAGATTCCCAGAGGAAAGCCAAGAGATGAACGGAGTTAATCTAACAGAGGAAGACTAGTCTTCTATTTCATGATTTTCATATTGCTACTGATGCTAGAATAACTTTTTATCTGCAAGTGGCATTATTATCCTTTTGAATGGATATTCATCCATTCAGCTGCTCAATAGGTTGCTTATGCCTTTGTATGTCTGACTCTAAGATGGACTTTAAAAAAGTCTGTACTTTCTCCCTTTACCGTTCAAAATAAAATACATGGAAAAAATAATAATCCAAGGAGTCCAGCAGATGGCAGTGGAGTCTTGCCATTCTTTCACAACCTGTGTTCCATGCAAAGTTGAAGAAATTGTGTGTGGGTGCCTTTAAGTTGCCTATTGACTTACACAGCCCGATGGATTTCATAGGGTTTCTGCAGAGAAGGAATCCTCAGATGTGGTTTGCCATTGCCTTCCTCTGAAACCTAACTTACAGCACCTGGTATTTCTTGGCACTCTCTTATCCAAGTACTAACCAGGCCTGATCCTTCTTGGCTTCCAAGATCAGACATGCTTTTAGTGCATGACAAATTTAAAATGGGATAATATACATATTTATGTATTGAAATGACCAGGAAACTGGAGCAAGCAGTGGCCAGACATTATTGCCTCTCTGATTTGTCCCTGTTTGGTATCAAGGTGCCATTTCCTTCAGGCATTTTGGACAACAGGGAGAACTTCAGGTTTCATGGCCTTTGGAGCCCAATACCACATAGCCTCAACCAAGAGGATAATACCGTCATCCACTGAAGAATGCTAAAAACAGCATTCTGAACTGCCACACTAGATACAGTTCAGTTTCTGAGACTTTGAAACTTTGAAAGTTTGAAACTGAACAAGGTAGAAGCCAAAATATTTCGTTCATTTCATAATTTTTAGTTCTGTTTGTCAATCACTTCATTATCTAATATATAAAAGTCAAAGTTTATAAGCCTGTGTCAGGAGAAGACCCCATATGATTGGCTGCAGGCGAAGACCTCATATGATTGGTTGCCTAAGAAGATTCTATGGAATTCTGGGGTTTGCAGTTTAGGGAGGGCCTTTAGAATTCTCAGCCAGCGAGCTCTTGGGCCTGTCTTGAATAGACTGGTTGCTATGGAGATGAGGCCTAGCAGCAAGGAAGAGGGCACTGTATTTTCTTCAGGAACCCAACCTCTATAAATTAATAACTCTGAATACAGATTAAATTGGGGAATATGAGGAAAAGTTACAGGTACTGGACAAGACAGTTTGGGGAATCAGAGACACAGCATCTCAAATGTTTCTAACAAGTATTACCTACAAGAAAATAAAATCCCGGGCAACGCCGGGTATATATGCTAGTAAATATACAAGCGACTCTTACATAGCTTTGCACTGCAGAGAAGTCTTAGCACCAACAGATCCTTCTGTCTGGGGAGGCAATGGACGTTGTTTTTTCTTGTTGTCAAGAAAGTCACTTCTTGACTTATGGTACCCCTAAGGTGATCCTATCACAGAGTTTTCTGGGGCTGAGAGCATGTGATGTGCCCAAGGTCACCCAGTGGGTTCCCATGGCTGAGGGGGACTCAAACCTTGGTCTCCAGGATCATAGTCCAGTGCTCAAACTGCTCTATCACACTGGCTGTCTACAATGAAAGTTGCCTAAGGCCATTTCCGCACTAGCCTGTTATAGCGTGATGATTCCACTTTCAACATCCTCTGGAATCCTGGGGTTTGCAGTTTCGGGAGGGGCCGGCTGGCCCCTTCCGAAACTGCAAACCCCAGGATTCCAGAGGATGTTGAAAGTGGAATCATCACGCTATAACAGGCCAGTGTGGAAATGGCCTATGATAAACACGATTAAATATCTCGGTGCTTGTGGCCAGCAGTTGGCTTTTAAATATGGCTCCTTGCTTTTATCCAAGTACCAGGAACACATGGCTCTCCAGATACTGTTGAATTACAAAACCTTTCACCGTAGGCTATGCTGGGTAGCACTGATGAGATTTGTAGTCCCACAACATCTGGAGGCCCATATGTTCCTCAGCCATGCCCTAGAGAAGGAGTGGGGAACTTTACAAGAGGAGGGGGCCAATTCCACCCCTAGACTCCTCTGTTCAGGCGCAAAACATATGGTTTCTTCAAAGAGGTTTTTTGGGGGGGATCAGTGGAAAGTTCTTGTGGTGTAAAAGGCCATTTTGAGGTTAAAAAATCACACTATTTTTTAAAAATGAGGGGATGTTTTGATGAATTGGCAGGAGGTTTCGGGGCACCAAAAATGTGCCAAAGAGGCTGCTTGTGGTCTAAGGGCTACATTTCACCCATCCCTTGCTCTAGTGCTTATTGCACCATAGAACTCAGCTACTTTAGACTGCAAGTGTAAATGCAGTCACATTATCTGGAAAACTGAGTGAAAAGAAGCAGGTGCCAGATGATACTTTCTGGGGAGACTATTCCTTACTTGAGGTGCCACCACTGAGGAGGGGGCCCTTTCCTTAGCAGCTGCCCCCCACTGCACTTTGCTAAATGGGGTGGGGTGGAGGTTGGACTCTTGGGAATGATTCCAGGAGACCAAGGTCTGAATTGCCACTCAGCCATGGAAACTCACTGAGTGGATCCTGACGCACTTAATGTCCAACAGGACCTTTTGTCATGAGCCAGGCTGATCTTGCTCCCGATTCGGACTTGGACTCCGAGCCTGGGGAGGATTCTTTGGAGGGTCCTTCTGGAGGGGGGTCTCCTTCAGAGCCTAGGGAGGAGTCTGCCTGCGACTCCACAGCTGTCCCTGGTGCGGAGCCGGGCCAGCACCTGCAGCAGATGTTTGCACTCCAGAGGCAGAGGCCGGGGTTTCTGACTCCAGTTCGGAGTTTGCAGCGGATCCTCCCCCCACGTTCCTCCAGACGTGACTGGAGAAGGGGGCGGTCCAGAGGTCTCAGCGACTGCCGGAGAAGCGCTTGATGAATCGGCCCTGAACTCTTGAGAGGCTCCAGCTGTGAGCGGGGCCAACGGACATTTGATCGGCCTCAGCTGGGCTAAAACTGAGTATTTGAGTCAGACGCTGTTGGGGTTGGGCATGGGGCAACAACCGTCTACCAACCATGAATCTGCGTCCTGTGTTGGGGGCTCTTTGTTCCAGTCTGACCTCGCCGCTTTGAGTTTGCCGCTCCTGGAACTTTGCTGTTTGTTTACGTTGACATTTGGTGAAGTAACCTCTTTGATTAAAGCTATAAAGCTATAAAAACCCAGCTTCTGCCTCTGTGTCTGCTTAGCCGCCGCCTTGACATTGACACCTTTTGCGTGGCACTCTGTTGTTGTTGTTGCTGCTGTTTGTCATTGTTGCTGTTGCGTGTCTTCAGTGGCAGAGCTTGAAGTGTGGGGAGGGGGGCAGGAGGGGGCAGTGCTACAGCTTGAGAGGCGTGGCTGTGTGGCTGCAGTGCGTGGGGGCATTGTTACCCTGACTTCTGGGGGTCCCTGGGGGACACCTGGATTTGCTCCAAAAATACAAAGGTTGGGGAAAATTAGTAGAGCACTGCTTAGCAAAATGGAGGGCAGGGCACTGCAGTGAGATCTTTTATCCTATGTTTACAGGGCCAGACTGCATGAGAAAGAGAGAAGTCAAGTGTCCATTTAAAAGTATTTTATTTAGCAAAATTGGCAGAAATTGCTCACATTCACACAGAGCAGTCACTCACACAAGCACACAAGGACTACTGAGTTTGAAAGTCTTAAGAGTGGGAAAAGTTACGGGAAAGAACGTGATTATACTGCACCTGATCTTGAAGACTGCAGTTCGGGAAGAAGTGGAGATAGATCAGCAGACAAAGACTGATGGGAGCCTTAAAACTAGCAGACGCTAGTCAATGGTGGAAGTTCTCCCGAGAAAGAGAGCGAGCGAGTGAGTGCCCCCAAAAAGGGATCCAATTATAGTGCAAAACATGCCGGGGTGGGGCAGACCCTTTTCCTGGGAAAGGACAGGTGCTGGGTTATGCAGATGGACCTCAGCTTTGTAGTTCCCGCAATTGTGATCGCTAACTTCATCTGGAAGACACTTAGTCTCTCAAGGTATCAGAATTGCGGCTGGCCCATTTGATATGTACATATGTGTCTTTCCAAGGTTTTCCTTTGATATGTGACTAGGAGTTATTTGGTCAGATCTATGCCAGGGGAGTTTCAGCCTTTAGACTCGGATATCTACATTTCCGTCCAGCGAACCTCTGGCTCAATAAATATAAATAATTCTCTTCCCTGAGATAGGGTCTGTTAGCAGGTAATAAATATCTCACTTCCACTGTCAGCAAATAGTAAATATTTCCTTCTGTTAATAGCATGGGTTACAGCATGGCCAGGGTGTGTGGGGGCATGGCTACAGGTCAGGACACTCCAAAAACATTGCCGCCTGGGGTGAACCGCCTCCTCTGCCCCCCTGTCCCTATGTGACTGCGTGCCTTAAAGTCATTTCCAGCTTATGCCAGTTTTCTTCTCTCTCCAGCTTTCACATCCATGCTGCCAAATGCAAACTGTGTTGGTGTTATTTGCTGTCAAATTGACTATGATTTGGGGCAGCCCTGCGAAAGAGAGAACTCTGAGAGTCCAGGTCACCAACTCTCTTGCTCAGGCCTTGTGCACTTTTTATTACCTATCTTTTATTGCCCTTTGTCTCTGGATTCTCACATGGCCAAGAAGGACTGGCCTTTGCCTGCACTGAAATCCCTCAATGGCATTCTAACTGACTACAGAGTAACATTTGAGACAGAATGTAGGGCTTGTGACTCTAACATCTTCACCTTATTTCTGCTGTATGATTTTTAACATCTTTGCCTGAAGAAGCCAGTGAAGCTTTGAAATCTTGCACAATGCATTTTCTGCATTTGGGCTGGCCTATAAAAGTATTGATCTTTTGTGGATTTTGTTATATTTTTCTGTTAAAAAAGTAATACCGAGGAACCTATCTACTTCATTAGCTGAGGTAAACCTGCATTGGAAATTTCCAGCAGCCAGCACAACTCACGTGACAGAAGAATCATAGAGTTAGAAGAGAACACAAGGGCCATCCAGTCCAACTCCCTGCCATTCTGGAATATACAATCAAAGCACTACAGCTCTTCTCTAATACTTTCACAGATTGAATACAAGTGGATTGACTGAATCAATCCACTTGTAGTGTGGTCTTCCCTTTTTCTTACTGTCTTCCACTTTACCAAGTATTATCATCTTTTTTATTGATGTTTCTATTTATTTGAATTATTCATTATACATACAAATTACGCACATTTATATTTCATCCCTCCTCTCCTCCCCATACCCAACCCTGGAATGGCATTTCATAATTAATTTTTCCGTTTATAAGGTATATCATTTTAACTCTATCATCCACATCCTCATAGCCTTTTCCCTCCTTTACAAACTCAGTCAATTTCTCCCATCTCCTGCACCAGTTCTCTTCTCTCAGCTGACCTAGATATAACCTCCTCTTCTCCAATATAAAATTAAACAGCATATAGTCTGCTATATAGTATTTCTATCTGTTAAGGTCCCACTTTTCTTCATCCTTCTACCTATAGGCAATCACTGCCTGTGCCATTATTAATAATTGTTTAATTAAATATTCCTCCTCTTTTTGTACCTCAATGTCCTTAATATTAATAACCAGCCATCTTTCTTTCTTTATTTTCAACTTCCCCCCTATAATTCTATTAATTTTCTGTTTGGTTTCTTTCAAAAATCTTTGTACTTTTTCACACTCCCACCACATATGAATATAAGTTCCACATCTATGCCAACATTCAGATGGCATTCTTTTATATATATAAGATAGTTGATGTGGTGTTCTGTACCATCTTCTTATTAATTTCATCTGTTGTTCTCTAACTTTATTATTTTTATTTTTAACTGCTGCATTATCATCTTTTCCAATGAGTCTCATCATCTTAGGATATGTCCCAAGTATAATAGCTTTAAGGGAATTGGACACATCAATTGGCCAGTGAGAGCTGGTGACCCTGAATCCTTTCTGTGTTTTAGTTTGCCAGGTGCTGAATCTGTTCTGTGGATAAAGTTCAGCACATTGGACAACTCTTTTAAAATTTTGACTAAAACCAAGAGTGAATTCACAACTTCACTGATCACCAGCCATCACTTCCATAAGTTAGTAGGTGTGATGGTTGTATGTTGTCCTCAGGATCAGAGGCAATATGTTCTGAATACTAGTTTCTGGTATTCAGGGCAATTGCTCTCATATTCTGCTTGTGGCTTTCCCAGAAATAGGTAATTGGGCACTTGATGCTCTTTTTGTACAAAGCCATATAGCCTATGGTTAACAGTTGGGGAAAAGAACTAGCTACAAGCTATTTGCAGGAGTTGGGAAGGTTACTTTTTTGGGGTGTGTGTGTGTGTGTGTACAGAGGTCTCAGAATCTCCCAGCCAGTGGCCATGCTGGCTGGAAATTCTGGGAGGACTGTAGATCCAATACAGTCTCACAGATTCCCCAAATATTTTAATCCTTTAGCAAGAAACCCCACTGACACATCCTATACAAATAAAAAATTAGTAGTAGCAGCAGTAACAAAAATAATGATACATTTGACATTACTGAGAACACCTGCATTATATTACTTCCCTTAACTCTTTCAAATCCTTCCTCAAAACGTATATTTTTGTGATGCTTCTGACATATCGTGTGTGTGTGGCAGTAAAGGGGTCAAACTGGGGCAGGACTATAATGCAGTGGAGATACAGCCCTTGTGTAGAGTCAGCCCTGGTCCCTGTTCAGCCTTGTGCTCCCTAGATATTCCCATCTCCCTTAGACAACATGATTATAATGTCTGGGGACGATGGGTGTTGCAGTCCAATGCATCTGGAGGATCTCAAGTTAGAAAAGGCACCTTGCCTCACCTTGGCCTCTAACCAAGCCTGTGTACACGTCACTAAAATATATTCTTTTTTTTTTTTCCATTTGACTTTGCCTTCATTTTCCACCACTCCCTCTCTTCTTTTCCCTGGGTCCAATTTTAAATTGTTTAGACCTCTCTTCTTTTATTCTGTAAAGAGTCATGTATACTGATGGGATTAAATGACGATGATGAGGTAACAATTTTCTATCATTTTGTGGCATCAAGAAATCTGTCATCTGATGTAGCTCTTACATTTGGCCTGAGGTAATGCGTTTGTGCTGCTGAGCTATGAAAGAAAGGATCTACTCTTTGTTCTTTCTTTATTTAAAACACAATTTATTCAGATTTTCCAGAATGGAATCCTCACTCGCTGCTGTGTACAAATACAAGACATGCGCTTGAGACAAGCTGAAGAGATGTCAGCTTTCATTCTTTTTAAAGGAAGTGTGTGGTTTGTAGCTTCTACAATGGCATACTTTGACATTTCGGGGAACTGCAGATCAGCTGGTATTTTGCGTGCAACATACTGGGACGGGGAGGAGTGGAACAGATTCTCTCCTGTAGTTGCAGCAGCCTCAGTCTTCAACCCCTGTAAGAAGAGCAGACAGGAGTTGTAACGGACTCCTTCCAGCATGTGAGTTGGGCTGGCTGCTAAAAACTTCCAATATTGAATACCAGTCAAAGTGCAAGAGCCAGGATGGTGTAGTGGTCTGGGCACTGGAGACCAGGGTTTGAATCCCTGCTCAGCCATGGGAACCTACTGAGCGACCTTGGGCAAGTCACACTTTCTCAGCCTCAGGAGGCAATGGCAAACCTCCTCGGAACAAATCTTGCCAAGAAAACCCTGTGATAGGTTTGCCTTAGCGTTTCCGTAAGTTGAAAATTACTTTCAGGCATGCAACAAAGCTGAAGTGTTCCCAGTGCTGTCTGAGTCCATATCAAATACCCAAAAAAGGGGACCGTGCAGCCTCCTAGTTTCCCACCACTTCCATTTTACGTCAGGAATTATAACAGCAGCACCTCAGAAATCCAGTGCTGTATTTAAGTCTTTTACTCCAAGTCTTATGTCTCTACCTTCAAGCCTCAAGTCAAGTCTCAAGTTCTTGAAGATACTGTCAAGTCAAGTCTCAAGTCTGGGAGCCAACTTTATACCCCAACTTGTATTCCAGAATTTCTGGACAGACTCAAATAAAGTTTTAACAATTTAAGCAGAGCTGTCTCTCCACATTTGTGATTTTGCCATCTGCAGCTTCAGGAGTGGGGAATAGGATCCTTCTTAACTCTCTCCTTCACAAAGCTGGAGGCTTTTGTGCCAATGGGCGTAAAAGAGTCTGTAGCTTTGGAAGTGGGGAATAGGACCCTTCTTACTCCTCATTTCTGAAGCTGGAGGATTTTTCAGAAGTGAGGGATGGGATTCTTCTTACTCCCCACTACTGAAGCTTGAAAAGCTTTAGAAGGAAGGATCCTAAAGTCCATTGCCTAACATATTTGCTGTTCACCTCTGAGAAACACACCCTGCAGTCTGGAGTGGGGGGTCTTGTCTTCTGCTCTTAGGAAAAGTTTTAGAAGGCTCCTCTGATACGCAGCAGCACAGGCTGCTGAGCAGACCTCAAGCCTGTCTCAAGCCCGTTGCCCCCTAACCCGTTTGCTGTTTCCCCTCTGAGAAATGCAACCGCACTTTCGGCTTGAGAGAGATTGTCATGTGACCAGTAGGCAAAAAGAGATGGAAGCATTGCTCAAAGTTACAAGGTTTCTGGATGGATGTGTTATGTGACTGAACCAAGGGCAGCAAGTCAGTCACTAAAAATATACAAGTCTTGAGTCGAGTCGGTGCATCATTTATTGCTGAGTCGAGTCACTGAAGTGACTTAAATATGACTTGAGTCTGAGTCAGTCGACTTGAATCTACATCACTGAAGAAATCACTGAAGACATTTTAAAAAAATGGATCTGAACAGATCTTGCCTATTTTCTTTCCTTTTTCTTTTCCTGCCACAGGAATCCTGATCCCTCAGAGACCTCTTGTTTTCTCGCTGAATTCTACTTGGTGATGCATCTAGTAAACTAACCTAATACACCGTATGTACGCTAATACATACAGGACCTGTATCTAATACACCAAAGGAGTACATGAAGCCTGCTGTCTTCTCATCTTTTTTAAAACATCAGAAGTCTGACCAGAAGTATCTTGAAACTTCCTAACACATTTTTGCCTCAAACAAAAGAGGAGAAGTGGTTTCTTAAGCTTTCTACTGTCCCACACCCCAGGAATGTTAACGTCTGTGCTCGAGTGAGGCCCCTCCTGTTTTCTATCCTTTAAAAATTCCTGTTGCGCTAATGCAGCCTCTTTTTCCTTCTAAGATGCCCACCGAATTTGGAATTTCACCTTGGAACTGGCCACCGGTCTTGGGCAACAGCCAAACACAAATGTCATATTCTGAAGTAGCGGCCATGATGGCCACAGCATTTATGGAGTCCTTCTTAATTTTCAGGATACCCTCCTTTTGGAATTTCAGCTTGAAACAGCCACTGGGGACAGCCACACACACTTTTATCAAATTTTCTTTTTTTTTTCTGGGGGGGGGGGAATGCAACAGCTTTCTTTCCAAATTTTTCAAGCATCCCAGTAAATAATGGCTGCCATTGACACATAAACACTCGTTTTTATTATTACACCTAACAGAACATTGATTCTAGCTGCGTTATTTATGTAATTATCTTAATGGTGTTATTGTACATTTTTTTTTTCTAAATTTTTAATTGTGTTTTAAATGATCATTAACCAACTCGACCCCTATTTTTGTTAAATGAAAGGCTGGGTAAGTACATAATAAATATATAATAAACATTATAATAGATAATAAATAGTATAAATAGAAATAATAAATAAATAAATATTATACATAAATAATAAATATATAATTAAAAGACAACATCTTCAGACGTGCAATATGAACGCGTGAAGGAGGACCACGGAGCCCTCCACGCCTCCCTACTGAAGGCCTGAAAGACACGAGAGCGCCCTCCTCCCGGCAACAGAAAATCATCCGCGCACGCGCACTGACTCCGTCCCGGCGGCCCTCGGAGCTCCCTCAATTACTCACTCGCCTCCGCCCAACTCCCCCACTCTAGCCAATGAACGACTAGAACCGCATCTATGCTTCTTGGGGCAGCACCGCTCCACAATTTCCTCCCGCTCTATCCTCTTTCGCTCAGCCAGGCCCGCCTCCTCCTGTCAAGCATGCGCAACGCACCCGCCAAGAAAGCCGCTGCTCGCTCTTCCTTTCCTCCTCGTCCTCCTCCCCCCGTTCCCACCCCACCTGTCGCTGCGGGGTCCTCGTCGCGGGAAAATGACGTCGAGGGCCCTGGGCCGGTCTCTGCTGTGTAGGTTGTAGGAGCCTGACCCACGTGAGGCGGAGCTGCTGCTTCGCTGTGGCCGGGGCCGAGTGGCTGTCGCCGCCGCCGCCGCCGGGTGCCGTCGCGCTCGTCGTGGGGGCCGGGGGGAAGGGAGAGCGAGGGAGGAGCAGGAGGGGAAGGCCCCTCTCTGTGGCCGGGATGCGCCGAGCGACGAAGGTACGGGCGGAAGGGGAAGGGGGCGGGGTCCGGGTTTTGTTTCGCTTCCTTTCTCTCCCCCTTGCTCTCCTCTTCGGGTGGGCCGAGCTGGCTCCGAAGAGGATGGGGTGAGGGCAGTGCTCAGCTGAGCTGCGAGTACAGGGCAGACTTGGGGGAGGGGGGCTTTACGATTCAAACCCACCCCCGCCTAATAGTGGAATGAGGCTAATCAAGTTGGGGTGTGTGTGGGGTGGGGTGGGGGTGGCACTGTACTGCAGGTATGGGCAGACTCCTGGAACTGCCTGAGGTTTTTGTTTTAATCTGTTTTTAAAAAATGTATTAGAAACCCGCGATCCACTCAAGTACAAAAACCCATACACATAAATGAAAAAAAAAATCCGGGCCGTTCCTGCGTTAGACCCTTATAGTGCTATTATTCCACTTTTAATATCCTGTGGGAAATCCAGGATTCCACAGGATGTTGAAAGTGGAATAATAGCACTATAACAGGTCAGTGCGGAAATGGCCCTGGACTCAAGAGGTTATTTCAAACACCAGAACTGAACTAAGGTTTCCTACAGAAAAATCCACACCTCACCTCTTCCGTCATTCCCTCCAGCTTCCTTTGTTTTAGCTCTGTGAGTGCTGTCATTGTTAAGTGCTTGAAATTTTTTGCGAGTTCACTCCAGATCTGTCAATCATGGCCTACGTTTGTCAACTCTTTCATTACAGTAAGGGTAGGAGTTGTGCAACACTTCAGATGTGGTTGGACTGCAGCTCCCAGTATTCAATATTTGGTGTAGTTCTTGCTTTTACATGTCTCAGTGCCCATTGCCTCTGTGGGAAAGCCTCAGTTCCTTACATGATTTACCCTATCCTAAAAGAAGTTCATTGAGGCAGGGATGGGAATTGTTTGGTCTTCCAGAAGTGGTTGGGCTACAAGTGTAACAGCCTTAGGCAGTGTAAGTGGTGAGGAATACTGGGAGTTGCGGTTCACTCACATATGGAGGACTGCACAATTCCTGCCCTTGCTGTGAAGTGAGGGTGAGCCAAAGGTGAGACACTTAGGCAGAAAAAATGGAATGCACAAATATAGGATGGGGGATACATGGCTGGATAACAGTATGTGTGAAAGGGATCTAAGAGTCTTGGTGGACCACAAGCTGAGCATGAGTCAGTAGTGTAATGTGGCAGCCAAGAAAGCCAACGCGATTCTTGGTTGCATCAATAGGAGTATGGTGCCTAGATCGAGAGAGGTAATGGTACCACTTATTCTGCTTTGGTTAGATCTCACTTGGAATACTGTGTCCAGTTATGGGCACCTCAATTCAAGAAAGATAGTGACAAGCTGGAGCATGTCCAGAGGAGGGCAACCAAAATGGTGAAGAGTCTGGAAGCCATGCCCTATGAGGAGCAGCTTAGGAAGCTGGGTATGTTTAGTCTGCAGAAGAGAAGGTTAAGAGGGGACATGATTGCCATGTTCAAATATTTGAAGGGATGTCGTGTCAAGGAGGAAGTGGGCTTGTTTTCTGCTGCTCCAGAGACTAGGAGAAGGAGCAATGGATTTAAGCCGCAGGAAAGGAGATTCCACCTGAACCTCAGGAAGAACTTCCTGAGAGCTGTCCAGCAATGGAATATGCTACCTCGAAGTGTGGTAGAGTCTCCTTCTTTGGAGGTTTTTAAGCAGAAGCCATCTGTCAGGAGTGCTTTGATGTGGGTTCCTGCATGGCAGAACGGGCTTGGACTGGATGGCCCCTGTGGTCTCTTCCAACTCTATTATTCTGTGATTTCCAACCATTTTAAAAATGGTGAATCATGCAAGGTAATTGAGGCTTTTCCTCAAAGAAGAGTAGGTGTTGAGACGTGTAAAACGGAGCCCTCCAGCAAATAGTGGGTAAACTTTCTCCTAGGGATGTGAAGGCGTTCACCGGATTGTGGATTGGATGTAGTGAGTGACTTTTCATTATGAGGAGGTTGTGGGTGGAGATGAGGAATAATAGGAGCAGCTAAATCTTTCATAGGGTAGAATCTGGAGAAGATTAATAAATGTTATTTCTACAGTGTCCTCAAAGTACATTTTGGAGCAGGAGAAGCAATGAACTCAACATGATAATGATGATGACAGTGATAGCGGTAATAAAAATTCCTTGGCCCAATCTCTATTTAGTTCCAGCTAGAGTAAACCTGCTAAGAACCAACATGGTGTAGTGGACTGAGCATTGAACTAGAATTCTGGAGAACAGAGTTCAAATCCCTGTATGGAAGCCAACTGGATGACGATGGGTAAGTCATAGTCTCTCAGCCTCGAAGGAGGGCAGAGGCAAGCCTCTGAACAAATCTTGCCAAGAAGACCATAAGTTAGAAATGACAACAAGAGTAAGCCTGTTGAACAAATTATTGAATTGAAAATCCCATTGATTCAGTGGATCTATTCTAGTTGGTATTTGGATTAGGTCTTTGTGTTCACAATTTAAACCCAGTGTTTGACGTTGGAGAAAACTATGGTGAGCAAGAGGGAATACATAAAGAACTTGGGATTGATATGAAGTCATATCCTAAAATATACTTAGACATGGTTACAGCCAAGGATGTGGATTAAGTTTTTTTTTTCTTAAGAGAAAAACTGTGATATCAGGCCTGCTGAAGGGAGGAGTGGAGTGCAGTGGTGTTGAGCCAGAAGGCTCTAAGCTGCAGTTTACTGCAGCCTTTCCTCATCTGATAACCTTGATATGTGTTGAATTGCAGCTTCTACAGTCCCATAGCCAGCATGAGTTGTAGTCTAGCACATCTGGAGGGCACTATGGTAGAGTGGTACACTGTTATAGTGTACAACAAGAGCTATTTGTGGTACTCTTGTCATGTGAAGGGTTGAAGGTGTGAGAACTGAATTCCTTTTTAGTTTCCTTTTTCTTCTTAGGAACTCTCACAGAACACAGGAAAGAAGTTTGATCAAAAGCATTTTTTGCTTGCCTTTGTCAAGGGCAGAGACCTAGGGCAGAAACCTCCACACTTTTACTGAAGTGTATTTGAGAGGTGGGGAACCTTGGAATGTTTTGTTTGTGTACTTGTAATATTCAAAGAGTTTGTGTGAAACTTGCATTCAGGGAAGTGTTACAATCCACAGCCATATTTGTTTGTCATATTAGGAACTAGGGTCATCCAAGAAAACTGGTAAGAGATTCAGGGCAGAGAAAAGGAAGTACTTTTTCATACAGCATATTTAAATTTATTAAACTTGCTGACACAGGACATGGTGATGGCCACTGCCTTAGTTGCCTTTAAAGAGGATTAGACACACTCATGGAAGAGGAAGCTGTCAGTTCTTTTTGACCTTGATCTTCAGAAGCCCTGTGCAGCTGGATGTCTCATATTGAGGTGCAGGCATTGAAGACAGATATCTTGCTTGTGGACTTCATGAGAAGTATCTTGTTGGCCATTGGATTTGGGACTGTATGGACATTTGGTCTGATCTATCAGGGCTCTTCTTACATTTGAAGAAGTTCCCCTGAAGTTTGCTCTGCTGAGAGCAAATATCATTACTTGTTTTTTACCTTCCTCAAAGTAGAGAACCTGAGTTTGGAAATTGATCACTGGTAAATATATACACAGTTTGCTTTGAATAAACTGGCACACTTGAGCCAAAAATCAGACAAGAACAGAAGAAAGTAATTGTAATGTTGGGAATGTGCACCTGCTGAGAACAGGGGTAATCTCAAAGACCCTTTTGCTTCCTGATCTTGATGGAGTTCTAGGAAATGTAGTGAATTCAATAGTAATTGATGTTGATGCAAAGGACAAATTGTCCAAAATGTCTACCACAGCTCTTTCAGATTAAGATCCAACAAGTATGCTATGTTAAGATGTACAGCTGTGTATGTTGAATCTTAATGCATGATGCTAGATATTCGTTTCTGGTTGTTAGCTTTGGTGGAAGAGTTCTAATTATGCATAGAAATTCCCTAAATTTATTAGATTTATTAGAAAGCATTTTTGTCAATACAGAGCATTTAACTGCTTCATAATCTCAGCAAGTACATGGAAACTTTCTTTATTGCAGGTTGGGCTGCTTCTGTATTCTATTTGCTGTCTGGTCTGACAACAGCTCTCCAGGGCTTCCCGCAGATGTCTTTCCTATTGCCTTTAACTGCAGATGCTTCTTGCCAGTAGTATAAACCCCTGCTTTGATGTGCTGTGAAAGAGTGTTCAGATAAATTACTTGTAAAATAAATGACCAATAATTTCTTTTGGAGTTCTGCAGGCTGTTCTTATAGATGTTCTTAACTTGTGGAGTGGTGTCTTGTAGTTCAGATATGTTTTGAGTTGTTTATAAGTTTTATATGTGTGCGTCGTCTAGTTATCTTAAGTAATCCTTGTTGAAATTGGTGAGATTTCTAGATTCTTCATGTATCTTTGCAAGATAACGTGCAGAGACACTAACAGTTACATGGAGCTGGCTTACTGAAGTGATTTGGATTGCAGTCCTGGATGTGCCTTAAAGTATTTCCTATTGATATCAGTGGGACTTCTGAATGAATATGCATAGATTTGGACTGTCTAACAATTGAGAAGATGGAAAAATGATTGTTGAGTGACTTGAAGTGTAAGGTAATAAACTGCAGGAAGACTTGGGGTTTTGAAGTGCCATTGGCCAAAGTATAGTGTTGATTTGAGGGGGGAAAAACTAGACTTGCTTGAGATCTTGCTCTCAGAAAAATGTTTGTTCTTTTTTTTCTCCATTCTTCCCTGCCTTGTAAAGTTGCTTTCCAGGTAGTGCTCAGTGTTAGTATGGAAATCTAGGGCCTTTCACATTTGTGCACACCCTGAGTTTATGTTCATGAAGTACACAGTGGTTTGTGTGTTTGGAAGTTGTGTGGGAAGATAGAGGACAAAGCTGATGCATGTCGTTCTTCCCTTCTTTGTAATGGGAGGCCTGACATGTCGCTACAAGTTATTATCTTCTGACTTTGGGACAAAGTATAGGTTACATCATATTAAAGGTGTGACAAACTAGAACTTCAGTAGCTTAGAGCAGTCTTACATTTGACAATTCACCTGCTAGACATAAGCACTCATGAATTCAGCATAGGTGAGAGTGTGAGATTCCATGCAGGTGAGTGAGGTGATTGGCGCAGTAAGAACATATTATCTTCCAGTGGAATCTCCATTACTCCTCTACAACTCTTCTTTGTAAAATGCAACTGTATTTATTTATTTTTTATTAACCAGTATGGCAATACATGTCACTTGCCTTTTAGCAGACTGGTAAAAGTTGCTAGATTGTAACTTTGTAAGTTATAGCCTTATTGATTTACCAGGTCAATTTAGAAGGAGTTGGTAGAAATCCTGTAGTTGATAACCGTGTTCTTCAAGGTAAAGCCCTGTGACGTTGACCATTGATAATGATAACTCTGCATGATACGAATTTGGCCCTCCTTTTTCTCACGTTCAGCATTCACAGATTTGATTATTCACAGGTTATTTACTTATTAATTTATTGGAAAAATTATTACTGTATTTGCCCCTGCCATGGAAAAATATGTTCTCTGTAGAAATAGCTAGGTCCTTTAGTGTGACTCTGTGGCCCACTTCTGCTGGAAGTCAACCACAGAATTGCTCAGAGGACGTAAAGATTCACAGACAAATGTTCTCATGATTTTTTTTTAATTTGTGGTGTGCCGATTTTCATGAGGGTCTTGTGCCCCTAACCCCTATGAAAATGGAGGGCTGATTATATTGGCATCTGTAGATAATTCTTACATGCCACCTGGTAGTGTGTAGAATATTTTGGTAAAAGCTCTGTTGTTTCTGGCAAAGTTAGATGATCATAGAACTGGGAAGAACCACAAGGCCCATCTAGTCTAACTCCTGCCATGGAGGAACAAATAACTGAAGCGCTCCTGAAAGGTATCCAACCAGGCTCTGTTTAAAGACTTCAGAAGAAGGAGAGTCCACTACCAATTGATACATGAAACAGTTTTTGTTGGTACAATTCAGTGCAATGTGTGAATCTGCATTTTCAAGTCATAATGAGATTTGGTGCTTCAAGAGTCATATTGCTATTCATGCAAATTTAAGAGTTCTCTGAAACCATGAACATGTGCAGACATTTTCATGAATATCCAGAACTGAGACTACTGTACAAAATAACAAAGCACTGTAAGTATGTTAAATTATTTATAGGAGAGGGAGTAACATACTGTCTCTCTCCAGTTTTCTAGGGCTGTACGTAATGGCTTCCTTCTTTTCTTAAGGAGTAGGCTTTGTGGTTGTGTATGAATTTTTGAACATTATTCTGTATGGTCTGACTCTCCATCTGCGCAATTCCCTGTAGATCAGAACTGGGCAAACTGCTGCTGTAAGAGTGCATGCCCCCCCCACATGTTGGTTTTATTGGCCCTTGAGCCTTGCAGACTCCCCAGACACCTACCTTTATGGCCAGGAGCAGCAATTAACTTTTTAAAAAGGTTTCAGGTAGCCCCTCCCTCCAGTATTGTGTAACATAGTTTATATTTCTTAGAACCGGAGGTGGAGTTCTGGCCACTTCCAGGTTTTTGCTTTTTTGGCAGTCTGTATGACAATTGGAGTAACCTGGTAAAGTAGCCCACCCTTGCTGTAAATGGACAATCATTTCTTTTCAGGACCCACTTCTACTGTTTTTAGAATGGAATAGTTGAGGTTTTTTTAAAATTTTTGATTACAGTACAACCGTTTAGAAGAAGATTGACAATAATCACCATCTGGGCTTGGGTTGGAGCCCGCGTGAGTAGTCAGTACTTAGCCTGTTTTGTATTGTGGTGTCTTGCCTCTTTACCAAGTTCTGCTGCAAGTAGGCTTGCTGTTTCCATACATTCTCATTTTCATGATAATTATGCCTCTTCATGTAGCAGAAAAAAAAAGTAAGTTGCTTAGATTAGCCGCAGTTCTCTGGCTACATTTTTCCAGTGAGCCTCCTGGCACTGACTAAGTTGCCAACTTCTGCTTTTAGAGTTTGCTTGTGTAGCTTTTGTTACTTGCCAATGCTGTGGTTAGTCAGGAAATGTTAGAACTCAACTAAAATGTCTAGCTTGCCATTTTTTTTAAATGTGCTGCCTAGCAAACAGAATTCTTATAAAAATAAATTACCAATATAAATAACTTTAAAATGTGTAAGATGAAGAGACTGTATCCAGCTTTGTCAGGTAGAGTCTCTTGATGATGGGTGCCATGTGAAAAATATGCTGTATTTATTGTCATGCAAGCCTTTGAAGTGTGAGCAGAACTCTGGGAAGGCTTCAGCTGCCTGTGGAATGTGCAGAAGTTTCCAGGCATGAGAATTTCTGCTGCTCTCTGTTCTCTGGGGCAATGCAAACAGGCTAATGAGTTGAACTTTCTGTTCTGTTTGTGCCACCATGTTAGTTCTTTGATGTAGCACTTGGGTATTGGCATGAACATTCTGAAATGGTGAAAAGTTAATAGGCTGTGTGTGTTCAAAGCCTGCTTATTTGGCTAACACGTCTTGTCCCACCTAGGCAGCTTGAAGCACACACTCCCCACGGTGTTGACGGTATTATGAAGTCATGACTTGGCAATCTGGGATCAAAAGCAAGGCCTGTTTTGGGGAGAGTAATTTTTTTTTCTGGTCCCCATCGGAATGAAAAATGGAAAAACTAGCTAAAGGAGTGGATAAGGGTGAAATAGGTTGAGCTTGTGTGTTGTTTTTAATGAGGCAATGAATAAAAATAAACTTGAGGGTTTTTTTTAGTGTATCCTAGTATGATAGAAAAATGGTACAGATGCTTCCTTATGAAATGATTATTTCTGAAGTACTTAATTTGTAGTGACGTATATGTTCCTGGTATAAAGAGTCTTGTAACAAGATTATTGGTGTAATCAAACACAAACTAACTGTTAAGAGGACATGTTTCTTCCTTTGGATTACAGCTGGCCCTCCACATTTGCGAGTTTGTGAGTTTCTTCAGTCTCTGCCCCCACTGCAGGTGCTTCTTTTCCAGGGGAACCTTACCAATCGGCAACTCAAATTAGGCAGTGCAGCCCTTTAAAAACCTGCCTCCGATCCTTCTCCACCAGCCACTGCCTGGCCAGTTAAGGACAGATCACAGCCCAGTGTTTCAGCACCACCTCTCCCAATGCCCCTCCCAACACACCCAAGGAAGGAGATGGGTGAGAGAGGAAGTATAGGGCCACCATGTTGACCCCCCTCTTCTCTCTCCTTTCCCAGACCTGATTTGGACCCTGGGTGCTATGCCTCAACCCCTTTCCCACAAACACACACACACATTTTGATATTTGTGATTTTACCACTTTTGTTGGCGTCCTGCTCCCCTAATCCTAGCTAGTATGGAGGGCCAACTGTACTGTTTAAAATTAGATTGGCTTCTGCTCCAGGCTGTAAAATATATACTCCTCTGCATCAACAGCAAACTTTTTTCTTCCAGTTCTTTATGACAGTTGGCAAAGTTCACTGCTCTTCTAGTTTGCTGCATAACCTAGGATGCTAGGAGGAGATATGTCCTGCATATCTTCCTTCCTGTGGTTCACTAATACAAACATATTTCGTCTTCAGCCATGTTCTGGCTAAATTATATTAACTTCAGGCTTCAAATATGCTTCTGAATATGCATTGGCAAGACAAAATTGTAAAGATGGCGTTATTGCCATGTAGCAAAATTGCCTGTAAGTTTCCCAAAGGCGTCTGGTTTGGCTGCTATTGGAAACAAGTTGGTGGACAAGTGGGCCTCTTGTCTGATCCAGGCTTTTATATTTTGATCCTTTATAATTTTGGTTATAGGAATTCTTCTAAGAGGTCCTCGCTTCACTTAGCTGTGACTTTCAAGAGCATGAGGCAAGTAACCAGGAAGCTTCTCAGCAACCTTGAAAAGTGGCTTATTTGAAGACGGAAAAAATATTTCTGATCGTTAGGTTGGATGTCACTGATCTTGTTTTTTGCTTTACAGTCATTCTTCTCCTTGCCATATCTTAGACCAGAGCTTTTCAAACTTTTCATGTTGGTGACACACTTTTTAGGCATGCATCATTTCATGACACAATAATTCAGTAAGTAATTTAGTAAGTGGAGGCAGCCCCTCCACCTGAGCCTGGCTTGCTGCCACTGCCCTCACCGGGGTCTTCCTTAACCTGGAGCGGCATTGGCAGTGGCAAGAGAGGCAGTCCCTCCACACGTTACGTTCACATGACTCACCCATGTACTACAGCTGATACACTAATGTGTCGCAACACACAGTTTGGAAAACTCTGTCTTAGACAGATGGGCCTGAAAAAAAACCCAAAGAAAACAAATGGAAAATGATTTTTTCAAGGATTTTTCTTTTTACTTGTTTTATATTGGAAATTTTGGCAGACATTTATAGGGGAAAACCTGTGAAATATTTTTCCCTTTTCTAATGAGCAGCATGCTAGGATACAAAGACTGACTTTGTTCAATTCAAAATTCAACTATGTTGCTAGTTGTTAGTACTGTACCATTCAGGCTATGTATCATTTGAACAACAGCAGTCTCACTTTTCTTGTCTCTTGTAAAACACTGTAGTTTCTTTGTCAGTTTATTTTCTCCCATTCTTCAAGTAACAACAACAACAAAAAGAAGGTTTGAGAAAGATAGCATAGATAGTGTGTAGAATGTAGCAGTTCACAGCATTTTTTCTCTAGAATTGGGGGAATCAGCAATTTTGCTTCTGTAAACTTAAGTGGAATATGCTGCCTCGGAGTGTGGTGGAGTCTCCTTCTTTGGAGGTTTTTAAGCAGATGCTGGATGGCCATCTGTTGGGAATGCTTTGGTGTTATGTTCCTGCATGGCAGGGGTTGGACTGGATGGCCCCTGGGGTCTCTTCCAATTCTATGATTCTAAGGGTGCAATCCTGTACACCAGTGTGGCCTGCATGTTGCACATGGCCCCCATGCGTCTTTTGGGTCTCCTGGAACTCCTCTGACACCAACAATTAGTACTCACTGAAGACTTGAGAGACCATTTATATGCTGTTGTGGTTTTAGTGTTGGTCTATGACCTTGAAAACCAGGGTTCGATTCTCTGCTTCACCATGGAAACCCACCTTGGATGCGTCACATATTCTCAGCTCCAGAAAACCCTGTGATAGGTTCACCTTAGGGTCGCCATAAGTCAGAAATGATTTGAAGGCAGACAACGACAGCAGTTATCTCCCAGACTATTCCTGCTCCCAAATATTATTAATATATTTACTGGCTTTTTTATTTTTCAGAAATAGAAATTTTAGTCTGTTTCATCATAAAATGGAAAAGTGTGTGGGAGGGATAAAATTCTCCAGCAGCATCTTTGAGACTAACTCATTTATTTTAGCCTTTGATTATGCTAAAATCTTGTCTCAAAGGTACTGCTTGATTCCTCCATCTTTCCCTATTAACACGCACACCTTTATCCCCAGAACCAGAGGAATTATAAACATTAAAAGAGGTACATGTAAATGCATACAAAAAGTTACAGTTATAAATAATTAAATTATGAAATTAAAAGTTATCTAAAACACATTCATTAAGAAAAGCAAGTATTAAGAGAGAACAACACATTATTAACCCCTTTCTTACAAATGGTTCTTAGAAGCCTGTAAGAATTAAAAAAAAAAGATCTTCCCTTGTTAAAAGAAAGATAATCAAGGATACAATCTACCTTCTCTAGGAAGAAGGCTGTTGTCCTATTCCAGCAGCCAGCCAAGGTTCACAGCCCTAATAAAGTCTGTTGCAGCAGCCATGGACACAGTTCATAACAGTATGTCAGCCAGTTACCATTTGTCGTTTCTGCAGTCTGAGTCAGTAGTAAATTCCAAATGGCAGTCCAAAGGGAATATCCAGCAGCCAAGTCAGCACACGAGGCAAGGGTCAAGGTTTCCAGGAACACAAGTGAGAGATCTGAATGTACGACGGTTGCTTCTACTAGCGAAAGCGGATGTCTGCAACAGCTTTCTCCTCATTCCCTCCCCTGTATATACAGGCCAGCTGTTTGCCTCCCCCAGCAGTTTGCCTGATTAATGTGGCTGGTTTATATAAATGCTCTTGTCTTACGGGCTCTCCCTTTTTCATCTACGCTGGCTGCAGTAAGTATTGCCCTGTTCACGTCTCCGTGTTGTGGCTGCTGAGGAGGGTTCTGTCTGTGTTTGCACCTGAGTCCTGGGACTGGGGCATGGCAGCCATCTCCCATCATCATGCTTATGAAAATGGTAGACCAAGGAAAAGGCCTCCTGTAGAGATCTCAAAGCCCATACAAGCTTATGTGGCAGAATGTGGTTGTTCAAATGGCCTCAGCACAAGTAGTGACGCAGCTAGTGCCCCTCCTCTTCCTAAAAAAGTCTTTTCTGGATCTAAGACTTTCAGAAGTTGTCCACCTGTACACAGATGATGGAATAAGTGCCAGTGAAATTAATAAGGTGTATTTCCAAGTAGACATATATGTCTGGATGTGCTTATCATTCAACAGTAATGGTCCTAATTCTGAGTAAGCATGCATGGGTATGCTTTCTAAGTTTTACAAATATGCCTAATTGTCAAATTTGATAAGCTAAGTCATAAATGGTGCATTTTACATTTTAAAGCAATAGCATAAGTTTAGATCTGGTAAGTGAGTTTAGTATTCTGTATATTTCAGTTTTCTCCCAAATCTCAGTGCATTTCGAAGGTTGTTTCCAAAGCTCAGCCCCCCCATTTGTTTCACAGTTTTTTACATCTGAAATTGGACACTACCTAAAAAAGCCATTTTTCTTCCACTTATAATCAGTTCTGTGTTCTAGGAAGCATTGGCACTTTGTAACATTAGTTTGGACTGATCTTGCAGGTGCTACAAGCAGTGTTCTTACTTCCTGTTCATTAAACTGCCTTCTAATTCTTCTTCCATAACTATAGTCATCCCTCCACATTCGTTAGGGTTAGGAGCACAGGACCCCCATGAAAGTAGAAAAACAGTGAATAACTCTGGGCCCTCCCAAACCATATTTAACACACAAGAAAGTATGATCACCATATTCAACCCACCATGGATTCCTTTGAGGCATCAGGGTTCCTTCACAAGCCAGAAGTGGGTGACTGATGGGGCTTACTGCCACCTCCACTGCTGCCCCACACCATTGTTAATATGGACTTACCAGCCTCATTCTCAGTTTCTCAGTCTCATGAGGCTTGCAGTCCCTATTAAAATTAACATAGGGAGGCAGCAAAGGTGACAGCAAATAATCCCTGAATAATCAAATCCGCAAAAGTGAAACCTGCAAATGTGGAGGGCTGACTATATATCTTCTGTAAGTTGGCATAATTTTAAAATTCTGACTCCTGTACCTTGTGTAGCCAGTTAAATCTCCCTCCTTTTGATTCTTATTTATTCTTTATCTCCTCTAATTTTTCTCATGTACCTCACTTTTGTTCCTTTTCTTGTATCTAGCCTCTTTGAGTAGGGACCTGACTGTTTTGTGAACTGCATGGGTCATTCTATACTTTTCAGGATGACCTTTATAGGACAAAATGCTGATTGTTTCTGTGTCTAACTGTAACAAAAGATCAATTCATCTTTTGGATAGGCTATTGCGTTACATATCACCATGGTACCCGTACGGATGGATAGCATCAAGTAAAGTATTCTGAAAGCTGAGGGTGAGATCTACCAATACCTCTGACAGTTATAGGCAATGAAAGCAAAGGAACAGTGAGTCTGAAGAGTCCAGGCCTCAGCAGAGGTCTTGTTAGTTGGGTGTGAAGACAATAATTATATCTTCCTGCCTCCCAAATTATAATGCTGGTCTCTAAAGCTAAATACTAGTCCAGAGACCCACTTTTACCACCTTGAGCATGTTTTGGATATTTCCCATAGTATATGAAGGGATATGGAATGTTCAGTTTCACTCTGGGGGCACAACTTGGCCTCCAAGTGTTCTATCCCTTTGAGATATTTTTCTAGACGTATAAGGTCTTTCTAGAAAATGGAAGTGACTGCCTTACAGAGATCTGGGGGAAGGCAGTTCTGATTGTAGACACACTAAAGAAATAGTAGTTGTTCAGGTGGATTAGAATAAGATAATAAACCATATAATAAAAAACACGCATGATAGTACTTTTGTTTACTGTGTTATAGCGCCCCAGACCCACCCACTAGAGCCAGGAGCAGATAAGTGATTTGCAGTGCCTGTGTTAGACCTACGTCTGAGCACACAGCCAGCCAAGGAATTTGTTTTCAGTAGTAGAACTGAACTAATAGTCTTTTCACAGACATGAAAAACATGGTTGGTTTTCAGTCTGAGGTTTCTTCCTTTTCAGCATGCTGATTTAATGGTGCAAGACAGAAGCTTTGTTGTTGTTGTTAAACAAGTAAACATTAGAAAATCTTGGTGATCTGCTGTAAAGTGCCCTGTGGTCTACAAGTAGATCCCAACTTGTCTGCTTACTTCTCCGTAAATCATCAGCAACGTGTGAATAAACATGTAGAATTGCTGGAGCAACAGGGATTGGAAGAATAAAGACTGGAGCAACACATCTGTAGCATGGATAAAAAACTAAATCCACTTGCTAGTCTTAACTAGAGTAGACTCATCAAATCAATGGGACTTATGTAAGTGTTGACTTGCGATTCAACAGCTGATTCAATGTCTGGTAATACTGTTTAGTACAAAATTTTGAGTTTCCTGCATTGCATTGATAGAAAGGTGAGGCTGGCTCAGGCAAATGGCACCATGGTCAGGATTAAAAAGGAAGCTATAGACTCTCAGGCGTTCCTCTCCAACATTGCCCAGGAAGCCCCTTCAAGTGATTTAAAGCTGTTCCATTACTGTAGAGTTGAAAACGGTAGAACTTGTTAGGAAGAGGCCTCTTTAAAATGTAACTTATTTTTCTTTTACTGTTGCAGCTGCACTTCGAGATCATAATGCAGCAGAAAAATGAAAGAACATAGAAAAAGTTTACAGCGGAGAAGTCGGTTGCTGGCTGGTTGTCAACGATGGACTGTGGGATTTTGGGGACTGAGGCAATACTGCTTCCAAAGGAAGCATCTTTCTGTACTTAAAAGGAGGAGGCCAATCACGTGGACATCCATCAGGCTGAAACGAACTAAGCTGTGCAGAAAGACGGCTCTTTGGGTCCAGAGAAGAGGGGCTCCAGTAGTGTCTCTAAATGTAAGGCTATTGCACACTACCCCTCTAGAAAATCACACCTTCCTGCAAAAGAGATTGAAAAACTCTTTCTTGTGGTGTAAAAGTGGAGGACCATTGGCAGTGGCCAAGGAGGTTTTTAGGAAGCCCTTTCAGAACAAACTGCTGAAGAAACCTAGTGGCACAGGAATTGACTTAGGGGCTTGCCAAGGCAAGCACTGTGACACTGGGGCCTCTCTTGCAGCCTTCCCAGTAAAAGAGGGTCATCTCACACAGAATGAAGGTGAGCGCAATAATGGTGAGCACCATGAAATTGTCGTCCTAAATAACTCTGAGAGAAAGCACTGCTGCCAAGGACTACGGCGTTATGGAACCCGTAGCCTCTTGACTGTGAGAGGAAGGCCAGGATTTAAACAGTGGACTTTAAATAGAAGATCCTTATTTATGATGTATAAGAAACTTTCTATGGTTAAGTTTCGGATTAGAATTGCAAAATCTCATCGTAAGCTTTGGAGGAGCAAAACGTGCAAGTTGAACAAAAGCAAGCTGAGCTGGGTGGAGAAAGTCACCAGAGACCAGCAAGAGGACCTCCATCGAGGGACCTTTGCAGGTGCTTCTAGGACCTTGTCTTCCTCTTGGAAATCAAAAAATCACTCTCCCTGGGCCTTGCTCAGCTTGTCAGATATGAACAATCACATGCCAGGACCATTAATTGAAGAGAGTCAAACGCATCAGACCGATGCCTCCCTCACAGAGGATGCTCTGTTGCCATGCAGGGAGCTACTTACAAAAGACCTTGCCTCCAGAGACCAAAATGGTATTGCTGAAACCTGCTTGCCAGGATTATGTGCTGGTGCTTCTTGTAGAGCAGAAGCTGTGCACAAAGAGGAGAAGGGGGAGGCGCTACCACCGGATCACTGCCCTGGTGATCTTTTCATCTCTGTGATGGAGAAAGAGATCTCTGTTGTGGGTCCAGATGGTGAAGCATCTAATCAGGCTATGGGTGCTGATGAGATTGTGCTGGAGCCCACCAAAGTGGACTTGGGCCCAAATGACAGCTTTGCCAATGGACCTGTTCTTGTGGAGTTGGTGCAAAATGAAGACAGCCGTAGTCAAATGGAAGTGGAAGGACCTGTAAATGTGGATGTCTTTGGTGCAGAGCTCTTAGATCACCCGTACTGTAAAAGCCCTCTTGATGAGCCTCTGAGAGGAAGCACAGGACCAAAATCAGGGGCCCAAAAGAGTGGCAAAAAAAGCAATCAGAGAGCTTCTTGCGTCAGTGATGAGCAGTTGGCTGCATGGCTCTGTGGTATATATGTATACTCTTTTCATGCTTATTATAGGTTTTGCTTGAATAGCCCAGAACTATGGCTCTCTCTCTTTGACCCTCCAGATGTTTTAGACTTCAACTTCCAGAACTCTTAGTCTGTGTGGCATGTGGGCAGGGATTTGGAGAGCTGAAACACAAAACATCTAGAGGGCCAAAGGCTGAGAATCATTGTCTTGGGAATCCTGCCTTTCTAATCTGAAATGTGAGTTCTTTCTTGTAGCCACAGCTGTTGTACTCTTTGCTCTATTTGCAGCCAGTTGAAATTGGAGTGTTGTGTATGGGATGCTTCAGCTGGGCTGCCCTCATTTCTTTATGCCTAATCACTTTTTTCAGCCCACCAAGAGCATAATCTGAAAGGCCACAGTATCCAGCTCCTGTGTTGTCTTTGGCTTGTTGGGTTACAAATTGTACGGGCTGGCCCTTGGTTGATGCTATAAAATGGATTGATGATGTCAGAGTGCTGCTGTTCCATTTGTTAAGCTCGAGATGGGGAAAAAAATGGAGACTCATTTTTCAAAAAACAAAACAAAACCCAGTTGTATTTGCCAAATGGCAATTTAGTCCCAGAACTTAATTGTTAGCACAGCAGCCAAAGCCATGCTCTGATTGCCAAAATAGAAATCTAGTACCACTGCAATCAGAATGCTATTAACAGAGTGACCTCTGCTGAGGATACCAAAATCTGGAAATGAAATCAAAAGGCAATTACCTTTCAGAAGTTTTTCTTTGCTTCTTGTGGCCCCAGAAATTTGGGAGAATGCAATCTGGGGATTTGACATAATTTACATTCATTATACAGTCATTCTTTTCCTTGAGTATGGCAATATTAAGTTAGGGAACTCAGGAATTGATGGTTTAATTCAGTCTTCCACAAGCTGCTGCTCTCCTGGTCTGCACTGCACTGCAATTCCCACTCTCCCCAACTGTGCTTGATGATGATGATAGGAGTTCTAGTTCCACGCCTATGAAGGCAACTGAGTCATTAAAGGTTGTTTTACCCATTCTGAATATAATACTGCTATTCTGAAAAAAGGTGGTGGGTGTGTGATGTGTGTGGGTTATAAAAGAACTCAAGTGACCTTTTGGTCACTTTAAAAACTTGCTTTTCAGAGCTGTCTGAAATGCACTGATGCATACAGACTCATATTTGCTGATGCGCATGATTGAAAAATGCCTTCGTGTAGCTGATAGTCAGTTCTAGTGTAACTGTTTGCATTTATGGGATTCCTGAGAGCATGTGTGCATGAAAATGGTTCTGTTGAAATGGACCTGATGAAAGAACATTTTGCCAGCCAATCTCCATTTCTGAAAATGTATAGTGAGCTAGTAAATCATGCATCTTTATTTTTATTTATTTCCTTTTTTAAAAATTAAATTTATATTCCACCTTTCTCTCAAGATGAGATTCAAGGTGGCTCACAATAATTTTAAGAAGATTAAGCTAAAACAATAATTCATAGAAGTTGAAAAAATAATTAAATAACTTTTTTTTTTAAAGAAAAGCATGATTGGAAGCAGTTAAAAAAATTAAAACAAATTTAGGTGCAAGTAGTTTGAATCCACATTTGTACACATTTACCTATGGAAAGCACAAACTAAATGCAGATTGTTGTAAATGTAAATGATACTTTGTGACAGAAGGCAACATCAGCTCCTAGGAATCTCAGAGATGCGCTGTCGGCTGCAGATCTTGCCTTTACTGGATAAATGTGATTGTCTTCTGTTTAAATTCAGCTTCCCTTTGGAACATTTTGCATTTGTCTTACGTTGAGTAAATGCTCCCAACATTAATTTCACCTTGGAGTGTTTCCATGATAGTTCAGCCTTGAGGCGAACAGTACACCTGATTACTGTGAGAAGCAATGGATGCGTTCACTCTTGGAGACTGTGGTGTTGCCCACAGTGTGGAAATAACATGCATGCAAGCATATTTCTGTACTCTGAGAAACTTGATTGCTCCAGCTTTCCTACAAAGGTGTATGTGGGTGTTATAGATGCAGGTACATGGAGTTTTGGTCTGTATTTCTATGCATTTGCTATGGAAATAGAGATTGCTGGGGAGATCTGTTGTAAACATGTAGCGCTTTCCTAAGCATTGGATGGCAAACTTAAATCCAGGAATCCAGAATACAATTTCTTCCTGGCAAATGGAGGGAATAATCTTGAAGTGTGGAAATGCTTAATGCTGCCTTCATGCTTATTGTTTTCATTCCTTCATTTGCACATTAAGAAATATGCATAAGGAGGATTTAAGACTGCATATCCCTTCTCTCATGCCTCACTTCTTTGTGGCAGAGAGTCAGTTGCTGGATTTTTCATTGCAGTTCTTCAGTAAGAAAAATATGCAAAAATATGTTATTAGAGGAAAGTACTTGTCCAAATGTATATGTTAGTGAAAATAAGTACAAAAGCCGTTATACCAGGTAAAATTATATATAAAATATGTTTTTAGGAGAAATGCACAGGAAAATGTATACAAATTTTTATACAGACATAAAAATGTCTCTGAAATGGAAATAGGGATACGTGTAGGTTTGGAAAATGAAAACTAGAGGAACTGATATTAACGTATTTGTCCATCTATAGCAGAGAATTCCAGGTCTGATCGCATATCACACTGATGCTGTAAAGATGTTTTTAGTGATACTATCATGTTTAGCCCAAACATGGTTCAAAGTCCTGTCTGGCCATAGCTGGCATTGTAGTTGTAACCAGGAAAGCGCTAACCTTTTAGAAGGTAAGGTACCAACACTGGATACCTTGTTTGATACTACTTAAGATACTTGCTGGCATATGCCATAGATAGATAGATAGATAGATAGATAGATAGATAGATAGATAGAGTGGAATATACAGATATATTGATAGTAGTAGTCATAGTAATAGCAGTGGTAATAATAATAATAACAACAGTAATAACATAATTTCATTACCTGCCTCTCCCCATGGATTGAGGGGGAGGACAACAATAGATTAACACATAACAGTTAAAAACAGAGCATCAATTAAAATAGTAGTTAAAATGCATATCACCTTACAAGAAAAAAAATATTACAAATATCTAAAAACAGACAACACATATTTAAAATGCATTGTCAAATTCACAATTTATAATCATCAGGACAAGCCTGCTGGAAGAGTCTGGTCTTCAGTGCTGTTTTAAATTCGAAGAGTGTATTTAGCTGTCAGTTCTCTTCCAGCAGGTCATTCCATAGCCTACGGTTAGCTGAAGAAAAAGTCCTCTGGGTGACCATTGACAATCTAGTCCTGGCCGGTTGAAGTAAATGTTCCCCAGAGGATCTGAGTGTCATTTTTGTGGGGGGATTATATGGGAGGAGGCAATCTCATGGGTAACCTGGACCCAAACCATGTAGGGCTTTAGAGGTAATAACCAACATTTTGTACTTTCCCCAGAGTCTAATTGACAGCCAGTGGAGTAACTTTAATATTGGTGTAATATGCTCATTCCTAGATATACCAGTAACCTATTTGGATGCTGTGTTTTGAACCAATTGAAATTTCCAAACTTAAGTCCTTGGTTTTGTAGCATTTTGTGCTAGAAATATTCATGATCTAAACGAGTGATTTCCAAACTCTAGCCCCCTGGACTTCAACTTCCTGAAGTCCTAGCTGCTTTGGCCAGTGATCAGTGATTCTGGGAGCTGAAGTCCAAAACACCTGGAAGATCAGAGTTTGGGAAACTCTGGTTTAAATCAGGGTGAGTAAAGTGTGGCTGATGGACTAGATGTGGCCCACCAGCCCCCAAGGTCTGGATCCCTAAGCCTTTGGAGCCCTACCCTGCAGAGTGGAGAGACTCTGGATACTGTAAACAACTAATAATGCTTGCCACACCTTGGCAAGGACAAGACTTGGCTTGCTGTGGCAATCAAATGCTATGCAAATGCTCCTTTCCCTTACTTCCACCCCGCTCACTCATTCCAGACTCAGCATAAAATCTCATCCCTCACAAATGCTTTCACCCCTTTATTCCATTCACCTCCCTTCAGTCCTGGCTTAAAATCCCGCATATGCTCCCTTCCATCCCCCTCTTTAATCCAATCCTGGTTTAAAATATCCCCAGAAACGCTCCTACTACTTCCTTCTGTTCCCTCAATTCAGTCCCAGTTTAAAATCTTGTCTGTCTCCTGTATACTCTTCCACCCCTTCTTTCCATCCTTCGTTTGCTCTAGTTCTTGGTTAAAATTGGATCCCTTGCCTAGAAATGCTTTCATTCCCTGCTCCCATCCGCTCACTCAGTCCAGCTTAAAATCTTGTCCCCCATGTGGATGTTCCAACTTCCTCCTTCTAACCCTCTCCTTCACTCCAGTCCTCATTTAAAATCTTGTCCCTTGCTTGCAAATGCTCCTACCCACCTCCTTTTCTTCTCTTCACTCTAGTCCCAGCTTAAAATTAATTACAGGCGTCCCCTGCTTTTCAGTGGTTCACTCCTCTGACCCTTTTCAATTATAACCAGAACCCATGCATTCAGTGTGTAATCCACTCTTTTTTTTACATGTTTCCACAATCTTCTACATCCTTCTACAACCTTGCACTGCTTTTTCACTCAATTCGTACTTAGAAGAAAAGCTTTAAAAACAACTGGGTTTCTGCATTTTAACAATTTCGAGTTTTTGACAGTGCTCTTGTCCCTAACCTGTGAAATAGGTAGGGTATGGCTGTGCTCTATAAATTGAAGGATTTATTTTTTTAAAAAAATTAAACAGTGTAGCCCCTGAGTAGTGCAAGATGCCTGAGTGGAGCCCCCAGCCCCACCCCAATCTAAAAACGGGTGGAAAAAATAGTATACGCCATTTAATTGGTGTTAAGAGTCACCAAGTGAACAGACATGGGCACATTGCCTTACATTTCCATAGGTCCTTCTTTGAATATCAAATTAAGTTGAACTGAATGCAATTTGACCAGTATAGCACATTTCAGAAGTACTTTGTATGGACACTGAATGGTTCATTTTTGCATTCAGATTGTTTCTGTTTCTCTTCTCTTCTGGTTGTCTCCAGTTGGCCTTTCAAAATAAGATGAGGGCATATCTCAGTTATCAAAGCGAGTGTGTTCCTGTTGGGATTACTTCTTTATCAGAAGATTTGGTACCAGAGGCAGAAGTATCAAGGCAAGAATAGGGATAGGTTCCTACACCACAAAAAAGAAGAGTAATTCAACATGTTTTGGCGAACACCTTGTAGAAAACTGGCAGTATGCACATGTGAAATGAAATAACCAAGTCAGGTTAGCTTTGTATAAGGGGGGGGGGGGTGTGGAGAGAGAGAGAGAGAGTTCATAAATATGCACACACATACACACATATACATACACACACACACACACACACACACACACACACATATACATACGTACATACATACAATTTGAACTTTCTAGAGACCACCTGAGAGCCTCTTCCAAATGTATTCAGGAGTGTTTCCCCTGCCCCAGTCACTTTTCTTATGACTTCCATTTGGATGGCCAAACTTACACATTTTTTAAAGATACTGGGGGTAACTGGTAGGCAAGATTATATGCTTTTCTGCATTACTCTGTTTTGCTGCTCAGTAAAGGACTCTGGAGGCAGCTGCTGTTTACCTTGCCTGTTGTAAGCAGGCACACCTAGCTACAGTAAGATTGGCTAGAGCAGAGTCTCATTCTTTTTGAGCTTTAACTTTATCGTATTGTTCATTGCAGACACACTACTGCTGTCCAATGCTGAAAGTATCAGTTTCTCCAACCTTTCTTCACCGTCCTCCTAATGGTGATGCTGTTAAAAAACTTCCGGCTAGACAAAGGACAAAGACAAGAAAGGGGCATAGAAGAAAAAGAGTGAAAAAGAGCTTCTTTGTCAGAGGCTTTGTTAACTGAGTTATACTTTTGGGAGGAAAGCAGACAGATTGGCAACAAATTTTTGGTGTTTGCTGTGTGTTCTTTATTGACATCTGTATCATTGTAGCAGTATATAACTAGAACCTCAGTTTTATTTAGATGATAGGGATATATGTATCTTCTCCAAAGCTGTGTAAACGATGACATGTTGAACAGAATTGTTTATGTTTTGCCTGGAAATGCTTCACATCTAAGGTGCAGTTATTGAAGTACGGCAGCTGTGTACTTTTCAACTGCGGGACACCCTATATCTAGATGAAGCCTGTAGCATGTTGACAAAAATATTCCCCTGTTTAAATCTTAGGTGATGACTTACTAAGGCCATTTCTGCACTATACTGTTGTAGTGCTATTATTCCACTTTCAACATCCTATGGAATGCTGGGGTTTGCAATTTAGGGAGGGGCCTTGGGCAGGATTCTATAGGATGTTGAAAGTGGAATAATAGCATTATAACAGTCTAGTGCGCAAATGGCCTAAGTGACCTATAATTTCTAGTGACCTATAAATGCATACTGCTTTCTATGGCTAATGGGGGAGGTGGATGTTGGTCTCATAAAAACTATTTTTCTTGCAACAGTAAAGGCTCAGGTTTCTCAAAGCCCATGCCAAATTCAGAATTGTTGTTGCAGTTTTTGCTCAGTTAACCTTCTGTGTTAATTTTGTGTTGTTTGCTTCCTGACTTGAAAGCTGATTGTGCAAACTCATGCATAAATAATACAAGCTGGTTCTTGTGGCAATGGTAATCTATTTTTTTTTATAAAAAATCATTTTTATTAAAGGATTCCTAGATGAAGTCATGAAGAAGTATGGCAGTTTAGTTCCTCTCTGTGAAAAGGATGTTATGGGAAGATTAAAGGAAATTTTTAATGAAGACTTTTCTCATCGGTTAGTAGCTCTTTGTATAATTTTTAGCTCTACTTGTTCATACTTCAGCTTCCACTTGCTGCTTTGCATAGCTGCATCTCAGATAACTTAGCATTCTCTGTCTTTTTCTTGGCTTCCTTAATTCTCTTCCAGAAAGCCATTCATTACTAAGGAAATCATGAAGTATCAGACAAGGCATCCCAAATCTTCCACTTGCAATTTCCGGGTCTTCTATAATAAGCACATGCTCGATATGGATGATCTGACAACGTTGGATGGTCAGAACTGGCTAAATGACCAGGTGAGACCAGCTTAATGTGGTGTTCTGCAGTTCTTCTGCCTGGTTGTCACAGATTGTTGGTTTCCTTTGAGGAGAGGGAGATGGGAAACATAATCAGCTTTTGTGTCTTGTTGTATCCATCTGGTATTATTACATAAAAGGAACTGTACAGTTCAGAAAAAGGATTGCAAGGGTTAGCTAGAAAATTCTTCTGGAATAAGAAGAATGTAGTATAAGGATTCCTCAGCCTTAAAGTAATTCCAGATCAGATGCTCATCCAGATTTTTTTTTTAAAATTTCTGCTATTCTGAAAAAGAACAGCTTTTGAAGGTAGCTGTATTTCTAGGCAGAGACAGTGGTGTAGTCATTTGAGCATAGAACTGCAACCCTGGAGACCAGGTTCGATTTCCTGCTCGGCCATGGAAACCGATCGAGTGACCTTGAACACGTCATGCACACTCAGCCCCAGAAAACCTGTAGTAGGTTTGCCTTAGGGTCGCTATAAGTTGGAAACAACTTGAAGGCACACAGCAAACTACAATTCATATTCTGAAAATATTAAGGCTTCATTGGTAACTCTGGCCCTCTCTCCCACATCAGCTGAATTACGTGTGAACAACTTTGGCCTGGTTCTATCCTGTTTTGATTTGGTTTGATGAAAGTAGGGCTGATTAAATGCACCTCTTTTTCTCATGCTCAGTTAGTGTACTGCTAGAACAGTGTATCATGTGAGTACTAAAATACTACAACATCTGAAAGGTGCATCACAGGGATACCTTTATTAGGCCAACAAAAACATGCATAATATTTTATGAGGGCTTTCAAACCTGACTGGCTTCTTTGTCAGACAAAGTTGTTAAAATCATATAGGGACAGAAAAGTGATAGCATCAGAATTGTGACCCTGTTTGACATGTTTATTTAAGATGGTGTTTAAGGTGGTCTTGAGGGCTTGGCAAGCTTGGGCAATGTATTTTGTGACTTTTTGTTGGCTTAGTGAAGGTATTGCTGTGATGTTTATTTTGGATTTTGTTGTATTTTGCTTCTTGGCCAATACGGTTAGCCCAGAATTTATTTTTCATGTGAGAATGAAAGACCCACTCTGATCCTGCAAATGTGATTTGTGCAGTGAGTATCTATTAGAGTAGTCATATGACCAAAGAAATGTTGATCCATCAATTAAAATATATGAACAGATCTAATTTGTATTTGAATCAGAATAATAATTTTGAAGGAGATGAAAAACATTTTTTTTAAATTGACGACACATATATTTATATAATAGCTATCATTTTAGAAGAAGCTTCCTCTTTCTCTCACAGTTGCAGTGCCGCCTCTAAGATGTTTTCAGTTTCATACATCTTATTTCAGTTCTCTCTGTCATCATTATCCCCAAGTACCTGACTTCTTTTTTTTTTTTTTGCAATTGTGAAGATCATCAGCTTTGAAATCTCCAGTTCTTTCATTGATGACAAGCTTTTTGTAGTTATTGTTGTCTTGAGTCTACTTACTTTGAAAACTGATGCCTCTCCAAATTGTTGTTCTATTTGTGAGAGGTTGTTTATGCTCGTTTTAGGATTTTCTAATAATATGACAAGATCGTCTGCAAAGGCTCATAGTTTATGAGTTTGATTTTTGATTTGGACACCCTTTATTGATGAACCTTTCTTAATTTTTCTGTTGAGAATTTCTAAAATGATCAAAGCAGTGATAAAGAGCATCCCTACCTAGTTCCTTTTTGTGTGGTTGTATTCTCAGCCTTTTCATCATTATTATTTTTTCAGTTTGTTTCCCGTAGATTGTTGTAATCCAATTAAGACAATTGTCTCCCACATTCATTCCTTTTAGGGTTTCAAACATGAATGTCCAATTAACATTATTGAATACCTTTTCTGCAATTTTATTTCAGTTCTTAGTACTTTTTAAAATATGTAGTAAAATTAAGAGAATGTTTGTAAACGATGTTTTTCTAAATTGGGCATCCATAAATCAGCTTGCTTGGGGAAAGCATCCTGATCTGTTGGAGAAAAAGGTGCTTAGGAGCAACACAGCCCATGTCTTTAACTTCCACTGCAAGGTGATGAATCTATGGGCCACATTGGAGAGACTGATAGGGCAGATTTTCCCTGTAGTCTGGAAGTTCTCCATGCCTACACTAAGCTTTGGCATTGGGAATCTCTGTTGCTACTGTTTTTGCTTTTTTTTCTGTGTCTCTGTGCACGGCTGTCCTGTCATGTACGTTCTGAAGAGCAGAGGAGTAAGCTGGGCTGTTCTTTTTGGATCCGTATTCTCAACTGCTTAATTAATCTATCTCTTTTTCCCTATTAATGTATGCATTATGATTTTTAGGTGTCTTGATCTCAAATGAACTCATCAAGGTTGTAATTAAATTGTATCTGTATGCAGAGAAGGCACACAGGACAACTCTCTGCTCCAACTGCTGGTTGCCCTGAGAGTACAGAGCTACATGGAAGCACGCTTTGACCTCTTCCATTAGACAGGGGATTAAAGAGTGCTGGAAACTCTCCCTCCCTCCCTCCCTCCCTCCCTCCCTCTGTGTGATTAAAGAGAGGGAGGTAGGTTCACCTGTCCAGATCATACTGCTAAGATGGTGTATTCAAGAATACAAATTTATTTGACTTCATCTTCTCTCACCTTGCCCTTTGTATTTTACCTATTGGTTTGTGAGTCTTTAGGCAAGAAGTGGCTTGACTCTAACTCTGTGTGCAGCAGTGAGAGAACTTTAGGCCCTTTAAGACTGTGGTTGTCAAGCTTTGGCCCTCCAGATGTTTAGGACCTTATCTCTCAGAATTCCTGACCGTTGGTCCTGCTGGATTTATCTTCTGGGACTTCACGTTCAAAGCTTCTGGTGGACTATAGGTTGAGAAGCACTGCTTTAAGGGAGGATGATGGTGATGGCGAACTCAAATGTGCGTATATCTCACAGTCACATCGGGCCAATCTGTGGACATGTAACATCCAGGTTTTGCTTTTCTTCCAGCTGATTCTTATTGATTTGTCCATTTCCTTCACAATCAGGGATCCCAAAACAGAGTTGCATAACCTGCACTTTCATCATATGGTATTCTCATTATGCATAGATGTACTTTCTTGTAATTGCTGTGAGTGCATTTGTGAACAAGGCTATTGTAAATCAGAACAGTTAGGTGGGTGGGGTTTTGGTACCCTACTGTTCTGGACTTTCATGATTGAGATTAATTTGGAACACTGTGGACTGGAAGCGTGACGTTTTCATTGAAAAAGAAAGCTCGGATTCTTCCACAGTTGGCACAAAATTGTATTGTGCCTTTTGTTTTGTGCCTTTGAGTTAGCAGCTTAGGTTCTCGGCTGCTAAGTGCCCCAGAATGTAAATGATAGCTATAGCTCACTGTAGTGGTGATTTTGTTATTTCTGCGCTGAAACTGATTGGATTGTCACAGTGTGACAGGATGGCTTGATTTATACCAAACTAGATCTTTTAATTAGGTGGCAAATAAGACAGTGGAAATCAACATTCTAGAACTGAAATGTCTAATCCATGCTAGTTTTTAGTGTGTACTTTTCAGCATTCAGTCAGCATTCTTATTCAGTGGAATGAGAAAAAGAAGCTTACAAAAATAGTCAATTGCACCAATAAAATAAGACAAACCTCTAAAGCAAATGCCCGTGACAGCTTCCTTTTCATACTTGTCCGCTACATTAAGTGATGATCTGCATCACTGCCTAAAAATGAGAAGTGAAAATTCTCTTAAAGATGGGAGCTTGGGACATGCTCTTTTTGCCTAGAAGGAAATGTATTTACATACTGTTTTATGTGTGTATGTTTAAAGCCCTGCAGCTGCTTTGATTATTTGTGGAACTCTGCATGTGCTGGAGAATAGTAGCCTCTTTCTGTATTGAGAAAATAACTTTTGCTTTGGAAAGGGTGCAGACCATCAATCTGGCAGCAAGCCAGGATGTAATGCACCATATCTGCTATCTTAAACCTACAAAATCAGGTTGCCTTGCTTGATACCTACATAACTGCAGACTGAAAGTCTCTGAATCTTCTCAAATGTGGACAGATCTGTTAAATTTCAAATGAATGGTCTGCCTTCAAGTCAGGAGGAGGCCCAGTTCATCTCTGCTCCTGCCATTTCAGCTTGACCTCTGTCATGCTCAGTGTCTGTATCTGCCCAAGGCGGAGAAGCTCAGATGAAGAAAACCTATTCCCTATCACATTTGTTTTCTTCCCTTTCTCCATGGAGTTCAAGACAGCACAAGCAGCCATGGCCATTTCCTCTTTGCAAAATTTGTGTGAAGAACATCAGCTCCTTCCCTGGATCGGATCCCAGTGGTGTGTCCATTGAAATGCAGTGATTCATGTGTGTGCTTCATGAAAATAAAAGATGTTTTGATACAGAAACCAAATAGCTTAAGCCATATTGCTTCTCCCTTCCTCTTGGAATAAGACATAGTCATTTCATTTTAACAAATCCTTCATGTAATTTAATTCTTGTAAGTATGCTTTCTGGAAGGGGAGTGGAAGCAAGAAGGGATCGGCAATATAGACTGGTCTTGTGAGATAGTCCTAAGCTGTGTTTGCTTGTAAATGTCATCAGAACAAAGAGGGGGTCTGCTTTTTTCATACATAGGAGGGGCTGTTCCTCCTGAGTGTCTCATGATCTCCTTAGTGGGATATACACTGGCATATGTGTTTATAAAAGCCTCCTCCCTGTGATGTTGTTCAGGGCAACCTTTGTTTGAATGCTTAGGTATACAGAAAATGACCTTTGCATATGTGCACATATGGCTCAGTTCAGTGGAACTACAGAAAAAAAATGCATGGTGAGGCATCAGACCCAATTCAATTGTGTAAGAAGTCCAGTGCAATCCTTCAGCAAGTTACTTGCTGAAGTAACTTGCTGATCTACATCCCGCAATCTGGCCATGCTGGCTGGGAAATTCTGGGTACTGTAGTTCAAAAGCTCTGATGGGCAGTTGTGGAGGGTAAGTGTTTCTAGCCCTTATGGCTGCAAAAATATTATTGAGAATGTTTTGCCAATGCCCCCTGGAATCTCAGATACCAGAGAGATGGCTGAAAAAGCTGGTCAGTGACTAGAAGGTAGGGTTTTAGTATCCAGCTGAACTTATTGCTATTCACTGCTAGTAAAATGAGGTCAGATTATGAAAAAAGTATGTAACTGTTCCCATTTTGTATTGCTTGCAGGGTGCAGCTTTCTGTAATACAGAATGCCAGAAGATATTGATATAAATCTGGCCTATGATAGTGCGTACTCAAAGGAAAGATTGGGAATATTGTCCTGAATCTTATTATTAGTCCCAGCCAGATAAAATTCATTGAATCAGTGAAGTTTACAAAAGTGTTGGTTACTGACTTGCAAATATATATACACACCACTTAACATCCAGAAATTTTAAAGTGGTGTGCATCCATAAAGTATAAAATAGACCTAATAATACGAAAGCACCATACCCAGATCAATATGCATTCTTCATGACATCCAAGACACAGGTTGGGTTGGACTAAATAGGGAAGAGTTGCTCAAATAGATATGTTTTTACATTCAGTAATTAAGAACAGTTGGCACATATCAAAATTCTAAGGGAAGAACATTCTGTATAGTAGATATCAATACACCAGAAGTCCTCTGTACAGCTTTTGAACATACTTAAAGAGTATGTAGCGCTAGCAGGAGGTCTTCTCTAGATGAGCTCAAAGACTTAATGGTCTATAAGGCAGAAGGTGAACTTTTGGGTAATTGGGTCCTATATTCTAACTTACTATTCAGCAGTTGATTCATCTACAGCAGTTGGAAGTAGCAATTTGATTTAGTCTGTTGAGCTTACTGCTCTTTGCTGTGGAAGAAGAATTCCCAAGTATGAGGAGGAATGTGTCTTTCTCCTGTTACAACCTAATTATCTAAACTCTTTCAGATTATCAATATGTATGGTGAACTAATAATGGATGCAGTCCCTGAAAAGGTAAGCCTGCCTTCTTCCTTTTGTATTATATTATGAGGAATTAGCTAGATGGAATAGGAAGAGAAATGGCATAAGTGTATCTCCTTTTTTTTAAAGACTGGACAAAGGTCACTAAGGCGTCATGTGTTCTTTGGAGGTAGGGAATGCCAGAGAGCAGGGCCCTAGCATATTGTCTCTTGCTGGCTGAGTTTTGGGTATGAACTGTACTTCAGCAAGCGCAGAGGCTGTGTTCAGGTTCTTCACCCTGGCTTTTAAACCATGCGGTATGAAGATAATTTTCTAGGATAGGAGATTCTGACTAAACTTTGGAGAGACTTCTGATGGCAACAGCTGTTTTGCAGTAGGCTCCTTTGGAAAGTGATAGACTATTCTTGGCTGGAGTTTTTTAAATAAATTGGGATGGATGCCTCTCAGTGATGCATTAGTGGTGAATTCCAGCATCGTCAGGGGGTTAGGTTAGATGACAGTTGTGGTCCGATCTGGCATTATGGCTCTGTGGTTTTGTGGACATGTGACACATACTATTCCCTTCCCATTGTTGTGACCATGGTTTTTCTAGAAATCCTGGTATGCGTTAAGCTGGAGTTCCTTGTTTAGTACTAGAGGCACTGTTTATATTTCCTCACTTGGTTCACTGATCACCTTTTTCTTTATAGGTTCATTTCTTCAACAGCTTTTTTCATAGACAGCTGGTAACCAAAGGATATAATGGGGTAAAAAGATGGACAAAAAAGGTATGTATCTACTTATTAATACTGAAAACTTGTAGCTGGTGAGAAGTGCATATCCATCTTAAATGGGTGCATTTGTGTCAGAAGTACATTAGTGTTAGAAGTGCCCCAGAAAGTGGGCAGGGTGTATTTTTTTTAGAATTGTTCCTGTACAGTGGTTCAAGAATCCTGGCCAGTCTTATGCTATGTCAGTATTACCAAAAATATAGCATTCTAGGTATGTCAAAGGCCAGCAGCAGTTACCATAGTGTGAATGCAGTCGCTGGATCCTTTGTCACAGAGAATGTTCTGGCGTTTTATGGGTGCCTGAAGGTATGGCAATTTCTGACCTCATAATATGGAGGCTGGAAAATCTCTGGGGGAAATCTCAATGTGTGCATGCGTTTGCAAAAGAAAGAAGAGAGGGTGATACATTGTTGCTGCTGCTGCTGTGTGCCTTCAAATTGTTTAACTCAGGGTGAGTCTAAGACCATTTCCGTACGAGACTGTTATAGCGCTATGATTCTACTTTCAACATCCTATGGAATCCTGGGGTTTGCAGTTTAGGGAGGGGCCGCCCAGTGCCTCCCGAAACTGCAAACTCCAGGATTCCATAGGATGTTGAAAGTGGAATCATAGCGCTGTAACAGTCTCGTACGGAAATGGCCTAAGTTGAACCTCTAACAGGGTTTTCTGGGGCTCATTTTGTGTGACCCTACCAAGGTCAAGCTGAAAAAACCCAACAGAATACAGTTGCATAAGTATATACAGCTGTTAAGCTTTTGGGAGGTACAAGGGAAAAAAAAACCCCAAACAAACAAACAAACAGCATTGTGGCATACATACATGGCATTATGAAATAAAGCATTTGGACTCATAATTTCCAGTGCTAATTTTTGTAGATGCTAAGTAGTATGAAACCTGAAGAGGTCTTTGCTTGGATGGAAGTCTTGATGGGGACCAGAGTACACTTTGAATGTATCTGAATACTCTTGCTAATGCATACGATATGGTCAGGAGGTAGGGAATGCTGGCAGGCATGGAGTTGGGCATGAACAGAAAACTTAACTGGGGTGTCAGAGAAGAGATGGAAGGAATGGAGTGGAATATTTTGGAAGGGGCCCTGCCTGACCAAGACATTGCGCATTCCATGCTGCAGCATTTTATTGCAGGTCCCTCTTCTCAGTATTTGCAGGTATCTACCAAACATAGGGATTTTATTTTCATTGCCTTAAAAAGAGGCTATTTGGGTTTTACCAGATCTTGCTTTGGTCTGTTGGTCATCAGCATTTCATCTTTGTTTGCCCCTTGGGTGGTAGTGTTCCTAGGTGAAACACAGCACAGGTGAAACACAGTTGTGTAGGAGATGGAATTTCAGCAGGTGTTACATGTCCATGCAACTGAGATTCAATCTTTTACACAGCTGTTAAAGTTCTGGGAACCCTCTCCTTTATTTCATCTAGCAAACCTAGTGTGGTGCCTTGAATTGGCCAAAGCAGAATTGAACCAGAAAGGAACATTACTGGGTATGAAAGGTGTTGCAGTTGTTTTGTCTGTTGATTCCATGTCTCCATGCTTCACAGTTGTCATGGCTTCCAGTCATAAGACCCTGCTGGGAACATTCCAAAGACATTTCCTTTGTAGCAGAAGTGGGAGTTCTGCATGGGATGCGTGCAGCCTGCCTCTTGTGCAGCTCCTCGAGCCCTCTATTCCCAGTTCCTTTCCCCAACTTACAAACCCCACAGAGAGCATTATGCTTCTGTTTAATACTGTTTCAGTCTTGGGGTGTATGTACAAAAGAGCATTTTGAAAATTGACCTCCCTGCTGTCACTTATGATTTTGTAAAAAAAAAAAAAAAGGCATGTGCGGTCAGCAGGGGGCAGATTGAGGGTGGAAAATGAGGTGGGTGTGACTTCTGGAATTGGGGGTTTATTATAATGCAGCAAGAAACTGAGAAGTATATGCAGTTTGAGAAAGATGCAAAATCTAGTAGATTTAAAGATGAAAAGATGTTGTAAGTCAGGGGTAGGCAAAGTGTGGCCCATGGGCTGCATACAGACCTCTGGGCCATTTTTGTGGCTTCCAGTGATCCCAGGTGTAAATATTTTTTTGGAAAAATAAAAAGCATTAAAAATGCTGGAAAATGCCCTCCAGGAAAGGCATCGTCTCTACATTTTTGCCTCCCTGTGGCCAATTTAGACCCAGGAGAGGCATTTGATTTTGAAACAGAAAGTAAAGAGGAAGTGATTTCTGCTTATTTCCTGTTAAAAAGGCCTATTCAGGACGTAAAATGACCAAGGGGAGGGTAAAGTCATGGTCTGAATGTCCCCAGACTCCTTTGAGGGCATTTGGAGGCTTTTTTTATTTGCAGGAAGTGCATTGGGGGCTTCTCCAGTGTCTTCTGGGGTGCTGATGCAACCTCTTCGATTTCCACAGTTGCCCACCCCGTTGTAAGTTAGCAGGGCTGAAGGCCAGATTTTAGGGATGGGACGAATCCAGAATTTTCCGAATCCAAATCCAGATCTGAATTGCTGGAAGGTTCTGGGAATCCACGAATTTCGAATCTTTCGAATCCTTTTTTTAAAAAGGGGTTTAAAAAGTAAGGGAAATAAAGCACTTCTACTGAAAAGTGTTTTGAAGCAGAATTTGACATCTTTGTTTAATGAAAAACAAATTAAATAATAGTTTTCACTTTCAGGAAAACATACCCATATACTTAATAAGATATTAAGAATTACATGTAATTTGGAGGTAGCTCCAGATGTTGGAGGATGCTCGAGATGATGCCATCTCCTGGGTTGCCTATCACAAAACAAAACAAAATAAAACAAAACAAAACAAAAAGGCAAGGATAATCGTGAGTAAGACACACTCTCTCCACCTCAGCAAAAGCCTAGGCAAAGGCAAACCTCTCTCTGAAGAAATATGGCCAGGACAATTGTCATAGTTTTGCCTTGGGATCTCCCCAGATTGAAAATGACATGAAGGCCCTTTCTACACAGGTAGGAAAATGTGGATTATTAATCCCACCTTTTCCTGTCCGTGTAAACAGGGCCACATACTACAGTCCAGAGGTAATCCAGGTCAAAACTGGCTTTTCTTTGCATAGCTCCTTATGGCAACCTGGGATTTGTAGTTTGATGATGCACCAGCACACTTTGGCAGAGAAGGCTGTGACACCTTGTAACACTCCAAACCCCAGAATTGTGTATGAAAGAGCTTTGGAAGCGAGCTATGCAAAAGAATCTTTTTCAGCTGTCTTTGAAGTCTCAAGAAGACCATACCTTCCAACCCAGTCTCAAGTCCTACAGCAAGGAAGGCACTTTAAAAAACAAAAACACCAGCCTCTAGTCCAGTCTCAGTTCTGCACCCTGCAGTCTCAAGTCAAGTCTTAAGTCCTGCAACAAAGAAGGCACTTAAAAACACGCACATATACACAAGCCTCTAGTCCAGTCAATTCTCTACCCTCAAGTCCTGCAAGAGACATTCAAGTCAAATCTCTAGGCCTGTCTCAGTAATTCCCAATCCCTACCCTCCAGTCTCAAATCAAAACAATAGAGATTAAGTATTATGCATGCTCAGTAAAGGATTCTGGAGGCAGCTACTGTTTACCTTGTCTGTTGTAGGCAACATACACTCCTATAGAATCAGCTAGAGTAGAATCCCATTCTTTCCCAGCTCAAGTTTTTTGGCATTGTTTACCACAGACATGCTGCTGCAACACAAGACCAAAAGTCTGTGTTTCTTCAGCTCTCTTTTGCAACCTTTCCAATGGCAATGCTGCTTATAAACTTGCAGCTAGACAGAGGAAAAGGAGGAAAAGGGGTTTGGAAACATAAAAAGATTTTTTAAAAGGGCGCTTCCCAACAGGTTAACTGAAGTATTCCTGTATTCAAGACACAGAAACTAAGAGAGGAGGTGGCATCCTAACAATCTTAGTCCCAGTGATAATGACCAAAGAAAGCTAGGGAAGGGGAAAGTATGACTGGCATGGCTTGCATGCAACCCCTGAACTGCTTTTTGCAATCTTTGGAACTCCCTGAGACATTCCCACAAGCTCCCAGACTCCCACATAAACTCCGTTTTGCTCCTCTCTCCCTGACCTTCCAACCCCTATCCCAAAATTACCTTGCAGAGGGAGGCAGCAGCAGGGAGAGGCAGGACCAGGGGCACAGGCAGCAGGAGGGCCAAATGGCGGTCCCCAGCACGTGTGCAGCTTTGTGGTGGCCTGCAGGCCAATCACCTGTGCCCAGGTTGGGTGGGGAAACACGTGAGGAGCGGGATCCGGCGCTCCATGCCTTTCTGCCAGCCTGCCCCCCCCCCGCAGGATCATGCTGAGGGAGGGTGGGGAAAGGTGCAAGGGGCATGATCCTGTGCCCCACACCTCTTTGCCAGCCTGCCCGTTGCAGGATCGTGCCAAGGGCGGGTGGGGAAAAGCGCGAGAGGCACGATCGTGCGCTCTACACCTCTCTGCCAGCCTGCCCATTGCAGGATTGTGTGAAGGGCGGGAGGAGAAAGGCACGAGGGGCGTGATCCGCACCTTTCTGCCAGCCCACCCCGGCACGTTCGTGCGGAGGGCGGATGGGGAAAGGTGTGTGGCTTGATAGGCAGTGGATTCGAAAGATTCCACTTGCCTATTTTGGCAGTTGGATTCGGATCCGTGGATCTCGAAGCCTTCTCAAGGATTCAAGGACTCGCAGATTTGGTTGGCCCATCCCTACCAGATTTCCATTGTTGTTCAAGAAGTATGTGAAGTATCTATGGGAAAACTTGTTCAAACTGAGGTTGTACAGCCTGGGACTCTCCAGATACTGGACTGTAATATCCATCAGCCCTAGCCACCATAGCTAGTGGAGGTGGATACTGAGATTTGCAGCCTATCAACAGCAGTGCTACAAGTTGCTCTGTCTTGGTTTAAGTCTGCTCTTCATTTTTTGAGAATCTTAATCTGTTGTTTAAATCACCTTGATTTAGTATGAGAGCATACTGCAGTGCTCTCATGGCTGTGTTCCCAGCATTTTCAGTGTTCTGCTGTCCTGTAGTGCCTTTGTGTCATACAGAAGTGCAGTACTTCTGTAAAAAATGTGATCTCTTCAGTAAGTAGCTCGCATGACCCCTTCAAATTCTTTTGGAGATAAAGTCAGTCCTTTCTTGTAAGTATTCATTGAAAATAGGGCTTCATGAATTGAAATGTACTCGGTCTGGTACTTGGGATGGGAAATTAAATTGGATTTTGTTACTTAGCTTGCAGAGAAGAACTCTGCTTTTGTTTTGTTCATGCTTTGTATGTAGCTTTTTGAGTTCAGCTGCAAAGGCCTGTCTCACCCGACTGGATTTTAATTAAACTTAAGGATGCCTACGCTTTTCTCTTTTACAGTAGAATAGGAGCATCTAATTTTTACTCTTGCAATGAAGTTGCTCTTGTTTCTTCCTCAAGCACTGGTTGATTTTCACTGTGTGATTTCTGGGTAGTAATATAGTATATTATTGTAGATTGAACTATGAATCAGGAAATCCTCAGCTTCAGTCTCATCTCTGCCATGAATTCTTATGAAGCTAAATCCAGTTACTAAATGACCAGACCCACTGAATCAGTTAGAGTTTCCCAAGTGTTGACCTACTATTCAGCAGTTGATGTAACGGGTCTTCTCTGATTGGAACTAACAGTTAAATTTACCTGTTGGACAGTTTTCTGTCTTCTTAGCCCAAGTATCCTACTTGCAGTATCCTTCTTAGCCCAAGTAGCCTATGTTTGTGGAGTAATACTGACATGCTTTGCAGAGTTATGGTAAGGACTGTACCAAGATAATTTTTGTGAAGAACTTTGAAAATGATATAAGATTGCTGTCTATTATCCGGCCTATTCTTTACAGCTGGGATTCTCAACTTTTGATCCTCCAGCTGTTTTATATTTCCCAGGAGTTTTCAGGACCCTCTGCCAGCATGGCCATCAATGACAGGTTCTGGGAACTTATGTCCAAAACTTCTGGACGACCAAAGGTTGAGAACCCCAGCTTTAAGGAGTGGAAGAAACATTTTATTGTAACCTTGTAGTGACATCTGAGATGGATGCTTTAGAAATTTCACCACACTGGTTTTTAACATATTTTTCCTCTTCCCACTTGTCATTGTGGGAATGGTTATCCTCAACAGTTGCTCTGCCAGACAGGAAAAGGACCTAAGAAAATAAAAATAAAATAAAGCATTGTATTTTTATGTGTAGGAAAATCAAGGGCAAATCTAACACATCTATGTAAGCTTGGTGGTCAGTTATTTTGCTTTAGCTTTTTCAGGCTTAGCAATGTGTGCTACTGACTTCAGCCAAAGGACGTTGCCACCCTAATGACAATGAATCTCATCGTATCTTTTGTTGTAGTTTGTCTTGACAGCCACCACTTTGGCCAGGGTTCCCTTGTCTTGAAGGCCACAGAGGTGCAGGTCTTCCAATGGACAAGGGGATCCAGCCCGGCCTTCCCATTGAGTATACAGTACGGTTCCCTCTTTCCACAGAAGTAGATTCTCCATTGTGTTCACATAAGCGAAGGCTGTCAAATGACCTCAGTCCTACATTCCCTCAGAGTAGTGTAAATATCCACATGTGGACTTATGCTACGCTGAGTCGTATGTTACACAGACCTCATTTGGAATTCTGTGTCAAGTTCTGGGCAGCTCAATTCAAGAAGGATATTGATAAGCTGGAGCATATCCAGAAGAGGGCGACCAAAATGGTGAAGGGTGTGGAAGCCATGCCCTATGAGGAGCGGCTTAGGGAGCTGGGGATGTTTAGTCTACAGAAGAGAAGATTAAGAGGGGACATGATAGCCATGTTTAAATATTTTATGGGATGTCATGTTGAGGAGGGAGCGGGCTTGTTTTCCACTGCTCCAGAGACTAGGACAAGGAGCAATGGATTCAAGCTGCAGGAAAGGAGATTCCACTTGAACCTCAGGAAGAACTTCGTGACGGTCAGAGCTGTCCAGCAGTGGAATATGCTGCCTGGGAGTGTGGTGGAGTTTCCTTCTTTGAAGGTTTTTAAGCAGAGGCTGGATGACCATCTGTGCTTTGATGTGTGTTCCTGCATGGCAGGGGGTTGGACTGGATGGCCTCTGGGGTCTCTTCCAACTCTGTGATTCTATATACCCTCTCTCCATTTTATTGACAAGGCTTTGAAGCTGCCCACATGGCTGTTCTTTGCTTCACAGTGAGCATGCAGGTTTGGGGAAGTGTCTTGTTACATCCCCACAGTCAGTTGGAAAATGATTAGAACACCACTGAGATCCACTGAGGTTGTGTAGGGAGGCTTCAAGGGCTTTTCAGTAACTTGCAGTGGGTGGGTGGGTGGGCACTGTGGAGAGAGAACTGGAACACCAACCCTAACAGCAATCAGAAAGGTACATCTGCACACATAAAAGAAACTTAGGTGCAGATATCCCTAGCAGAATTCTGGCCTTTGTCTAAAGCTGCTTCACTGAAGATGTCACTAGATGGTAGGAGAGATACTGCCATGCTATTGAAAATCCCAATCCAGTGTCTCATTCTCCACTGTATAATCAGAGGATACTGAGCATATGACATACTAAATATAGGACAATGTCACTGTACTGGAGGTAATCAAAATAGTAGAGAGAACGCACTGCTACCATAGTGATGTGTTGTGTATCCCTTGCTGTGGAGGAAGAAGAGACACAGGGAGTCTTAGTGTCATCCTTGTGCCTGTCACAGTGTCTGATTTTAACTTACATTTAAATCCTTGCTCACCTATTAATTTGAGTCTTCTAGATTCAGTTCTGACACACCTGTCTTGAGCCTCACCATCATCCAAAACATGTCACATTTCTCCATTCGTCACCTTCACAGTGCATGAGCTGCTCAAGCCTCTGCTAGTATTTAGTTGGATGCTGTTGCAGGAGCATCTGTGTATAAGAGATGTCCTATTTCTGTGTGCGGAAGACCGTATTTCCTGTATTTAAGTACAAATAGAAACAGAAGTTCCATTTTAAAATGTGAGGAGAAAATCCATGTTGAATATTGCTGAGCTCAATAAATACAGGTCAGCGTGCTAAATGTTTCAGGAAATGCATCCTGGCAAACTGTAGAGAGAAAGGCCAGCTAATAGGGGACAGAGCTGTTGGCTGTGTGAGGCAATTCTGCTGCAAATATATTAATCTGCTCAGTTTTGGTCCTGTACCTAAGCACTGTAGTCTGCTGAAAGGTCATTCTGCCAGTATTTAAGATGGACTAACCAGGTGACACTAAGAACTGTGTGCATTCAGAGTAGTTTAGGTAGACAGCAGAATTACATATGAATTAAATGTGGCCATTTATTTGTGTTTGCCTCTCTTGCTTCCCCACCCCTTGCTGCCTCCAGAAAAGAGTGGGTCAGTTCAATAGCAAGATGCACATTCCTTGTTTTAAAGGCAAATTACTTTTTCTTTCCTGCAGACACCACGCTGCTGCAGAGATGTAAAGGCATGGAAGAAAACTGGAAAAATTAAGTGGGAAAAATGTTTTTTTCCCCATTTGTCCTCTGAAGCCTCTTTAAATGGAAAATGAAAAAAATGTTTTATGGAATATTTTCTTTTAGAATTATGATTCAAATATTTAATGCAAGGTGTTTGTATGTTTTATTTCACCTACATTATTCTGAAAACTATACGGCAGGTAGACATTTATGTAAGATGATATGCAGCATTTCACATCACTGTAATTGTTGGCTTTGGTTTCCTTCTTTCAATTCTTTTTATGGGATTGAACACTCCACGCTTGGCATTATGGCAGAACCAGAGGAGACACAATAATTTTCTTCTTTATTTTCTCTTACACTAGTTATTATAGATGGTTTCTTCTGTTTTTAATGGGATTTTTTTGTCTGCTCCTTATAAATTGGCAAAAGCAAAGAGGTTCTTTATAATTCAGGTGCTCCTTATAGTTCAAGGTCTTGTATCTCCATTTGTAACAATAATATTTAAAAAGCAAATTCAATTTGTAATCATTTCCTGAATAAACTGTACCTTTAATAAATCAAATGTGATCTTCTCTGCCAAGCCAAGTTATGTACCGTGTTTTATGCTGCTTAAGTACCAGTGTGATTTTTGATTTGTAAAGGTTGCTAATAACTGCATTTTTCCTATTTTCCCTATAATTTTACTTCAGTTTTTTTCCCCAGAAAATACCTTTCGTGCCTTCATTTTTTTTTTGTTTCGGAAATTTTGCATCTCTATTCTGAATTTCATACACTATTTTACGTTAGGTAGGCCAAGATTCACATGTTCACAAACTTGGAAGGGAAGGATAGTAGATGGACAGTAGAGTAGGGAAATGCCACTAATTTGGCAGTAATTAGAAAGGCATGGCAATTGTGCTAGTCAATGGCATGCTGCTCAACCAACTTCATTTTCTTAGGTCCAACTCATAAGCACCCTAAGCTCCAGTTCTGTATGCTGGACAAAGACAAACCATTGCCTCCTATCAACCACCAGATATACAGTCTGAAATAGAAATTCTCATGTTCATAACGGTCTACCTTGTACAGCCTTTGCCTGCTTTGAGGAAGAACTGTGCAAATCAGGCTGCTGTAAGTGGATGTCACTACATAATGGGGCATGATTTTTAGGAAGCTGCCATATGTCTCAGCCTGGGTCCCTCTGGCCCAATATTGTGCATATCAACTTTCAGTGACTGTGCAAGGTTTCATATAGGGGTCTTTCGCAGCTCTACCTGGAACTGCTAGGGTTTGGATCCAGGACTTCTTGCCAACAAAATGCATGCAAATCTCACATTGAGCTGCAGTCTCCTCTCTTCACGCTTATGGGTGAGGTGCATTTTCTCTCCCACAATGCACTGCATCCCCTGAGAATGACTGAGTCAGGGTTTAATCTGCATTAGATCCTGCTCCTCTTCTTCAAGGGTCCTCTCTGGAGTCATAGGAAGCTGGCTTATACTAAGCCAGATCACTAGTCATGTGGTTCAGAACTGTCCACAGTGGTTCTGTACGCTTTCAGGAAGACTTCCGTCTTAGCTTTACCTAGAGACTCCAGGTATTCCCTGATGGCTTCTCATCTCAATGGTCTCTCATCTCTTTGGTGTCTGAAACCATATGAGTTCAGGTGTTTTTCAGGGTGGTGTGGTGGTATATAAATTACATTCCACACTGGAATCATGACCATGAGGCCTTGAAACCCAATTACAGAAGCTACGAATACCATCAATACCAAATTTGATGTTTTTGGTTGCATCTGTGCACACAGTAATTCAGTATGAGGTGATATGGGATGGTTGCCTCTACTTGTGCTTTTTTTAGTTTGTGGCAGTGGTTGCTTTGGATGGAATAGTAACCGATTTGAATGGGATCATGGGACCTGCTTCATGTTCCATAGCATGAAGTGAGCCAGCATTAAGTATTAAACACATGCAGCCTGCCTTGTGAAAATATTTGTCCTATCCATTAAGCTGCAATCCCTTTCACCTGCCTGGGGCTATTTCCATCTCTCCATATGCCTTCCAGATCTTCACTCGTGGGTTGTATGCTGAACAGCATTCCTTGATTGGTGCTTGACTGTGGCGTGCTGGCATATGCGTTTGTGTGTTGAAGGTTGTCTTTTAGAAATGCTAATTTCATGCTTAAAGCCCAGCACCATCGCATTGCGCACTGTCAAAAAAGAAAAAAAATATTGATTTTGAATAATTCAGCATGAAGAGATATAGGGCAGTAGCCGTGGCATGTTTCCTTGAAAATAAATTGAAGCTTCTGTTTAAATAAGCAAATGGTGTCAAATAAACTGCATCTGGGAAGGAAAACAGAACGCGGAGTGACTGGGTAAGGCTTGGCCTACATAAGGAGCACCTCAGGTGGCAGAGCAGATTGCTCTACTTTAGACTGTAGGAAAGGTAGGTGTGTGTGTATTAATTTCATTTTGGTAGAAAGTGTTCAGAAAGAATTTATTGAATTTTGATAATATTTTTATACCACCTTTCACCTTTGTGTGGTGAAGCCACGCTGACTGTTCATAAAGTACAAGCTGAAAACAAAAATGCATATAAAATCTGGTTAGTTAAAACAATATAAAATATTTAAAACAGCTGTTGACAGTTACTCTATTTTTTGGGGAAAAAAATGGTTAAAAATCAGCCTAGAGCAACCAGGTTTTTAAGACCTGTATGAAAAATGGTTGAGCCACCTGGGTACGTGTTCTAGGGTAGGATAAAGGCTATCACAGGAAAGAACCTGTTGCTTGTGTCTGCCAGTCTAACAGCTCCTACCAGGAGGGATCTGAGCCAGAGAGTGAGAAGCTCCCTCTCTTGCATGCTATGTATGTATTACCAGGGAGTCTTGCATATATGGAAGGATTAAAAGCATTTTCTCATGTGCTCTCTGACATGTGTATCTGTGCAGATCAGCAGGACTAATTTAGCAGTAAGGTTGGAACTCACTTCGGAGGAGTGGGGAAGCGGAGAGAAGGAAAGCAGTTGCGTGGTTTCCTCTGCGTGTTTTTTCCCTGCCACCAGAGGTTTGTGAGGGGGGTTCATAACAGCTGCCGTGCCATCAAGAGGGATCTTAGCCAGCTGGCCAGCGTACTTGTGTACCTCCTGCCTGGATGATAACTATTGGAAACAGAGCTGATGTGCAGGCATGTGCATGGACAAGAACATCCTCAGTTGGGATGGAAATGTTCTTTTTCAGATGTTGGGTTGGAATTCAAAACATTCCACACTGTTGGCTTCTGGGACTTGCAGTCCAACAACATCTGGAAGGTGACATAGTTTTCACTCTTGCTTTATTGAGAATTGGCTTTTCAATAGAATACAGAGCTGCCCTTAAGGCAGGATGATCCAGCAAGGGAACTGAGCATCTGGAGGGCTACCCTTGGCTTAAATGTTAACAATTTAAATCTCTTTTGCAATTTCAGCTGGTATAGAACACTGCAGTGCATTTAATGGAGTCCAGGCAGAGAGGACACATCACTTCTGTTTCTGATTCTTAGCCTGCTTTGCCATTGGCTTTCAGGCCAAGGTCAAGGAGTAGTTAATGCTGGGATCCCTGAGCAGAAATTAAACTTCCTGCCCCACTGCAGAAAGTGCCCAGATGCAGAATTTCAAAAGCTCCATGAAGTTCATACCTCTGGCAAGAGCAATCATTTGCCCCTCCCCTGGGAGCCCACAAATGGAGAGGGAGAGGGGGTTGGCTGCAAGAAAAAGGGGATGGCCCTGGCCCATTTTTTGGCTCTAGCCTTGCCTTCGAGCAGGCCCCCAGCAATAGATTATACCCAAGAGAAAGTGATCCTTTGACAGAAGAAACGTTTCTGCAGCCTTCACTTGAGCCCTGACACTGCTGAGATGACCACATCTGAGCCACTTCTCTGCTGCCTCTCCCTGCTGCTAAAGGTTTTAATGATATTTTGCTCTGGGTTCTGTGGCACTGTGGGGATGCCACCTAATATTGTAAATCACCTTGAGTGAAGTATTTTTAGAAAGGCAGGTAAACACAGTGTGTATAAATAGCATCTGTGAGAAACACGTAAGGATGTTATTTCATGCTCCTGGATACAAGAGACATCATGTTTCAGTCTGCCCCGTGTCTTCGAACCCCTTCGTGTGCCATTTTAACATCTAGTGTATCTGAGCGTATGAGTGCTGCAGGAAGGGGTTAAGGACAAGGGACAAAACTGTATCTGGGCTGACAGTGCCTATGCTACCCAAGTCCCTGTCTGATGGCTGTTGGACTATCATGCCCCCTTCTTCCTTTTTTCTTCCTTCTAGTCCATGTCACGCTATTCTTTGGATTTTGTTAGTATTGTTTCTGGGCCTTTGGCTATGCTAATGCTTATGCCTATAGCAGCTGTCTCCCCCAGCTTTCAAGTCTGTTTTGACCTGACATTTTCTTCTATAGTTGCCTTGCTCTAGTCTAAGCTGCTCCCGCCATAGCCTCCTTACTCATCTGCCAGTTGCAGCCGTCCTTTCTCTCTTCCTTCCGCCATCTCTGTGTCCTCAGCCTGCTGTTGATTGGCCAGGTGCACGACTACTTCTGAATCTGGTGCAGCTTCAAGCACACAGATGGTACTTTGTAGATTTGAGTTTGTAGTTGAAGGGTACTTGAAGAAGCCATTGCCTTTGTCAAAACGTGTGTTCTTTGGAGCTGGAAGAATTCTTCTCAGAGGCTTTGCCCGCTTGGGAGGGACAGGATAAGAGGGCTTATTTCCACCCAGAAGGTTTGCTGGTGGCCCTGTTTGACTTGCAGAACTACTCTCCTGAAGTTAGAGCCAAGGATCTTAATTTGCTTTCTGGAAACCACAGTAGGACACAATCCTTCTTTATCACCTTTTTTGCATCCTGTCATTTGGGAAGCTGAGGATCCTGTGGAGGCAGGGGACTCAGAAAGGTTCTTCTGGATTGCAGTTTATTTTAGTTTTATTTTCTTTATGATCTGTGTATGTCATTTATAGTAACAAAGTTCTCGCCGTAGATCACACTGTAAGGCGGGTTAAAAGTAATGGTTCACTTGGGTGTTATGAGTGACGCAAGATTATCCAGAGGGCTTCATGGGTTAGATGAGGTCTGAACTTTGCTCCAAGTCTAATTCTGCCTGTTACACTGGCTTTATAAGGCTATTACAAACAGAATAGGTGACTTCAGGTAATATTGTTTGTGTAGTTCTGTATCTGACCAAATAAACGGACTCAGTACACAAGTATGCACCAAGATAAGCTTATTCAGATGAGATCATACCCTCTACATTGCTAAGTCGTCTCTCCTGATTGCCAAAATACAAAATAGTATAGGGAAGTGGTGGGGAACCAGAGGGCCTCCAGTTGTTAGATTACAGTACCCATTATTTTTTGCCATAGGTCATGCTGGCTAAAATTGATGAGATGTGGAATCTAACAACATCTGTAGGATACAGGTTTCTTCTTTCTGGTAACAGCAGAGGAGTAAGTGACAGGGAATTTGCCACACGGTTCTGTTGCTTAGCCTTCCCTAAACTGGCATACTCCAGATGTATTGGACTACAGCTCCCATGATTCTAGCCAACATGGCCTTTGGCAATCTGGCACATCTAGAAGGAAGCTGGGAGGAACACAAGGAGAAACATTAGGCTTCTAATGATTTTCTTCCTAGAGATTATTCTGTATCAAATGCTACAAGAATATAATTCAGTTGGATGTCACTTGGCATGTTTTTTATGATAGATCTTCTATTTTTGTCAGGTGGACGTTTTCAAGAAGACTCTCTTGTTAATTCCTATTCATCTGGAAGTCCACTGGTCCCTAATTACTGTGAATCTCCCTAACCGAATTATTTCATTTTATGACTCTCAAGGCATTCATTTTAAGTTCTGTGTCGAGGTAAGAGCAACAGTTACAGCTGTTCTAATAATATATTTCAGTTTTTCCTAAAATAAGACTTGGTCCTTCATTCTGTAGGATTTTATTCATTTTCAGTAATACCTTGGAAAGTAATACTTGCTAAATCTATGAGTCACAGATACTCTTTGGCCAAAAGGGGAGAACATTAACTCTCTCAATTTTGTTGCTATAGAAACTGGCCCAGAGCCAGAATTTGGAAACATTTAGCATTGGCATGTTAAATAGTTAAAAAAAATATACTTGTTTCTGTTAAGACGTTGAAAGAAAATTACAGAATTGATTCATTGTGTTAATATTTATTTATACAATGTATTATATTTAATAAAAAGGTTAAAATTACTAAAAATGCCCCAGCCTCCCAGATTAGTCCCAGTTAATGAATTCCAAAAACCATCAACGAATGCGTAAGAAAAAAAAGCCATTGGTGTTTAATTGTTAAAATCACAAGTTTTAAAATTGTCATTCGCTATTTCAATGACTTAAGGATAATCAATTAATTTGAATGAATTGTTTTCATGTTCTGCCCCAAACTTGTTTTGTAGTTTTGACATGCATTAGATCGATCTATAGGTTGAGTGATAAAAATACACCAGTTCTTAGAATCCCCGATCAGATGCGTTATCTTGTGGATTGCCTTGTCCAGAAAGTTGCACAGACCAGTGCTTCTCAAGCTGTCTTATGTTGGGGACTAGCAAGTATTTTCTTTCAAGTTTGGCAGGGATCATCACTATATTTGTAGCCACTGGCTGCATGTGTTTCTTTCTTTCCTGGGAACTCATCGGGAATCTCTAGCCAATGGTTAAAGGTCTAGCACTGGTCCAGGGACCACTATTTTGAGTAGCAGTGGTGTAAACAAAGATACCTATTTCCTTCACCCTACTAAAATCCTTTTCTTTTTACAATTGAGTTGCAACAACCAGCTCTAGATTCAGTTTAACTCAACTTTCTTCCCATTTTGCAGCAAAAATTACATGAAAATGATGTCAGGATTATCCAGTCATCTTCATGTTTTCTTTAACCTAGAAGATGCTCCCTATCATCATCAGCCTTGTTCTTGCCATATTCATGGAAACAGTGGTTCCATCCTAAATAGTCATCAGTTTGTGCCTGTTTTCTATCACAGTTATATCCTGCTCCGTGATACAAAGATCTCAGGGCAATGTATACAGGCTTGTTGCAAACATGAAATGTAATCAGCTCCAGTGGGTGAGTCTGTGATGCTGAGAGCTGTTGGCTTCCTTGAGGTCTACTCAGCATGCTTTGTAATCTCAAATTTCCCTAGCTCAAGTCATGGCCAGCTATGGAATTAATCTCGCGTTAGTCCAGTTTGGGCCGAACATTCATTATATTGCATTGGAATTTGTGATGCAAAACCTACAAGGAAATAGGTTAACATGGAAAAATTCGAGTAGCCCTAATTCATATCTCCTCTTTTTTTTTTTTAAAAGAACATACGGAAATACTTGCTAACAGAAGCTAAAGAGAAGAATCATCCCGATTTCCTTCAGGGTTGGCAGACTGCTGTTACAAAGGTAAAAACCATCTGTGTGTTGAGAATGGTGCCCTTGTAAAGTGAAGTGAAGTTATGCTAACAGGTCAGCACGGGCGATTGAAGTTCTACTTTTGTTCTCAGGAAGCCCTGAGAGTTTTTGAAGTATCCCATGGATATGAAAGGCTGGTAGTAAGGAGCAAAATAATGAGGATATTGTGCAGAAGTAGGGTGGAGTAGGCTTACCACATGCTCCAATCATCACCTGTGAAGCTCTGCGGTCTCTTGCTTCTCTGTGAGAACATTGTCTGAGAATGGACTGAGCTTCATCCTGGAAATGTAATAGCTGCAAAGTTTGTGGCCTCTGTGGATCTTGTTTTCAATTAAGAAGAACATTCTAAAGCTGCACATGGTAAAGTGCTGGATTTCACATTTGGCTGTACCTGGCTTGGGTTCTTCCATGTATATTTTCTTGCTCTGCATTTCCACTTTAAGAAGTACTACAGCATAAAACAAGTATGTCCTCCTTTTGCTAGGTCGTATCTTGGGACCAGTTAATGCATTTTTCTGTGAATTGGCAAATTCTGTCCAGATGTGATTTCTGTCTTGAACGAGTCCTGTAAGGACACAGTTGAGTTATGTTGGAACTATACACGGCAATAATGTGGTAGAGGAATACATCCTCTAATACTCAAATGCATCAATGCTGATTGTGTGGCACATCCATATGTGGATGGTAGAGTGATTTCATGGTCTTTTGTCTTATGCAGACTTGTAGGCTGACAGAAATGCTGTCCTGTAACAGATGCTGATTAAAACAGTCACCTTTTGGATCAGGGTGGGCAGTGTTTTGTTTTGTATTTGTATTTCTGGGGGTAATCTCTCAAGCTCTTGTGGTGAGCAGGCAAGCTCATCTTTTCTGTGTCTTTTTGCCTCTCTCTTTCCACTTCCCTGTTGTCTGTCTTCTCCCAATCCATCCTTCCTTTTTCCTCCCCATGTGTAGGGTGCTCATGGGGAAGGGAAAGCTTACTCTTGGAGAGCCCTGAACTGATCACCGGCTCAAGGCTTTTCATAGAATCATAGAGGCTACAAGGATCATCAGGGCCAACCCCCTGCTATTCAGGAACACACAGTGGAAGCACTCCTAAAATTAGACTGAGCATAAGATCCTCAGGATAAGGTTGCCCAGCCTTGTTCTCGATCATGGGTAAGGGAAGTGTGGCCCACAAGTGACATGCAGCATCCACCTCCTCTTGTGTGCCCCCAGTACCCAACTTAAAAACAATAGGAAAATGATTCCAGTTAGCTAAAACGCTGGCATAGTGCTACATCTTTTAACATCTTACTTAACTTTCCACCCACTGTGTAACACCCCCGAGAGAAGCTGAAAGCCATCTGAAAACCTAGAAATGGAAAACAGAAATACCTTCTGGATCATATTTTTGGCTTTTTTCATATTGAAAATTATAATTCAGCTTATCACAGGTGATGGTGAATAAAAAATGGCTTCTGCTGCAACTTGCGCACACCTGTTGTTGAGATAGTTTAAGCCAGAGTTCCACAGCATCACCATCCGCCCATCATCAGGCAGCAAATATGACTTTCCATTTCCAAGAGTTGAGCCATCATGAAATCAGCATGAAACTTGAAGGTCAGCTTTCAAAAACATTACTCATCTAGTATTGATGCTGCATGACCTAGCTGCTGCTGAACCATAAAACCTTTCTATACTCTAGAAATGTGGGGGAGAGAAAGTTTAATAACGTTCCTTCTTCAAAGGGTCTATGGATTCAAAATTCAGCTAGATTTTAGCTTGGATCTGTGTTAGTGAACTCTAAGCAACAGTGGACAGCATGACCAATAGAAATGTACCTTGCTAGGAAGAGTAGGGGATCCCACATCTCATGGATGGTTTTAAAGGTGGAGAAGATAGCTTTTTCCTGTAAGGCTATCAAGACTGCCATGTATACAGCAGCCCCTCGTAACCACATGCAGTCTGGCAGTGATAAAAGGGAACAACTTGTGTGAAGTGCGAACGAGGGAATTTGTGACTTGCATAACCATATCCTGTCATAGCTCTAGAGAGATAAAATGGGTCATTGAACATCAGACAGTCTCCCAGTGGTTCCTTGCTCACAATACAATGTCTTGAAGCTTTATTGCTGTATGGAGATGTTCTCCCACTTGAGTCGCCCTTGTGGGAAGAGGAGGAGGAAGGTAATTTGAGGTCTAGGACATAAACTAACCTTAGGAATGCCTGGTGGCTTTTCTGTTGAGAGAATTTAGAAGACATATTGATGAAACAGTAGAAATTAGATTCTTAAAACAGCTTGGTTATGTTGGTATCTCTACTGTGAACAAGACTCTATCTTTGTGCAGCCCCTCTGCTAGGTGCTTAGGGTCAAATCTCCTTTTAGTTATCCTTATAATAGAGCCATCCCTGCAAAGTTTGCACTTGCAGGGATGCAATACACAAAGCTATTAAGGCACAATCTTGGACCTGCTGCTCTTGAGGGTGTACACAGTGCTTCTTGCAATGTTGCTTCAACTTGACAGACTATGTGTATCATTTGTTAGACAGCAAGTGTGAGAACACATCTTCCTTCCAAACAAAGCAGAGCTGCTGGGAGTGCTAAAGAACATTAAAAAAACAAACAAACCCATGTTTCCCTAGTGGATCTCCCATAAGCATTGGTTGGCCCCTGTGGGTACAGAACCAAAGACATACCCTGTACAGCATTCTGTGCCCTCAGGGACCAACTAGATGCCTATGGGAGATCTGTAAGGGGGACGTGAGTGCAACAATACTCTTCTGCTTATGCTCCTCAGTAAGTAACATGTAGATGCACTTGGCCTTTGATACTCAAGAGAATATATATCCCATGATGATTGTTAACCATATATAGCTGCATCTTTCATGACTTTTGGCAATGATGCAAAGACTTTTTAAAAATTTATTTTTATTTCAAAGCCGAGTTACCAAAATACCAACAACAGGTTCAAATCTTTGATGTTGAGAGTGACTGTCTTGATTTTGTGGTCACCTGCTGCAGACTTAGTGGAGGAGATGGCTATCCTTGCCTATGGGTCATTATGGCTGTATGTGACTTGTAGCTTTGAGGTCAGGCTTGCTGGGGAACATGAGTAAGAAGCTGGTGTTGTGCCCATGTTCTGCTTGTGCCTAGGGACATTGGTTGGCTGCTGTGAGAACAAACTGCTGAATGTGATAGGATTTTGATCTAATCCAGCTTGGCTGTTCTTCATATGTACGTCAGTGACCCAGTATGGGTTGATGGTTTGAATGTTGGACTAGGACTCTGGGAGACCGAAGGTTCAGATTCCAGCTCAGCCATAGAAACCCACTGGGTAACCTTGGGCATGCTACTCTCTCTCAGCCTTAGAGGAGGCTGAATAAATCTTGTTAAGATGGGGTCACCATAAGTTGAAGGCACAGAAGAACGGCAGCAGCAGCAGGGTATCTTCTATTGCAATTACCCTTCTCAAATCCCCAACTCTTAACTATGTTTCTTGGACTTAATTGCAACCCTGCCATAGAATGCCTTTCCAGCTTTTTGAACCTGTTAAGGAGGAGAAATCAGTATTCAGTGGAAAGAAGCTTGAAGCAAAGCTTCTCTGAGCTGTTCGGAGGGGCGAGGTATGTGTGTAGGCACTTCTGTGCAGGCACAAAATAAATGATTCCTGTGTAAAGCAGATAGCAATGTTCAAATATTTACTTAAAATAATTGAGAAGAAACTATCCTGCCGAGGTCATTAAAAATTTGGTATTGGGTTGGGAGATGTAATTTGTTTTCTATTATAAAATATGTATTTGTGTTAAATTTCTTGGCCTGATCCATGCAAGGATCTGAGTACCTCTTGAGTACAGAGCTCTTGTTGTATGCTGCATGACTTAGCCAGACTTGTCAAGGCAACTCTTGGCTTGGGATCCTTTAGAGGACCAATTCCCCTCAAATCTAGTACTTAAGACTGTTGCAGGTTTTTTTTTTTTGTTAAACTGATTTTCTACCTTCCAAGCAAATTTGCAAGGGGAGTTTGCATTGAGTAGTGACCAGATCTCTAGTTGGGCGGCAGATGTACTTCTGTGGCTCTGAGTCTTCATCTGATGCTGCTGCCACTATAAGCATTCCACCACTGGCACAGAAACAAACCTTCCCTTTGTTTCTGCAGAAGTGCAGAGGTGTGGGGTGGTTGCTAATTCTTTACTGGTTCCAGAGGAGAATTACACCAGGAGAATTGAGGTGGGAGACAGTGTACATGTTGAAGATGGAGCAAGCTTGTTTGCCGCTGCTCCAGAGACTGTGGCATTGAGCAATGGATTCAAACAACAGGAAAAGAGATTTCACCTAAACTTCCTGATGGCAAGAACTATTCAACAGTGGAGTATGGTGCCTCAGAGTGTGGTGGGGTCACCTTCTTTGGAGGTGTTTAAAGAGAGGATGGATGGCCATTTGCTGGGGGTGCTTTGAGTGTGTATTCCTGCACGGCAGAGGGTTGGACTCAGTGGTTGTGGTGGTCTTTACTAACTCTATGATTCTATGAAAAGCATCCAGCCAGATGCTTGGCAGGTATTGGGTACCCTCCCAGATCATCCTTGAAACAGATGAAAGGAATGTGAAGGGTTTATCTGTTCACTGTTGGGCAGCTTTTTCCTCCCTCTGCCCCAGCAAGACAGACACATGAAAAGAAGAGCATAGCAACTGGTTTGGATAACACCGCTGCCATGAGCCTGGGAGAATATAGGGCTCAAGTATTTATCTGGTTTATTATTTATACCTGTATTTGTGTAAAGCATTTATAACCAGTTATATTCCCTCTTTAGCCAGACAGGCTCTCAGAATGGAATACTCCTATACTGCTTGTCAACAAGTTTTCTGGGGTGGGGTGAGGTGGGGTGTGGTGGTTCATCAATAGATCTTAAAAGCACAGAGGAGAAAAATAAAAGAGGCATAAAAAAATCCCCAAAGAATTCTAGCAGGTCAAGGTGTTTTCTCGCTGCTCCAGCACCAGCTCTCTAGGATCTCAGGCAGGACTTTCTTTAAAAAGGGGAGATGGCAAGAGTAGAACCTACACTCTTTTGTGTGTAAAGAAAAGTATTCTCCCATTCAGCTGTGATCCTTCCCAGATAATAGCAGTAACGCATCAGGGTGGCATGCCTTCCAGCAGGACAGAAAAATGGATGGATAACAATTCAGTCTATTGGCCTCCATCACCCTTGTGTCACATTGCAGTTGGTAGTGTAGGGATGAGGAATTCTGTGAAGGGCAATACCTTTGTATGCAAGAGGGTCCTAGATTCATTCTTGAGAACCTCCAAGTAGGGCTGGGAAAGATCCCTGTCTGAAACCCTGGAGAATGACTGTTCTCCAGTGTTGATAACACTCAGCTTGGTGGACCAGTGCTTTCCAAAATTGGGGAAATTACTTTTGGGGACTGGAACACTTGGAAGTCTTCAGCTGGCATGGAGACTAGCTGTGTCAGCTGGAGGTTTCTGGGTATTGTAGTCCCACAAAGTGACTTTCTCAATCTGTGTGTCTGACTGGTTTTGAGGTGGCTTTCATATGAAATATGGATCTTCCAGCCTATACTCAGAGAAGAGTTTTGAATGGGCACCCAACATCCATACCTGTCTTAAATTCTCTTGTTCTGCTTTCTTTGCAGTGCATTCCACAACAGAAAAATGACAGTGACTGTGGAGTTTTTGTACTCCAGGTAAGGTTACCATTTTTTCAAAATTCTCAGCTTTCCCTTCTTCTCTTTAGATTCTACTGCTGGTAATTTCTTATCCTGATTTCTAAGGCTAGTCTCCCCATTTTAAATTTTCTCCCCCAGTACTGCAAGTGCCTCGCCTTAGATCAGCCTTTTCAGTTCTCCCAGGAAGACATGCCCCGAGTACGAAAAAGGATTTACAAGGAGCTGTGCGAATGCCGACTAATAGACTAATCGAAAAGAAAAACAGGGAGAAGAAGAAAGGGAGAGAAAAAAAGAAGAGATCTTGCTTCTGGCATTTTTGAAGAGCCCCAGCTGGTGTTTGTGTACTTGAATTTTCTGAAAAACTTCCGTGAATTTCAAACCCAAGTCTTGGCGGAGTGGTGTGGCCAACGTAATTACCTCAACCTTTTTTTTCTGACTTGCTCCTTAACTGGTGGACCTGCTACAAAATAATCCCAATGTCAGTTGGTTTTTTTTTTCCTAATGTTCTTTCCTGTATTTAATATTTATTATCTTTAACGCATGCGCATAGGCAAAGCATGCGACTAAAAGAGAGAAGTATAAAACTGTAGAATTGGTGCACCTTTGAAATGTAGCTAGAAATGACAAGAGTAATACAGGTTAAGCATTTTTTGTTTTTTGGTTTTTTTTTGTCTGAAGACATGAAATGTGCATGATCCATTTTTTTTTCCTGATGCAATAATGCTTTGAATGTACAAAGAAATCCCAATGCCATAATGAGAGCAGCTAGAACCCCCTTTTTTTCTTTAGAGAAAGAAAAGAAAGTTGGATTGTTGCTTCTCCCATATCTTTTGTCTCCAATTCTTAATTCAGTTTGGAAGAAGACGGATGTACTGGAAAATAGCCTGTATGCCTAAGTTTGTGGAAATCTATTCAAGCTAATCACTGCAATTTTTTTAAAAAACAAACACTTCTATGGCTACTAGATCACCATCTTCCTACGGTTCAAAAGCAATCCCTTGTACAAGAGACTCTTTAGTGCTAATAAAACATGGAGATGCTCGTTCTGTTGGTGTTGCTCGTAGGCTTTCTCTGGAAATGTCTTCTACAGTCCTGTTCTCAGGGTGTCTTGTCACCCATAGCTGGGCTAAATGTTCTCTAGAGGGAGTGGGGGCATTTTTGCCATGTCTTTGCTCTTCCCCGGGCAATTTAGGCTTAGGAGACGCCTATTTTGGAGCAGGAAGTACATTGGAAGTGACCGCTACTCATTTCCTGTTGTTAAAAAAAGGCCTTTCTTGGGCCTAAAATAAGAACATGGTGAAAATGGCCCCTAGAGGGCAATTTGTGGGCAAAAATGGGGTTTTACAATGTGAGGGGTAGCCCTCCACTGTGTCCTCATGGGCTAATGTGGCCCCTAGCTTTCCACTGTTATCCCCACCCCACCGCACCTCATTATTTATAGTATGGGAGTATAAATGGTCCTTTCTGCAGTGGAAACTTGATTGCATATTGGGCTTGTTCTGAACACAAGTACATTTGACTGCGATGCTTGTTATCCCAAGCAAGATAGATGGCTCTTCTACTTTCAAGTCCTGCCATACAACACAGGCGTGCTTTTGTTGAGATTGCAATGCTGTGTCTATTTATTTGGGATGTAGCCCTACTGAATGCAGCATGATTTGCCTCTGAGTGGACATGCTGCTTCTCAGCATTCTCTCCAAGTAGCTACTAAGGATAGATAAAATCCTGTAAATATACAAGATTCCATTAGAAAACAGTGAAATTGTTGGCAAGCTCTTAGCAATGCCTATTTACTTTTACTAGCTTTACTTGCTACCTGCTGAACGTCGTACCTGGATTCAGGAGGCTTGACAAACCTCTGGCAAAATGCGAATTGTTCTCCCCCACTCCCCAATTTTTCCTTCAGGCCATTTGTCATGTAAGCCCAGGACTAGTAACATCCTTGTCTTTATTGCATTCGTTAAAAAAAAAACTGCACTCTGTCTTTGAGAGGGAGGAATAGTGTACACTTGTTTAATATTTCTTACAGGCAGTGAGTGCAAGAAGGCAGATGATTAAAATACAAAATCGTAAAAAGGCAACTCGGGCTCTTGCCAGGAACAATAATTGCTATTTATGTGTAATGGTGATCAGCAGTAAAAGACCAGCCGGGTTTGATTGTGCCGAAGATTAATGGGTTTTTCAAGCAACAGTCTAGAAGAATCTTGGCCTTGGATGTCATCATCTAAATTTATGTTCTACAGTCCGTGTAGTTGTGGAGGAAAAAAACCCTGAGGTTGGAGCAGAATGCTTCATTTTTCTTGATAAGCAATCTTCACTCTTTCCTTTGAAATTCAGCAGTTTCTGGCCTGTTTGTGTTGGTGGAACATGGGATAGAGCTGGTGGCAGCTCTTCTCCCCCCCTCCAACCCCCGAATCATTTTTATTTTAAACTTCATCCAAACAGCTCAGGGTGCTAAATGCAATGTGATGTCCTTATCCCCTCCACCATTTCTAACATTGTAAATTAAATATGACCTAGCAGCAAAGAAGGCAAATAACATTTTAGCCTGCATTAATATAATCATAGTTTTCAAGTCAAGGGAAATAGTATGTGTGTTGTGTGCTTTCAAGTCATTTCTGACTTATGACCACTCTAAGGCAAACCCATCGTGTTTTTTTTTTCTTGGCAGATGTGTTCAGAAGGGTGCCTTTGCCCTCCTCTAAGGCTGAGCGAATGTGATTTGCCCAGTGGGTTTCCATGGCTGAGCGGGGATTTGCAATCTAGTCTCCAATGCTCAAACCATTACAACACACTAGCTTAGTGGGACTATTACTTAAGGGATGTAATAGTCCTACTGTATTTATTCCGTGTTAGTCAGACCTAATCTGGAATAGAATCATAGAGTTGGAAGAGATCCCAGGGGTCATCGAGTCCAACCCTCTGCTATGCAAGAACACCCATCAAAGCATTCCCAACAGATGGCCATCCAGCCTCTGCTTAAAAACCTCCAAAGAAGGAGACTCAACCACACTCTGAGGCAGCATATTCCGCTGCCGGACAGCTCTGACCATCAGGAAGTTCTTCCTGAGGTTCAGGTGGAATCTCCTTTCCTGCAGCTTGAATCCATTGCTCCTTGTCCTAGTCTCTGGAGTAGCAGAGAACAAGCCTGCTCCCTCCTCTACATGACGTTCCTTCAAATATTTAAACATGGCTATCATGTCCCCTCTTAACCTTCTCTTCTGCAAACTAAACATACCCAGCTCCCTAAGGCGTTCTGCATAGGGCATGGCTTCCAGACCCTTCACCATTTTGGTCACCCTCCTCTGGACATGTTCCAGCTTGTCAACATCCTTCTTGAATTGAGGTGCCCAGAACTGGACACAGTATTCCAAATGAGGCCTAACCAATGCAGAATAGAGTGGCACCATTACCTCCCTCGATCTAGACACCATACTCCTATTGATGCAACCAAAAATCGTGTTGGCTTTCTTGGCTGCCACGTCACACTGCTGACTCATGTTCAGCTTGTGATCTACCAAGACTCCTAGATCCTTTTCACACATACTGCTATCCAGCCACATGTCCCCCATCCTATACTTATGACTTTCATTTTTTCTGCCCAAGTGCAGAATACTGCAATGTGTTCTGAGCAACTCATTTGAAGAAGGGTACAGACAAATTGCATGGGGTTCAGAGAAGAGCTCTAAGAGGTATGGAGAGCAAAGCATATGAGGAAAGGTTGAAGGACTTGGGTATGTTCAACCTGGTGAAGAGAAGACTGATTGCACTCTTTAAATATCTAGAGGGAAGAGAGATAAGACCAGGATATATCTAGAAGGAGAGGAGATAAGACCAGGTCTAAATTCCAGGATAGATTTAGCTTGAATATTAGAAGGAACTTTTTCATGGTAAGAGTGATTCAGCAATGCAACCAATTCCCTAGAGAAGTGGTGAGATCCTTTTCTCTAGATATCTTCAGAAGGAGGCTTGACAGCTGCCTGTTGGGGATGCTCTAGCTGAAGTTCTCCATGAAGCAGAAGATTGGACTCAATGGTGTGTGGGACCTCTTCCAACTCTGATTCCAAGCCTGTGAGGTAGGTTAAGTTCGGCAAGAACGACAGGCAGCAGGTTGGGTCTTCTCAGCCCAATTCTTTTCATGTCATGGATATTTTAATTTTGCATGCAACGGTATCAATTATTCACATTTTCAGTTTTTCCTATTTTCCACAGTTAGGCAAAATGCTGAAAAACTGCAGTTTATATTCTGCTATTCTTCATCATGGGACAGCAAGCGGAGCTACAGAGTACTGAAGAATTGTAGTTGTTTTTTTTTTGAGCTGTCCCTTAGCTGTTGGCACACTTTGACTATGCATTCCCCTGGCCTCCAAGTATAACTTCATAATCCCAAGCGCTAGAAACATGCACATTTTCTTTTTGATGACTGCACTTTTTGAAACTGAATCCAGTACCTTATAACACAGTTATAACACTGTCTACCTTGGTAGGTGATGGGACCCAAGCTTTACTCTTGGAGTTCCAGAAAATCTTGTCGGCCCAGCATCTGGATTCATATTAGGTTATTCTTAAGAAGTTAGGGATCTCATTTTGCCACTGGAGTTGGATCTGAACAGTTGATGCAGATGATCAGGAGAATCACAAGGTAACTTTTAATAGCAATAGCATGTGCATTTCTATACCGCTTATCAGCTAAGTGCCCTCTGAGCGGTTTACAGTGTGTGTGCTAATTGCCCCCAACAAACTGGGTGCTCATTTTGCTGACCTGCAGAAGGATGGAAGGCTGAGTCAACCTGGAGCCCGGCAGGATCAAACTCACAACCTTGTGGCTAAAGTACCCGCATTTAACCACTGCACCACCAGGGCTCTTTTAACTTTTAACACTGTACTGTCATCTCCCTGGCTTCCTTTTGGCTACTAAGCTTGTGTGAAGAGGCAATAACATTGTACCTAGACTTCATAGGCCATAAAAAATGGAGGCAGGTAAGAGATTGCATTTGCTTTACTGCTTCCCTATGAGGAAATTCACAGTATGTACACAAGAATTGAAATCTTTTTGTGGCACTGCTCTGTCTCCCTGACCCAAACAGCCACTAACTGGCTGGGTAACTGACTAGGAAATTTCCCATACCTCACTGCTCATCATACTTCCTTTCTGGTTCCTGGACCTTCTCCTTTATGCTCCACCATCTTCATACAAGATCTCTGCTCGTCTTCCTGATGCCCTGCCCCCAGGTCTCAGTTTTAATTGTGAGAGGAAGTTTCAGGTATGCACTGGGCAGCTAGCAGTCTGAAATGTGTTTCTGGATTTAAAAATGTTAGCTGTTTGGTGCTGAAGGGGAAAGAGACACTAATAAGGCTTCCTATAGCTACCTTCAGGGCTGAAGTGTTTGTTCCAAGATGCGGTGGGGACTACAAAGGTGCACGGAATATAACCCTGCATACATTCTGGGAAGCTTATGTTTTCAGAGAAAAAAATTAGCAGCCATACAGTTCTATTGTCTCTGCAGTGGAATTAATGGAATGATTTAGTCTCTCCCAAGAAGTTATCCAGGGCAGCCTCTAGCCATCTCAGAGGAGTCCCAAACAAACACTCCTTTTCATCTATTGGCAGTTCTCTTGCCCTTCACTATTTTTAATGATCAGTACCTGGGCTCTTCCTTTGTACTGTATTCTCCTTGAATAAGCTAAAATATCACATACAATATGCTGTGTGGCTTCAAATCGTTTCCTAAATTGACCCCATGCCAGGATTTTCTGGAGGCTGAGAGTATGTGACATGCCCAAGGTCAGCCAATGGATTTCCATGGCCAAACAGGGAATTGAACCCTGGTCTCTAGGGTTGTAGTACAATGCTCAAACCACTATACCACTACATACATACGGTATACCGCCACTGTCTAGTTGTAAGAGAATCGACTTTTTTTCCTAACTCAGCAATGCATCTGTAAGAACAGGTAATGCAGGCACAGTTGTTCTCCCAAGAAAAGAGCAGTCTCTCTCATTAATACCAACTTGCAAATAAAAGAATTAAAGCATACAGTGTCTGGAGTCCTTAATTTTATTTGGCTATCTTGCTACCATCTGGTACTGCTTGCATACCTTTAAGCAGACTGTTGTACTCATAAAATCTGAAAACTTGGTTTTAAGATGCTTAGGAAGCCAGATCTGCATACAGTATTACTTTCTATGCTTATAGAGTGTTCCTGGTACCTGTATGACTTGCTACAAGCCACAGCAGCCCGTTGGAAGATGAGCCTTTGCATTATACCATTTCCTGAATATGCTGATGTACCGAGCCATCTAGGCAATCTTTCTTGGTAGGTCAAAGTACCCCGTTGTCTGTGTTACCTACCTCCTTTTCATCAGTCGGAGCAATTTCGACAGCTGCACACAGGGGAAATTATGGGTGAGTTTTGATAAGCTGGCTGAAGATTTTTAGAATCCCCCAAGTGGTACCTCTGCAATTGCTCAAGAGTTGACTTCCATCATTTGCAGAGCAAACTGTTGCCATTAACTTCTGACCTTCCAAATTTGGTGCAATGAAAGCAGGAGCCCCTTTGTCAATCTTCAGTGTCCTCTTAGAGGTGGGTGGGGATTTCTTGTCTGACTTAAAGGAGCACAGGCCTTGGAAATGGATGGGTGAGAAATCTTGCTGGAATACTTCTCTACTGCAGTACCTATGATTATCACACTGGCTTGGCAATTTTACACTAAATTCCTCACCACAGTTAGAAGAGACAATTGCATTGGGATTTCCAAAATGCTATTTTACCTTCTATCCTGTCAGGATTGCATTGTGAGAGTCTGTTCATACAGCCTGGAACTGAAACTAGAAATCTGCATTAGATTAAGACTGTACAGATGAAGTGGTATTTTTTCTGACGGACAAAAAGACAACAGAGCAAAGATCCTGAACAGAGTAAGTGACGTAACAATAAACTAGTGATTTTTAAAATATAATTAAAAAATACAATAAAATTATAAGCAAATTAATTCATTAAATTTTATTTAATTTATTTAATAATAAAATTTATTAAATAAATAAACAAATGCTTATAGATCACCCATGTCCAAAAAAATTGTAGTTATGTAGGTAAATAAAATCTTAAAATCTGTGTGGTACAGAGAACGTAAATTCTTTTTTACATAAAAAATAAGACTAAAGGATAAAATAAAATTAAAGCAAATCAGTCCCGAACTCTCGAAGGAACTCAAGATGACTAAAGTGAGGCTGTTGTATTTTGGACAATGTCAGGGCACAACATGACTCTTTGGAAAAGATGGCTTAGGGAGCTGGGTTTCTTTAGCCTGGAGAAGAGAAGGTTAAGAGGCAACATGGTAGCTCTGTTTAAATATTTGAAGGGATGTCGTACAAAGAATAGAGCAAGTCTGTTTTCTGCTGCTTCCAGAGGCTAGGACATGGAGCAACAGCTTCAAACTTTGGGAAAAGAGATTCCATCCAAACATTAGGAAGAACTTCCTGATGGTAAGTGCAACCCAACAGTGGAATACGCTGCCTTGGAGTGTGGTTGTCTTCTCCTTTGGAGGTTTTTAAACAGAGGCTGGATGGGCATCTGTCAGGAATGCTTTGATGGCGTATTCTTGCATGGCTAGGGATTGGACTTGATGGCCCTTGCGGTCTCTTCCAGCAATATGATTTTATGACATTGCTTAGTATAGTACAAGGCAGCAGGAAAAGAGGAGCGCGCAACAAGAGGATTGATTCAATCAAAGAACCCATGGCCCAGAGCTTGCAAGACCTAAGGAGGGCTCTTACAGGTCTCTCATAGGGTCACCATAAATCAAAGACTGATGGCAAATAATAAGAAAAGGATGGGTGGTTTAAATAGGTACGTTTTTAACATGAAAAACTATGGAGTGTGCCAAATATAAATTATAGTATTAAAAGATAATATTTAACAGCTACTAATACTCCTGCAGTTGGAACATTAATCAGAAAAAGTATCCATGTATCTGTTGGAATTATGGCTGCTTTGCTTTTGTGGAGGATGAGATGGATTTTAATCTACCATTTAAAAATACCTTTCATTTTACAACCTACATCAGCAGTAGGCAAGGTGCTGTTACAGGGTCCCAGATCTATTTATGTGGATCTTGACCTCCCCAGACCACTTTTTCTCTGACCAGATTGAGAAAGAGGGAATTTCTCGAACCTCCCAGGAGGGCCATTCAGCTTTTAAATACATTGTGGGGGTCCCCTGTACTGTCTAACATCAAATGAATAGCTGATTTTCAAATCCGAAGTAGACCTCTTGCCTCTTCTGGTCTTTTGCCCTACTTTGGCATTGTCCATGGGGCCATGAGAGTGTCTGAAATCCTGTTGTAAAATGGAAATTCAGAAGACAAATGGATAATAAAAATAATTCTTTTATCTATTCTATTTAAAAAGAAAAAAACAGCAAACATAGGTATTTATATGAAGACAATATACAAAAGGAAAAAACATAATAAAAAAGCTAAAATGAACATGAGCATTATAGGCAAGTAAAAATAGAAAAATACAAAATAAATAAAATACCACAATAAAGCAGGATCAAACAGGATACTATACAGAGACAAATGGCAACAGCAGAGCAGATAAGCTCACTAAAGAAAACACTACTCTTATAGAGGCTTCGCAGCTGCTGCAGATAACATTTACAGCTGAAGGTCCTGTCTATCTCACTAACACACAATTAAACCCTATAATGATTGAAGTATAATGAAGTATAATGATTAATTTCAACAGAGAAATGTAGGGTCCTGCACTTGGGGGACGTGTGGCTGGATAGCAGTACGTGTGAAAAGGATCTAGGAGTCTTGGTAGATCACAAGCTGAACATGAGTCAGCAGTGTGACGCGGCAGCCAAGAAAGCCAATGTGATTCTTGATTGCATCAATAGGAGTATGGTGTCTAGATCGAGGGAGGTATGTGTTGTCAATGGCTTAGTCAAAATATCTGCTATCATTTCATCAGTGGGACAGTATTCAATATCAAACAATCCTTTTTGATACATATCTTTTACTAATTGACATTTGAATCCAATAGTTCTACTTCTAGCCTTAGCACTTTCCCCTTTACATATTGTAATAGAGGCTTGATTGTCTTCAAACATTACAATTGGTACAGGTTCACTGATGCCAAAATCTCTAAACAAATGAAAGATCCATTCCAATTTACTGCATGCATTTGCTGCCGATATACATTTGGCTTCTGCTGAAGATTGGGCCACAATGTTCTGTCTTCTGCTGGTCCAGTTGATGAGATTGTTCCCATAGTAAAACAGATATCCACTAGTTGATTTATAATTTGTTGACTCTTCTCCCCAACTAGCATCCACGTACGCCACTCGTTTAGGAATTTTACAAGATGATAATTTTAATTTCAAATCCTCTGTCCCTTTCAAATATCTTGCCAGTCTCTTTATAGCTTGCCAATCATGATGATTTGGTGAATTTGTTTTTCTACTTAAAATATTAACAGCTGCTGCAATATCAGGTCTTGTAGTTTTACTCAAATAAAGTAATTTGCCTATAGCTTCTTGATATTCACTATGCTTTTTAAGTAGTTGTCCATCTTTTGCTTTCAAATAAGCTGGTTCTAATGGTGTACTCACAGCTTTACAGTTTTTCATACCAACTGACTCTATAAAGTCCATCATCTTACGTTTCTGACTTAGAAGAAGACTTCCATCCTTAAGTCTTTCAATTTCTACCCCAAGATATTTTATTTCTCCAAGCTGTTTAATCTCTATTTTCATCTTTAATTAATTAGCTATTTCATCAATATCCTCCTTGTGTTGACAACATATTAATAAATCATCAACATAAGTCAAAATGTATTGATATTGTCCATTCTTAAGCCTCAAATATAAACATGGATCAGCCTTTCCTTGTTTAAACCCTTGTTGATATAGAAGATCTGTTTATTTATCATACCAACTTTTGGCCGATTGTTTAAGTCCATACATACTTTTACTGAGTTTACAAACAAGATTTTCTTGTCCCTTCTTTTGTAATCCTTCAGGTTGTTCCATATAAATCTCTTCTAAAAGATCTCCATTAAGAAAGGCTATTTTAACATCTAGGTGTTCCAGAAACATATTTCTTGAACTTGCTACACTAGGGAGTGTCCTGAGTGTTGTATAATTAACAACTGGTGCAAGTGTATCTAAATAATCAATTCCATATTTCTGGGTAAAACCTTTTGCAACCAGACATGCTTTATACTTATCCACACTCCCATCTGGATTGTATTTAATTTTATAGACCCATTTATTTCCAATAGCTTTTCTATCAGAAGGTAACTTAGTAAGAGTCCAAACCTGATCTTGCTGTAAAGATTGATGCTCCTCCTCCATAGCTCCCATCCACTTTTCTCTTTCTAAAGAAGGTAATTTACTAATTTCTTTCCAATTTGCTGGTTCCTTTCTTGTTTGTAAGTTCTCACAAAATCCATATCTTTCTGGAGGTTTGCATTTGTTAATTCTATCTGATCGTCTTATAGTAGTTGTTCCTTCTATTTCTGTTTCATATTTTTCTTCTATTTCCATTTCACATGGTCTGGTTCCTACTTCCCCTTCTGTTTTAGTAACAACTCCTGAAGGTAGAACTACTGGTTGACCAGTGTCCTCTATAGGTAACCAACTGACCAATTCTTGTGAAACAGTATCTATGTACTTTAGATCAGTTGCCATTATAGAGTCAATTGTCTCTTGCATTGTATTTTTTTCATCTACATGAACAACATTACAGCATTTAACTTCAAAGGTCTTAGGGTTCAAAACTCTATACCTTTTTTCTCCAGATGGATATCCAACAATGACTCCAATTTCAGCTTGAGGATCAAGTTTTCCTCTTTTTTCCTTTTGGAATGTAAGAATATGCTTTAGTACTAAAAGTTTTTATATGCTTTAAACCTGGTTTCCTCCCAAACCATAACTCAAAAGGTGTTTTGCCTGTCACTCTACTAGGGATTCTATTGTGCAAATAAGTTGCTGTAACTACTGCTTCTGCCAATAAAGACTTAGGTAGTCCAGCTTGCAGTAGCATAGATCTAGACATCTCCTGTAATGTTAGATTCAATTTTTCAGAACATTCATTTTGTTGAGGGGAGTAAGATATAGTTACTTTATGCTCTATACCTTCCTGTTCCATAAACCTTTTGAAATCTATATTACAATATTCTCCACCCCCATCAGTTCGTAGCGTTAAAATTGGTTCTTAACTGCAGCCACATAGTTCTTAAACTTTTTGAGTCTCATCCTTACTTTTAAGTATATATGTATAACTATATTTACTCTTGGATTCTGTAAAAGTAAGAATATACCTATTCTTGCCTGCAGATAATGGCATAGGACCCACTAAATCTGAATAAACTTCTTCCAAAAAATCCTTATGCTGTATATTAGATTGTTCTGTATAACTAGGAGCTGTTCCCTTTGCTTTTATACAGATTTCACATCTTTCTTTTGCTTTATCACGCTTCGTGACGTTAATTCCACGTTCTGTCAATAGTTTTTCAACGCTTTGCATATTCCTATGTCCCAACTTCGCATGCCGTGAGTATAGACAGACTTCATGATCACAAACATCTTGCCTAGTTTGACATACAGGCCTTTCCACATTTGTTACAGTATCATCATTAACATCAATAATATAACGAAACCCGTCCTTTTCATCAACTTTAAGTACAAGGCCAGTTCTATCGTTGATAATTTTTCCTGAGTCACCTTTAAGTATTACAGTATAATTATTCTTTACAATCCTTCTAGTACCAATCAGGTTATTCGAAGCTTCAGGAACAAAAGCAACATTTGTTAATGTAAGATTTACCACTTCATTTTTAGAAGTGAGAACTCTTAAAAGCACAGTTCCAGTTCCAAGCACATTTAGACTTTGCTGGTTTGCTTGTAATATCTCTGATCTGTTTTCTGTATCTAGTTCACTAAAGGTTTCTCTAAATTGACAAATATGAATGAAACTACCACTATCTAGAAGAAAATGCCCTTTATCATTTACCCCTTGGTAATCAGATATCTGAAATACTTGATCTTACGAGGATTTATAGTATTGTTAAACTTTTGGTAGTACCTTTTATTTGATCTTTCACCATTTGATTTAAAGTTTCCATGACCATTAGAGTATCCCTGACTACTAAAAGATGTTCTTCCTCTAGAAACATTTGCTCCTGTGGGCTTTTGATGTTCTACACCTTTAAATCTACAGTATTTAGCAATATGCCAAGCCCTTGAACATATATAACATCTCCTTTCTTTATAGTCGGGTCTTGTTCTCAATACTGACATTTTTTCAGGTATATTATCCATTGTCCTTTTAAGTCCAGAGTCTCTTAAATAAGCAATTGTGTAATCTATATCTACTTCTGCAATACATTCAAGCATGGCCTTTTGATTTGCAAAAGGTGCATAAGCAATATGCAGGTGCGAAACTCAGAGTCAGATATCTCTTCTCCTGCAGATTGCAGCTCTGAAACAAGCCTTAACATTTCATCTAAATGCATATCTATGCTAGTTCCTTCTTTCATCCTTATACTATATAGTTTCTCTTTCAAAAATACCACATTCTTATTTGATCTATTGAAATATTTTCTTTTAAGGGCACGATATAATTATTTAGCTGTCTTGTACTTAATTACTAATGGGCTCTCATAATCTTCTATACAGGAATATATTGTCATTAAAGCTTTTGCTTCTTTCATTTTATATTCATCCTGTTCTAACTGATTTTCAGGCATGTCTTGATCTATAACATTTAAACAATCCTGTACTTGTAGAGAAACTCTGAATCTTGCCTCCCACATCTGAAAATTATCCCTATTTAACTTTGGGTTTACAAATAAGCCATTGTTAGTACTTGCACCCTGTTGTAGTTTCAGAGTAGGTGTAGTAACTTCAGGTAAATTAACCGAGGTTACAGACATTTTAAACTGACTCTGTATGAGCTTTCCTGCTAATATAATCTTTCAATTTTTAAGACTTTGCCAGAAAAATTCCTCTGCAAGAGAAAAATTATTCATTACTCAAAAATCTCTTGGCATCCAAAATTGCTCTGTTCAATAATTATAGCCAAAAGGCAAATGCAATATATGTTTACCAAAACTCATCTGCTTCATTATGTAAAAAAGAAAATTCTAAAAAAAAAAAAAATCCAAGCTCAAAAATAACTTCCTTTTGTCTTCTGTTCAAAAAGTTTGGTTTACTGGTCTATTATTTTACCAAATCATTTAACAAACTATTTAACAAACCATTTAGCAAAATATTTAGCCAATCATTTGACCAATCATCCTCTGCTACCAAATTTGTTGTAAAACTGAAATTCAGAAGACAAATAGATAATAAAAATAATTCTTTTATCTATCTATTTAAAAAGGAAAAAAACAGCAAACATAGGTATTTATATAAAGACAATATACAAAAAGAAAAAAAAATAATCAAAAGGTTAAAATGAACATGACCAATATAGGCAAGTAAAAATAGAGAAATACAAAATATATCAAATAACATAATACCTCAATAAAGCAGAATCAAACAGGATACTATACAAAGACAAACAGCAACAGCAGAGCAGATAAGCTCACTAAAGAAAACACCACTCTTATAGAGGCTTTGCAGCTGCTGCAAATAGTATTTACAGCTGAAGGTCCTCTCTATCTCACTAATACACAATTAACCCTATAATGATTGATGTTTTCTTGTCTATGCTCCAACAAATCCAATGCTGGATTTCATCATAAGCAGAGAAAAAGCAATCCTTCCATCCCGACTGCCACTGCAATGGCTTCAGAGGGAGAGAAGAGGAAACTATCCAAGCTCCATCATGCGGACACCCAGAAGCAGATGAAAGGCCCTCCCTCCATTGCAACTGCCACTGCCTTGGCCTCGGAGGTAGACGAGAAGAGGCAGTAGTTACTAGCTCATACTGCTCCAGATCAGATATGATTTAATTGGCGAAATATACTTTAATTAGCAAAGTATATTAATTGGCATGGATACAAAATGAACCCTGATGTGACTGTAAGGCCAGGCTGCACAGAGTCAAAATTCTGGCTAAATGTGTGCTGCAAAGTAGGCCAGAAGTCCCCTGTAGATATAGCCAAGGTCATTGTCAAGACAATCAGCAGTTAACTCCAGAGATAACAGACTTAAGCTGAAGTTGTAACATTTCTGCTACCACACAATAGCGACGAGAGGTTCCCACCAAACCACTGATTATTTCAACTCTTCATCCTAGCACCTGGACACTTCCCCTCATTGCCCCTTTACCTGTCCACTAGTACAGAGCTGACAGCCATTAACTCTTTGTCATCTAGCACTAAGACCATTAACTCTGTTAGGACCCCATTGTCCAAGTTGCAACCTCCGTTGTTCATTCAGCCAGAGAGCCATTCAAACTCTTGCCCTCCAGGCAGATTTCGAGTATAAAAACCCTCCGTTTTGGGCAGTCAGACACAGTATCTTGCTTGCTGAATGCTACACTGTTGCTCTGATTCCCAAATGAATACTGTCCTTAGACACAAGTCTAAGCCACATCACTGCTTTCTTCACTGCTCTCTGGGTTGGTAATTATTGCCCAATCCCTAAAACTTTGCTGTCCACAACTTTCCTCCTTTTATCCTTCAGCTAGCACCTGTGTGAGTGCTTGGATCTTTTGTGTGTGTGATTTAACTCTTTAATAAAATACATTTTAGCTTATTTGGGAATCTCTGGCTGCTTCTTTCCAGGGTGAGTCTTTCCTGAGGAGACCCTGTAAACATTGGTGGAAGATCTCGTTAGGTTACCCCTCTCTTGCGGGCCTCCTAATTGTCACATAGAGGTACTGGCATTGCCGGTAAACCACTGAGTCACCCACGTTTTGGGGTAACAGTACCTGCTGGACTTAATCCCCTCCCACACTACCATCCTCTTTTCCTTTTCTGTCATGTTTTAATTAGATTGTAAGCCTCATGGCAAGCAACTATTTTGTTGGTTTTTTACTTGTAAAGCACCATGTACAGTAATGGTGCTATATAAATACATGATGATTGTAACATTGTCTACTTCTGATTTACATCTTGCTGTGGCCACCTTGGTCCAGGCTTTTTGATCCTGCACTCAAATTTATTATAGAAACATAGGTGCAAATTCAGCACACTAGCGGTTTCACTTTTCTACCACCAGGTTTCAATGTTCATTAGAATAACTATTTTTCAGGGAGATGAAATATAAAATGACATTTACAGGGCTGGATGTGGAATAGAGAGACCACCAGTTCATATCTGTGGAGTTTACCATGTGACTTTGGGCTATTACTACCTTTCAGCAAATCTTCCTTAACAGGATTGCTGTGGGGATTAGCAAGGCAAGAACCATGTAAAACAGCAGCATACATTTCCAGGATAGTGGTGGCAGTGATGGCAATAGAAACTTATGAGTTTGAATTTAGTGCCTCTGGGACAAGAAAGCAACTGTGGTTCCTATGATGAGAGGTACTCTGGGAGTAACTCCAACTGAATTGACAAAACATCTGGATGAAAGTTGCACAAGTAGGACAACAATAGCACACTTCATAGAATCATAGAGTTGGAAGAGACCCCAGGGGCCATCGAGTCCAACCCCCTGCCATGCAGGAACACCCATCAAAGCATTCCCAACAGATGGCCATCCAGCCTCGGCTTAAAAACCTCCAAAGAAGGAGACTCCACCACACTCCGAGGCAGCATATTCCACTGCCGGACAGCTCTGACTGTCAGGAAGTTCTTCCTGAGGTTCAGGTGGAATCTCCTTTCCTGCAGCTTGAATCCATTGCTCCTTGTCCTAGTCTCTGGAGCAGTAGAGAACAAGCCTGCTCCCTCCTCAACATGACATCCCTTCAAATATTTAAACATGGCTATCATGTCCCCTCTTAACTTTCTCTTCTGCAGACTAAACATACCCAGCTCCTTAAGGCGTTCTTCATGGGGCATGGCTTCCAGACCCTTCACCATTTTGGTCGCCCTCCTCTGGACACGTTCCAGCTTGTCAACATCCTTCTTGAATTGAGGTGCCCAGAACTGGACACAGTATTCCAAATGAGGCCTAACCAATGCACTTCCAAAAAGTGAGAGTACTTGGGCACAGTATTCAGTGATAACTGATTTCTAGATTCTTGGACCAAGTTCAAATCTTTGATAGTCCAACATTCTAGTCAGTAGGGTCAGTGCTGGTTAGTACTTGGATGGGAGACCACCAACAAATACCAGGTGCTGTAGGCTATATTTCAGAAGAAGGAACTGGAAAAACCACCTCAGGATTTTTGGCCTAAGAAAACCCTATGAAATTCATGGGTTAGCATAAGTCAACAGGTGACTTGAAGGTGCACATGCACGTATGTGCACACACACACAAACACACAAAAACATGTGGTAGGCTATGTACCAACATAGTAATGGTAATATAGCAGCAGCAGAAGTGGTGGCAGTGACGACGATGATGGTAGTGGTAATACAATACAATACAATACAATACAATAATAACAATTATGATGATTACATTTTGTCATGCATAAGCACTTCTAATGCCTCTGTATTCTCATTGGATTATTACAGTATTTTATTGGTGGCAAAAATGTACAGATCCAGGAAAATATGATAGAATCATAGAGTTGGAAGAAACCCATTCTGCCATGCAGGAATATACCATCAAAGCATTCCTGACAGATGGCCATCCAACCTGTTTAAAAACCTCCAAAGAAGAAGACTCCACCACACTATGAGGCAGCATATTCCACTGTCAAACTGCTCCTACTGTCAGGAAGTTCTTCTTAATGTTTAGGCGGAATCTTTGTTCCTGAAGTTTGAAACCATCGGTCCCTGTCCTACTCTGTGGAGCAGCAGGAAACGGGCTTGCTCCATCCATCCCTTCAAATAGTTAAACACAGCTATCCTATTGCCTCTTAACCTTCTCTTCAGGCTAAACATACGCAGCTTCCTAAGCCTCTCCGCAGAGGGCTTCTTGCTTTCCAGGTCTTGTACCATTTGGGTTGCCTTCGTTTGGACATGTTCCAGCTTGCCAATATCGTTCCCGAACTGCAGTGCCCAGAACTGGACACAACGTTCCAGGTGAGTAAAGGAGAATAGAGTGATGCTATCAGAGGAAGAACTGTATTGGAGAGGGGCATGGTCTTATGTCATTTCTATACGTCTGTAAGCGCATGGGCCAAAGTGAATATGTTCCATCTGCCGTGGATTTTGCCCTGCTAAGCATTTAGGTACCATCACCCTGCCTCTCCCCACCTCTTTGTGCAAATCTGGGCAGGCTGCCATACAAGTTCTGGAGGCCTGCACTATGTAACAGACAAATTGGGCCTCTGACCTGTGCTTTCTTTTTCCCCCTTTTCTTTTTAAAGTACAAATGTATCACCAGCTGCTTTGAATTCTCAATACGCACCGCACTTTACAATCTCTCTGTTTAAACCTCAAAATGACAGAAAGGAAGAAGGGGGAAAAAAAGAGGATTTTCTTTCTTTCTTTCTTTCTTTCTTTTTTTTAAAAAGGTTACGACAAATGCAAATACGGCTTTATATATGAAACTTACAGGATGGCAAGACCTGGAAGAGAAAATAGCAACTTCAACAAATTGCATCTGTTTCTTCAAATCAAGCTGTCCAAATAATTTGAGGGTTTGCTTCCTTCTATGCAAGAAAGAGTGGAGTTAAAAAAAGAATTCAAGATCTTTATCTGTTTTCTAGCATTATCTGGAGGAAAAATCAAATGGCCTTTTCACTGGAAAAGCAGCAGGCCCGCAGGTATACATATTCATCGAGACTCCATTTGATCTTGGCAGGTTTTTCTTCCTTCTTCTCTGGCAGCCTATTTTTCATACAACCCATAATTCTAGTTTTTAAAAATGTACTGGATTTACAGAGTAGAGATGTGGCAATGCTTCAGCTGTTTAAGAATTTGGTTCAAAAATGGCCAATGGTTGTGCGGGGGTGGGAGTGGGGGCTAGGATCAACCCCCAACAAAATTTTCTCTCTCTTATCCTAAGGTGTGGTCTACAAAGTTCACATAGCTTCATTGCTCAGGAAAATCTCACTTGCGTGAGTTCTATGTGAGATGGAAGCACACATGGCCATCTCTCTTTTTCTGTATAATAGGGGTGGCCAACTGTGGCTCTCCAGATGTTTTTTGGGCTGTAACTCTGATGATTCCTTGTGTTGTCTAGGGATTTGGTTAGACCTCACCTGGAATACTATGTCCAGTTCTGGGTACCACAGTTCATGAAGGATATTGACAAGCCCGAACGTGTGCAGAGGAAGGCAACCAAAATGGTGAAGGGTCTGGAAGCCATGCCCTATGAGGAGAGGCTTAGGGAGCTAGGTGTGTGTAAGCTGACAAAAAAGAAGGTTAAGAAGAGGCATGATAGCCATGTTTAAATATCTGAAGGGATCTCATGTTGAAGATGGAGCAAGCTTGTTTTCTGCTGCTCTAGAAACTAGGACACGGAGCAATGGATTCAAACTACGGGAAAAGAGGTTTCGCTTAAACGTCAGGAAGAACTTCCTGACAGTCAGATCCATTCAACAGTGGAATATGCTGCCTCTGAGTGTGGTGGAGTCACCTTCTTCGGAGATTTTTAAGCAGAGGCTGGGTGGCCGTTTGCTGGGGGTGCTTTGAATGTTTGCATGACAGGGGGTTGGACTCAGTGGCCATTGTGGTCTCTTCCAACTCTATGTTTCTATGATCCAGGGGACATGTAGTCCATCACATCTGGAGGGCCTCAGTTTGGAAAAGGCTACCCGTACATCATGAAAACTGCAAGCATACCTGAGTGCATGTGTTTATAGGCAGCTATGTTATGCCAGATTAAGACAGTTCAATAGGCATGTGGAGACCACCGCCGGTGCTTGTCCAGTCATATGTGCATACATTGTACAGACTTTTGTGTCGTAAATGTGGATGTTGGGGAACATCAGCTCTGATATCAGGAGGCAGGCCTAGGCTTAGTGCCCTACACCTTGTTTGCATTAGGATTCCTGAAAGCAGAAAAGCTAAAGTTCTGAAGGAATCACGAGGATAACTCAGTGATGGGCAGACCAGTCTGGCCCTACCATTAGATAGGGTGAAGCAGTTAACGTCAGCTGGGAGCTATGAGGGTGTGTGACAGCTCTGCACCCCCAGCTGTTCTCATCTACCTGAGGAGGTGCTGCAAGAAGAGTCATAAATGCATGTCCAGAGCTTAGAAAAGTTTTTTTTGGACTGCAACCCCAGAGCACTGCAACCAACATGGTGACCAGCCAGCGCTGGCGAGGGAGTCCCACACCCTCCGAAATGTCACAGATGAAAACTAGAATATGTGTGGTCAAGCAACATGAAGCTGAAGAACACAGGAGTTAGGAGATACTGCAGCAGTTTGGTTTTGCCTGAGTCTTCAGGATTGGCAAGAGCCTGTGCCCTTCTCTTCTCTACCTCTGCTGAGTTAACGGAATGCAGTCTACTTTTACACTTTAAATTCAGTTTGCAGCAACTAAAAGAGGGAAAGTGAGAGGAACCGAGGGAAATGGGACATTTTAAAAGCAGCTGAAAAAGTGGGATGACAGAGGATAAATCAGGGCCTTCCCTGCCAACTCAGGAGAGTTGGAGATTATAGAATTCTGGGGGCTGTAGTTCAAAAAAGCAAGGTGGCCAAGCTTTGCTTATGTTTGGGTTGGGTTGCTCCTCTTTCCCTGTTATGCCCCGGATAGTCTGCATAAATGACATAAGCTCCTGATCAACAGTATGGCAGACAGGCAGCCTGCTCCGACCTGCTTCCATCCGAGATGCAGCAGTGGTTTCTTTCCACCATTAGGGCTGAAATGAGCATCAACTGCCAGTCCAACCAGCTTCTGTATACGGGAAGGTGGAAGGGAACCATTTTGTTCTTAGGTTCTTAGCCACAGGCGGCCGAATATCTTTGGCTGAATACGGCAAGGAAGGTGGTAGGAAGCGACTTCTGTAAGGAAGGGACTAAATTCTTGGTGAACTTTAGAGCCCTCCTCTTAGATCACAGGTGGCACTTGTGGCCCTCTTAACATTGCTGGACTGCATCTTCTATCGTCCTCCACAGTAGCAATGCTGACTAAAGTTATGAGGGGAATGTCAGTTCAACAGCTTCTAAAGGGCTACCATACCTTAGATGGATTCATGCCAAAAAAAAAAAAAAAGGCAATCTCTTTGAAGAACATTTGTTGCAGTTACTTACTTACCTCCATCCCACGCCAAATAGCACTTTTCATAAGTATTCCAGGGATGATGTTGTCACTGCAGGCCAATGGAAAACAAACAGGGTGAGGTTCTTAAGACTGTGAATGGTGAGGGAGAAGAGGCATGTTTACTTTTACTCTATGAGGATTTATATGGAAGTGTTAGGATCAGTCTGGTAAAACAATGGGAATATCCAAGAACTTTACAAGGGCTACCAAGGAAGACCATTCGTTGAAAGGTATTTGGCCTCTGCTTTATTGAAGACCTGTCGAGACCCTTAGCTGTCTGCCTTGGCAACAGATTTATGACTTACAGACCTTCATCCTTGCTGCTACTTATTAGTTTGGACTGAACATATTTTATATAGGAATAATTTATTATTTCATTGATTTGTCACTATCTTTTTAGTACTTGTTCAATATATGGAGAGCCAGCATGGTGTAGTGGTTTGAGTTTTCTCCATGACTCTGGAGGCCAGAGTGTGATTCCCCACTCAGCCATGATAACCCTGGATGACCTTGTGCTCACCCACTTTCAGCCCCCAGAAAACCCATGAAAGGTTTGCCTTAGGGTCACCTTAAGTTGGAAATGACTTGAAAGCACACAACATACATACCTTGAAAGGATCGGATCCCACTTGATCTAGGAAGTGATGCAGGGTCAACTCTGGTTACTACGTGGATGGGAGACCACCAAGGAATAGCAGCTACTGTTGCTACTTATGGCAAACTACCTCTGATTCTTCTTTACCTAAGAAAACCCATTGAAATTCATGGGGTTACCATAAGTCAATATGTGACTTGAAGGTAGGCGTGTGCGTGTGTGAGGGAGAGGGATTAATAGAACTAAAAAATACGAATGAATTTGAACAAAGAGGAGAATTTTTGGATTCATAGACTCTACCACCAGACAGCCTCAATTTAGATGATAATACCATCATCCACTGAAGAATGCAGAAACCAGAATGTTCTAAACAGCCACCTTGGACACAGCTCAGTTTCATCCTTAATAAAATAACAAGATGGAATCTGAAATGTTATGTGTGTAGGTTTGTGTGTGTGTGTGTATTAGTGATTAACTACATCCTTCTGGAATCCAGGGCAAACATGGGAGGAGTGCTGTTGCTTTGTTTTTTTCTTAAATCACATGCTTATATACATATTATTTATCTCTTGACTCTGATATCCATTGGGTTGTGAGTCAGATCTTATATCCTTCTCTGTTGCTGAACAATACAGGCCAACCAATCTTTCTCTAAGGAAAGATGACATGCTTTTGGTATGGAATTCCTAACCAGAAGAGCCCCTGAATTATTTTAGCTTCCTAAGTGTGTTTGGGGATCATGAAGTTGGGCAGGGATAGAGGTGCTCATAAGAAATTATATGGAGCCTAAAATGTGGGATTAGTGATACAGCCCTTCCCCTGTACCTAAATCCGCTCCATCCATCCAGAAAGGAAGGGAAGAGAAGAGAGTAGGATAAGATAGGATATTTGCCCCAGGAGATGATGATATTGGAAACCCTGATGGAAGACAGATTCCATTTTATTATGTGCCCAGATTAGGGATGTAAATCCTTGACTATTTCATCCTTATGGACAGAGATGAAAAATTATGATGGTTTTCTCAGATTTTTTTTTTTAATTAAGTAAAAAAGAAGAAAATAATAACACAAAGCAAACATACAAAACAACAAAAAATACATTCATACAAACATCAATGAACATTCTAACCTACATATGACTAAAACTAACAAAACCTAACTAAAAATTGGTTCCCGCCCTTGTTTGCAAACAGTTCATATTATTTAAGCATTTATACCTAACTAGTGAATCATTCATTTTATCCCATAGTAATTAATTGTTGCTAATCACTTATCATTTCTGTTATTTACTTACTTAATTTCTCAAATTCATAAATCTGTTAACTTATTCTAGATTAGTTTATACCAATGATCAGTCATCAAAAGATAATAATCATCTATATCAAAAATAATATTTTTAAAACAACAGAGTACATCTTCTAAATCCAGTTTACACTTCTCATGTAGTAATATAAATTTTCATCAGATCACCTTCATTTCTCTTTTGGTTTTCTCAGCATTTTGTGGGGAGCGGGAGACAAGTTTTTGTGCCAAAAAAATTGGTTTTCCATGCAGAACAATATATACACAACACTTTGGGATGTCTGAATGCTAGGAGAAAATTGTATAAAATTTTCATTGGTCTATTATTGTTCCCAGCAGGTTTTGCCAGCTGACAGAGACCACATTTTTTGACCCGGGAATGAATAATAATGGATATTCTTTCCGCCCCAGAATGGAAACTCTGATATTGCCGCACCATGGGCAAGCCACAATGGAGAGCAAGCCGACTAAAGAAACTTATGCTCTGACTTTTTCAGTAGTTCATTCTGAGTCCCGCATAACACTGCCTACCCACTCTACCCTGTACCAGAAGAGAAATAGAATTTATGAGTGGAACTGCAAAAAGTTATTTGGGTTCACAAACAATTTTTGTTACTTTTGTCACGTGCATCATTATGTCAAAGCCTCGGACCTCAGGAAATGCCTTAGAGCCTTCTCACTTTTTAAGGGGGTGGAGAGATGCCCTTGCTGGTTCATCTTTTTTCTTTGGCCACCAGATGTCACTCAAGTGCTACAAAAATGTCTTTAACTGAGATTCCGGGATGTGGTATTTGTCAAATGGCTAATTAACAGCAAAATCTTCTGATGTTTGTAACCTGTCATATTAGCAAGCAGTATGTTCGCTCATGAAACCTGAAATATGCAAGTCTGTTTTTGAAAGCCTCTTGCCATCTGTCAAATCCACCAAACGGGCCTTTGTCTTAAATATACAAAGAGCACCCTTGATTTTGGGGTGGGGGTAGGGCTGGAGGGTGGGGAGAACTAGTTCAGAGTTGAGCTCCTTGCATTATTAAGTGACACCTCCCCTCATCCCCACAGCCACCTCACTGAATTCTTTCTCTGTTTGATTATTATATGCAAGCTCTTTGGATGGAATAAATGGAGCTTCCTGTAGTTTGTGATTCCTTGTAAATGCACAGTTTCAAATTGGCTGTGGGATTCCATAGTGTGGCTTTCTTTTTTAAAATGAAAAAACCCCAAGTTTCTAGCCCATGTGGCACTGAAGATACATTTGAAAATATGGGTGAGTGATGCCTACTGAAATGTCTAGAGCCCAATATGGGGAGTAGGTTTTCTAGAGAGAAGTGTCTCCTTTGCCATGCCCTTCACTTGAGGAAGACCATAGAAAACTGGAAGAGCATATGCTTTGCATCCAGAAGGTCTCTGATCTGTTTATTTAGTTACAATGGGCAGGCAAATTCTGGGGACCTGGCCCCAGGATCTGCCAGGGGCCAAACTGACCATTGCATGTGAACCCCAGAATTTTGGAGAGAAGCACTAGGATTTGGGGAGGAGGTATTTTCTAGAATATGGTGCATATGGAATCTTACAACTTGATCTAGGGCCTTTTCCGTACTGTACCTGGATCTTGTGTCATCCCGTTGTGATCCTGGCAGTGCCAGTGCTGGGATGGGAGCAGACCCACATGCTGCCCTCTCCACCTGGCCAGCTGCTGGTAGATGGTCAGTGTTTGGGACATGTTCCTTCCTTCTGCAGTGCAGCTGGCTTCTTCCGCTGCTGCACTGAGGAGAGCTCTTGATAGCACTTCCGCCCTTCCTGCATGGCTAATGGAAATGCAATTGTGTGAAGGGTGGCCATTACCAGATTTTTTCCGGTAATAGTATTCCACATGATCTGCGGATGCAATAGGAGAAGGACCACGATGACACTGTGTGATGGCATGCATTGTGGACAGGCAGCAATGCGACCCCATGCCATCACGTGGAAATGGCCTAAAGCAGTGCTGCTCAAAGTATTGATCCACAGGCTGGTGCTGATCCATGAAACATCAGCTGCTGGTCCCTAGAGAGTTTCCACAAAGGAAATAAACAGCTGTAGCCAATGGATACAAATATGGTAGTAGTTCACAGCACTCTGGGGGAAATTGCCAGTCCTCTATGTTAGAAAGCTTAAGAAGCCCAGATCTGGAGGACAATCACTGCTGTTGGAGGCTCCTCCCCTCAAACTATTTTAAGAACTTGGGGTGTAATCTGTTTTAGGGTATTACATACCCTCGAACATTTCACAGACATATACTGTGGCCAAGCAACCTCAGAGTGTGACTTAGATGGCAAAAGTTAGTAACAAGGAAGAACAGAAAAACTAGGAGAGGCTGCAGCAGTTTGCTTTTGCCTGAGTCTACTAGGAAGGGAAAGATTCTGCCCCCTCTTCACCCCCTCCTCATGCTGAGTTAATTGAACGAAAACTACTTTTTTTGAACTCAGTTTGCAGCAAGTGAAATGTGCTGAGGACTAAAGGAGAAAGTAGAAAGAGGAGAAAGAAACGGGCATTTTAAATGCAGCTGAAAAAGTGGGATAGCAGAGGATTAATTCGGACTGTTTTTGCCAAATCAGGATAGGTGGAGGGTATGACATTGTGGCCTAAATTCTATTCTTAAGTCCTAAATAGAGTAAAACTGTTGAACCAGTGGGGTTTACGTACATGTTTACTCACCGCTCAACAGTTGATCCAATGAATCTCCTCTATTTGGTCTTCCTGCCTAGGGATGTGTTACTACCATGCCATACATCCCCACTCCATGATACGATATAACTGGTGAACATCATTTCAATGGCACAAAATATAAATTATATGCTTACGGCTGAACCTCATGTGGGAATGGACTCCAACTAGGAACATGTGCTTAGGCAGATGACATCAACATGACCAGGTCATCAGTTCATGAGGATTGGCCAGAGAACCCTGACTTAATGGGTTTGAGATCATCTTGTCAATTGCTCAAACTCAGAAAACAATAGCCAGCAAGGCAAGCAACCAATAACCAACATCCTGTAACCTCTTCCTGCTGCATTTCCCTTTTGTTCCCTTACCTGCCCAGCCATTAAAGGGCTACCATGAATTCCATCAATGCTGAAGCTGAGACCATTAGCCCATTCTGGACCCCTTTGTCTGTTCTGCTGGACAGCCATTAATTCTTCCCCTTCAGGGCAGAAAAGGGGTATTTCAACCCTAGGTCAGATCCTGAGGGTATGTCACCCACGCTACGCTCCAGACTCCCATTCCTCTGTGCTTCCCTCATACTCATGTTTGAGCCATCTCACCTCAACTTTATTCTCTTCAGGATTTTGCCCACTTTTTCCTAAACACCTTGCTATCCAACTTTTCCTTCCTTTCCTTCTGTTAGTCTTGCATGGTTTGTGAGACTGTTTGATTTCTTGTGTGCATTTGTGATTCCCCCCAGTAAAACATTCTTTTGATCTCCATCTGGCCTCACAGTTAGTATTTGTATACACAAATGAAAAGGTCCTGTGGTTACCCCCCTCTCACAGGCCTCCTTTGAGCTGTAATTCCCCATAGAGGTGTTGGCATCGTGTGTGTACCCCCAAGTCACCACCCTTTGGGGTAACAAGATGATACAGTGCTGCCCATGAAAACAGCACCCCTACTCAACTGTTAAAAAATGTTTAATGCATTGAAGTCTGCAGCCAGAAGTTTTGAGCTGGAGTGACCTCAGTAGAATATGGGAGGCCAGTACAGTTACAAGAAAATTAGGTGAGGTGTGATTCTTGTAAAATACATTGTTAAATGGGTTTCACATCCTCCATCAGGAAATGAATGTGTACCCAGCCAGGGCAAACAGAACCTGGGGAGATCAATGGCCAGTTGGACGATGCTCTGAAAGGGGAGGCCAGAGCAATGTTTAGAGTGGCCGTGGGCCTTGAATAAGTTCGTATTTCACCTGGTTGTAGATAAGTTCAATGCAGCTTTCTCCCCTGCTCTCCTCTTTCATGTTCTTAATGCATTTACCTATATTGTTATGTTGTGTATTCCCCTGCTTCTCCCAGTGAAGTGAAAGCAGGAGACAGTGGAACACACAATGTGGAGTCACAGTGGCAAAGCTGGCTCTTTAGCTTTGTCTCCCTGTGGAGAAAAACAGACAAACAGAATAATAGAATCATAGAACTGGAAGAGACCACGAGGGCCATTGAGTCCAATCTCATTCTGCTACGCAGAAATACACCCCCAAAGCACTCCCAACAGATGGCCATCCAAACTTTGTTTAGAAACCTCCAAAGAAGGATACTCCACCATACTTTGAGGCAGCATATTCCACTGTTGAATGGCTCTTACGGTTAGGAAGTTCTTCCTAATGTTTAGATGAAATCTCTTTTCCTGTAGCTTGAAGCCATTGCTCTATGTCCTAGTCTCTGAAGCAGCAGAAAACAAACTTGCTTTGTCTTCTATATGACATTTCCTCAAATGTTGAAACATGGCTATCGTGTCACTTCTTAATCTTCTCTTCTCCAGGCTAAACATACCCAGTTACCTTAGCTTCTCCTCATAGGGCATGGTTTCCAGATCTTATTCCTGAACACATGGCTACAAGCTAAGTTCCCATTTAATACTGGCAGAATGGAAAGCTCTACTGGCGTATTTTCATGTATGGAAGCAATGGCAGTGGTAGAGGGATGGCTGATCATAGAATCATAGAAATGTAGAGTTGGAAGAGACCCCAGGGGCCATCCAGTCCAACCCCCTGCTATGCAGAAACACCCTCAAAACATTCCCAACAGATGGCCATCCAGCCTCTGCTTAAAAACCTCCAAAGAAGGAGACTCCACCACACTACGAGGCAGCCTATTCCACTGCCGGACAGCCCTGACTGTCAGGAAGTTCTTCCTGAGGTTCAGGTGGAATCTCCTTTCCTGCAGCTTGAATCCATTGCTCCTTGTCCTGGTCTCTGGAGCAGCAGAAAACAAGCCCTCTCCCTCCTCTACATGGCATCCCTTCAAATATTTAAACATGGCTATCGTGTCCCCTCTTAACCTTCTCTTCTGCAGACTGAACATACCCAGCTCTCTAAGTCTATCCTCATAGGGCATGGCTTCCAGGCCCTTCACCATCTTGGTCGCCCTCCTCTGGACCTGCTCCAGCTTGACCATGTCCTTCTTGAATTGGCGTGCCCAGAACTGGACACAGTATTCAAGATGAGGTCTAACCAAAGCAGAGTAGAGTGGTACCAGTACCTCCCTCGATCTAGACACCATACTCCTATTGATGCAGCCGAGAATCGCATTGGCTTTCTTGGCTGCCGCATCACACTGCTGACTCATGTTCAGCTTGTGGTCTATTAAGACTCCTAGATCCCTTTCACACGTACTGCCATCCAGCCACGTGTCCCCCATCCTATATTTCTGCATTCCATTTTTTCTATCTAAGTGTAAGACCTTACACTTCTCTCTGTTGAGATACCTCCCCAGCTATCCCAGTGGCTAATCCAGAGACATTCTAGTGGCTGGACCACTAAGAGGGAGTGTATTTCTGTCCACCTACTGGTGGCACTGTGAGCAATTGTGATAAATTAAGCATAAATAGCCCTTGAAAACAAGATGACATGTTTTCTAGGTAAAATTAGGGGACACAGCAGTTAGTTCTATGATGGAGATGTAAAAACAAAAAGGAAGGGGCACTTACCTGAGGGGTGACTCTTTAAATAACTCAAGGGCTGTCCCAGAGAGGAGAGGACAGGTTTGTTCTCTGCTGCCCCAAGAAATAGGACCAGGTCTAATGGTTTGAAGTTACAGGAGGTTAGTTTTCTATTGAACATAAGAAGGAACTTCTTGGTAGTAAGAGTGATTTGGCAGTGGAACCAATTGCCCAGAGGAGTGATGGGGTGTCCTTCCCTGGATATCTTCAAAAAAGAGGCTAAACAGCTACCTACTGGGGATGCTGTAGCCAGAGATCCTGCATTGAGCAGGGAGTTGGACTCCATGATCCACAAGGCCCCTTCCAACCCCATGATTCTATTATTCTAAAGGACTTCCATAACAGGGTGTTTGATATCTCCTTATGCAAGTGTTTAAATCAGGGTTGGCAGTCATGCAACCTTGCAATGTTGCTGGACTAGAAATCACATCAATCTTTGCCAGCATTGCCAATCCTGAGGAATTCTGGGAGTTGCAGTCCAATAGCATCTGGATGCAGGGGGTGTAGCTATGGGAGCAGGGGAGAATTGGAGCCACAGGAAAAATTCATTGCCTGGTGGAATTCCTATTTATAGTTGTAGCCACATGTGCCCTGGGGTGGAAGATTACTCCATAGACCCCCCCCTGCAAGGGTATAGCTACACAGCAGGCCAAAAGAAAGACATAACATTTTCCTTAAAATCCTGTGTCCTATCTCAGCCAGGTCAGGACAGCTGATAACTGAAACAAACAAACTGAATAGCTCTCAGTTGTACTTACTTTTATTCAATAAGCACAAGGTCATAAATAAAGTCTAATTAAATCCAAGGCAAATGAGTCCAAAGTCAGTTAAGGTAATCCAAGGTCAGGCACAGAGTTCAACAAGATATCCAGCAGTCAGGAAAAACTCTGACAACTCCTGGAGGGGGAAGGCAGCACCTATATAGGTCAGCTGCCTAACACAGCTGCTGTCTGAGTAATTGCTGTAGGCTATAAATCCTCTGAGACCAGCACAGGCTATCTCTTTGCTGCCTGTGCTCAGCAAAGGTGAGTACAGGTAAGTTATCTTTTGTGTCTGACAGGGCTGCTGGACTCTCTGCTGGAGCTGGCACTGTACCCTGTTCTGCTTGTGGCACTTTAACCTCCTCCTACACAGCAGCTCCTGGCATGACCACTATTTCAGCCTCTGGCATGTCCTCTGTTTCAGACTCTGAGTCAGAGTCCATGTTCTGGAAGCAAGGCACAATACCCTGTATTCAAGCGTTGTAGTTGTTGGAAACTTTAGTTGAGTATTTAAAAATATTGTTTAAACAACCCAAGAAAAGGGGACGGCAAAGTGGCCAAGGGAATGGGAATGCAGCAAATTAAAGAGGTCTAGATGTGAACAGTTTTCAGTGCCTCATTCTCTGCAATGCTAGAATCCTGGGGACTCAAGGAAAATTGCATGGCGGGGGCAGAATTCTTACTTGGGGTCCCTTGTTCTGCCCCCCTAGTACCTGCATCCCTGTGACTGGAGGGCCATCTGTTCCCCACCCCGTCTAAAAAGTACAACTAATGGAGCGACTAGGAGTTACTCCAGTGTAGCCCTCCTGGAGGATTCCGACCCTTGTGTCTAGCAGGAGTATGATTCCCCGTGTGAAGTGTAACCTGTACTTCTGCCCTTAACGGCTGGAGCTGAGTAGCTATTACACCGTCTTAATTGGTTTTGGTACATGTATTTTAATAGGAGTATTATCATAGTTTTATCAGGTTATAATTGACTTTAAAGTCTTTTTGCCCATCCTAAGTCCTTGGAAAGGGATAGGAGAGAAATAGAAATGAATGAAATAGTTCAGGGTTGATTCACAGGCCTTGCTTAGATCTGTGAGAAGGCTCTGCTGCCTATAGCTCTCATGTAGCTTACAGCTTTATTTCATGATGCATATTTTATACAGCATGTTCAATATATCATTTTATTTTTACAGTATGTGTGCACAGCAGTACCCACTGGTACAAGTTATTATAACAGACATAGTTATAATATAGCAAATCTTCTCTCCCTCCCGTTCGCTCCCTTCCTCTCAAACAACGGTGCCAAGTCCAGGGCTAATTTTCTGCCTCAGGACCTTTGGGAGGCCACACCGACTGCCAAAAATTTATCTTGTAAGCTGCTTTGAATCCCATTTGGGAGAAAAGTGGGATATAAATCAATCAATCATTCAAACAATCAGTTAAATAAATGCACCATTTAAAACCCCCAGAAAAACCAGAAGTGGCTAGAAGTCCATGCCTGATTTTGAAACGTGGCTATTCTGAGGGAAATTTATTTTACTTTATTTTTTCAAAAGAAAGATTTACAAGAAGAAGTAGAATATCAGCATTCACATTACTTGCGCAGGACACAAGCTTTGTTTTCATGGCAGATCTTTTTTAAAAAATGTTATTGAGTAAGAAAAACAACACAATCCAAACATACAAAACAACAACAGAAAATACATCCATACAAACATTAACAGATGTCTGCACGTATCTAAAACAAATACTAACAAAACGTAACTAAAATTGGTTCCAGCTCTTGTTGCAAACAGTTTGTATTACTTAAACATTTACACCTAACTATTAAGTCATACATTTTATCCCATAATTATGAAAATTGATAATTTAATAATTTAATAATTTTATGGCAGATGTTGAAGGAAAAGAAAGAAGAGAAAGGAGCTCAAATTAGGAACGTATCTGCTCTTCCCTTTGTATTAGTAAATGATCCAGGAGCGTTGTATACATTGTCTCTGTATTGAACCATCCTATCTGTAATAGAAAGTCCCATAAGTAAAACTATTTCCTTGCCGAGCTCAAAATGTCATTTGAGCTGATGAGTTAGTTGTGAGGAAGAGTGCTAAGAATTATTGATATAATGGATAAACAAATAGTATAAAGCTATCAGTATAATGAGTATTTTTCAAAGTTTAGCAAGTGTAACTTCTTTTCCCCTTCCCAGCTTATTGAACTGTTGGTCCTAAAAGATTCCAAGTGAGGTAATCCAAACCCCTTTTGGCAGTCTCAAGTGTGTATGTGTGTGTGTGTTTGAACACTCTGTTTTTAATTTTGTTATATTTTTGCACGCTTTTATATTTTTAGAAAATTTGTAATGGTTTTAATGTGATGATTTTTAACTACGTTTTAATTTTTATGGTCAGGTTTTTAGCTGATCTCACTTTAGCCTTGTGAGCCACCTTGCAAGGAAGGCAACATATAAATGGAATGAATGAATGAATATATAAATAAATAGGCGTGGATGGGCTGAGGGCCACAGAAATAGACTTGGGGGGGTCACATGTGGGCTGGGGCTACCCTTTGTCCATCCTTGTTCTAGCATAAGTGGACTGGGAAAATGATTTGATCAAAAGTTGAGACCTAAGTTCTCTGAAAACATGAAAAATATTTTTGCAAAGGCGCTGTTCTTTTCTTGCCTCTTGATATCCTGTTCCATTTCAAGTCAACCGTCTCTGTAAATTATTTACAGGAAAGGGAAAGTACATCAGGAGCAACTTTGAGACCTGATAATTATATCTATCCTGGCTTCACAAATTTGGTTAAACAGAATATTCCTTGCCTTTTCGGGAAGCTGCATATGACAGCTAGGGTTGATTCAAGACAGTACTTATCTTGGCCAGACAGGGAAGCAAGAAAAAAAATATATATGCAGAAGTCTACATTGTAGCTTAAAAGCTTGAGATCTGAAAAGACACCCTGTGGATATTCATAGCACTAGACTAGGGCTACTGTTGGCTTCCATGTCAGTGGGGCAGAAAATCCATTCCAGGTTTTCACCTGAAGTTTGAAGGAGCTGTCCGGAGGCCCTGTTTCCCAAGTAGATTCTGTATCTTGGACAGTTCCTTTAAAGTTTAGACTAAAACTGAAGGTGGATGCACTGTCCTCATGACCTGGAAGTCATCAACTGCTGCTGCGCCAGACCATTGTAGCCTTGCTAAAACGGCCTGATCAGAATTTCTGCATGCCCTATCTGGCTTGGATCTAGACAGTCTGAAAGACCGTGGCCATTTCTGCACTAGACTGTTATAGTGCTATTATTCCACTTTCAACATCCTATGGAATCCTCAAAGGCCCCTCCCTAAACTGCAAACCCCAGATTCCACAGAATGCTGAAAGTGGAATAATAGCACTATAACAGTCTAGTGAGGAAATGGCCTGTATCTCCCGGTGTGAGCCTGCTGGAGTTTTAAGATCTGCAGGGAGGGCTTTCTCTCGGTCCCACCACCATTGCAGGCATATTTGGTGAGGACACAAGAGAGAGCGTTTTCAGTGGCTGCTCCCAGCCTGTGGAACTCCCTTCTATGGAGACTCCATTGCACCTCTCCCTGCTTTCTTTCCTCCAACGAGCAAAGACCTTCTTATTTAGGAAAGTCTTTGGCTTTTAACTCATGGCAGCAGATAGAGCTTTTAATGGGGTTGTGTCGGGCCTGTATCTTTTTATTATGTTTTAAATGTTTTTATGTGAAAAATGTGATTATGTTTTTAACTTGTGTTTTTTAAACTGAATTGTTGCTTGTAGCTGAAGTTTTTTTAGCTTCTTGTAAGCCACCTTGAATCCTGTGCTGGGAGAAAGGTGAGGTATTAAATAAATAATCGGTGCTAATGCTCTGCTTCATCCATTTCACAGAGTGCAGCTGCATTGTGGTAAAAACTATCATAAAAGTCTTTTATAATATACCAGGTGCTACTGGAGGACTGGAGAGGCTGGCTTTCACTATCATACCAAAGTTCTGCAAAAGTTATTTCCTTGGAATACAACTCCTGGAATGCCCTAGCTACATTGGTCAGGGGATTCTAGATGCTGTAGTCCAAAAAAGTAACTTACATGCATTCATCGTTACATGCAACAGTTAATATTTTCCCTAATGTTTTTCTCCTCAATATAGAAGAAAATGAAAATTTCTGTACAGTTCTCTAGATGCACTTGCACATTGCAAAGTCTTTCCAGAAGTTCTTTTATATAGAAATATATGTTTTTTTCCTGCACACACATACACACTGTATTTCCTCTGCAGTGAACAATGTTTTCTCTGCAAAACATATTGTGCTGTGCACCTGAGACACATCTGCACAAAAATCATGAGGTTTTCAGTGGAAAACATCTTTTGTTTTGTGTAGAAAAGATGTTGGTGGAAAAAACATGGGTTTTGCACAGAAAAACTACTTATATTTCTATGAAGAATAATTCCCCAAGATTTCATAAAGCATGAAGGTTATTCACCATTGCTGTATTCTTCCTGGAAGAAGTTTCTCAAGCATTGGGAGATCTGTTATTCTGCTGGGAAGGAAATAATGATGAATATTTTTTCCATCTCTACTGCATCACACCTGTTTGCTCCTTTCACAGGGGAGCAACAGACTGGTGGGATCTAAATGCTGGCTAGACAGTTTTGCACGTGAGGCAATCTTTGCATTCTTTTTGTTTTTGTAAAAATGAGCATCACACACAAAAAATCAAACCTTGGGTGTGTGTTACACAACTGGCTTTGTAACAAAGCATTCAGCTGCTTAGCTCAAGCACCCTGTTCAGTGAGCAGAAATATGTCCTGTGGATCAACAATTTTCTCTCACTTTCCCCCCTCCATCCTTCCCCTCCCCAGCAGTAAGTGGCAACACTTGTTAAATTTCCTGTTCAGAGCTGATTCTTTCAGTGGTGTGATTTTTAATAGGGATGGGATGAATCCAGAATTTTCCAGATCTGGATCCCTGGAAGGTTCTGGGAATCCACGAATCTCATGCATCTCGAATCTTTCAAATCCTTTTTTAAAAAAGGTTCAAAAAGCAAGGGAAAGAAGGATAATCTTGGGCAAGACACACTCTCTCAGCCTTAGCAAAAGCCTAGGCAAAGACAAACCTCCCTCTGAAGAAATCTGTCCAAGACAATTGTCCTAGTTTTGCCTCAGGATCTCCCCAGATTGAAAATGACATTCTACACAGGTAGGAAAAGGTGGATTAATCTCACCTTTTCCTGCCTGTGCAAACAGGGCTACATACTACAGTCCAGAGATAATCCAGGTCAAAACTGGCTTTTCTTTGCATAGCTCATTATGGCATCCTGGGATCTGCAGTTTGATGATGCACAGCACACTTCGGCAGAGAAGGCTGTGACAGCTTGTAAAACTACAAACCCCAGAATTGTGTCTGAAAGAGCTTTGCAAGGAAGCTATGCAAAGGAAACTTTCAGCTGTCCTTGAAATCTCAAGAACGCTGTACCTTCCAGTCAAGTGCTGAACTTAAATATGAAATGTTCAATGTAAATATCTTAGAATACAACTGCAGATGTAATTTCTAAAATTGTTAGCAAAGGCCGTTATTACTCCAAGGGAAAAACTCACCTACTTGCCATCTCCCCTGGTGTGTCTGGTCTCCCAGGGTTTCAGGCGTCCCACTCTCTGGATTTGAAAGATTCGGCTTGCCTATTTTGGCACAGGGATTTGGATTTGCGAATCTCGAATCCTTCCCCAGGGTTCAAGAATTCCGTTGGCCCTTCCCTACTTTTTTTAAGAACACAAGCCTCCCCTTCCTCTACTTGGCAATGAACAGGAGATATTCTGAGCTGACAGGACAGCTTGGCCTTCAGCTTTGAACTATAGCACTAGAATTATCTGGAAAGAAATTCTAAGTCCCTCACCAAACTATAGATCCCAGGAATCTGTAGAGTGGAGGCATGGCGGTTGAAGTGTTATCGACATCCTAGAATTGTGTAATGTGCCCCATGTCACAGGCTTTCTTGTTGTTATGAGAGTACTGTGTTATTATTTAAGCTCTCTCTCTGTGTATATGCCCTTTGAGTCACCTGTTGACTTATGGCGAACCCATGAATTTCATAGGGTTTTGTTAGGCAAAGACTACTCAGAGTACATAATTATTTCTATAAATATGAATTGGTATGTGGAACTTGAGGCTCTCTTTATTTTTCTATTTTTATTTTTATATATATATATATATATATATATATATATATATATATATATATAAATAAATAAATTATTAGAATGTTTGAGCACGCACAGCTGCACATTTCCACATGAGGATCATTCAGGGAACGTGAAGCATAATGAAAGATAAGAAATAACAGTTAGCGATATAGACCAGGAGTGGGAATCATGTAGCCCCCTGGGGTCACAAGGCTGTTTTTGAATTTCCTGGGCTCCTTCTCCTTCCCAGATTCCCCCGCCCCCAAACATTTTTGGGCAAAAAGTGAGAATGGCTACTTCTGAGTGCCTCCGTGCATGGTGATTCTCTTTCTCCAAGCACTTCCACGTCTCTTCTTTGCCCTTGCCAAAGGGGGATTTACAGAAACTGGAAGCAAACATCCAACCACTTCCTGTTCGGATTTCAGGAGACTCCTTCAGCTCACACGAGGGGCCCAGCTATGGCTATTGCCTGACCCATGAGCATTCTCCCTGCTCAAATGAAATTTTCCTTTAGCCTTTAAATTTCTAGAATTGCAGAGAATGAGACATTGAAAAATTGTTTGCATCTAGTATTTTTCCATTTGCTGTGTTTCCATTTCTTTGGGAACTTTCCCTGATCCTTTTCTTTGGACGCCTAAACTGTATTTCTAAATGCATGACGGGAGTTATGTTAGAAATTTGAGTAAATGAAGGAGATTTTCATTGTGAGACAGAATTTTTATTTTGGAGCAACACTCTTATTTATTTTCTGTAGCCACATACCCCTGGTCCCAGGGACAAAAAATTGCTCCGATTGTAGCTGTGGTGTGTTTGTGCCTGACAAAATGATAGCATTGAACCCCAATATAGGAATTCTGCCTCCCCACAGGGAAAATTTCCTTCAATTCCCCAAATTTCTAGCATTGCAGCATCTAGACTGATTGAAAAGTCCCAGATTTTGTTCCTGTTCTTTGTGATTTGACACAAAGAACAGGAACAAAATAAAATAAACCTGGGGAGCTGGTATAAAAAATCTCTGATCATACTGGGAACTGATAGAAAATATTCTGAGAGAAAACAAAACAGGTATGGGCCTCCAAAATAAAATTGGAAAGAACAGGAACAAAATCTGGGACTTTCTGGTCTTTTAAATCAGTCTGGATGCATCCTTAAAACACTTTTTGAGCATTTAGAAGTGTGGTTCAGGCACTGGAGGAGAAGGGGCAGTCGGAATGACCAAGAGAACATGAACACAGCAAAGATAGGAGTTCTAGATGTGAATGATTTTCAGGGTCTCACTCTTTGCAGTGCTAGAAATTTGCAGAATGATAGGAAATTTTATGAGAGGGGGACAGAATTATTATTGGGGGCAATGCCCTCATTTGCGCCCCCACTTTAGTTACCCCAACCGCCCCTGTAGTTTTTCCTGATACAAACCAAACTTTAAGAAACAGAAACAAAGAATGGTGCCAATTAGGAATAAACCATAACAGTTAGATCAGGGAGGAAGCCCTCAGAAATAGCTGAAATCAGTACCTTCATTTGCCCTGATTTTTAACAGTATGTTTCCTTTCTCTGCTTTTGCAAAAGACAAAACAAAACAAAAAACAAAACAAAGCAATGCACAAGTGGCTACACTAAGACCTCTTTCACATCACACAGTTATAGCAGTTCCATACCTCTTTACTTGCTGTCGTTCCATCCTATGGAAATGATCATGTCCTGGATAACTTGCATTCCACAAACTTCAGAGTTAAAACAGCACACTTCATTCAAAACTGCTAAGACTAAAGCATACATGGTGGTTACAAGTTTTATACCTTGTCATACGAATTTAGGTGCACCAAGCAGTGATTGGAGAAGATCATAAATCTCACATCATCTCACTAAGTTAGATGTTTTCCCAAACCCTCGGTTGTTTACAAATGTTTCATCCTTGGGGCAGGAACATGTTCCTGTCTTCTTATCTTCGAGCATTTCCAGTTCTCATAACATTTTTTTGATACTTTCTTTTCCACCCTTCTCATCTTTCCCCTCTTGACTGGATACATTATAGCAGAAAGTAATAAAGCAATGGACCATTTGATGCTCTGGAATACACTAGCAAGCTTCAACCAGACACATAGTTGTAAGCAACAATTGCTAATTAATATTTTGTAGTGTTCTAACAGCCTCCAGCAATGCTTAAGCTAGCAGATCTATTCTAATAAACATCCAGCAAATGCATAGCATAGGAACCATGCACTGTGACAGAAACTTAGGATTTGTAGTTTCATGAAGTACTTAGAATTCTCTGCTAGACAGCCCTAGTGCCACTCCAGACTACAGTTCCCTTATTTCATAGTATCAAATGCTATGATTTTGTAGTTTGGAAGACAGGCAAAGCCAAAAGAGGCTTAGAAGGATCAGTGACTGCATTGCAGGCCACCCGGGGAGCAGTCTGGGCATGTCTTTGCTGATACTGAGGGGGGCAAAGGGTGCCAGAGCCGGGCTCCAGAACGTGGCCTGAGCTTTAGAAGGCAGCCCTGGTCTCTCTCAATCAAACCAAAGCTGTCAGATGGCGTGTCGCGATGGAAAGCCACCTGTCACGTCGTAAATTAGTAAATATCCCCCAAATGTTCCGTTGAAGGTGAAGCAAAATTTGAGAGTTACACAAAACACATTTCCCTGTAAATTATTCATCCGCTAAAACATCTTTGAACTCTCCAGTGTGAGTGTAACTGACAAGTGTAGGAAAGGGGATTAAGGCGAATGGTTCTCAGCTTGACACTTATGCAAATTTTATTCACGTTTTTCTCTTTCTCCCCGCAAAGCCCCAGTCCAAAGCTTAAATGGACAGCTCTGGAAAGCAATTCCCCCAACACAGCTCTATTCTCTCTGTGACTACAACCCCGGTTAAGTGTCCCCTAGAATTATCTGGCTGTCATCCTGCAGTTACGTCTACGGTGGCACTGCCCCCTCCCTTGAACTCTGTGTGCTTTGCACTGACAATAGTGTGGCCAATTTGCCTCCACAAAATGAGCAGTGAACGAGCAGCAGACAGGGCAGGACTCCTTGTCTTGTGGGTGTGAGTCGGCCTGTGTGTGTGTGTGTGTGTGTGTTTGTGTTTAAATAATTCACACTCCTCTTTGATGCCGTTTTAAACACATTCTTGGGCTTGCCAGCACACCCCACTTTCTTATCTCAGGTACCAGTGAATTCAAGACATTTTGTTATCAGCTGAAGAGAGTTTTTGAGAACTCTGAGATATATGCATGTTGCAGAAGAAGAAAAATCAGCTTTGGAACATTCCCTGAGTCCCCCCCCCCTTTCTTTCAATCTCTCTCTCTGCCAGGAGAGGGAAAGGAGGGGATTCAAAGAGACATAGAAGAGCTAAAGAAAGAAAAGGAAAGGAGTGGAAGAAGGAAAAGAGGCAAAGGCCATTTCTGCACTAGACTGTTATAGCGCTATTATTCCACTTTCAACATCCTATGGAATCCTAGGGTTTGCAGTGCACCTCCTGAAACTGCAAATCCCAGGATTCCATAGGATGTTGAAAGTGGAATAATAGCGCTATAACAGTCTAGTGCGGAAATGGTAAAAGCTTAGTGGGGGAGTGCTTGCTCTGCACCCCAGAGTACCAGATTCAACCTGTGGCCTTCCAGTTTTATTCCATTGGAGTGCATCATTAGCTCGGATAAAGCAGTGATCTAATCGAAAATCATCTATGGTTTTGGTTTTTGTTACTACTACTACTACTACTACTACTACTACTGCTACTACTACTTTCATATCCTACTTTTTCTCAGGCCATTTCCGCACTACACTGTTATAGTGCTTTTATTCCACTTTCAACCTCCTGTGAAATTTTGGGGTTTGTAGTTTTTTGAGGCCAAAGAGCTCTCTGGCTGAGAATTCTAAAGTGCAACTGCAAACCCCAGGATTCCATAGGATGTTGAAAGTGGAATAATAGCACTACAGTATGGAAATGGCCTCTGTCTGGCAATCAAGCTTGCAAAAGTTTAATGTAGTTAAAAATTCACAGGTCAGCAATTAAACTAATGTAAAATTTAACTCAGTTAAATACACAAACCATTAAAAGCAACATCAACAACAAGTAAAAACCTAGCACATTACACAAGGCTGGTTTCTCTTTCTCTCTCCCCCCCGCTCACTTTTAAATCTGTTCTCAAAGGTCCACCAGAATAAAAAGGTCTTTATCTGTTTGTGGAAACATAGTAAGGAGGGTAGTAGTCTAGCTTCTCTAGGAAGGGAGTTCCAGAGCCTGGTGGCAGCCACCGAGAAGGCCCTCTTCCATGTTCTCACTAGATGCATCTGTGTAAGATCTGGGATAGAAATAAGAGCCTCCCTAGGAGATCTCAAGAAATGGGCAGATTCATATGGTATTATCTCCCTCCCTCCCTCTCTCTCTCTCTGTGGCCATGCGAAAGGGCTTCTGGAGCATCGTGAGGAGTGCTTCAGACGATATCCTCACAATCGCACGATGCTGCTGGGGCCAGCAGGCACTGATCACGCACTATTTCATTTTCGGCTTGTAGCCAAAAATGGTGTGCGATAGCGCATTGCTCCAGGGCCCCGTGCACACTTACCGTGTGTGCGGAGCCTCCGGAGCCGTGACGCTCATGCTTCCTCCCCCAGCGCAGCCTGGGAAAATGCCCGGCTGCACTGCAGAAGGAAGAGGCGGAGCCTTCATGTTGTCTGCCAGGCGGCAGGCAACAGCTGCAGAGCCGAAGCAGCGGGGATGCGAGAGCCTCTTGCAAGCGGCTGCTCGTGTGATCCTTGCACCCCAGCGCCGAGAAAAGGTAAGTTGAGGAAAGGGCCTGTCTGTCTGTCTGTCTACTGTTAGATTTAGATTCTGCATTTTCTCCAGTAAGTTAAAGTGGTGTTGATGGTTCTGTTCCTTTCCATTCTGTCTTCACAAGAGCCCTGTGAGGCACGTCAGACACAAAGAAAGTGACCGACCTAAACCCACCCAGTAAACAACATGTTGTTGTTACTTTTATTTATCCTCTGTTCTCTTTGCAAAACCAAGACTCAAGGCAGCCTACAAATTAAAACAAACACATTATAGTTAAAACATACGAATGGAATTAAACTATCAACAGTATTAAAAACAATTTAATACATTTAATTAAAAATGATTTTAAAAAGCAGTTTTAAAATTGAGCACGGTTAAAAGAGTATAGTGCCTTCTTGAATGCCCTCTCTTTAGAAACATTCAGCTCTCAAAAACTTGTCAGAAAAAAAAAAGCCAGAAAAACAAAAGGGAGAGGGCTGTTCTAACTAACCTAGGATGGGAGTTTAAGAGTCTGGGGCAAGCACCAAGAAGGCCCTGTCTTGCATCTCCATCAGCTGCTTCATCATTTGGTGAGGAATAGACATTGGACTTCTCATTTCTCAGTTCAGCATTTTAACCACTACAGCATACCAGTTCTCATTATATTCAAAGAATGCCCTACATTTCTGTCTTGCCTTGATAGCACACATGGGTTTTTTTTTTTAAAAAACTCATTTTGGTACCCCAAGTCTGTGCATTTCTCATTGTATATTTCTAGAAATCTCACTCCTTGACAACACAGTACTCATTATTGAATGTTCAGAAATTCTTCTTGCAGACACTCGACAGATGTGCTATGAAAGCAAGGTCCCCGCTGTTCTTCCACCTGAAATGCATTTGAAAATAGTGGCTACAAATCTGAGTTGTTCCAGAAAATAAAGAAATAAGGACTGTGGGTGTTTTCAGTCAGCAGTTAGGGGGGAAACAAAAAGATGGCTGTAGCAATGGGAAAATAAACAGTTACAAAGAGATCGCAACTAGAGCTGGGAAACCATGGTAGCTGGAAGATTCTCAGACTTGTCGTCCAAAAAAGCAATCTTTTTCCAAGCGCAATGTTGTTTGTGCCATAAAATTCTGTGAATGAGGCAGGTTAATTGCCCAATAAATACCTCTTTGTGTCTACATTCTACAGTCTGTGCCTACGTTATATACAATGGGAAGACATGCTCCAAACAGGAATGATAATACTGACCTACCTTGCACAGCTGCTGAAAGGATTACTAAGATAATGTAAGCAACGTGCTGGGGGGTTTCTGCAAATGCTCTGTGCTATTGTTGAAGCCCTCATTATGACTGGTGGGAAATGGGTTGGAGCCAGACGTCCTACACAGGACAGAGATGTTACCATATCCTACACCCCCCTTTCTGGGGGATGAGCTATTTTTGTAATTGATCGTATTTATGGCTGGAAAACATGATCAAAGGTACTCTGGCCGAAAGAGTGTGACCTTAGACATGGTCAAGTCGTAAGTTCAGAGAGGATTCAGTGGGAAATCCAGATGCTAATGGGTTTACATTAATTCCTTCAGCACCTCAGGCTCTGTGCACACTCAAATATAATGGAAGGTGAAACTGCCCAGGTGAAGAAATCAGAGACCATCCCTTAATCTTGCCCTAGGGAAATCTTCTTTAGACCCCCTGTCCAACCAAGACATTAAGAGATTGTCAGGACTCCCGTCAGTGTTTTGTCACCTACAGTTAAGGCAATCAGCCCATTTCAGACTCCTTTGTCAGTTCTGTGGGAAAGCCATTACTGCTTTTGTCTACACACTCCCTTCAGGGTAGGTAATAAGGTATATAAACCCTAGCTTTGGCCCCTGGAAATTGTACATTGTACGTTTGGCATACTACGTACATTTGGCATATTATGTACATTGTACATTGGGCATATTATGCTGCACATGGTGCCCCAGACTTCCATTCCTCTGTGCTACCCTCAGATGCTGTCTGAACCACTCAGCTTCAACCTTCTTTTTCAGGATTGGTAACTATTGCCCTCTTCACCCAATTTCTTTCCCTATCCAACCTTTCACGCCTTGCTTTCCAATAACCTTGTATGGTTCTTAGAGTGTCTGATTTCCTGTGTGTTTGTTAAATCCAAATAAAATACTTTGCTTAACTTTAAACTAGAGTTCTTTCTACAGGTAGTATTGGCATACATAGGTGAAAAGATCATGCTGTTACCTTCCTCTCACAGGCCTCCTTTGATTTATAATTTCCCCAAATTCCAAGGAGATGCTGGCAATGCAGGTGAACCTCAATGTCCCACAATATTGAGAGTAACAGACTTCTGAAGCCGGTGCAATGTATGTCTTTGAACACAAGACGAATGGCCATGCTGACAGGGGGATTCTGGGCATTGTAACCCCAAAACTAACTCTTCCAAGCACTGGATGGATGGTAATTTTATTTCAGCTTCTTTTTTATACAAATTCAGGTAAATCAACAATTTCCTTTATATTTAGAATGGGAGGAATTTGAGATTTTTAACAAACACAACGTTTGAATGTAAAATAATTGAAATTGACAGATTTCATCCATCCAGGCAAGGGCTTTTATTGCCCTGGATGGGGTTACATTCACCCTGAGGGAGCACGAGTATAGTTTGGGAGTACTCCTGGACTCTTCTGTCACTTGAGAACCAGTAGACTCCATGGCCTGAAGTTTTTGAAGCCAGTTTTGACTGGTTTGGAGGCCAGCTCTCACTGACCTACTAGCGATGGCCTTTCTTGGACCAAACTAGTTGGTGTGCTGGTAATTTCCCTACTAGATTACTGCAAGATACTCTATGTGGGGCTGCCCTTTAAGATGGCATGGAGGTTGCAGCTGGTGCCAAATGTAGTGGCTTGACCGCTGAATAGAACAGTGTGCAGAATCCATATAACACTGGTTTTAAAGGAATTGCACCGGCTGCCAATAGGCTTCTGGACTGAATTCATGGTGCTGGTCATGACATTTGAAGCCCCAAAGCGCTTGGGACGTTCTTGAAGGATTGCCTCTCTCTACATATACAAGCCTGAGAACTAAGGGCTGCTGTAGGGGCTCTCCACTGTTTTCCAGCAACGGAAGCCATGCACTGTAGGAGGACGTGGAAGGACACTGTGAGCCTTTCTCTGCTGTAGCATGTTGGTTATGGAATACACTCCCTTTGAAGGCCTGATTGGTGCCAACACTGGAGTCATTCTAGCAAGAAGTAAAAATGTGGCTTTGTATTAAAGCCTTTGGAGACTATTTAAGTTTATCCTGTCTGTATGTGTGTAGTGGTTTTAAATTATTGCAAACTCTTTTAACTGATTTTAAGCTGTTTCAAGTGTTAAATGAATCAACATACTTTCAGTTTTTAAAAATTACTCTCATCTTTTTGAAACTGTTCTAAATTGATTTTATTCTACAGCACCTTGAGATTGTTGGATATAGGGTGGGATCTCTTTCTCTCTCTCTCTCTTTCTCTGTTCAGCCCTAACCACCACAACCCATCTCCTGAGTCCTGTTTCTTGGCCACAAGAGCAAACGACAGAGCCTTGGGAAGTGAATTGTATATAAAGAGATTATCACAAGTGGTGGTTTATGACAAAACAGCTGCAGTGACATTTAAAGATGAGCACATTTGGAAAGAGGGTGAAACTGAAGTGGTTTTATTAAGAGGGCAAGTAAGGGCAAATAAGAACAGGGCACTTACAGGACAAACAGTCTTTCATGTAAACAGAAAAATGAAACAAAATGGAAAGCCACGGATCCTTTGACACAAGATGAGTTTGTAAGGTTTCAAAGCATCTGTTCCCAGGTTTTTTTTTTTAAGGGTGAGAGCATGAGAGCATTGTAAAATATAAAATGTAGTCACTAACAATTGTTTCCCTATTAGGAAGGCTAGGTCAGCATGAAACATCTGAAGCTTTCTTTCCACATCTCACTGTTTTTGATTTGCAGCATGATGTTCTTTTGCAGCCATTACAGCTGGCTTTCACCAAATGTAGAAGTGCAAATTAGAGGCTTGGAGAAAAGGGTGGTAAATGACACATACCCTCCAAATGTCCTGATTTTACAGGGACAGTCCAAATTAATTTTCTGTCACTCCACTTTTTTAGCTCCCCCAAATTCTTTTGTCCTCTTCCCACTCCTTTCAGTTTACTTCAGTTGCTGGAAACTGAGTTCAAAGTGCAAAAATTAGTTTCCATTCAATTAGCTCAGCAGGGGGAAAATGCCAGTAGGCTGAGGCATAAGCAAACTGCTACAGCCTTTCTGGTATCTTGACCATGCTCAAATGTTGCTGGGCCACGTGTGTCCTGGTTTTCATCTGCAAAATGTTGGAGGGTACAGAAATGACTTGAAGGCACACAACAACAGCAATAGGGATAAGCCAGTATGGTGTAGTCAGTAGTGGAGTTTGGAGTGTGTGTGTGTGTGTGGGGACAGGGCTATGGTGCGAGGGGCTTGGCCATTGTGCACAGGGGCATGGCTGTGGTGTGCGGAGGTGTGGCCAGGGCACGTGAGGGCTTGGTTACGGGCTGGGACATCCCAAAAACATTCTTGTCCGAAGCAAATCACACACCCCTACCCCCACGTCCCTACATGACTGGGTGTAGTAGTTTGAGCATTGGATTCTGGAGACCAGGATTTGATTCCCTGCTTGACCATAGAGACCCACTGGGTGACTTTGGGTGCATCACATCCCAGAAAACCCTGTGACAGGTTGGCCTCAGGGTCACCATGAGTCAGAAATGACTGGAAGGCACACAACAGCAAAAACGGTAAAAACGGTAGGTCACATGGCATATACTTGAGTTGTTAGACACATTAGGGCCAGCCCAAGACATTTTGCTGCCTGAGGTGAAGGGTAGGATGTTCATCCCAATCAGTTCAATGAACAGACTGGATATTCTTCTCTACCACACATATAGCCAACAGTCTATTTGTTTGCCTGTCTGACTGCTTGTCTATAGCATTTATACCCAGCCCCTGAGCCAGTAAGACCCCTGGAGTAGCTTATAGGGAAAGCAGTATGACAATCCTCAATTTTAGTCTTAGAACTGAAATTTAAGGTAATGACACACGAATAATAAGGAAGAAGGAAAAAACATATCATCTAGTGCTTTTAATGACCAAATGGATGATGATTGTGACAGATGACAGCTCAGAAGTCGATGAGCAATTCGTTGTGCCAGACACAGAGCAGTGGTAGACCAAACTAGCTTGCCAACATCCCCATCAGCTGAAAGACAAGCTAAGACAGAGTTGTTGCAGCCAGTGCCAGAGGGAGAAGGAACTAGCAATAACTTAGAGGAATTAAATCCACCCTTGCCCCCCGGCCGCCAGTCACGGAGGAGACAAAAAAGAACAGCTTAGAGGGAAGCCGTTTTGGTGAGATTGAGAAAACAGAACAATGATGAGTAACACCTGTTTTCATCAGCTATATAAGTCTGTTGGCATGGCTTGCTGTTTGCTTGTAGCAAGTCGCTACTCAAGATCCCATGACCCTTGCGTTCTGGCTCTTTTGACTCTTTTTGGATGGACCTGTAGCATTTGGGGACTTTTCGGGTTTGACCTTGACTTCAGCTTGGCTCAGCGTTTCTATTGGTTTCTATTGATTGTTAGCATTGGACACTCCCTGTTGTCTCCTCCTCTTGGGCAAGTGCTATCACCTTCCTTCCCTTGCTGGCAGAGAGGCACGGGTTGGGAGTTGAACTTTGAAGATGATGATGACGATCATGATGATGATGATGACAATGATGATATTCATTTATGTCCCACCATCCTTCTAATAATGAGTCTCAAGGCAGCTTGTTGTTGTGTGCCTCCAAGTCATTTCTGACTTTTAGCAACCCTAAGGCTGCATCATGGCTTTTTTTAAAAAAAAAATTGGCAAAATTTGTTCAGAGGTGGGTTTGCCTTTGCCTTCTTCTGTGGCTGAAGTAGTGTGACTTGCCCAAGGTCACCCAGTGGGTTTCAGTGGTTGAATGGGGAACTGAACTGTGGTCTCTCAGAGTTCATAACTCAAACCACTGTATCACACTGGCTCACACTGCAGCTAACAACACATTTCAAAAATGGTTCAGGTAGTCTTCTGGAAAAGCTTCAACCTTCATGGTGGTCAGTGGTCATGCTTGAAGCAACTGGACATGAGGTGAAGTTGGCTGGTGGGGAATGGTCCAAGCTGCCTGCCTCTCTAATAGATCACTTGGTCAGGGATCCTCCTTGAAGGCAATGCCCATGGAAGTAGTAGGAGAAGGTGACAGTATAGGCCAAGTCAGGCACCAGCAAAGACTGCTGATACTGGGCATCAACTCAGGAGAACAGCAACAGTAGTGTCATTCTCCATCTGCTGGCCAAAGCAGCTGCCCCATTCTGCCTAACAGTAGGACTGTTCCTGGGTACGGAAACATGTTAGAACAACACTCCTATTTCCAAGCTTGGAAGTTACACTATATGTGAATGACATTGCCTGTAATGGCCTGAACTCTATTCATAGTCCCAACCGAAGTAAACCCAATGAACCCATTTTTTGAATGGTGAGTCAACCATTCAAGAATGCTATATAAATCCCATTGATTCAGTAGGACTACTCTAGTTGGGTTTATTAGCAAAATTCATGTCTTAAGCCATTTCCGCCCTACACTGTTACAGTGCGATTATTTCACTTTCAACATCCTATGGAATCTGGGAGTTTGCAGTTTGGGGAGGGGCATTTAGAATTTTCAGCCAGAGAGCAATTTGGCCTCAGTAAACTACAAACCCCAGAATTCCACAGGATGTTGAAAGTGGAATAGCACTATAACAGTGTAGTGCAGAAATGACCTTAAGTGGGAGAGGCAACAAGAAGAATAATTCTTACTTTGCACTGAACAAATTGTTATATAGTGAGTTGTGTAAGTCCACTGAGTCAATAGATCTGGTTTAATGTGACTATCAATAGGATTCAGACCTTTGTGTTACTTTTCGGTATAAGAAATTTCTTTTGTTCATGGTTTAATATTAGCACATGGGTGGTTGTAATGAGTCATACTTATTACTTTCATAACATTCTAGGGAATCATTTTTGTATATTTGGGGCTATTTTTGTTTTTTCTAAGGTTTTTTTTTTTAAGAAAATAATTAATGTAAAGGTGATGCATTACTGAGCCATCATTCACTAGTGCATTAGTCATAAGGAAATGGTCAGTGTGCAATAAACAGCATGTTCCTTCTTTTTTAAAAAAGTACTTTTTTTAAAAAAAAAGTAATACTGATGCATTAACATTGCTGTCAACTTGTTAGCTTTTTCAAATAATTTTCCAAACTTTACCCTGTCTATGCTCCACATTTATGTCACTCTGGCATCAGTTTTAACTCCTGTGGCTCCTTCTCCCAGAAAGAGTCCTGGGATAGATGCTCTGAGCAACTTCTTTTGGAAGATTAAATGTCATCCTTTCAGTCTTTTAATTTCTTCAAGGTCTGCTTACAGGCTTCCTTATCTCATTTAGCCAAGGAACTTGGCCTTTTCCATGGGGTGAAGGTACAGCTCCCCTCTCAAGATGTAGCTGCTGCAATGGTGGGCTTTTACCCTGTCTTATCACAAGCCCTCTTTCAGCATTTTCATAGTTGGCTGAGGGTGCTCATTTAGAGGGAAACTGTTTGCCTCCCACATGGAACTACAGTTCCTTAGAGAGATGAAAACACAGTCACGTAGGAAGGGGGGGCAGAGGAACGATTTGCCCCGGGCGGCAATGTTTTTGGGGTGTCTCGACCTGTAGCCACACCCCCGCATGCCCTGGCCACCCCCCCACACACCACAGCCACGCCCCATGCACAGTGGCCCCGCCCCTTGTGTCGTGGCCCCACCCCTCCCGCCCTCCTTCCACACCCTCCAAGCTCCACCGCTGCCAAAACAAAACAAAAAACCCCACTAGTTTAAAGAGATGGTATAGCTCCATGGAAAGAGCCCTGCTAAACTAGAGATGTTTCCTGACACTGACTGGCTGTCGAATCAGCAAATCCAGCCCAAGACGGTTTGGTCCTTGAGGCAAAGGCATTACATGCAGGTGACATTAGGATGGTTTAGGGCAATAAGGGATGGTTCCAAATCATTCCCTGAGTTGCTAGCTGCCTGCCCCTGGTGAGTTTCCAGGAAAAAAAGAAACAATTGTAGTCAAAGGGCACAATTATGTTGCTCGGGACTGCCAGTTTGTGGATCTGTTTGTGTTTGTAGACACATACACATTTTGATATTTGCAGTTTTTCCACTCCTGCAGGAGTCCTGCACCCCTAACCCTGCTGAATGGGGAGGGCTGACTGTATTGCCTTTGTCTTTTTATCATTGTGATTACATTTTAACTTCCTTTTCAAAAAGCAGTTTTAAATGGATGTTTTTAATATGTTTGTTAAAAAAATTAAAGAAAAAACTTCTGTGTTTTTTATGTTTTAACTGTATAGTTGGCCCTCCACATTTGATAGGGTTAGGGGTGCAGGGCCCCCCCAAAAAGTGGAAAACCCGCAAATATCAAACTACGTGTGTGTCTGTGGTAAGGATGCTGAGGCATGATAGGGAGAGAAGGCACCCAGGGTCCAAACGAGATCAGGGAAAGGAGAAGGAAAGGGAGTGGGTTAGGAATCTGGCCCTATACTTGCCCATACTCTTGCCCATCTCTTTCCTTGGGTGGATGAGGGGCACTGGGAGAGGGTTTATGGTGCTGAGGTTGGGCTATGAGGTATCCTTAGCTGGCCAGGCAGTGGCTGGTGAAGGAAAAGGACCAAAGGTGGGTTTCTAAAGGGCTGCATGACCTGATCGGAGCCACTGAGAAAGGAAGATTCCCCTGGTAAAGAAGCACTTGAGGTGGGGGAACAGGAGTTGGAGAAACTCGCAAATAATCAAATCCATGAAAATTAAACCTACAAATGTGAAAGGCCAACTGTATTTTGTTTGAACTCAAATTGTGAGGCTGCCTGGGGTCCCACAATGTGAGAAATGATGTTAAACAAACAAACAAACAAATGCATATTTAGGTCTTAAGGCTTTCAGAAAAGGTTGGAAGCAGCTTTTTCTCTTCTTCTCAGCTGGAATAGACCAGAATAAATAAATGCAAGCTAATAATAATAATAATAATAATAATAATAATAATAATAATAATAGTAGTAGTAGTAGTAGTAGTAGCAGCAGCAGCAGCAGCAGCAGCAGCAGCAGCAGCAGTAGCAGTAGTAGTAGTAGTAGTAGTAATAGTAGTAAGCCTCGAAAAGAGCAGAATTCTGCTTGCCATGGTGCAGAATTTGCATGGCTCGTCTGTGGAATTTGCATGTTTTATAAGGAACACACAGCCTGGTATCTAATGTTTGAGACAATGCTACAGCTATAGAATCAAGAGAGGTGCCCTGTAAGACATTTACCCTTCTGGCAAAGTTCTAGAAGTCTGTTCTTGCTCTCGCTTTGAAAATTATTAGCTTGGACTCTCCATGTTCTTTGTCAGAGGGTCGATCCTGTCTCCCACAGCCCAAATGAGGCCCGTGCAGATTTACCGGTCGTTCTGATCGTGATTCCCAATCAGTGCGTAAAGGGAGGCCCCCCGCCCCTCCTGTACCGCTCTGCAGCTGTGGCGGTCTGAAAGAAAGAGGTTGTCTGGTAGCCGTACCAGCAGCTGTTTGTTATCCCAGTACCACTCAAGGGTATCTTGACATAAAAAGCAGGCACAGCAACATAAGTAGAGCAGTGACAATAAACAGAATGGCTTGATAAAGAACAAACTGTGCCAGACAAAGGCAGCTTGGCTTTGTTTAGATAAAACAAAGTGACAAAAATCAGTAAATGTTGCCATGAGGCTTTGGGAAAGAAATGAAAGGCAGGGTGGATGGAATCCCAGGGAGTGGATGGAGACTTCTCTTTACTTATCGGTGCTATGGTCTCTTTCTGACTCTGGTTTTTCAGCTCCTGGAGACAGACCTCAAAATGATGTCATGCTTCAGTCTAGGCCCACAAGTGTCCCGTCACCCATCGCCCTGCATGACTGAAAGCTTTTACTGGGTGGCCGAGAGATGTCTGAAAGTTGAGACTTTCAGCCCCTGCCCCCTCCTTTTTTCCTTCAAGAAGGAAAAGCAAAGGAGGCATCTGAGCTTTAAGCTGGGAGACACAGGCACAGCCATGGGCATCTATTCCAGGATTTCTGCCTGGATAGGAAGGTTTGCTCTCCATCTGTGGACCCCAGAGGTCAGTGTGACTCACAGTGGTGGTCCATGGACTGCTGCTGGTCCATGAGCCATGAGCTGTCAGCCCATGGGCAATTTGTAAGAAAGTATGCCTTAAAAGAATGGACGTTACAAAAATGTAAAAGAATTAGGTGAACCATTATATTAAAAACAGCTGCTGGCATCCTGTATCACAGTTACCATATTTGTAACTAGAGTTACAGATTCATAGGTGCTCTGTATTCACTAATCCCGTGTATTCCTGATTGTGGCACTGTTGTCACATCATCAAAATAGGGACAAGAAATGACGTTGTCGCACTACTTGTCACCACTTTTGGAGGGACTGTTGAAGAAAACAGGTAATTGGGGGTAGTACAAAGTCCTAGGTACTTATGGGTGTGGAGTGAGGGAATTTTCACATTTTCCCAAATTAGAGGGGTTCTCTGTATAGCTTGAGGCAAAAATTAACTAAAAATCAAAACTTTTTTTTTTTGAAAATTGGGACTTTAGGAGACTTTGAGGCAGGTGGGGTGCTTCAGTGGCCACTAAAGTGAGGCTTAGAGGCAGCATTGCAGCCTGTGGATTGCACTATGCCCAGCCCTGGTGTAGAGTTGGGACTAGAAGTGGTGTCAAAATCCTGATTTTGCCATGAAGCTGACTGAGGGGCCTTGGGCGAGTCGTTCTCTGACCTGGCCTAGCCGAGCTAGGTTGTTGTGAGGAAGACCATGTTAATAACCATGTCCACGTCCGTCTCGTTCCATGGTTGGCCAGACTGATTTGGGCTCATGGGAAATGGAGTTCCACAACATTCACTAGTTCTCTAGTCCTGATGTTTATGAAACACCTGAAATATTCAGCTTCCGTAAGGATGAGATGAAGAACAACATAACTGGTGAATGGCATATAATTGCATGCGCAGATGAGCCATCAAGAAATACATGAAGTGTAGCAAGATGAGAGAATATGAGCCTCTCTAAGCAGGAGAATGGCCATGGGCTGTTGCTGTTGTTACATGCCTTCAAGTCGTTTCCAACCTGCAGTGATGCTAAGGCACACCTATCACAGGATTTTTCTGGGGCTGAGAGTGTGTGACATGCTCAAGGTCACCCAGAGGTTTTCTGTGTCGGAGCGGGGAACTGAACCCTGGTCTCCAATGCTCAGAATCATCCCTCTGGCTCTTGTACTGTAGAGAAGCGTGATCTGGGTTTAGAAGTTGAGAGGAGTGGAGGACAGCCAAGAAACTTTTGCACAAGTAGCAATTCATAGTCTATATAGAAGCATCCGGTATATGCTGGCTCTTATCCCTTTGTGTGTTTGTTTTGTCTGTTAAGGTGTGTTTGCTCCATTCTTTACCAGCTTAATTTGATTCCTCCATTCTCCAAGTCATTCATCCATTCTGATTATATTTTGGACCCCCCTTGGTTCTAGTGGCTCACAAGTGGCATATTCTTTTATTGACAAGAACAACTTCCACAAAATAAAATGATTTGAGCTGCATCCCTCCTGAGAAAGTATTAAGCAATAAATACTTGGTTAGCATCTCTCAGCAGCTGTTCCGTGTTTCAATAGATGTAAAGACAACTTTAGCTTAAGATGTTGTGATGGCACGCTCTCCATTAGCAACACAAGACAATGATCATTGCTCTACAAAACTTCGCATTATGATAATTTTTCCGCATATTTGCTTTCATAGGAGGCATCTGGATCAGGGGATAAAAGTTTCAAATGAACCTCTGAGAATATCTGGACAGTGCTGTAGCTGTAGGAGTTCTGTGTCAATCAAATAATTAAGTGGGAAAACAATGAATTTCTCTGTGGCTTTCCCTGTAAAGCAGAACATGCATGTTCTTTCTTTGAATGCTTTCGGAACAATTGGTCACTGTTTGAGTTTACTGCCAAGCAGGTCTCTTGCCAGTTCTGAAATGAAGTATAAATTCATCCACCCAGAGGCAATTAATATGCTAACTATATTTTAATACTTAATGAATCTCACAAAGGTCTTTAAAAAAATGTCCCACTTTGTGTCTTGCTAGGTGTTCATCTCAGGTCCCTAGACTTTGTTGGACCAGTAGCTTCCAGAACTGCTGACCATTAGCTTTGCTGCTGGGGATTTTGGGAGCTGCAATTCAACATCTATGGATCTAAGCTTGGGGACCCCTGTCATACACAGTAGAGGAATACATGGAAGGACTGATAGTTGGGTCCTTATGATTATGTAAGGTTATATAAGTTTACAGAACTGTGGGATATGGAATGAATTAGAAAGAGTGGGGGCCCTGGGCTTAAGAGTTTACAGAGAAAATAGTTCTTTTTGTACTCAGATAGGCAGTCCTGGCTGGATTTTAGATAGGGATGGGCCAACTGAACCCTCGAATCCTCAAATCCTGGGTAAGGATTCGAGATTGCCGAATCCGAATCCCTGTGCCAAAACAGACAAACCAAATCTGACATTTGAATCCGCCAACCAAATAGATTGTTGGAGACTGGGACGCCTGAAAACCAGGGAGACCAGGACTCCTGAAAACCAGGGAGACCAGGACCCCTGAAAACCTGAGCGACCAGGATTCCTGAAAATCTGGGAGACCAGACATACAAGGGAAGATAGTAAGTAGGTGAATTTTTCCCTTGGAGTAATAATGGCCTTTGTCAACAATTTCAGAAATTACATCTAAGGTTGTATTCTAAGATATTTACATTGAACATTTCATATTTAAGTTCAGTACTTGACTGGAAGCTACAGGCTTGAGATTTCAAGGACGTCTGAAACATTCCTTTGCATAGCTCCCTTGCAAAGCTCTTTCAGACACAATTCCGGGGTTTGCAGTTTTACAAGGTGTCACAGCCTTCTCTGCCAAAGTGTGCTGGTGCATCATCAAACTACAAATCCCAAGTTACCATAAGGAGCTATGCAAAGAAAAGCTAGTTTTGACCTGGATTATCTCTGGACTGTAGTATGTGGCCCTGTTTACACAGACAGGAAAATGTGGGATTAATCCAGATTTTCCTGCCTATGTAGAAGGGGCCTTCATGTCATTTTCAATCTGGGGAGATCCTGAGGCAAAACTATGACAATTGTCGTGGCCAGATTTCTTCAGAGGGAGGTTTGCCTTTGCCTAGGCTTTTGCTAAGGCTGAGAGAGTGTGTCTTGCCCAAGATTATCCTTCTTTCCCTTGCTTTTTAAACTCTTTTTTTTTAAAAAAAGGATTTGAAAGATTCAAGATTCATGAGATTCGTGGATTCCCAGAACCTTCCAGGGATCCAGATCCGGATTTGGACTCGGAAAATTCTGGATTTGTCCCATCCCTAAATTTAGCGCATCTGGTGGCCTCCCAGTTCCAGTGGTCCCTGGATGAAATGGGCTATCTAGATCCATTTTAATCTGTCTTCAAGCCTGGCTATGGGACAGAGACAGCTTTAGCTGTCCTGGTAAATGAGCTATGTCAGGAACTAGGCATGGGAAAATGCCCCTGTTTGTTCTGTTGCATTTCTCAGTAGCTTTCAATACAGTTAGCAATAACAATAACATGTGTATTTCTGTACCACTTATCAGCTAAATGCTCTCTAAGTTTATTTACGATGTGTTAGCTAATTGCCCCCAACAATCTGGGTACTCATTTTACCGACTTGTGGAAGGATGGGAGGCTGAGTCAACCTGGAGCCTGTCAGGATTTAATCTTGTGGCTGCAGTACCAGCATTTTGACCATGGTATTCTTCTGGGTTGCTTCTCTGGGATGGGACAGTGTTTCTGGTCATTTTTGGAGGGGCAGACTCAGAAGGCTTTTGGGGTTCCTCAGGGGTTGGTTCTGTCCCTGTGGTGTTTAATGTCTCTATGGGAGAAGTGATCTGAAATTTGGGGGTTTGGTGTCCCCAGGAGCTGATGACACCAACTCTCTCTTTTCTTTCCATTCAATTCCAAGGGTGCTGTTTCTGTACTTAACTAGTACTCATCTGCTGTCAGTAATGGATTGGATAAGGATGAACAAACTGAAACTTAATCCAGACAAGACAGAGCTGCTTCTGGGAGAATCATGAGGCAGAGCAGCCTTATTTTGCCTTATGAATCTGCCGCTGCTTTGAGACCTGCTGAGGAGGCCCTTCTCTCTATCCCACCATCTACACAGGTACAACTGGTGGGAATATGGGAGAGGGCCTTCTCAGTGGCTGCCCCCAGGTTTCGGAACTGCCTCCCAGAGAAATTAGACTGAAACCTTCCCTGCTTTCTTTTTTACAGACCAGTGAAGATTTTCTGTTCTGGTAGACATTTGATGAATGACTCTATAAAGCTGATTTCATTTAAACACTGCACCGGATCCTTCCAATTGTTGTGTTAGTGTGTGTACGTATGTACATGCGTGTGTGCCTGCATGTTCAACAATGCATGTCTTAACTTGGTTGGCTGGCCCCTCCCGAAACTGCAAACCCCAGGATTCCAGAGGATGTTGAAAGTGGAATCATCGCGCTATAACAGGCTAGTGCGGAAATGGCCTGATAAGGCACCCGGTCAATATCACTTAGCCCTGACTCCACCCTTTTGTCACAACCTTTGTGTACCAGGACTAGGGTTTAAGTGTTCACTCAGAAACTAAGCAGTTTATTTAAGATAGTATGTTCTCTTTATTATCATCAGTGACTTAGATAACTCAGGTCAACTCTGTAGTCATAAAACAAACTGTAACATTTATTATAGCAACATTGGAAATAAAGTATCTTGTTAGGGTTCACATTTAGTACAGTGTTGATACATCAAACTTCTGACAAACTCGCACCATTTCTGCACTACACTGTTATAGTGCAATTATTCCACTTTCAATGTCCTGTGGTATCCTGGGGTTTGTAGTTTACTGAGGCCAAAGAGGTCTCTGGCTGAGAATTCCAAATGCCCCTCCCTAAACTGCAAACCATAGGATGCTGAAAGTGGAATAATAGCACTATAACAGTGTGGTATGGAAATGGCCTTAGACACCAGTTCTCTGTGTCTTTCCCACAGCTGCTTAGCCACAATTCAGCCACCCTCTCTGACCAAGATCTCATGGAGGCCCAAGACACACAGAAACTTTGCCTGATATATAATTCTGACCATCCATAAGCCCCTCCCATGTACACCACTGTGTTGGGTTTCCTTCTTAAGGTGCCATCCCTATTGTCTAGCAACCTGCCATCAAGTTGCACCGGGATTCCAAACAGCTAACCTGCAAAGCAACTTCATCACAGGGGCTTTGTCTGATTGTACATGGTTGATGTTCCACCCTTTGGTGGTAAGGACGTTATAAACAAATGTTATTAATCAAAATAAAATAAAATAAAATAAAATAAAATATTTACTGTGCAAAAAGAGGAGTAGAATGAGATGCCATTGAGACACCATTTAAACACACATTTAGATCCAGATAAGATTAGGTCATGATGCTTGGTTAGCATCAGCAACTTGTTTTTCATTGTTTGATGCCTCACTTTCCAGCCTCCCCCTCTGTCCTCCTAACAAATCTGACCCACATCATAACAGGGTGAGGCTAATCTGAATTCAATCTAAAACTGAAGGGTTTAGATTAATCTAAAGCTGGCAACCCTAGCCTGAAATGCTGCAAAGCTGGAGAACACACAGCAAAACAAATCTTAAACACAAGGGCACATTGAAGGAAAGCCAAAATCATGTGTGCTGTTGTGGTGTTCCCATCCATTGTAATGGGGGTAAACACAGATGGTCCCACTCGACTGTTCCCAAAGCTTGGAAAAGTTGGTTTTGGGAGGTACAACTATCTTTCAGTCAGCATGATTAATGGTCAGGAATTTGGGAAGGTGTGGACTAAGAGGGGGACTGACTGAACTGCAAAATATCTAGTGATTCTAGTACCTGTAGAACAAAAAAGTGACCCTTCTAAGGCCTAGTCATTTTCTTAAATATCTCCAGGGGCTACAGGGTTTTGTGCTTAATTTTTTTCCCATTAATGTAACTGCCATAAATTATGCAAATTGATCTTAGACCAGTGTGCATATGTGGTTTTCGTTTCCAGTACTGTACATGTGCTTTTCATTTTTGTTAAGGATAGGAACAGGCATGCAAAAGGAGGTGAATAACCCTTAGTAGTGAATGCTTGTTGCAGGATCCTGGCTGTATGGGCGAAAGTGTTGGTGGCTGCAGAGTGAACTCTGTCTCCCCAAATACTAGAAGCTTCATTTGTATCTCCTCTGGTTTCTGAGCAACTATAACCTTTAGTTGCTGTATAGTTGCCATATTTACAACTTTCCTGTAATGATGTAGTTTAGAAACATAATTTCATACCCTCCAACATGAAATATGGAACATGTGTGGCCAAGCAACAACAGCTTTGGTCAAGAATGGCCTGGTGGCGCAGTGGTTAAGTGCTGGTACTGCAGCCACAATGTTGTGAGTTCGATCCTGCAGGGCTCCAGGTTGACTTAGTCTTCCATCCTTCTGTAGGTCGGTAAAATGAGTACCCGGGTTGTTGTGGGCAATTAGCTAAAACATATTGTAAACTGCTTAGGGAGTGCTTAGCACTGATAAGCGGTAGAGAAATGTAACTGCTATTGCTACTGCTATAACATTTTTTAGTGAGGAGGAACACACCAACTAGGGGAGGCTGTGGCAGTTTGCTTTTGCCTGAGTTTCCTGGGAAGGGCAAGATTCTACTGCCTCCTCTCCTCCCTACAAAATTAACGGAGTGCAAACTCCCCTTTACTTTAAAGTCAGTTTGCAGCGATTGAAGTAAGGTTAGGATAAAGGGCAAAAATGAGAGGAGGGGACAGAAACTGGGACATTTTGAAACAGCTGGAAAAGTTGGATTACAATCCCCCCCCATCATCTGCTTATAAGGTCCAAAGACATCTTCAGGCTTTGCTCAAATGTTTTCCATTTCTCGGGTAAGTGGTTTGAGAGCTTCTGATCCAGAAATGTCTGAACTTTGATTCTAAAAAGGTACGTACAGGCCATGGGCAAGGTACCAATGCAGGAATGATTTTCTGTAAAATGATATCATGTATTTACTTGCTGTCCCTTTATAATTTTATATAGCCATCAAATAAGTCCTTAAGAGTACACACAGACTGAAACATATCATGCTTTGTTCTCTAATGAAACAACCATCTATAGACCACCTTGAGATATATCTCCAGTTTCTTCTGTGGGTCTCCCACATAGGAGTCAACCCATATTTGGGAGGCTTTTCAAAAGGGGGTCGATTGCATGCACACAGTCTGGGTATTCACTGAAATTCATTTTTACCCCCTGGAATTAAATCAGTGCAAATTCACTCCAATTGATCAGGAAGGCACATTGAATAGAAAACAGTGACTGCCCTAGTAATTAGGAATACTGGACCATATCATCCTGCTATCCTGCCAGTATGCAGTGTACTGGTCAGACCAGTAGAATGACAAGTTGATTACAGCCCTATAAGGTGTTCACAAATGAATTGAATCTCAGTATGGGTTGGAAAGATTTTTTCCCCCCTGTTCCAGTAGCTTTGGAACTGGTGCTTAAATATATGCATCCCTAGACAACCTTTTTTCCCCCTTTTCCTTTATTTTTGGCAACTAGGTGTTGTTGTAGATAACATGCCTGCAAATCTTTTCAGATAGACCCTGTCAAGTACATTTCAGGAGAAAGCATTTCCAAGCCTTTAGCTTGTCCTTCTGTGTAATTCACAAAGACATCTCTTTTGCCTGAGCAGGCCATGAGCTGCTTGAAGTTGCAATGTTCCTTAATGAGGGCAACCCTCCTTCTCAGATTGGAGATGAATGGCTAAGAGAGACATCTAAGAAGAGATGGTGATATTACACTAATGCACAAGCTGGATTGGGAGAGAATGAGGGCAGAAAGAAGGGAAATTCTCCAAATTTTGTGCTTCCAGAACTCAAAACGATCTGCTTGGCACTAATTATGCAACTCAATAATATATGCAAATGTGCTTTTGCATAAAATTGCTCTGTTGCTCACCTAATACTGTCTTGCTAAATCTGGGATTGTATGGGAAAGTGCAGGGAATGGGGAGGGAGAGAGAGAAAAGTAGGACCGGAAGGGAAAAAAAGAGAGACAGACGGGGGGAACCACAGGCAATCCATCCCAGGGGTACTGAAATCATTTCACACACAGTGTTCCCATCTGCAAACAGGTATGGGACAGGCTTGTATACAAGATCCTTCAGGTGTTTTAGTCCTGAACCAGGAATGGGCATTGATGCTAAGGGAAGTGGCCAGTTTTTTACGCCAGGGTCTCCCAATGGGCCACATCAGTGAATCCAGATATATTACACATGTTGCTACGTCACTTTTGGTCACCATTTTCAAGCAACCTCTAGCTGAAAAATAAGCTTTTTGGTTGTGGTTTAGTTAGCAGTTTTGGGTAAAAAAATCATCTGACAATCATACCAATTTTTTTAAAAGTTGAGGGTCTCAGGGGCTTTTGGGGTTCTCAGAAGTGGGGTTCTGAAGCCTCATGTAGCCCACAGATCGCAGTTTCTTTCCACTTCTATTTTAAAAGATTCAGGGCTTGCCAGATCTTCATCAGCATTTTGGATCACACTGCAGAAACAAACAGGAGAGGAAACTAATGAGAAGATGGTTCAAGACTCAGAGTGAGTCTGACCAAACATGAGGTGGAGCTTGTTGGAAGGCCTATGCTGTGGTGATGGTGGCGGTGAAGAATTTATACTTCACTGTCACCATTGTCTATGCTCAGTGTCATCCAGCAGAGCTGTCTCAAGTGGTCAGAGGTCTTTTATACTCTGTCTCACAAGAAGAAATCAAAGACCACTGGACAGCCCACTGTGATGAATTTGCAAGACACTTTGCAGACAAAATCCTTCAGATCTGCTCTGACTTGGATGCTGTAGTTGAGACAGGTCCAGCAGATGTAATCTGGATGCCCACTTATCCTGTGTGATCGGATACCTCTCCTTCCCCTCTGATCCCAAGGAAACTGTCTTGGTATTGAACCGAAGTCTGTTGCCAGTGATGGACTGCATGAAGGCAAACACATTAAAACTTAATCCAGACAAGACACAGGGGCTCCTTATATCTGTCTGTCCTGGATGGGGAATAGGGACTATGCCTGTGGTGGATGGGATTGCATTCCCCCTGAAATCTCAGGCTCACAGCCTAGGTGTTCTCCTGCACTCAGCTGTGAGCCTGGATGTCCAGGCTTAACCATGGCAAGGAGTGCATTTGCACAATTAAAATTTGTGCACCAGCTGTGCCCATTCCTTTGTTATCCTGATTTCTGGGGTCCCGTGGGGGATGCCTTAATGTGCTCCATGTGGTAGGGAATGGGAACTCAACCGAGCACAAGCAATAGCAATGCGAGAGGCAGGGTAACCTAGTGGGGTCTTTTTACCCAGTTTTTATGGGGTCAGGCCAAGCCAAAAACCAAACAAAGATGTCCAATAAGATGATTTTATTGAATGAAAGTCTCACGCACCAATGCAATCATTCACACACTCACTCAAGACCTATTAAGAAGCAAAAGAAAGGAAACTGGATAGGGGAACTATTTGAAGGGATTGTAGCTGGGGTAATACTGCACCTTTTCCTGAAGTCCTTGGTCCAGGAAAAACAGCGAAGAAGTGGAGCTCAGCATGGAGAGGGCTGAGGGGATTACTCGACGGATGGAGAAATGGTCTGCTGGTATGAGCGGGAGTGACCCAAAGAAACTCTTAAAAACTGGGACTATTTGTAGGGGAAAAGGTATCTGGAGGGCTAATCCTTTCCCGGGGAGAACAATGGATGTTGCAACAGAAAAGAAGCTCCACGATGGCAACTCCTTTCGCATGATGAGATCACAAGGTGTTGCCAAAGTTTCAGGATCTTCAGTTGCATTGGGTTGCGGTGTGAATTTATGTAGATGGTCCTTGCCTGATAGGATTTTATTGCTATCGGTGCTCAACTTGGGGAAAAGATGCTAACCCCCTCAAGTTGGTTTCTCAGTGGCTAAGGACCCTTTGCTTATTGTGGGCTTGCGCAGCTTGAGGTCTCCTGGGGCTATGTGACGGGGGATTATACTGGCCTGACCTGGTTTTCGATCGTTCGACTGTTGCTGCCTACGTGCTTATCTGGGTGACCTCTCAGGCATGTTGAGTCATATTTTAATATCAAAATTGTAGACCCTGGGACAGGTTTTACCAGTGAGGTAACACCTTGAGATATCAGATCTGGCTACAGTGACACATTCCTTGATTACGTCCCATTTGGACTACTATAACGCACTCTGTTGGTTTCCTTTGGAAATTGTTTAGAAACTTCAGCATGTCCAAAAGGCTGCAGCTAGAATACTGACCAGGCCAGCTACAGGAAGCACATAACCCCCTTGTTAAAACAGCTCCACTGGTTACTGCTTTGTTTCCAGAAACAATTCAAAGTGCTGTCCATGACCTAAAAAGCCCTATATAGCTTAGGTCCAGACTATCTGAAAGATTGTTTCAGATGTCAGATTTATAGGTGAAGGCTTTTTCTTGATCTTGCCATCACCATAGGCTCCCTTGGAGAGGACACAAAAGAGAGCTTTCTCAGCGGCTACTCCCACTCTATGGAACCCCCTTCTGTGGGAAGCTAGGCTGGTCCCCTCCTTGCTTTCCTTCTGCTGGCAGGGAAAGACCTTTCTGTTTAAAGAGGCTCTTAATGTGTAAGCAGGGAACCTGTTTATTGGGATGTTTTGATTATCTTTTAAAACTTTTGCATGTTTTAAAAATGATTTCACACTGTTTTATGTGGTGATTTTAATTGTTTTAAAGTTTTATTTTGAAGGTTTTTTTTTTTACTCTGGGCCTTTCCGCACTACAGCGTCATAGTGCTATTATTCTGCTTTCAACGTCCTATGGAATCCTGGGGTTTGCAGTTTAGGGAGGGTCATTTAGAATTCTCAACCAGAGAGCTTTTTTTGACCTCGGTAAACTACAAATCCCAGAACTCAATAGGGTGTTGAAAGTGGTATAACAGCATTATAATAGTGTAGGGTGGAAAGGCCCTCTCTCTGTGGGCTGCCTTGGGTCCCACTCTGGGAGAAAGGCAGCATGCAAATGAAATACATAACTAAATACAAAATAAATAAATAGAAAAATAAAATTTCAAAAAGGGTGCCCCACTGACTCCTTGCACATAACCCCCTGTTCATACATGGATGGTTACATTCTAATACAGCTGTTGTTTCCACATACGCTTCAATGACCTGTGGAGCACAGTAATCCAAATGTGATGTAAGCAACAAGGCATGATTGCCCTGACCAGCTTTGAATAGCTGAGAATCCTGTGAAGTCTACATGTTTCGGGATTTGTTTCTTGTTGTTATTGCAAAGAAGAACATTCCATTATATGTGAACCTCTACTTGCAATCTGATGGGTATAGCCCATTCTTTTTTTAAAAATCATCTTAGTGAGAGCTGTGCCTTTTGTGAGGGAGTGAATAGTTCCCGAACTTCATCCCCCAGCACTTATTCACCACGTCCTGAATGAGTCAGCTTAATGTGGTAGTTTTGCATGGAGAAATATGCTACAGCTAGCCATTCATTGACCCTCAGACTCACCATAGAGTTGCTGCACCCCCTTCCAGCCATTCCCTTCCTGGTGGTGGTGGTGGAGTAATTTCTGGCCATGTCTCTGTATCCAGACATGAAATGATTACATTACCTGCTGATGTCTCTTGGGATCCTCAGTGGATGATATAATTTTACATCTGAGTACAGGAACATAGCCTGATGCTTCACTGATCTTTCCCCAGCTCTTGGCCATGTATGGAAGGCTGTGAGGAGTCCCTTGCTCTTCTATAATAAGTCTAGTGGAAGGGGCTGTAGACATTGTGGAGGAAAGGGAATAGCAACCTCAGGATCAACTAAATAAGGCACTGAGAAAACATTGACTTTATGCCTACATATGCCATTATCAATATCCAGTGTGGTATAGTGGTCTGAGCATTGCACAATGAGCTTGGAGATGAGGGTTTGATTCTCTGCTTGGCCATGGGAACCCACTGGGTGATCTTGGGTGTATGTCATTCCAGAAAACACAGTTCACCTTAGGGTTGCCATAAGTCAGAAATGATTTGAAGGCACACAACAATAATGCCATTAACAGAATGCTAGCCATACTGGTTTACTGGAAGGCCCTTAGCTGTTGGATTGTTTTTTGGGAGTGAGAGAGGAGGACTGGCACTTTCCAGAGGGTCATATTTGGCCAAATTATGTAGAACTCTTTGCATTTATATGACCAGTGGAAAGGATGTGGCTTTTTTGTTATTGAAGTCCCAGATCCTCTTCACTAATACCACCAAAGGTCAAATTAAAAAGAAAGGTGGAAAAAGAATTTCCCCCCTTTTAAAGCTTTTGAAAAAGGCATTGTTTGCTCCAATTTTCAACTGGTTTTGTTCCCTTTAACCTTTTGCATTTCCTTTCTTTAGCAGTTCAAACACTCTTACTGGCAGCAATGTTGCTGCAAATCAAAAACATATTGGAAAGGCACAGGAAACAAAACATAAAAACTTGTAGTTAGGAACACAGGAGGTGTTTCTCTCCCACCACTTTTTCCGCTCTACACCTGGGTGTATCTTGTTTTATTTATTTTAAATATGTGTATCCTGTCTTCTGGCTTGTAACCTGATCTCCCAAGGTGGCTGACAGAAGATTAAAATACACAATCAATTCATAATTCAAGTAAAACAAAGATAACAGCAAAATCAATGGGATGAAAACCAATTTGTGATGGCATAGCATACTGTAGAGCACATGTGAGGGTCACATTATGAGGGTATGTGTTTGTTTAGGTCTCCTAACACATTGTGCCCAGCCTAATTTATAGCAATAGCTGGATGTTTAGATATAATTCCTAAACTCTGAACAAGAATGTAATCGCCATGATCCTATATAAGGGTTGCACAGTGTAAATCTACAATAATGGAGTTTTTCATTGATTTGTTACAGAACAGGTGTTGTGCCACTGAGCCCCTAAATGTGCAATAGAATGCAAAACCAAATACACAAGGTGCATCCATATGCAATGAGTGATGTGCTGCATGCTTGTGAAAACCACATCCATGGATAATGTACCTCTCCATGCACAATGTGCATCAGCACCTGCAACTCTGCTTCTGCAATCTTGAACTGAATGCGAACGTTGCACATTGAACAAAAACATCCAACCATTTCTGTAGGGGAACTTGCACGTGTATAAGACACCAACAGGACTCTAGCCAATATGTTCTTATGTTGATTTTACATAATGCTTCCATAAATCTTTTATGTTGCATTTATTAATTTACATCATGCCTTTCTCCCAGCATGGGACACACTTTGGCCTGTTTCTACCAAAAAGATCTAAACCAACTTCTGGACTAGCAGTTTTAGTTAAAGTGACCATATGGGCAGAAACAAAATGCATACTGAAAAAAGAGGACAAAAGAGAATGCCTATTTGCATAAAAGTGCATATGTGCAGGTGCAAAAGCAGGAAGAGTTTAGATGTCAATGCTCTGAATTTTTGGTATTTAAAATTAAGTTTTGTTTTACATGAAAACATACTTTGGGGTGAGGGGATGGAATGCACAGACTTTTTTTTGTATGCCCATTCATGAAGTTTCTAGGATGTTTGTTTTTTCTTATGTGTGTTCCCCGTCATTTTTAATTTTGTCTGCATGTTAAAATTAATTCCCTGTCCCAGCTGGTCCCTTTTGGCAAATAAACTAGTCAGTGACAGATTGACAATGTTTTAGCTGTGGCTTGTTCTTTCTCTCCCTTTGATACCCTTTTATTTTTTGGTAATAAAAGAACCCAGCTCTTATGGGTGTCTAATTAAACTAGTCTTGTGAATAATGAAAAAAAAAGTGCATATGTTAATTTATATGCACAAATGCAAAATTAGAAATATCATATTTGCTGGCATATAAGACACACCGACGTATAAAACGCACCCCATTTGTACGTCAGCAAATACTATTTGCCGGTGTATAAGATACACTGGCATATAAGACACACCCTATTTTCAAACAATATTTTTTGGGGAAAAAAGTGAGTATTATACACCAGCAAATAGGGTAATGGTCAATATTCTGTACCAGCTACTCATCTTTCCTGGCCCAGTCCCGCAAACCTGATGGAAATGTCATTCACCCGTGTTCCAATTCTTGGCAGAATGGACCTTCTTCTCCCCATACAGCTGGTGCTCGGTATCTGTTCGGTGGGGGGAATGCAAGTAAGCAGCAATCGTAAATACGGAACAGCATTACAATTTAAGAATATTGACAAACCGCAATGTACTCAGAAGAAGGCAGCAAAGATAGTAAGAGACCTAGAGATTGAAGGAGTGAGGTAGGTTTAGCCTGGAAAAGAGACAATTGAGAGGTGATATTGTAACCTTAGAGAGCCAGCTTGTGATAGTTGCTTGAGTGTTGGACTACGACCCCGGAGACCAGGATTCGATTCCCTGCTAAGCTATGGAAATCAACTGGGTGACCTTAGGCACATCACATAGGGCCTTTCCGCACTAGACTGTTAAAGGGCTATTATTCTACTTTCAACATCCTGTGGAATCCTGGGGTTTGCAGTTTCCTGAGGCCCAAGAGCTCTCTGGCTGAGAATTCTAAATGCCGCTCCCTAAACTGCAAACCCCGGGACTCCGTAGGATGTTGAAAGTAGAATGATAGTACCATAACAATGTAGGCTGAAAAGGCCTGTATTCTCAGCCCTTAAAAAACAAATAAAAAAAACCTCATGATAGGATCACCTTAGGGTCATCAAAAGTCAGAATCAACTTAAAGGCACAGAACAACAACATGGTAATGATCTTCAAATATCTGAAGGAGTAAATGTACATCCACAGGGTAGAATCTGAACCAGTAGAGATTTCAGCTGAACATTAGGAAGACATTGCTGTTGATGAAACCTGTATGACAGTGGAACAGACTGTCTCAGAGGCAGAGTGGAAGGAATATTCAGAAATAACTGTAAAATGGTTAAAACATTTTGTATGTGTATGTCTGTGTGTTTGTCTTGAGAAACTCTGATGAGAAGAATCTTGTACTGATGAGAATCTTCATAATTTTCGACTTATTCTGTGGGAAATTCACATGTGGTTGTTTTATGCAGAAAACAGTGTTTTGTGCACAGAAAACAGCATTTGTACTATAACACGAAAGAGTTGAAAGAAACCTCACCTAGTCCATGCCCTTGCTGATTCAGGAATCTCTGAGGTCTTGCCCAGCTCTGTGATGCCATGATTCTGTGAGTACTCAAAGGGTTTACAAGGGCCTCCTTGAAGTATTTCAGAATAGTCTCCAAAGAGAAATCCTCCTCATGCTTTTCTAATTTCACGCAGCAGAATAGAAAATTTTCCTTGATGGGTCCAATAATAGTTGAGATTGAGAGAACACATGGGAGAAAATGTTTGTTCTGTTAACCTTCATTCAGACTCTTCGAAACAAGTGATCTGAATTCATATATGTCTCACTAAGCGTAAGAACATAGGAAGCTGCCTCGCTCCAAGTCAGACCACCAGTCTATCTATTGATAACCAGTAATACTCATGCAGATGGAGAGAAGCTCTCAAGGGTCTGTTGTTCAGAAGAGGTTTTTCTTTGCCTTCCTCTGAGGGTGAGAGAGTGTGTTTTTCCCAGTTTCACCCAATGGGTTTCCATGGCCAAGTGGGGATTTGAACCCTGGTCTCCAGAATTATAGTCCGAGACTCAGACCACTACACTATGCTAGGGTCTTAGGCCATTTCTGCCCTACATTGTTATAGTGCTATCATTCCACTTTCAACATCCTATGGAATTCTGGGGTTTGCAGTTTACTGAGGCCAAAGAGCCTTCTGGTTGAGAATTCTAAAGGCCCCTCCCTAAACTGCAGACCCCAGGATTCCACAGGGGGTTGAAAGTGGAATAATAGCACTATAACGATATAGTGCGGAAGGCCTTAGGGGTATTTCCCTATCCTATTTGGACAGGAATTGCTAGTTAGACATCTCCTTTCCAATTATTTTTTTATTGAAGTTTGATTATCCTTATATGAGAAAAATAACAACCAAAATATAAGCAATCAGCAGAACACTCCAGACAGGACGGAAATATATGTTCAGAAATGAGCATGCTTGTCCAATCATTTGCATCAACAGAAAGGAACATATTAATCAGCAATAATGTCTTTTCACAAATGGAATGATGCTCAGGGAGGAGGCATAGAGACTAGAACTTCTTGTGTGGAAACCAAGGGAAATATTTTATGCTGTTTGGGACAAACTCTCAAAGAATGATGGCTGGAATCTTCTATCACTGTCTACCTTATGTAACTTTACGTATACTTCACTACATAGCAATGTAGCAGAAGTGCTAAGAAACCCAGTTAGTGAATTGTGATGATGCGCAACTAGATTGTGTCTTTACTGTGTGCGTACACGTGCACCTCAACTTACTGTTTTCCTCTATTTGTTTCATTTCTGGGACAAAATAGTGATATATTCACAATAATAATGGAGAAGAAAACATAATACAAGACAGGTAGAAAACAAAGTCTCCCACAACTGAAATTAAGAGAGGGAATTTATGGGAAAATTCAGCACTAATTCTAAACTGTGCTGAAGAAAAGGCAATAAAGTGGACAGAACCTGAAGACCAGAGTGGAAAGTAACTGACTTTTCTAAGTTGATTTTGACAATTACTTTCCCAGGGGTGAGCCGGAATGCTGTTTCTTTTTGGCTGAAACAACTATAGCTGCAATTCATTGCTTTTCAACATAATGGCAACAAGCTATCTTCCTGTTACTCATTACTTGGTATATTTTAACACAACCTGAGCAAGGGGATGGGGAGAAACAAGAATAATATGAGTGTCTGCCTTGTACTGCAGCTGAGAAGGATTGCCCCCTTTTGCATTTGTCAGTCTTTCCAAGATGTATTATCTTAATTGGTCATTCGGGGGAACCAGGGAGTATTTTCTATATGTTCCAATGGCCCATTAGTAACAGTACCTTACTAATAATGAGTAACTCAGTGAGTTACCTTCACAGACTTTAGTAATAATAACCACCTACTAGTTGATAAGAGCAATGAGGAGAATAACTAGCTACTTTTTAGATGTAACATTCCAAGCTTTGTTGCAGTTAGGAAATTTTTGATTAGGCCTTTTTTTATAAATGGGACTTACTTATGTGTAAACATTACACAAGAATGATGGCCCTGGGTTTCTGGATAATATAGCACAATATTTAGTACTGTAGAAACTCCGTTTTCAGTTCTGCTGCTAGCTAATTACAACAACACAATTCTTTATCAGCACTAAATTGGTCAAGTATAAAAGCAACCAGTTCTAGCAAATACTTAGCCGAAGCCTATCTATGCAGAAACTGGGCATGCTGACTAGGGGATTCTGGGATCTGTAGTCCAAAAAAGCAACTTCCTCAAGCTCTGGATGTATCTCACAGTTTTTGCTTAACTGTGTTCAGGAGTGACTTGGATTCAAGGGAACTGTGATTTATTTGTGAGTAAGTTTGGGGCCAGGTTGGAAAGAGATAAATGCTACACATGACATATTCCTCAAGCCAAGACCTAACTCACCACCTCAGGTAGAGTAACTGATCACAGCCAGTTTGGCATCTTTAAATTCTTCCTGCCTTGGTTATGGGCCCACCCACACCGGCTACAGCCAGGGGATATCTTAACCAGTACATACTTTGGCACTTCACAATTACATGGGAGTAGTTGGCTGTGCCAGCAAACAGCCTGAAACAGGTCTCTGTTCCATGATTTACTTCAGTGAGTCTCTCTTTCCAAAGGGGGGATGAATAACTGTAGATTGTTCAAAGGACAAACTGACAATTGGATATTTCTCAGCAGAGCTGTCTCCTGCTTAAAGAAATCTTTAGTAGATTAATTGCTTTTGTTTAAATTGACTGATTCTTCCACGAAGTATGTCTAAATTTTCTGAGACCATGTGTGAGGTAGCAATTAGAATACTTAAAATGTATGTGCCTCTCCTTTTACACACTTTTATCTTCACCATAGCCCTGTGAGGTGGGTCAAGGAGATAGCTAGATAGAGAGACTGACACAAAATCGCCCAGGGAGTTTCATGATTCTCAAAATTTGGAGTCCAACACTCATGACACACCACATTAGCTTTCAACGGATATGGCTTCCTCCAGAATGAACCCATGGGCATACGTGGAAGCCTACACTGAGGTGCTGACGGAAGCAGGAGGCCTATGAACATCCCCGAATGCATCCTTCCCTCTCCATGTTATGCAAGCATTTCAAAATTGCAGCTTGCTGAGTGGAAGGAATATGAGAGAGGTGCCCCTCTCCCTTAACATCCTAACATACTGCAACTGTGTCTCACCCTCGTGCCCGGATCAAGGTGGGAATTAGCAAAATGGCACCGATTCCAAAGTGGATCCCACTGTTGGATGTCGGGGACATAAACTGTTGCATATGCATGGAAGGTTGGCACTTGCAATAAGGATCATTTAGATCCATCATTTAATGGGAATTCCATGTAAAGAAAGGAAGATAAGCTTGTCATGCTAAGCTACATGTTTGGGGGGAAAAAGGAACGAGAACGAAGAAAGTGAAGTCACCCTGACAATATTAGGCTTAGAGATGTAATTCTTCTCTAATTTTGTTCTCAAAGGAAGCAATGAGTAATTTTAGCAATTGTGTTCTTGCTGTGAGAAAGGTTTTGAAAACTGTGCCATTTTTTAATGACTATTTGTAGTTTGGAATTTGTTATCTGCCTGGGTATTTTTGAAAAGAAAACAGCATTTTCTACACAGGAAACACATTTTTCTGCAGAGAAAATAATATATCTGTGCAGAAATATTATTTTCTGTGGGAATAAAGGCTGTTCCAATGTGTGCATAAAAAAAATGTGCAAATTTTGAAGTCTGTCTTCCTTCCTTCCTTCCTTCCTTCCTTCCTTCCTTCCTTCCTTCCTTCCTTCCTTCCTTCCTTCCTTCCTTCCTTCTTCAGCCGAGGTTTCCAAACACTCAAGAAACATGGTTCTTGACCATTACAATTTCTTTTTGGAATATTTTTCCAATGCTAATTAGTCTACATAAAGAGGAGACAAATCACAGAAGATCCCAAGAGGTCATCCTATCTGCCTTTCTCCACCATTACTGCCCCCTGTAAACACATACAACCCTTCATGAAAGTGTTGTTGGACTGCACTTCTAACACCTGTTGCACATGGATGTTGCTGCAACTTTTTACAGAAAACAGTTAAGTCAAAATTATTATGTTGTTTAGTTGTTCTAGCCCTTCCCCTAGAGAGTAAACAACCTTAAGAGAGAGATTAGTTTGAAAGTCCACTGGATTCATGCACTAGCAGGGCACTGGGCTAAATAATTCTTGGGTCTTTTTAAACTTACTGTTTTGTTACTATGATGCATATTGGAAATTAAATTTTCCCTGGGTATTAGTGTTTTTTCGGAAAATATGAAAGGTAAAACTGTTAGGAATCAGCCTTCCTTTAGCAGAACAGCAGATAAAGCATGCCTCAATCATCCTGCTTCCCTGAACTTAAACTTACTCAAAAATAAACAAGGCAGGCAGTTCCAGATTACAAACTTAGAAAAAATTTACTAATGGCTTTTACATTTACGTATGCATGGAGAGCCTACATGCTAACTAGCCCTATTTAAATATTTGAAGGGACGTCATACAGAGGATGGGCCAACTCTGTTTTCTGCTGCTCCAGAGACTAGGGCCATTTCCGCACTGGACTGTTATAGCGCTATTATTCCACTTGCAACATCCTATGGAATCCTGGGGTTTGCAGTTTCGGGAGGGGACGGCCGGCCTCTCCCGAAACTGCAAACCCCAGGATTCCATAGGATGTTGCAAGTGGAATAATAGCTCTATAACAGTCCAGTGCGGAAATGGCCTCCAACGTGGAGCAATGGCTTCGAACTTCAGGAAGAGATTCCATCTAAACATTAGGAAGAACTTCCTGATGGGAAGAGCAGTTCAGCAGTGGGTTGTGCTGCCTTGGAGTGTGGTGGAATCTCCTTCTTTGGAGATTTTTAAACAGAGGCTGAATAGCCATCTGTTGGGAATGTTTTGATGGTGTATTCCTGCATGTCAGGGTGTTGGACTCAACGGCCCTTGTGGTCTCTTCCAGCTCAACGATTCTGTGATTCTAACTAGTTGATGAAAACATTAGGTAAAGGGAGTAACTTCATTCTTGACCAAAAATCTTGTTGATGGAGAAGTAAAGCAAAGCTGAAGGAGAAGAAGAAAAAGAGTGGAGTGTTGAAGAAGGTGAAGATGGAGATGAGCTCTCAGGGACCAAGAAGAGGGGATTCTTTATATGAGCAGTGACTCTAGGAATTTCCCAGATCACAGTTACAGGTCCAGTTACAAAAAAAGCTGCCATAAGCAATAAGGTTTCATGCTGGCATTGAAACAATTGCAATCTTTGTACCACTTGCACCTTCACGAGGATGGTGTTTCATAGATGGGGTGCTACAGCCGAGAAAACTCTTACCTTTGTTGACAGAGACATTGTGTACCTGAGGAGAATGGTTTGTCCTCAAGAGCTTGAGTCACCAGCAAGGTGGTAAAAGAAAAGAATCTCCTGCAGCTATTTGGACCCCAAGCTACTTAATACTTTAAAAAGTAGCATCTGCTGTATGTTCCCCATTGTTAGGAATTTAAATTGGCAGAAGGCTCCTCTGCTCCCTATTCCAGGCCAGGTCATCCTGGGAGCCATACGTTCAAGTGGTGAAGTTTTCTTGGCACAAAGATGAAGTGACAGGTAAAAAGTGTCACCAATTGTATTTCTGCTTGTCATGCAACTTGTAAATGGCACAAGGGAACTTTTTGAAGGAAAAAAAAGGGTGTAGGCAGGAATACGTGGGCCATTTCTGCACGGGGCAAGGGAATTGCCCCGTGATGCTACTCACCGGACTTTTGGGCTCCCCGGTCCAGTCCACGCTGCTCTAGTGCAGTGCGTGGCCGCCGCTCCGCACTGCTCCGGGGACGAAAATGGCAGCTTCCGGTTGGTCTAGGCTCTCGACCAACCGCTGAAGCTCGCCAGCCTAAAGCCCGCCCCCGGCAGATTGCAGGCTCGCACCAATGCGAGCCTGCGAATCTGCATAAGGGAGCAGGCTCGCAGTGGCGCGCCGTGCTTTTGAAAGACCTGTTTTTAGCGGTCCTTCAAAAGCACGCTGGACGACCACTTGGGGTTGTTCCGGAGCGGGCTGAGGTGTGGATCTATGTTAAGTAGGTCCGACCCAGTCCGCTCCCAGGTGCAGACGTGCTCCCTGGAGGACGCTCTGCCCCGTGTTAAAAACCCCGTGTGGAAATGGCCAAGTCTCAGTTTCTTTCCTTTGGGGCTGACACTGAGAAGGGCCTACCGGGTTAATTGCAATACTTTCAGGAAATTTGGTAGTCAAGGATGCTCACATGTGCTCCTCCCCAGCAGCCTGAGGTAACTGTCAGACAGAATCTCACAGTAAAAGATAAACAACCAAGATGAGGCAGCCAGGCTGAAGTATTTCTTTTGGGCGATCAGAGGCCCATCGAAACCAGTCACGAGAAACTGCTCCACACCACTTCAGGCCTCCAGTGGCTCAGAGCAAAATGTTTTACCATCCTTCTTCCAGGGTTCTGCAGGCATAGAGGTTCTCAGGTTTAACCATGTCAGCTGGCCTTGTGTCAAAAGGCATAAGGTTCCCTTTAAATTGTGTGAAGCAAAGGTATTGTGGAGGAGAATTCTCCTCCCAGGATGGTAATTTTCTTCTGTGCAATGAAAATCTTCCAGAAGGAGAGGCTAAAGTCCGTGTAGCAAGACCTGCTAATGCTCACCATGGGACCTGCGTGTTAACAGATACACGTGTGGAAACACGAGGATGCCAATTCAACTACCTTCTCAGTTAGTTCTTACCTCCTAAGTAGAAATGACGAAAGTTCTGGAAAATTTTGTAGCCATAGTAATGGTGGGTTCCTTCCCTCTTTCCTGTATTTTTTTTAATTAAAAAAAAAAAGGTGAAAATGGGAAAATATGTCGTTCTTCATCAAGTCACTTAAAAAAACCCAGTTGTTTAACCACTTAATTAATTTAAAACAATTATTTGGCTTTAAAAGCAGTTAGTTGCAGTTTTCATTATAATTTTAAAAGGTAATTCTTTATTTCCCATTTCCTAAAGGTAACTCAAGTAGCTACTTTGGGATACTTTAGAAAAGAGATATCTAACTGTTTTTCCTTCAACAGCACTATGCACTACACAAGCAAAGATTTCAAACATGTGATACTCTTCCTCTATTTAGTGAGGCCACTCCTGTACCTAGAAATAGCTAAAAACACAAGAAACCAAAAACGAAACGAAACACACACACACTAAAAAACAGTTCCACTGCCAAATGAGTGAAGTTTTTCCTTCACTTGCTTGCTGGGGACGAAAATTAATTTCGAATAACTAGTTATTTGGAACAGGTCCCAGCCAAGCTGTGTGTCAAACTATTTTGTGCATTGATGCCTATTTTGATGGGGAGTGGCTCCTCAGTTTCACTGGAGGAGGTCAGCCTCAGCTTTTTGAAGGGAAACTGAGGCCATTTCCACACGGGGTTTTTAAAACGGGGCACAGCGTCCTCCAGGGAGGACGTCTGCACCTGGGAGTGGACTGGGTCGGACCTACTTAATGTAGATCCACACCCTAGCCCGCTCCGGAACAACCCCAAGTGGTCGTCCAGCCTGCTCCCTTACGCATTGGTGGGAGCCTGTGATCTGCCGGGGGTGGGCTTTAGGCTGGCGAGCTTCAGCGCTTGCTCGAGACCCTTGACCAACCGGAAGCCGCCATTTTCGACGCCGGAGCAGTCCGGAGCGATGAGCACGCACTGCTCCGGAGCGGCGTGGACCGGACCAGGGAGCCAAAAAGTCCAGTAAGTAGCATCACGGGGCGATTCCCTCGCCCCGTGCAGAAATGGCCTGAATCTGAGACTCTTATATGTACAAGGCATGTGAGGTGTCACCAAGCTATTCTTGTTCTTGGACTATTGAGCTGGTTTTCATAAATACAGCAGACCTTATATCAGAAGCTTACCTACTTTTGGCATTGCCTCCTCTGCCCCTGATTGGCATGGTGCAGATATTCAAACACAGGTTCAAATTCACACCTAAGGCATTTTTAAAGTAACAGTTTTATGTCCCAATGGACGCCCACTCCTGCCGTTTGAATGCCCGGTGGAAATGACTGGATACATAAAATTTAATCAGTGCACTGCATAATTCTCATCCCTGCTTCAATGCTTTCTGCAAGCTACTGCAAATCAAAAATAAAAATAATCCCCTGATAAATATCCTTTGCAATCCCAGATCACTTGTGTTTTTTAATTGATTTTTCTACACAAGAGTTCTAGGGATTTTTCTTCTTTTCAACTGAGAGACTTTCTGGTGTGGGCAGGCTACTAAAAATCATAATGCATGTAAATGTCTTTGCTGGTCAGTATTGGATTCCCCCCTCCTTTAAACCAAACCAAGGCAAGCAAAACAAAACACAAAAATCACTTTCAACACAACCTAAACATCAGGTTCATATGCAGTGCAGAAGTGACCATTCACATGAACCTCTTGAATGGGAGAATGGACACCCAGTAATCATTTCTTTTGAAAAGTCTTGCTCAGCACTCCAACCCTACCACTGGGCACACTGAGAAAGTCACCTCAGACAGGATATTTATAGTCTCGGTAGCATATATACCTGGTGTTGCCCAGGATTTTATTTTCTCATAGGTAACACTTGTCAGAAAGATTTGAGATCCTGCATCTCTAATTCCCCAAACTGTCTTGTCCAATACCTGTAACTTTTGCTCATATTCCCCAATCTAATCTGTATTCAGAGTTATTAATATACAGAAGTTGGGTTCCTGAGGGGATACACTGCCCTCCCCCTTGCTGCTAGGCCTCGTCTCCATAGCAACAGGCCTATTCAGAGCTCTCTGACTGAGAATTCTAAAGGCCCCTCCCTAAACTGCAAACCCCAGGATTCTATAGAATCTTCTCAGGTAGCCAATCATAGGAGGTCTTCTCTTGACACAGCCAGTCATACGAGGCCTTCATCTGACGCAGACAAACAAACTTTGACTTTTATACATTAGAAGATACAACGGCAACAACCTCTCCGTTCTACAGTTCATTCTTATTGTTTATTTACTGTCTTTTAGGAGGAGACATGCCTGAGGGATTTTTTCGGGATCTGAGATGCCAAGAGAACTTGACCAGCTTTAAGTATTATGTACCTTGACTTAGGACGGAGGGGAAGAAGTGTCCTTTTCTTTTCTACCTCAGGTAGAATGAGTTCCTGGAATGAGTGAAAAACAAGCAAGCAAGCAAGCAGGCAACTAAACAAACCAAACTCTGCTCCCTCAATGGTTTTCTCTGTGTAGTGGTCACTAGGCCCCCCTCCTTGAAAGGTGGGGGGGGGGTTGCCATCACCTGAGTGGTTGCTGAGGAGACCTGAAGCTAGCCAGTGCAGCAGTACTAAGCTTGCCCCTCATTCTTGAACCCCCCCCCTCAAAGCTCCCTGCTCTTCCACCCATAAAATAATGGTGGAAGAGGCTTACACCGGAATTCCAATTTGCCTATTGCTGTATTTTTTTTTCTCTTCAAGCCATTCGATGCATGCAGTAAAAAAACCTGGGGTCATTTCCACATGGTGTCACCATCCTGCAATGAGGATGTGTTGGCAGTGGTCCATTGGTTGTGCTTTCACACGATGTTATCACAATCCTGCTGCCATTGCGTTCCCACCCATTGCGATAGCAGGATATTCCATTAATGGAAAAAAATCCATTAATGGCCTGCAATTGGACGATGCTCCCATCACCTCTGGCCATGTGGAACTGAAGGAAGCGTGATGTGTTTTCTTTCCTAGTGCAGGATGGGAAAGAGGCTGGCTGCACTGCGGAAGGAAGGAACATGTCACTCACGCTCCCTTCTGCAGGGAGCCGGCCGGGGGGTGGGGGTGTCAGAGTTCAACTTCCTGCCTGTGCCTTTCTGCCAGCGAGGGAAGGAAGGTGATAGTACTTGTCCAAGAGGAGGAGGCAGTGGGGAGTGTCCAATGCAAACAGTCAAGGAGAAATGCTGAGCCAAGCCAAAGTCAAGGTGAAATCCAAAAGGTCCAGAATGCCGAAGGTCAGTCCAAACGGATGAAGACAGCCAGAACACAAGGGTCATGGGAGCTTGAGTAGTCGTTTGCTACAAGCAAACAGCAAGTCACGCCAACAGACTTATATGCTGACAAAAACAAGTGTTACTCGTTGTTCTGTTTACTCAATCTTGCCCAAACGGCTTCCTGCTGAGCTGCTTGTTTCTGTCTCTTCCATGATTGGGGGCTGAGGGGCAAAGGTGGATCTAATTCCTCTAAATCATTGCTGGTCCCCTCTCCCACTGGCACCAGTTGCAACAACTCTGCCTCAGCTTGTCTTTCAGCTGATGGGGGTGTTTCCAAGGTAGTTTGGTCTATCACTGGCTCCATGTAAAGTCAAATGAACAATGAACACCACCCAGACTCTGGAGGTCTCTCTACAGGGAACAATACAGTGGGTTGCTAATGTACTTAACACACTGTTAAGCATATCCTCTGATGAACAATACACCCTGGGGGATATCCCATTTAACAATAGGCCATCACACAGGCCAACTGCAACACGTGCAAATTGCTCTCTCCCACCCAGGGACTACACGAGTATATATACTCTGTCTCACTTCCATGCCACCAGATCCTCTGAAGATGCTAGCCACCGATGCAGGCGAAACGTCAGGAGCAAATACTAATAGAACACGGCCTCAAAGCCCGGAAAACCCACAACAACCTATCACTGGCTCTGTTTCTGGCACAATCAATTGCTCATTGACCTCAGAGCCATCATCTATCACAGAGGGGAGCGTTCCCGTCACACTCCAATCCCAGCAAAGGTGTTGCAGGGATCACAACGGGATGACAATGGGAACCAGTAAGGTGTGGAAACTGTCTGTGTTTCTGTAGCATAATATCCCGGTCACGCGACTAATGTAGTGCAGTGGTTTAAGTGTTCAATTCCCTGCTTGGCAAAGGAAACCCACTGTGTGACCTTGGAAGCATCACACACTCTCAGAAAGCCCCATGGTAGGTTCACCTTAGGCTCACCATAAGTCAGAAATGACTTGGACACTCAACAACAACAAGAAATTCAAGGAGAAGACGTGGGGAAAAAAGGAAGTCTATTTAAACTAGTTTGCAGTCAATTCCTCTCTCTTGCTCCCCGTTGCCCAGCTCTTTCTCTCTACTGGTGTGTGCTAAGTCACTTCCAGTATCTGTTCTCTTAAACTGCGTCTTTCCTCTGTGTCACTAGGCTTCTCTTCCTGCCTGCCATCCTAACCCTCCCACTTAGTTCCATGTACACACTTTGCACTTTACCTCTGAGAAAAGCCACATCTCTTGAATTTGGACACACTCAGTGCCAGAAAACCTCATAATAGGGTCACAAAACCAGCAACAACAACATGTGGTAATTCTTTTCCTCCACAGACATGTCCTTCATGAATAGGGTTGCCAGGTCAGGACTATCCCAGGTCACTCAGGGATAACTTCTTTCAATGTCACAGGAGGCAGGTTCTGGTGAAGTTACAAGGGTGATGTTACAGGGGGAAGTCACTGGTGATGTCATTAAGTATGATACATTAAGCATCAATCACAGTTGCACAGAGGATGCCGTTCAAAATAGAAACAAAACAAAAACACTGCCTGAGATGGAGCTACATCACTGACACAATACACAACAACGTTAGGGAACTGAGATGAAGCTCAATGGAGTACTGTGCAAGATGTCCAGTTGTATGACAGAAGCTTCCATTGCACAGTGTAGTAACACAAAAAAGGAGACATTTTTTCCAGTTAAGCATAGAGCACCCATGAATTTTTGATGCCCTCCCTTCTGGACTGCAAGTATCCCATGGCTTTGTTTGGGGCCATTCCCCCCCCCACCTTCTTGGGCTGTCATTGTGCAAAGGCAACTTGTACCTCAAAGTGTTGCTCACATTGGTTGTGCAAAAGGTGCAGCTATGAAAACGCTCTGTCTCCCCAGAATATGACTGCTGCACAATGCCACAGTTCTAAAATTAAGTTGTTTTATGTTGCTGTAAATTCCCAACAGCATGTCAGCAAACACTGCCTTGAAAAGTGTGTGATTGTATTTGTTGTTTCTTATTGGTTAAAGGCAGTGTTTTCACCCTGAGATTTATCCTCAGGGAATTCCTCCAGGATGCCAGCAAGTCTAACAAGAAAGAAACACACACACACTTTTCAAGGCAGCATTCTCACCCTGCGATTCCTCATCAGAAAGAGTGGAGAGGAGGGCCAAACCCTGAGATGGAAGGCCTGGCCTCAAGATCTGGGACCCATTTTTATGAACAATATGCTGTGTGTAGAAGCCTGTTTGAAGGTGGGAACTGTGAAGCCAAGTAGAGAATCCAAACTAGTGGGAAACTGCATGTGGAAAAGGTCACTTGTATCTCAGGAAGATGCTATACAGATGATGTGGGATGTTCTCATTTTTGGTGGGAACTTTCTCCCCCATGTTCCAGGGCCCACACAAGAGCCCTTGGGAACCATGTGGAACCTGATTTTCACCCTTGCACATGCACCACTTCTTTGGAAAGAATGTATATTATTTTCCTGTCTCTTATCGATACCATGAATCGCTCTCCATCGCAATGCCTTTTCTGGGTTTGGATTACAATTAGAAAATGTCAGAGCCTCGTTATCATTTAATTAGAGTCACATTTCAGCAGCAGAAGAAAAGGGGGAGGAAAAAAAAAAGTCCAAACTCTGCCTTTGTGTGGTGAAATGAGGAGAAAGTGGTGATTTGAAACAGCTGTGAGCGGTGGCAACGTTCCCAATTCCGGGGTCTACAAGGCCCTGAAGTTAGACTACAATAAAACGAGTGAGCTTTCAGAAAGAGTGAGAGAGACTGCCCGGCTGAGCCCTCAGCTGCTGCATTCAGCCAGAACTGCTCCCACATCGGCCAGGCGATGCTCAAAACTCCTAGCGAGTCCAGTAAAAACAAGCAGGGCTGTCAAGGCATCCTTCCAACAGCTGAGGGGGTTAAAGCAGCAAACACAACACAAACCAAAATAAACAGAACCTCACCCTGTCAAGAGGTCTTTATCACTCTTCGGGGAGGGACGGAGGCAGGCAGAGGCATTTGAAAAATGTTTTTTAGCTTTTTCAGCATGATGTTTATTTTTAAGCCTTTTAACATTTTTTCGCAGGGAGCTGAAGACTCCCCCTCTTCCTCCATTCTGTGGAGATAGTCTTAGGCTGGTTTGGAAAAATGCCTTTCATGGTTTCTCTCCTCTCTCTCCTCCCTTTCCTGCTTTATGAGATGTTAATTGAGAAATGCAATAGGCACATAATTGTTCTGATTCAATAACAAGCACTTTGCAGCTCTATCGCTGAGCCAGTTTAGACAGAAGTAAGAAATCCATGGAACTTTTTTTTTTGTGTGGTAGGAAAGCGGCCAACAATGTCTTTGATGCCCTTTCCCTGAATTTGTGAAGAAGATCCATGCTCTCATTTGCAATTCCTTTGTACGTGCATGTACATAATCTAGGGTGGGAGATTCTGGAGAGACAAAAGGAACAACATCTTTACGTAATGGTCAAGATACTCCATTGGGGTTGCTCAGCATAAAACTCCAAACGTGGAATTACACACCAGTTGTGCTATGCAAACCTTTAGTTGAATGCCAGCATTGTGCAACCAAATGCACAACTGAACATGCAGCCAAAGGAGTGCTACTGCAAATTTCAGCAAGGGGAGATGGCTATGGATCAGTTGAAAACAAACATCTGCACATGCAGATGGCACCATATGCACAACTATGCTTCTGTGACCTTGAATTTAATGCAGACATTGTGCATTGGACCAAAAATGTCCAACCATTTCTGTAGGGGAATGTACACACACACTCTCCAACTGTCCCAATTTGGCAAGATCAATCCTCTTCCATCCCACTTCTTCAGCTGCTTTTAAAATATCCTACCTTCTGTCTCCTTCCCTCTACTTTCCCTCTGTATCCTCAGTTTACTTTGGTTGCTGCAAACTGAGTTCGAAGTGCAAATGTAGTTTGCAGTCTGTTAGCTCAGCAATGGAGAGAGGAGAGGACAGGAAGGAATCCTGAATGAATGGACAGATTTATTTTGGTCACAGACCAGAACATGAGAGAATCTTGCCCTTCCCAGTAGGCTCGGGTAAATACAAACTACTGGCAGCCTCTTCTAGCTTGTTTGTTCTTCCTCACTGATAAGTTGCCATGTTGACCACACTTTGATGTCGCTTCGCTGGCGGTCACATGTGGCCCACTTTTTATCTGTGAAATGTTGGACAGCATGCACACATATCAGCATGGTGTATTGGTTTGAGCATTGGATTATGACTCTGGAGACCAGGATTTGAATCCCTGCTTGGCCATGGAAAGCCACTGGGTGGCCCTGGGAAAATCACATTCTCTCAGCCTCAGAGGAAGGCACTGGCAAATCCCCTCTGAAAAGATGCTGCCAAGAAAACTCCATGATATGTTCACTTTAGAATTGCCACAAATCAGAAATGACTTGAAGATGCACAAAAGCAATGTACATATAAATAAGACACCAACAGAATTCTGGCCAGTGCATAATTTATCTAAGGAATTTGCTGCCATAAATTACAGTGATGTAATGTAGAACTAGAACAACAAGAATTAGGCGAGATAATGGAGGATGCGTTTATCCATGGCTACTGCACTTGGCCCTCCACATCTGTGGGTTTAATATTTGTGGATTTGATTATTTGTGGATTATTTAACACTGCCTCCACTGCATTTTTAATATGGACTTATAAGTCTTGCATCATGTTAACAGCTTCTTTGCAAGCCCTGCGAGACTGAGAGAGAGTGTGAAAGACCCCGAACACAAGGCAAGGCATGAAAGTCCCTATTAAAAATGTTGTAGGGCAGCAGTGGAGATGGCAGCAAGCCCTGCCAGCTGTCCACTTCTTCCTTGAGAAGGAACCCATCACCTTGAAGACAAAACCAGGTGGCTGGTGTGCGCCTCATTGCAGCCTATAGATATTTGTGGTTTTTTCCACTTTGATGGGGTCCTTGTGCCCCTAACCCTTGCAAATATGGAGGAGCGACTGTAGTTAAATAATATGACTTCAAGTATCAGAGGCTGAATCACCGAAGTGGGATGGGTACAAGGACTGCCAGCCAGCAGAGGTCTTATCTTGAGCACTCTTCTCAAATGTAACATGGAATTTCTACAGCCTTATAAACACAATGCCTTTTTCCCCCATTTAATGTTACAAGATGAACCTACTTTGCTCTATTGAATGTTCCTCACTTTCCTTTAATTTCTGTGATGTCATCTGGCTGGCCTTTGCCAAGATAAGAATAACCAGTTTGTTCATGCTAGTAAGAAAGGCTGTTTTTTGAAACTGATAATACTCCTGAGAGGAAACCAATGGCTTCAGATCTGAGGCGTGCAGTGTCTCTTTGTCTCATCCTTCATTCCTTTCCATAGCAACTCATTCCATTCTTTTCTTGAGGAACTCCACAGTCTCCTGCCCTGACCGCTTAATAATATCAGACGATCAGCTAGACAGTGGCCCCAAGTACTTTCACACCATAAATAAGAAAATAATTAAACATTAAAAACACTTATCGCTTGTTATCGTGCTACATATCTTCGGAAAAAAAAAACACGAGGAAGAAAAGGACTGGGAAAACATTAGCTGATTAATCGCAAGCTGATTTTTCGGCGCTTAACAGCATGCAGAAATTTTTGCTCCATGAGTAAACTTTATTTTTCACTGCCAAGAGCTACAAAAGGCTCCATTACCAGCCCGGCATGAGGAGAGGAGAATGGAGCAGCTTTTGAGGCAATTAAGGCTCATGTGTCACTTTGGTAATAACGCAAAAGGGAATAAGGCCTTGTTCCAAAGGACAGGGAGGATGTTGGTGTCTGGTGCCTCAGCAGGTCCAAGCATGTTTCTGAGGTAATGCGCTTTTGCCTCTATTTCCTGTCCCTTTTTGCACTGGTACAGGTATTCTTTGAAATGATGCTGGCATTTTTATACCAAAGGTTAAGAATTACCTTCCCTAGAGCTCAAGATCTTTGCTTTGTGATCAGCTTTCCAGATGTCCGAACTTGCTCATGACTGTTTGATTTGGCGATGCAAACTCCCTTTCAGACTTTTAGTTCAGAAACAATTGGCACGTTGTGATCAACCTTCATTAAGTGGCACAATGGGGTACAAAACCAGCAGGAAGTGTTTTCTTGGCCTCATGCGGTAGGTTTCCATGAAAAATCCATTCCCTCCAACATTTCACAGATGAAAATGAACATGTGAGGCCAAGTAGCAGCTGAAGGTGATCAAGATGGCAAAAGTTATTAATGAAAAAGAACACACAAGTTTGGAGAGGCTGTAGCAGTTTGCTTTGCCCGAGCCTACTGGGAAGGGGAAGATTTCACTCTCTCCTTTCCTCTCCTCTCCTCTCTCCCTGGTGAGTTAATTGAATGCAAATTATTTTTGCACTTTGAACTTACTGTGTTACAACTGAAGTGAACAGAGGGCAAAGAGGAGGAGGAGAGAGAATTGGGCCATTTTAAAAGCAGTTAAAAAAGTGGGGGGTGGGGAGAAGAAATTAGATCTATCCCTGCCAAACTGGGATAGTTGAAAGATATGAAAATCTGTTGGTCACCTTGAATGTTGCACGGTACCAGTTGTCTTTCCTTTCCTTAATAATGGGCACAGAAGAAAACTGGCAAGCCAGGCATTTCTTTTTAATTGGCTAAATGTTATCTGAATATGCTGTACCAATCACAATTCTGGCAGCTGTATTCTGTGCTAATTAAAGCTTCCAAAATGTTCAACACCCCCTGTAGAATGTATTGCAGTAATCTAACCAGGAAATTAGTAGGGCGTGGATAACTCTGGTTAGACCCTCCTCGCAGAAGAACGTTTCCAGCTGAGGAGGCTGAAGTAGCTACTAAAAGGCCATTTGCCTCAGGGTAGCACCATGAGTTGCTAGTGATGAATCGGGATACAAGAGAAACCCCCTAGCTTATAAATCTGCTCTTTGTAACCCCCTTTCACTAAACCTGGGAATCATCCATGCATCTTGACTAGATTCATATTCAGTTTACTGGCTCTCATCCAACCTGTTTGGAAGCCAAGTTCCGATTCAGCGTTTCTGTTACCTGGTTGACAAATTCAGATGACAAAGATAGGTGGCTGTATTATATCAGGGCTAGTGTAGTTGTGCAAGCTACATGAAAATTTCTTTTTTACTGTGTCGAAGTTAAATATGTGATACAGAGCGAGATCTTACATTGGGATTGCATAGTATAAATCTCTCGTGTGGGATTTTGCATTAATTGTGCTATGCGACCGTATCCTCCAACATTTCACAGCTGAAAACTGGGTCACATGTGGCTCAGCAACATCAGAATGTGATCAAGATGGCAAAAATGATTAATGAGGAAGAAGACAGGCTAGGAGCAGTTTGGTTTTTCCAGAGCCTACTGGGAAGGGCAAGACTCAGCTCGCTGTTCTTCTTTCTCCCCTTGCTAAGTTAATTGAGTGCAAACTACTTTTTCACTTTGAACTTGAACCCTTTCTGCAGGACGTTGTCATCCCACATTGGGGATGGGAGAAGTATGAGACATGGTAGCAGTGGGCAACGGTTCTCCATGACGTTGCCCGTGTCCCTATGTTCTCCCGACCCCAGGCAGCACGATCATGCCGCAAATCATCGATGGGTTCTTCCTGTTGATGACCAGCAATTGCGTGCCCTCCTGCCACCCTCCCACACTTACCTGAGCTGTGGAGGGTTAGGAAGTGCAATGGGCATGCTTTCTGCCGCAGTGCAGCCTCGGGACAGTGCCCAGCAGCGCTGTGGAAAGAAGAGGTGTAGCCATTGTGCCTCCTCCATTCCCCCAGGCAACTGACGTGGAGGGGAGCACTCCTGTCATGCTCCCCTCCCAGGACAGGCTCTACCAGGATCCCTGTGGGACACTGCCGGGATCTGGTAACCTGTGGAAAGGGCCTCAGTTTCCAGCAACTGAAGTAAGATGGGGACAAAAGTGAAAGTGGGAGGAGGACACAGCAACTGGGACATTTTAAAAACAAGTGGAAAATGGGACAACAGAGGAGAACCCGGACTGTTCCTGCCAAACTGGGGCAGTTGGAAGGTATGTGCAACCTTTGTGTAGAAAGGCAAAGTTGCATAACTGAACCAGGACACCAAACGTGCAAATGAATGCAAACCAAATGCTTTTGTATATTATTGCATGCATAATGTACTTCAGGGTGCAATGTTCATGTACATCCATGTGCAATACACATCTGAGGGCCCAATGGCACTGCATGTTGAGCTCCACATCTGCCTCTTTGAAATGAATGCAGATATTCTGCATCAGATAAAAATGTCCGGTTACGTATACATAAGAGACCAAGAGGATTCTGGCCATTGTGAGATTACAGGAGAGTAGTTTTCTTAGGCCACAAGTGCCATTTGTTGTGGTGCCAAACATGCAACCTGGAAAGTGATTTTTGGGTGCATGTGGTGCAGATTCAACAAAAGCATAGCAGATTTTTCTAAGAATTCATGGTGAGAACACAGTTTAAACTCCTGTCCCCTCCAACCTCCTATCTGTGGTTTTGGATTACCATTGTTTGCAGCTCAGTGGCTGGATACCGCACTAAGAAATCTGTTGTGTAGACTCCTATCTTTGGAGCCGGAGCTGGGTATGTTGCTGAATTTTTGCTAACTACATTCCAGTTTTTATGACTAGGCATGTGTAAGGAATCTGATTTGAGTCTAAGGGTTGGCATCCTAATTTTAGGCTCCACTTCCTGGATATTTCTAAAGGGAAGATGCAATTTGCACCCTGGAGTTCTCACAGTCAGAGATAATGCATCTGTTTGAAATGTGCATACATTACAGAGACAACAAAACATTGCACAAACACGCTTTATTCAGTGTGGAAATATGTCCAAGCAATGCATGCTGTTAAAACATGCATACGAAAGTACACATGTGGGGAAAAAATAGGCGAAGAAAGGGACAGATACACAGATTTCTTTTTTTTTAAAAAAAAATCACAATGGAACAAGGCGAGGTCAAAAAAGTGGGAAAGGGAGTATGTCTATGGAGGCTGTATATAACTACATATGACAGGATTCATTATTGGTTTGGTTATCAGATCTCAGGACCTGGCCCCTTTTCTCTGGTCTTCAGGGCAAAGAGTCTTAAGAAGAGAGTACTGCACTGAAGATAGAGCAAATCCAGCCTGAACTCTCCCTAGAAGCCGTGAAGGCAGAAGCGAGACTGTCATACATATCATGAGAAGACGTGACTCACTAGAAAAGACGACAATGCTTGGTAAAAGGAAAAGTAGGAAAAGAGGGCCGAAGCCTCAGACAAAAGCCCACCTCACTTTTCCTCAGATGTGCTGGTCAGAAGGTAGTAGGTCTGAGAGAAGTGCCCCAAAGGCACCTGGCAGCCCTGGTCTCTCTTTCAGCCATCCATGTTGGCATTTTCTGGCCATTTCATGGCAAAATTTTTCTATCAGGAGTCCAATGAGAGACTCCATTTTCCCCAAATGACAGATGAGTCAGGGGATGCTGCTCTGAAAGCCACTAGTCGCATGAAAAATTTACTCCAAAGCACAGAAAAGTCTCTTTTCTGAGATGTTGTTTACATTTCTATAAATGTTTGGAATCTTTCCTCTCACTTCTGAGTTTCAGGGAACTTGGGATCATTCCTTCCCATTTTGGAGCAGGAAGGAGTTTCTGAAAGCTTTGCAAATTCACATTATAATAAGCGTTGTTGTTTTTAAGCTCATTGCCAGGGCTCTGAGAGGCTGTGGGAGGAAAAAGTTACTCTATATAGGTTCCTTTTATGTGGGAAAAGCACTTATGGGTGCATACAAATTCACTGAATTCTTGGTGTCATTGTTTTCTTCTTATCCACCTAGTTCATGGCTAGGCAAACAGCAACCATTTTGGGGGTCCTAGGAGCCCATCATCACCCCTCCCATTCTCCTCCCCCCATTTTTTGGACTATGTTTAGCCAGAAATGCTTCCATGCCATCTAGTAAACCAAATGTCCAAAAAATGTTTTACAATATAATGGAATGGAGGTTTGGTCTTCCAAAGTCTAATGTTACCTCCCAGCTGCTGGCAGTTGCCCACCCTTGTCTTAGATGTAATAAAAAGAGCTGGAAATTTTTACTTTTTAGACACTAACTCTCAGAAAACCTCCACTACAGTCACCCAAAGAGAATGTTTCCAAACTCTGGTTCTATGACAAATAGAAATGGACCTGACAAGCTCTCGTCTCTCCATACATGAGCACGTGACATATATCTGCTCTGTTCCTGCTGGCAAGTGAATACCCTGCTGTTACTTAGGCCTACTTAGGAAAAGAGGCTCCATTTAAACATTAGGAAGAACTTCCTGATGGTAAGAGCAGTTTGGCTGTGACACACGCTGACTGGGAGTGTGGCGGAGTCTCCTTCTTTGGAAGCTTTTAAACAGAGGTTGGATGGTCATCTGCCAGGAATGCTTTGATTTTGTATTCTTGCATGGCAGGGATTGGACTCAATGGCCCTTGTGGTCTCTTCAAACTCTATGATTCTACGAGCATTATCTGTTGCAGAAAGTCATTTCATTGGGGTGTATTACCTTTGTCTTTTTATCATTATGATTACATAATGATATGATTACAAGTGCCTTGGAAGGTTGACTCTTGTCATGGTAGAAGGAACATCAGAGAGAGACATTTGAGCCTGGCTAGCTCTTTTGAGAACAGTCCTAGCCACTTTTAGTGAGACTGCAGGAATGGAGGGGTGCCAATGAGAGTGGTGGTGCTTTTCTCCCATTTCAGATGGCAGGGGCGTTTGGGTTGCTGCGGTTCTAGTGTGCAAGAAAACACCTTACTTCCTTCAGAAACAATGATGAAGGAAACATCAAGTCACATGAGTGTTTTTAAAGGCACATAAGCTAAACTTTATTTTATTAAAACACCAGCCATGGTGATTTCCTAGACTTTATTTTAATCATGAGCCGAACAACAGACTCAGGGGTAGGATCCTAAATTGCCCTCTTTGGGGTTTGCAAAACTTGGCATGCGTGCACGTGGATATATGGACAAACAATGTTCCATTTGGTCATGTGTTTCCTCGATGGAAAAAACTGCACATTTGCCATCTTCGGTGGCCAATAAATTCTACCACAAATCTCTTCGATTTACCAAAATTATTTGTGCATGACGAAGCTCTGCGAATTACTATTCCCCAACCCGAAATGCAGCCTTGGAAGCAGGGGAAAAGTTCAGGTTGCTAAGTGACACACGTGTGCAAGTGACCTCATTGCTTTGCTCTGGGATGGCTAGTTTGATGACACCACGGAGCAGGGGTTTATAACAGGTGGTCAGCTTGTTACTCAGAGTCCTTCAGAGGTTGTCCTGCCTTGTCCCAAAGAGAACAGCTGGGGCTCTATAAAGGAAGACCCAGGCTAGAGACAGGAAAAAAAAATGTTTTTCAGTAAATGGAAAATGTTATGAAATGACACTTTATTTCCCACAGTGTACATGCATATCATTGTTGAAGAGGTGTCTGGAAGCAGCTTTGGGATGGAGGAGAGTGAAAAAGCTGAAGCTATATCCTGACAAGTTGGAAGTGTTGTGATAGGAACCCTGGAACTGTTTTTTTTTGGGGGTGGGGGCAGGGGCTCAACATTGCAAACAGGTCATTATTAGTTTTATCTCCTTGTGCGAATGTTTTTGCAAAACAATAAAAGCACAGAATGCATTAAAAGCATCATCACGGTCATCATCATCATCTTCATCATCCTTATCTTAATTCAACAGAGGTGATTGAAGTAAAAGCAATGTTGTTGTGTGCCTTCAAGTCATTTCCAACTTATGATGCGTTGCTCCTGTCGGAAGGTATCTACTGGATGTGTATGTGTAGAATAAATCAGGTAGCCAGCTTAGGCATAGCTAAAGTTAGATTGAGCACTACAAAGTATCAAATGCCAATTATTGATTGCAACAGTGTGTCTGTTTGAAGCTTGCTTGTGTATTCCAATGCATCAAAGGGTTAATTGCTTCCTTGCCCACTGTTCAGCGATAAGGGGCAGGAAACGTGTTTGAGCCTGATGGATGAAAGGTGGGTAAACAACTATGAGTCTGGGTAATGTCTAAAGTTGTGGGGTGATGTCAAATCCTCTCTAATCACAGCTTTGTACAACTAAGGGCATTTCTGCACTACACTGTTATAGTGCTATTATTTCACTTTCAACAGGCTGTGTAATTTTGGGATTTGTAATTCACTGAAACCAAAGAGCTCTCTGGCTGAGAATTCGATATGTGCCTCCCTAAACTGCAAACCCTAGGATTCCATGGAATGTTGAAAGTGGAATAATAGCACTATAACAGTATAGCGCAGAAAGGCCCTAAATTTTGTATTGAAAGATATAAAACCGATTAAAAGCTGTGTATGCTTGCATCTCAGCAACTTCTGATGAAGTGTGCTGCGCTGCTTGCTTTGCTACAAATAAACACTGCTGTCTACCTCTGAGTGAGGTTTGTGGATTGTGAGTTAGCCAGAGTATGACACCTTAAAGCAAATCTTCAAAGAAAACAGGGTTTTCATTGCCAGTTTTGTTCAGAGGTGGTTTGCTTTTGCCTTTCTCTGAGGCTGAGAGTGTGTGATTTGCTCAAGGTCACCCAATGGGCTTCCAAGGCTGAGCAAGGATGGGAACCCTGGTTTTCAGATTCATAGTTCAACGCTCAAACCACTGTTATCACACACAATGATAAGAAAATTAGAAAACAGAGTAAATAAAAATAAAAACCATCCTTGACTATGAATACTTTTACAAGCATAATGTGTACTTACAAATCTCCATGTGTTCAGTCTAGCCTACTTCTAAGTAAGTGTACACAGGACAGAGGTCATGTAGCCTCTGTTATTTTTGAAAGGGTGACTATTCCTGTCTTAATATTTTTAGAGCTTGATAATTTAGTATACTTATGATTGTTACCCCAACTACATACAGGCCTTGGTGATCTAATTTTGCTTATTCATCTTTTGAGGGGGCTCAACCTCTCCTTGCCTAGTCATAGGGGGCTTGAGCTCCCCTCTCCCCTTGTTCCAGGGCCCCTGCCAATTGATCTGTGCAGACAGGCGTAGGGTTGCCAAGTCAACGCAATTTCAAGCCCTGGGATCACAGGGCTGAAAGCTTAAGCTGAGGGACTACGCTCTGTGATGTCATAGGCAGCAGCACCCGATGATGTCATTAAGCATGACACATAAAGCATCATCCACAGTTGCGCAACTGAAACAAAAAAAGGGCAAGTCTAACAAGTGAAGAGATGTACATGTAGACTTTTCAAGGCTTATCCTTATCCTGAGATTCCTCCCCCTTCCTCTGTGGATGAGAAATGAAGGTCAAGGCCCTGAGACCCAAGAGCCAAGCCCTGAGATCTGTGAAACCTAAATGCAACAGTTTTGGATTGGAGTGCACTTGATCTGAAGAACTAGGCTCATAGTTTTGATATTTTTCTGGACTCAGAGGTGCCTGAGGAAGCAGCAGCCAGAAGTGCGTTTTACCAGCTGAGGCTACCATGCCAGCTGCCACTCTGTTTACAAAAAGTTGATCTTGCCTCGGTCATGCATACGCTATTTTCATCCAAGCTAGACTAGAGATTTATTTCTCCACTAATTTCCTGCTTCACTAATTTTCTTCCTGAAAGAAACAATGAGTAATTTTAGCAATTTTCTTCTTGATGCAAGAAAGTCTTCAAAAACCACATAGTTTTTGTAGATCATTTGCAATTCAGGGCTTCTTCTGCACAAAATTTGCATGTTGTTGTTTTGCACAAAAACATCATTTTCTGAGTAAGAGATAGCATTTTTTTTGTGGATAGAAATGTTGGCTAGAATCCCCTATGGCAGTCATGAATGTGTAACCGGGAGTTATGCACTCGTGACAGTGATATATTCATGATTCACATGGCAAGGGGTTGGACTCGATGGCCCTTATCATCTCTTCCAACTCTATGATTCTATGATCTCTACATAGTTCCTAGTTTAGGGGCTACATAAGGACCATGGAAGCCCAGCAATTCCTACTTACCGGGAAGCTGCTGCAATTGACAGGGTTCTGTTCCCCTGTTGATTGGGAAGCAGTTGCCTGATGGTTCCCTTGCCCTTGAATGAACTATCTCCAGCACAAGGGGAAATTGCAATGTTAGTGTTTCTTCTGCCTGTAACAGCAGAGATCACTCACAGAAGGGAGCGAAAATGACAGCCTAAGTAATAGAGGAACAGAAACCTGTTGATTGCAATGGCTGCTTCTCGTTAACTGGCAACTGAGGGATCAGGCTCGGATTCACATCATTATGCGTCCATAAATCATCCATTCATTCTCATAGATAGATAGATAGATAGATAGATAGATAGATAGATAGATAGATATAAATAATTTTTATTAAGATTTAATCTCGAAAATACTCCCCCCCCCACTTCCAGGGTTAAATCTCCGAGTTGCAATTGCTTATTTCCATTACATACAAACATAATTTCCATTTTACAGAGAAGAGAACGATTACATTATTTCTTCTTGATTTCTTATACATTTATATCTTAGCCCAATCCAATACTTCTTTCCATTCTTTTTCAAAATTCTGGATATATTTATTCTTCAAAGAAAATGCTAATTTTTCCATCTCTATCACATCCAGAACTTTTACTTTCCACTCCTCAATATCAATATATTTCTTTTCTTTCCAGTGTTGCACATACGTTAACCTTGCTGAAGTTATTCATAAATCCAATATAGGGATCTGGCCCTCATCTCCTGTTCAGAAAATGCTGCTTTGTCTCCAGAAAATGCTGTTTTCTGCTGAAAAAAACCATGTGGAAATTTTATGCCAGATAAACCCCCATCACAGCTTTTTCTGCAAAGGAAACAACATTTTCTGTATAGAGAATAGTATTTCTACACAGGAGTAGCCAATTTCAATTCCCCTACGGCAAATAAAATTCTCAAAGTTAGAAGAAGTGAGACATGCCCCGCTAAGCCTCGTGATTTACTGCCGCAGGATGTCCACCGGAAGGGAGGTCTCACTGGCCTTTTCACAGGTTTTCCAATTTGGTATGTTGAAATAAGAAAAAAGAAATTTTGATGTTTAACCAGAAAAAAAATTGGAAAAGATTCAGTGGCTGGGATAGTGGGAGGGGAGAATTCCCCCTCCCTCCTTTCTGCTGTGGGTGAGCTGTCAACGGTGGCAGTGGCCTTCCAACTGAATCCTCTGCTTTTTTTAAAAAATAAAATAAATAAATAAGAAACAAAAAATACATATTAGAATAGGAGAAATCTCTACAGACGAAGCCCAAGAATGATACAATATAATCGTAGGAGTATAGTAGTATTATACGACATACAACATAATTATACATACCTAAGACATACCTAACACACATTCATACTTCCTAACTTCAGTTCCAATCACTCCTCATCCTCTCTGGCTTCCCGACTAGATTGTCCTTAGGATACTAAATTAACAAGATAAATGAGGATCTATTTCCTTCCTTTAAATACATCAGGGCTCTACTAATATTACCTCTTTTGTAACTTTAAGTCTTAACATTGATACTATATAAAGATAGTTTTATATTACAGATAACTAACTTGTCTGCTTTGACCCTTCGTGGAGAAGAATGTCAGTCCAGGCTTCTGTCATCCATCCTCCTCTAACTGAACCCTCCTCTCCTGGGGTACCAAATGAACCGGCTTCCGAATGAAGGTTCTACTGGTAGCCCACAACAGCCGTGGTCTTCAGGATGATGCACTGAAGATCATGTCTCCCAGCTCTCACGGTCGAACCAGAAGTCCATTAGTGCAGTGTTTTTCAACACTTGACAAACATGTATCATCATCATCATCATCATCATCATCATCATCATCATCATCATCGTCTTATTTGTATTCTGCTTTTTTGCCCAACGTTGGACCTCAAAGCAGCTTGTTTTTCAACCATTTCTTGAATATTTTTGAATATGCAAGACTACTTGAATAGACTACTGCAGACTGCTATTCAAGACTACTATAATGTATTGTGTGCAGGTCTGCTTTTGAAGACCTGAAAACTTCAGCTAATGCAGAACCTGGGAGCTAGCAGGAGCACATGGTCAAGATATCAATTCTGTACCAGTTTGCATAGATTACTAGTTGATTACCAGGCTTAGTTCAAAGCACTGCTTTGGGTCTTTTGATTCTTTATCAGGTCATTTGAATGACCACCTGCGCCTGTATAATTCTGCCTGCGCTTTCAGAATGGTGTTGGCAGCCCTCTTTGGTGACTCACCTTTAAGATCAGGGAGGTTGGTGTCAATAGGTACTGGGGCCCCTCCCTTATAGAACTCCCTCTCAAGGAATATGTACCAATAGACCTGTGACATTTGAAAAGGCTTTGGGAATACATCTGTTTTGAATGACTTTTAGCTGATATTTAACTGATGCAATTTTACTGCTATGACTCTGGTAGCTTTTTAAGAAATAGGATGTCTTATATTTGAATGCATTATTATTGAAGTTTTTGAATTTTAAAAATGATAATAATTCAGTACCGTAATTTTAAATGGACCTTTTGTTTGTCATGTTAGGTGGGCTACGTCCACAAGTGAATCTAACAAATGAACAACTAATAAAGAAACAAACAGACAGGCAGATAGACTTATTGTCCTTTCCAGACAAGCAAGTTAGGCAGATTTTGAAACTGTGTACAAAACTATCCCAGGCCCTGAAGTTTCAGGGCCAAAGCCAGAGACTTAGAGAGGGCCCCTGAAGATGACACAATGGATAGGACCTGATGATGTCCTTTGGAGACCCTCCTTTGTTACCCACTGGTGGGGGAAATACGTTGCGGGAGGACACGAGAGAGGGTCTTCTTTGTGGTGGCGCCTCCGGTCGTGGAATTCCCTAACCCCCTGCAGGCCTGATTGGCACCAAATCAAAACCTGGCTTTTTATTAAAGACTCTGGGCCTACTTGATTTCAGGCGGGCTGTGCCCATGGTATGGTTGCACTATTTCAAAATTTTTAAGGGGTCTTAAATGGTCTGTTTTTTTTAATTATTAAAGTTTCTAATATATTTTTAATCTTTTAAAATTATTGTTACCTTTATTGCTTTAAATTGGTCTTATTGCAAAATAAAATTGAAGATAAACCTCTTTCTCTCTTGCCAATTCTTTTTACTCCTCACTTGTTAAGATGACTCTCTCATGCTCTGTTGTGGGTGCTGAGGCCACCAATGGCTGTGGAGTGGCAAACCCACCCTGGGCCATGGCTAGGCCTGGAAGCAGATGAAAGACCCTCTCTCCATCCCGACTGCCACTGCGTTGCCCTCAGAGGTAGAGAAGAAGAGGCAGTATCTGCCGGGCTTAATCCCCTCCTTGACTGCCATTCTCTTTTCCTTGTCTGTCATATCTTATTTAGATTGTAAGCAAGGCAGGGAACTGCCAAATTAGCAATTTGTAAGCTGCTCTGAGAGCCTTTTTGACAGATGAGCGGGATATAAATACTTCAAAACAAACAACCAAATTTAAGTTGGACTTTGATGGAATAATCTAAGGTGCTCAACCTATTCTGGGGATAGAATTCATCACCTTGGAGGAAAAAGGGTTTCTTATCAAACCTGGCATTGAGTTCAGCTCTATTCACTTGATCCTGAAGCAGGTGGAATCAATGAGCAAAGAGGGGGCTCTGATAGCACCCACTCCAGTAGTAGCTGGGGGATCCCTTGTCAGCGCAGGAGTGAATCTATTCTAAATTTTGGATTTAAAGGAGCTATCCATGGTATTGGAGGAGAGTTCAGCACATTGGATAACGTTTGATAAAGCCTAGATTAAAACCTAGAATGGATTCACCATCCCATTGACCCAAGATTCATGAGCAGCTATTGACTTCCTCTGTTTCAAGTTCTGTCTCCTCCTGTTGATGTTATCTATCAATATGCTTCCCCTAGGTATGGACACCCTCTCCTTCTGACTGGGAGTTCTGTTTAATTTTTAAAGGATTCCTGTTTGCCCATAGAGTCTCCACATGTAGAGGTGCTCTCCTGTTCAGACTTATCACTATCCCCATGAGGAGAGTGACAGAACTGGAGGCAGAGGCAGGCAGGGCTAGTGTACGCCTTGCTGCTGCGTCATTTATTCCCTGTCCTTTACAAACAGCTGAAAAGGGCATGAACAGCATACAGATTTTTGGACTAAAAGACAAATAAATGAACAGTAAAGCCTCAACTTTCATCAGAAGTCAAAATAACTAACTGAGACTATTGTACTTTGGGTATATCATGAGAGAAAATGACTTGTTTGCAATAATGCTGGGAAAAGTGGAAGGCAGTAATTTAAGAGGAAGACTGCATTACAGATGGATTGGAAGCTACAGCCCTGAATTTGCAAGACCTGTGCCGGTCCATTTGTAACAGGGATTTCCCTTTTGGAAGTCTTTCGTTCATAGGGTCACCGTACGGAATCATAGGGTTGGAAGTGGCCTGCCTCATAGGACACGAAAGCCAATCCCCTGGCTAAAGCATCGCCAGCAGGTAGCTGTCCATCCTCTTTTTAAAGAAAGACATCCAAATAAGGGGACTCCATCCCCTCTCCAGACAATTGATTCCGTTGCCAAATTGCTTTTGCTATCACCTTATAATGTTCAACTGAACATCTTCTATCTAAACATTAGGAAGAACTTCCTGACAGTAAGAGCAGTTCAGCAGTGGAATACACTGCTGCCTCAGAGTGTGGTAGAGTCTCCTTTTTTTAGAGGTTTTTTAAAGAGAGGTTGGATGGCCATCTGTCAGGACTGCTTTGATGGTGTGTTCCTGTATGACTCAAGGGCCCTTGTGGTCTCTTCCAGCTCTGTGATTCTATGAAATCTGCTCTCCTTAGCTCCTAACCATTAAACATGGTCCTACTCTCTGGGGAGCAGAGAACAAACCTTCCCCTTCTTCTCTACGACCGCCCTTTAGAAATTTAAAGAATACAATCATACCCTCAGTCTTCTCTACACTAGGCTGAACATACCCAACTCCCTCAGTCTTTCTTTGTATTTTTTGTTCTCCTTACCTTATATTATCCTTTTTTTGTCCTCCTCTGAACTGATCTTGGACCCCATTTGCCAGCAGCAACAACAAACTGAATGTAACTTCCCAAGTTTGACCCATCTATCTCTAACCTCACATCTACCTCTCCATCCCTCTTTAACGTGCTTGAGTGTGGCCATTTGGGTGGACCCTGAGTACTTAGAGGGACCCCTTCTTCGTGGCCTTGATTCATGCCTGGCAATGGGATGCCATTTTCTCCACAGGGCCATGAAACAGTTCAGTTCCTTTCCGCAGTTCCTTTCTGCAGCTTACATTTTTTTGGCATTGGGGTGGGGGGATCGCGCTAGCAGCCTCCAGCGAGAGGCTCTTGTGTCCCCGCTGCTTCAGCTCCACACGAGCTGCCTGCTCCCGAGCAGGCAGCATGAGAGCCCTGCCTCTTCCTTCCGCAGTGCAGCCTGGGAGTTTCCCAGGCTGCACTGGGGCAGGAAACGCGACTGCTGCAGCTCCGGAGGCTCTGCACGCACGGCAAGTGCATGTGGGGCCCTGGAGCAATGCACGAATATGCACCATTTTCAGTTGAAAGCTGAAAATGAAAAAGTGCGTGAGCGGCACCTGCCCTACCCTGGAGCGCCGCGTGACTGTGAGTGCGTCGTGCAGATCGCTCCTCACAATTGCGTGATGCTCCAGGCGCCCTTTTGCACAGCAAATGCCATGCGAAAAGGGCCCCTTTCAGTCCCATTCCTGGGCACTTTCTTCCTGAAATCAAAGTAGTCCTTGCAGAAAGATGGTGGTAGGGGAGAAGGCTGGGCCCACTCCATTCTCTAGATTGATTCCAGTGTGCCACAGGGGTGACAGATTTGCAAGAAGCTGTCACTGCTCTTAGTCTGAAATGCAGGCTTCCAAACACCTTTGATATATGTGTGCTCAAGCTGAACTAGACATGTGGATAGGGAAACACAAAATCATAATGGGCAGTGACTGCCAGCTAGGGGAAAAAAAAAAGAAGAACAGAAAGGTTTAAGTGTGAAAGGAGACTGTGTGTGCCCCAGGACACACTTAACTAGTTTAGCCACCTGTTAGAAAGCTGCATTCCCCACATCCACGTTTGCAGCATTCCTTACAAGAAGAAAACAAAAGAAATAACTTTTGAATCCAGCCAAGACAGCTTCTTTTTCTGTCTGGCAAACAAATTATTAATAACCTCATAACCCTAAGAACCTAATTTATCACACTTGCCGAGCCTGTTTACTAGTGTCAAAATGGACTGAGTGTTCTGTACACATTATGAACACTCTTTAAAACTGCTTGCAAAAATGTCCTCAAAATAAAACTACCATATTCTCCAGCTCCATTTTTCTGCTGGTGAACTGTTAACTAGTTTGAGTTACAGTAGCTGGGGAAGGCAATTCACGGCTTTGGGGCTTTGCTTGTACCTCCAGAAAGAACCATTTCCAAATGACATCTCTTGTATTATGCTTTATGCCTCTTTGGCCCTTCCTGACCCTCGGTTGCATGCAGGAAAATGTTTCAGCCAGTGTTAACCTTTCCTCCCTTTCAGCTTTAAGGCAGAGACTTTGGCCACTTCCGTACTACACTCTTATAGTGCTATTATTCCACCTTAAACATCCCATGGAAACCTGGGGCTTGCTGTTCAGGGAGGGGCATTTAGAATTCTCAGCCAGAGAGCTCCTTGGCCTCAGTAAACTACAAACCCCAGAATTCCACAGGATGTTGAAGGTGGAATAATAGCACTATAACAGTGTAGTGAGGATATGGCCTTTAACCCTCATTTTCCAATACAGTTTAGAAAAGGAGCATGGACTTTTCAGTGGTATCACATTTTCATAGAATCTTCAAGCCAGAGGTATCATAATATGATTTTTTCCAGCATTTCACAGACGAAAACTGGGATGCGAAGCAACATCCAATGTAGTCAAGATGGCAAAGGTTATAAATGAAGAAGAACACAAGCTACAGTAGTTTGCTTTTGACTGAACCTGCTGGGAAAAGGCAACATTTTCCTCTCCTCTCCTCTTCTTCGTCCCCCGCTTCCAGTTAACTGAGTGCAAGTTACTTTTGCACTTTGAACTTAGTCTGCAGCAATTGCAATAATCAGAAGACAAAGGTGGAGGGGAAAGGTGAAGAGAAAAGACAAACTGGGATATTTTAAACAGCTGGAAAAATGGAGTGACAGAAGTTAAAAGGAGATTAAATATTCCAGGTCTTAGAACATACTTTAAAATAATTAAAACACTTATTTAAAACATTTTTTTTAAAAAATATTTAAAAAACATGGAGTTAAAAAATACAGATTAAAAGATACAGCACATCACTTTACACATATATTACAACTGCATAATTAAAATTCAGGATCCAAATGCCTTCCTAAATAAAAATGTCTTCACTTGCCTGCCGAAAGAGAGCAGAGTGGGGGCCAAGTGGATATCAATCTGCCCATCCATCCCATCATATATTTGGGTTTGGAACCTTCTCAAGGTCAGGGGGTTAGTCTTGTTATAATGCACGGTCGTGCAATTTATCGCTGTTGTGGCTACTGTTTCTAAAATATGGCAATCATCATTTAGGTTTTCGTTGCTGCAGTGGCTGATGAAATTTGGTTTGGTGGTTGCTGTGGCAACTCTTTGGCCATTTCCGCACGAGTCTGTTATAGCGCGATGGTTCCACTTTCAACCTCCTATGGAATCCTGGGGTTTGCAGTTTCGGGAGGGGCCACCTGGCCCCTCCCGAAACTGCAAACCCCAGGATTCCATAGGAGGTTGAAAGTGGAACCATCGCGCTATAACAGACTCGTGCGGAAATGGCTTTTGTTGTGAAGTAGGGCTCTTGCACCATAGAGTCCTGTGAAAGTAGAAGGTAGAAAATCCAGTATTCCACTTCCCTTCTAGGAGCAAAAAGAAGAGACGGCAAGAGAGGAAACTCCCACAATTTCAGCAGAGTAGATGGCAGGCATCCCTAGCAGTACCAGGAGTGGAAACATGGGGGGCCACAGCATGAATGCAAGAGGTACACGTACGCTATGGCCAGCATGTTGCTCACCTGTGGCATATATGTGCTCAGTACAGTACATTACAAGTGTGTTTCGGCTGTTCAGCTCGAGAACTCTGTTACTACCCAACTGCCATTTTTCCTAATAGTCACTACTAGGGATGGGACGAATCCAGAATTTTCTGAATCTAAATCTGGATCCAGATCCCTGGAAGGTTCTGGGAAGCCATGAATCTCGAATCTTTCAAACCCTATTTTTAAAAAGGGGTTAATAGAGATTATTTACCTTGCAGAGGGAGGCAGCCATGGGGAGAGGCAGCGGGAGTGGGCACAGACAGCCCCAGCAGTGACTGCGGGCATGCAGAGAATGGGTGATTGCCCGCTCGGCACGTCCCTGTAGGATGCCTCTGAAGCACCCGCACTGGCGGCAGTGGAGGGTGTGCAGAGAAGGGGCGATTGCCTCCTCTGCTCATCCCTGCCAGCTGGTGCCAGCATGTCCACACGGGCTGCAGTGGTGGGCATACAGAGAATGGGTGACCGTCCTCTCTTCGGGCCCCTGCCACAGTGAGTAGAAGACCTGGGGCAGGCAGGGAGCCAACGATCACTTTCCTGCACGCTGCTGTGGGCCTGATCCTGGGCGCTCGCTCGAGCTCAGGTCCCGAGGCGGGCAGGGAGCTGACAATCGCTTGTCCTGCATGCTGCTGTGGGCCCGATCCCTTTCAGATCCACCAACCTGCCTGATCCCCAAGCACAGGTGGAATCGAAAGATTCCATTTGCCTATTTGGGTGCTGCAATTCAGATCCGCGAACTGAGGATTCGAGGATTTGGTTGGCCCATCCCTAATCACTACTGAAGTAATTTTCACTGTTTCTGCAGCCTTCACATTTTGGTTGTGTTTCACAGACGAAAATTGGGACATGTGGGCTCAAGTGGCATCAGAATGTGGTCAGGATGGCAAAAGTTATTAAGGGGGAAGAACACCCAAGCTAGGAGAGGATGTAGCAGTTTGCTTTTGCCTGAGCCAACTGGGAAGGGCGTGATTCCACCCCTCCTCTGCTAACATCCCCTGCTGAATTAATTGAGAACAACCTTCAAACTTTGCAGCAATTGAAGCAAGCTGAGGACAAAGGGGAAGAAGAGAGAAACTGAGACATTTAAAGATCAGCTGAAAAGTGGGATGATAGAGAACTAATGAGACCAGTCCCTGCCAAATAGGGACAGCTGGGGGGTAAGCAGTTGTGTCTGACCCCAATGATACTAGTCTTTTTTAAAAAAAGCCTGTCTCCCCAAGTTAATAGCTTGCCAGCTAAAGAAACACTTCATGTCTCTGATGAAGTAGATTGTAGCAATTCATGAAAGTTTATGCTATAATAAAAATTCCTGAGTCTTTAAGGTGCGACAAGACTATTCTTTTTCTTCCAATATACATGAGATTTTCTTGGCTGTTAAATTATCAATATTGCTGCTGTTGTCTCTCTCTTAGATGTGACAGCTCCAGCTGTATTTTTTATATTATATTTTAAAGTGTTTTAGTAAGATTTCTCTTATGCTATAGAGCAATCCACTTGGAGGACTCTGCTTAGGTGAGAAAGAGGAAGATAGATTTATTAAACAAGACACAACCTGTCCCAGCCTTGGTTCCCCAGTTACTGTTAGTCTACTAATGTAATTATTCCCAGCAACAAACCAGGCTTGTAAGGGAGGATGGGGCTTGTAGCCCAACAGTATCAAGGTTGAGAAAGCTAATGACAAGGTTGAGAAAGCGAATGATAATGGAAAAGAATGTTTTTCACCACATGCTTTGCTTTCAAGGATGGCGCAAAAAGCCCCTTGCCTTTAAGTATATGTACGTAACAATTAAAGCATTTCAATACTGCTTTGCTGAATTCTGAGATCTGAAGTTTGGCGGAATACTTAGAATTCTCCGTTAGCATGTTCTAGTCCACTCCTTTATTTATAGCATTAGAACCGTACAATCCCAAGTCTTTTACTCAGTCGCATAGGGACGGGAGGGGGGCATGGAGGTAGTTTGGCCTGGGCAGCAATGTCGTTGGGGTGTCCCGACCTGTAGCCACGTTCCCACACCCCCTGGCCACACCCCTGCACACCCTGGCCACACCCCCTACCACGGCCACACCCCCCACACAGTGGCCACGCCTCTCACGCTGTAGCCTCGCCCCCTCCTGATCCCTCTCCGCACACTCCAAGCTCTGCCACTACTCTCACCAAACAAATCCAAGGATTCCGTAGGATAGAGCCATGGCAGTTAAAATGTTACAAATATGTAGTATAGATATACACAGAAGTGCATATCATGCAACCCTCTAGGTCTTGGTGAACAAGAGCTCCCAGTAGACCTAGACAGCATAGTCAGTGGTGAGGAGTGCTGGGAGATACAGCTGAACTGCACTGGAGGAGTGGAGGGGTCATGAGTTCTACCTGGGCTTTGAATCCAACTGCTAATCAAAATTAAAATAGACTAGGGCCCTTTCCGCACTAGACTGTTATAGCGCTATGATTCCACTTTGAACATCCTATGGAATCCTGGGGTTTGCAGTTTTGGAGGGGCAAATGGGAGGGGTCTAGTGCGGAAAGGGTCTAGGTCTGAATACTGTTGTTAGTCCCAGCCAGGATAGACCCTTTGAATCAATAGAAGTTGTCTACTTGTCAACTCACTGTTCAGCTGTTAATTCAATAAGTTTGTTCTGGTTAAGACTAGCAATCACATGAAGGCCTCACAGATTTATTTGAGCATAAGCATTCATGGATTTCAAATGCAGTTTTTCAAATACACAGAGTACAATGCATGGAGCAGTAAAGATGAGGGTAGAAAACGGTTGTATTCTGTGGACAAGTGCTAAAAATTGCTTTTCCCCCATGCTCCTATGCCTGTATTTATGTTTAAGGATACCCTCCAACATTTCAGAAATGAAAACCAGGACAGGTTTGGCCAAGCAACATTATTAATGAGGAGGAACGCACAAGGAAGAGGGGCTCATCAGTTTGCTTTTGCCTAGCCTTCTGGGAAGAGAAAAATTATGCCTCTTCTTCTCATCTCCCCTCCGCTGAGTTAATTGACTATTTTTGTACTTGGAACTCAGTTTGCAGAAAGTAAAGTAAGCTGAGAACCAAAGGGGAAAGTGGGAGAAGGTGGAGAGAGGAACTTCAGTTGAAACTGTAGGACAATAGAAGATGAATCAGGACAATCCCTGCCAAACTGGAACAGTTGGAAGGCACGGTTTAATGGGGCAGAACCAGACTTTCTGGCCCTCCTGCCTTTGCTCAGCTCAAACTATGGCTGTAGTTAAAAAGTTAGCTGCTGACCCAGAAATGCAGAGTTTTGCAAAGATGTAAACAACATTGCACAACGGGGGTGTAGATTATCTTGGGGGATAACTGAAGGATAGTTCCATAGCTTCTCTGTGCTGTCTGACTCAGCCAGTTATCTGACCTGGAATTTATAGTTAGGAAGGGATAAAGAGATAATGTTTGTTAAGGACTGCAAGTAAGCTTGGCCACAACTCCTAACTTAGAATTTTTTTGCTATCTTTTCTGCATTCCTAGACATATATGAGCAGGACTTGGAATGAATGAATGATGAGAAACAGATTAGAAGGATTCTGCTGGAGACTTCCGTTCTATTCCAGTTTTGCCCCTTGCCTGGCTTGTCTTCTCTGAGGGAAGTAAAAAAGGGTGCAGAATGGAGAGGTGTAGCCTGATCCCTCGGGGACATAGTAGAACAGAGTATTTCTCTTCTGAGAGCCTCCATTTCAATCTCATATTCAGACTTAATACCCAACATGTTTGAAAGTCAGTCTTCTAAACCATGGCCGTTTCTGCACTACAGTCTTACAGCGGGATGATTCCACTTTCAACCTCCTATGAAATCCTGGGGTTTGCAGTTTCGGGAGGGGCCAGTCGGCCCCTCCCGAAACTGCAAACCCCAGGATTCCATAGGAGGTTGAAAGTGGAATCATCGTGCTGTAAGACTGTAGTGCGAAAATGGCCCACGAGGACTAGGAACATCATGTTTTAGAAGATGACATGGGAAGCTGACAATCTCATGGTCATATTAGGCTTTTAGGGGAATGTGCATTACCTACAATTAACCTGTTTCCCTCTCTCAACATGAAAATACATGCAGCAATTAGACTGGGAAATTAAGTCTGTGTTTACACTCCAAGGACCAATCACAAACTAAAACATAGGCCCCTTCTGCAGGAGCCTCCCATCCCGGCATGGGAAAGGGAGAGGAGCGGGACCGCAACAATGCTTCTGCATGACATCATCGCAGTCCCGTCCTTCTCCCATTGCCAGGTGGCACGATTGCAGATTAAATTATTGATGGGTTTTCCCTGTCAATGGTCTGCAACCATGTGACCATCCTGCACTTACCTGGCCTGCAGAAGCCCTGGAAGTGCAATGGAGGTGCTCCCTGCCCCAGCGGAGCCTGGGAAGGTGCCCGGCCGCATTGAGGAAGTAAGAGGCATGTGTTTGTGTTCCCACTCTCATTCCAGCAGAGGCACCGCTGGGATTGGGACCGGAGAACGACAGATCCAGGTAGCGTGCGGAAAGGGCCGTAGTCAATGCAAGGTATGCAAGATATGATTAAAAGAGAATCGTATGATTAAAAGATATGCGAGATATGATTAAAAGAAAATCACATGCTGTGGCAAATAGATGTCTCTGGCCAGTGGAGGGAGCACCTCTGCCAAAACACACAGACACACACACGATATGCCTATCGTACAGTCCGATGCTCAAAATTCTCAGTTCTATGCTTGGTAACCACGTTCCGTGCTTGGAAAGATGTCACTGTACAATCAAGGAGTGAATGAAGCTTGGCACGGAGCAGGATGTGGGAGTGGGGTTGTTAGGTTTTTTTTCGAGATAGTAGAAAAACTACTTTTTGGGGGACCTCATTCTGCCCGGGAGTCATGAGCACTTTTTTAGCAGGAGATAACTTCATCCCAGTTGCTTCCTTTGTATACCTCAAAAACCGTATATCTCGTTAAACAAATAGGTTCCTTTGCTGTGACTAAACCGATCTACATGTATTCGTCCTCCCACCATTGATTTATTTAGAGGAAGCCTAGTCCTCTGAGGATCTTCTCTCTTTCCGTTCACAAGCCTGTGTGTATTCTTCCACCCCCCCTCCACTCCATTGATTAAAAGTCAGCACTCTCTCTGAGCAAAGCATCTCACAAGGGGAGCATTTGCATTTGAAAGGCAAGGGAGGCCTGTTCTCCTGGAGTAAGAGGCTCATTAACAATTGCAGAAATACTTTGAACCATAACCTCCCTTCATTACTTAAGCTCAGAGAGAGATCCCCCTGCGCCAGTCTTCAAGATCAGATGGGTGTGGTGTGGCAGACTGCGGCTGCAAATTGCCTTCTGCTCGGGCAATTTCCTGTTTCCTGTTTGTAAACTCTGCACGAACCAGGATCCTGTGAAATGGCCATTTTAGAGTTCACCCTGCTATTAGGAGGGTAAGCCAATTAATTTGGTGTTAGCTGTGACAAAAGAAAGGTGGAAACCCTACTTCCGCTCCCAGCACATTCCAAAAGTACACTTTTAAAAAAGTGCAGTACAGTGATCATTTAATACTAGGGATGTAATTCTTTGCTAATTTTCTTCTCAAAGGGGTATTTTCAGAAATTTTCTTCTTGCTGTGCGAGAAAATCTTTGAAAAGTGCAGCTTTTTAAGGACTATTTGCAGATTAAGGGTTATTCTGAAGAAAATTCACCTGTGGTATTTTTGCACAGAAAATAGCATTTTCTGTACTGCTTCTAGCATAGAAAACACTGTTTTTTTCCGCAAAACCCTTATGGTTTGGGTCCAGACTCTCTGAGGCCATTTCCACACTAGAGTATTATTCTACTTTCAACATCCTATGGAATCCTCGAGTTTGAGGCCCCTCTCTAAACTGCAAATCCCAGGATTCCATAGGATGTTGAAAGTGGAATAATAGCACTATAACACTCTAGTGCGGATATGGCCTGAGACTGTACGAGTCTGCTTGGACTCTATGATCCATAGGGGATGCCCTTCTCGGTGGTTGCCCGTAGACTTTGAAACTGCCTCTCTAGGGAGACTAGAATGCCCTCCTCCTTGCTGTTCCTCCATTGTCAAGTGAACTCTCCTTTTTTTCCCCCTAGTATACTGGCAGGTTTTTAGAATTTCAGGCTTTTAAGGAGAAGGCTGTAATGAGGATGCCATATTGTTCTGAACTGCACTGTTTCACAGCTTGTTGTCTTTTAAAAATGTATGCTTTAAATTGTTTTAATATTGTTAATGGTTTAATTTTATTTTAATGTTGATTTTTGCATCTTTAGTCTAATCATTTTAATTTATAAGCCTTCTTGAGTCCCAAGCATGGGAAACAGGCAGGATGTATATAAAGATGATGAGTGATATTCTATATTACTGACTTAGTGCCTTGCTGCATTTCACTGTTATAGTGCTATTGTTCCAGTTTTTACATCCTATGGAATCCTGGGGTTTGCAGTTTAGGGAGGGACATTTAGCAGTCTCAGCCAGAGAGCTCTTTGGCCTCAATAAACTACAAACCCCAGAATTCCATAGGATGTTCAAAGTGGAATAATAGCACTGTAACAGAGTAGTGCGGAAAGACATTATAAATGCATACCTAAGTAATGTCTCCTTGTCCAACCCCTCCAAACCTACCTTAATACCCAGCAGCTGCTCCAAGCAATGGAGGTCTGTTCTCCTGGTGATTAGGGTACAGAAGGATGATGTTTCCAGCTCTCTCCTGCAAAGGATTTGCAGTGTGATAAGGAGTTGTGATAGAGGTCCTATTTCTGATTGTTGCAGCATCAGTTGCTGTGGGAGGGGGCTGGAATGTCATCCTAGTGAGATCCAATTGCCAGCAGAAAACCCTTCCATCACTTAGGCCCTTTTTGCACATCAGTCCTGCTGCGAAATGGCCTCGGGAGCATCGCACGATTGTGAGGACCATTCCACATGATGACATCGGAATTGCGTGATGCTCCCGAGGCCATTAGGGGGCAATCACACATTATATCATTTTCAACTCGTTGCTGAAAATGATGCATGAGCGCACGTTGCTCCCGTGCCCCGCACGCACTTACCTTGCATGTGGAGGCTCTGGATGCACGGCCATCATGCTTCCTCCTCCAGGACAGCCTGGGAAAGTACCCGGCTGCACTGCGGAAGGAAGGAGTAGAGCGCTCACGCTTCCTTCCAGCCAGCAGAGAGCTGGTGTGGAGGGGAAGCGGAGGGGACGCGAGTGCCTCCCGGACGAGGCTTTTCACGTGATCCCTGCGCGACGTCAGCGGCACCAGGTAAGGTGCAGAAAGGGGCCTACTGTGGCTCCTTGGAGTTTAAGGTGGGATTCCGGGGACATTTATGATTGTTGTAACAGTGTCATGATTGTGAATATGTAGTACAATGTAATGTGAAGCAACTACAGATCTGTAGCTCTAAGTAACAAATCCCTAACTACAATACAGGATGTCAGCCAATGAAGATGATGATAATGATGATGTAATAATGATGATGATGATTACATGTGGATTTTGAGTAGAATATGTCCCCAATTACAAAGATCTTCAATATTCCAGGATTCTTCTCATCAGGGTTTCTTGATGCTCAAGAAATCTACCAGGGTTATTAACCAATTTTCTAATATTTTTGTATATTCTTCCCTTCCCTATTTAATACAGGGCTGGGTGAACTCTGGGCTACAGGGGGCAGTTTCACACACAACCCAAACCTGTTGCTGACTCTATGCACTAAATTAAACTGGAAATATAGAAAACTCACTTCTGATTTTGTTGAAAAAAAAATGATTTGGCTGGAAGTATACCTTGGTTTGAAAGGACAGACCTTCTGAAGGCTTCCATAGTGGGTGATTCTTTTTCTTTGGGGTGGTGGTGGTGGAACTGGGGAATGGGAGCCAAGAGGTTTGAAGTAAAATTCAGTCAGGGTCCCCCACACGCAGGTCATTAGCTTTTACTTTGCCCATCCCTATTCTAGCATTTTGAGAGAGGGATTAAAATGTCCCGTCGGGCCCATTCACACTATTAGACCTATAGTGCTATGGTTCAACTTTAACTGCCATGGTTCCATCCTAGGGGATCTTGGGATTAGCAGTTTTAGGGACAGGCATTTAGAATTATCAGCCAGAGAGCTCCAGTGCCTCACCATACTAGATGTCCCAGGAATCCATAGGATGTTGCCATGACAGTTAAAGTAAAGTGAAGATGCTATCACACTGTAGTGTGAATGGCCCCTCTGTCCTTTTAGATCTGGGGCAACAGAGCAAGTCCTGCTCCCATCAGGACTAAGCAACTGTTGTATGTCCTCCGAGGGGTTTAGCTTGAGGCTAAACTACAGGTTTATAAGTATTTATCATAGTTTAGTCCTAACATTAGCACGTCTCCAGCCATTCCCCTTTAAATTTCCCCCTACATGAAAAGAAAAAAAAAAAAGAAACCTACACTAGTGCCAATTGAAATCTTCCCTCCTTTTATCCCATACATACTTGGGGCGATTGAAAGTCGCTTTGGGTCCCATCTTGGGAGAAAAGTGGAAGATAAGTCAAGTATTTCAATAAAAAAAATTAAAGAGGTAAATGGCTGGAGAGGGGATTAAGCTTCCTCTACGTGCACACTGTGATCTGAATCTGGAACAAATCTGTGCATGACTACTTTAGAAGAAAAGAAAAGGAAAGAAAATGGGAACCGAGTTGCACAAACTATTTAATGCATTGTCTAGCTTAGTTCAGGGATGAAGACCCTCTGTTCCTCATGGGAACCCACTCTGGCCCTCTGAAGTTCCCCATAAGAGCCCTGTTTAACAATTTCCCAGCTCTCTTTTTTATTTTCTACACCGCAGCTCCAATTCTCCAAGCTTGAAATGGTGCTCCACTACTTGAATGGGGTCCCTGAGAATTGTTGTGTAAAACTTAACATGCAAAGACAGGACAACTTACTTTTCCTCTGAAATCTTCTTTATAACATACATTCTCCATCACTGTTAATAACATTCCCATTTATCATGTAAAGGAAGCAAATAGTCTTCGCTTTGTTTTGACTCTCCTTTTCTTTTGTTCCGCACACTGAGGCTGTAGCAAAATCATGTCCCTTTTTTCTTTGTAACGTTGTTAGAATTGGACCTTCTCTTTCTGCTTCATCTTGGTAAGACCTTAGTTCATGTCTTGGTCATTTCCCACATTGATCATTGCAATCCTCTTTTGACTGGGCTTCCATGACCTCACTTTAGTTCTGTGGCTTCCATTCACCATTCTGCTGCTAAGATTGTCTTTTGTGCCATCATTTTGATTGCGTAATCTCAATTTTGATATCTCTTCATCGGTTGCCTATTTCTTCTAGGATTCAGTACAAACTGCTTGTTTTTCAAAGCCCTACACAACCTAGCTCCCCGCTATTTTTCAGCCCTTATTTCTTTTTACCAGCCTGCTTGAAATCTGTGTTCTAGGAGTCTTCTCATCCAACCAAGGGTTTCCTCTTCCTTCCCTTAGTTTCATTCTTTTTCATTCACTGCTCCATACTCTTGGCATTGCCTCCCTGAACATTTATGGATAGGTCTTTCCATCATTATTCTTACATTTAAATGAAAGACTTCCTTGCTTTCCAAAGCTTTTGGAAGTTTAGCTTAAGATTGTTTTACCGTCTTGTATATTTTGATTATATGTATTTGTCAGTTTGCTTTATATTATAGTCTGCCCTCCACATCCGCTAGGATTATGGGTTACAAAAGTGGAAAAGTCACAAATTTAAAAATGTGTGTGAGTGCCTGTGGGAACAGGGAGGAGGCATGGTGGGGAAAACAGACACTCAGGGTCCAACCCAGAGCCATTTCCACACTAGACTGTAATAGCGCTATGATTCCACTTTCAACATCCTATGGAATCCTGGGGTTAGCAGTTTCGTGAGGGGCCACCTGGCCCCTCCCTGAACTGCAAACTCCAGGATTCCATAGGATGTTGAAAGTGGAATGATAGCGCTATAACAGTCTAGTGCGGAAATGACCTCTGTCTCTTCCTCCTGCCCATTGAATTAATTGAGCACAAACTACTTTTGCACTTTGACCTCAGTTTGCAGCAGTTGAAGTAGCTGAAGACAAAGGGAGAACCTGAGAAGAAGGGAGAGAAACTAGGACCTTTTAAAAGCAGCTGAATAATTGGGATGACAAGACAATTAATTGGGACTGTCCTTGCCAAACAGAGAGGGTATGTCGTTTGATGGTCTGATCTCCACCTCTTTCCCTCTTTGCATTGTTTCAGAAGGCTTTTCTTCTGAAAACTGTCTGTTTGTCCTGTTGATTTTAAAAATAATCTTTGGAGGATCTGTGTTCGCCCACTCAAGTCCGTGCCTCCTACGTATTTTAAAGGAATGGCTTAAAAGAGAATTGGCAGCAGAGAGGCAACCCTGCAGAATACCTTTCTTTCTTTCTTTCTTTCTTTCTTTCTTTCTTTCTTTCTTTCTTTCTTTCTTTCTTTCTTTCTTTCTTTCTTCTGATGCAAAGAAGGCAATAGTCTGGGATTCTTTGGCAGCTGTCAAAGGGCTGACTTTGATGGTGTCAGTTCCCCCCACCCGTCCCTCTCTTAGAAAGCTGTTCTTGCTTCTGTCAGCATATTTCTTTCTCCTGAAGATGAATTCATTGATACAGCCTGCTTGCTGTCCACATATTCACAGTTCATGCGCTTACATTTTACATAAGGTAAAAACTTAGTAAGAGGAAAACACATCCTGCACTTCTTCAAAGCTAATGTGCAGTAAATATATTCCTTCTGACACTGACAGGTATTTCTTATTAAATTGCCCCTCGTTCTTCTGCAAGGGTGTGCACAAACCAGGATTTGCTTAAAAGGCATTATTCCTTTTCCTGAGCATAAACAGGGCTCTAGTTAGACAGGCTTAAGCAAAGAAAAATTAAAGAAACAAAGCTCAGAAAACAGATAATTTTATCCTGTTCTGTCCACTGAGCAAATCAAGTGGAAAGAGCCTGGTCCAGAAAGCATAAACGGAGGTGTTGAAAGGACAGGAGAAAGACCAGAAAATGTCCTGTAGCATCTCTTGTCCTTTATTGTTGTAAAGATTCCAAGTGGGAATCTCTGGTCTTTTATTAACATCCTCTGACTTGAACTGGAAGCTCCATACACCTTTTGAAAAAGGAAGAATCTACTTTTTGTGAAAGGTGGCTATTAAAGACACCCCCAAAGCATATCTTGATCATAGCTCTGGAACTCAATGCTTCCCCCCTCTTTTTTCTTCCATTTTGGCATGACGAAGAAGGAGCAGGAATAATTGAGAGGCTGAATAAAAAATGCTGAAAGGTTTTATATTTCTGCCAGGCAGAAACGGAAATAATTCAGTAAGCTGGAAGCCTGAGCCTTCCATTTGCATTGTAAAAAAATTATACAGACTTTGTCTTGTGGCTCCTTTTTTTTCTTCCCAGAGTGAAATATTTCCAGCCCTAGCTCATTTCAGCTTCATTTTGGTACTTTTTAGGTGTATTAGAAGGCTGCGGGCACATGTTCCCAGTCAGTTGATCAATCCAGAGCCTCATGTGAGCGACAAAGGAGCCCAGGTTTTTGTGAGTCTTCAGTATGTCCTGTGGCTATGCTAATTCAAACAACCACAATCATGTCCAATCTGGGAACAAATGCAAACCCAGTCCAGTGCATGAGAATTCTCTCATTTGCTGAGATTTTTACTGCAGTTGCATTTCACATATGGAAACAAGGACGTATATGACCAAGTAACATCAGAATGCCATCAAGTTGGCAAAAGTTACTAATGAGGAAGAGCAGACAAGGTAGGACAGGCTGCTGCAGTTTGCTTGTGCCTCAGACTGCTGGGAAGGGCAAGATTCTTCTCTGTCCCCCCTAGTCCATTGAGTTCACTGAATGCAACTGAGTACTTTTCACCTTTGAAATTAGTAGCCACTGATTGGACCTGAGGACAAAGGAGGAAGGGGGGACGTGGAAAGAGAAACTGGGGCATTATAAAAAGCAGCTGAAAAAGTGGGACAGCAAAGAATTAATGGAGATTGTCCCTGACAAACTGAGACAATTGATGGCTATGCGGTTCTTTGTGCTACTGAAAGGGCAAGCAGGTTTTCAGTTGGCACTAACAAGTGTCTCGCATTTTCCTGAGCCAGCTGGAGAATAATAGAACCATCAAAGAAATCTCTAACCTTTCCACCTGAGTCATAGGGATATCTGTCATCGACAGCTGCGTGATATATTATGCCGAGGAGTCGATCCACCAGATTTTGCAGCATAGTTGCTATTCCAAGTATGAGGCACCAAATGATACATTTACAAAAGCAGGTCTGAACTGACCAGTTTTATTCTGAAGGAAAAGCAGTCGTGTGGTGGCCATGTAGAACTCCTATTATTCGACGTATGCTTGCAGTATGATCCGTAGTGCCTCTTCTTTTCCTGAACTCAGCTTGGATATCTGGCATTTCTTGTTCCATATATGGTAAAAGTCATGGTTGGAGAATTTTGAGCATCACTTTGTTGCATGGGAAATCAGTGCAATGGTCCAATGATTATTGCAATTCTTGGTGTCCCCTTTCTTGGGAACTGGAATGTATGTTGAGCATTTCCAGTTGCATCCAGGGTTCTGATTCTATTTCGTTTCCAGACAATACCTTCAGTGTATTTAGAGGGAAAGTATATAAAGTATAAAGGGATCCCTTATACACTGCGTTTGTGTATTTGTGGTACTGGGGAGGTGGAAGACCTAGTGCATTATCTTTTATACTGCCCACTGTATAGGGACCCCAGGAATCATTTCCTCGGAGACCTTTTGAAAGCGAGGGCAGGTTGGACGCTGCCTGATATTATTTGTGACCTATTGGCAGACCACTCTAAATCTATTACACTTAAGGTGGCCACCTTTGCAGTAGCAGCCCAAAAGATCTGCTGCAAATTTCTGAAAACATCAGCAGTGGATCGCAAAGGGGACCGGTTGTAGCTTTATTGTTGCCCTGGCATTTTCCCCTGTAATTTTATTTGATTTTATTCCTGTATTTCCTCTATATTTTGTATTTTGTTGATTTTTTTTTTTGGTAAGCATGCTGGCTGTGTTGTTATAATTTTCCTGCAGTGCTTTTGTAATATTTTGTAATGGACGTTGTTCCACAGACAAATAAACTTGAACTGAGTAACTGATTCTATTTCTGTTATCTTTTACTTCTGCTTCTCATCTGTCCTTAACCACTTAAAGAGTTTCATCTGTCATCCATAGGGACTTCTCTTTCTTTTTGGCTGCTTTTGTATTCCTCCCTGACAATGCCCTGGCTTCAGTCCAGAGTTCTTCAATTAGCCTTAATAGTGCAAATCTATTTTTTACACTATCTTCAAATTCTATCAGGGTATTCTTCAGATTGTATTTTAACATGATGATTGGTTTACTGTTCTTTAGATTTACTCTAATTTTTACTATTAGTAGTTCATGGTCTCTGCTACAGTCTGCTCCTGGTCTTGTTTTTACAGAGAGAATGGAGCTTTTCCACCTACTGCTTCTAGTTATATAGTCTTCTTGATTTCTATATTGGCTATGAGATGATGTCCATATCTACAGTCAACTCTGGTTGTTTGAAGAATCTGGTTCTGTTTTATTTCCTACTTTTGCATTTCAGTTGCTTATGATTAACAAGAAGTTGTGTTTTGGTGTGTGGTCAGTTTGCTCTTGTACTTAAGCACAGAATCTTTCAATTTATTCTTCTTCTGTTTCCATGTTGGATTATGGTTACATTGGATTATAGTTATATTGAGTATGGTTATATTATATACAGGATTATGGTTACACTGATGGTTTTTCCCTGAAATCTTATTGATATTATTTGGTCAGACTTTGCATTCTATCCTTTGACTATTTTTACTGCATCTCTCCTCACTATAAATGCCACCCCATTTCTTCTTAGATTTTAATTTCCTGAGTAAAATTTTGTTTAATTATTTGACTCAAAATGTCACAATCTTGTCCATATTAGCTCACTCACCCCAAGTATGGCAATGTTGATATGTTCCATTTCTTGTTTTACTATGTTTAGCTTCCCTTGATTCATGCTTCTCACATTCCATGTTGCTACAATATGTGTTCTGTGGACAATATGATAATTTTACAGAAAAATATATGGCTAGGTTAAATGATATCAATGCTTTCATTTGGTATCTAGGAAAAAGATAAACTTGTTAATAGCTGCTTCCTGCATGTCATGACTTTGACTGTCTTTTATTGCTATTTTGAAAACCCGGCAACACTAGGCCCCTGTAAGGTTTCTTTTTCCCCCCTGGAAAAAAATTCCCATGGCTGTTATTTGCCTTCAAAGGGGAAGAGGAAACCAATGCACTTAGACATTTCTGTTTTGCAAACCCCTGAAGGCCACCGCTGAGACAACTGGATCCATGAGAAGTGATATCACATTACTTCTGTCTGCCAATTTTGGTTGAATTCCAGGTAGGGAGGGAGGATTTTAAGGATTCTCAGAAGAATGTGTGAAAGCAAATTGCTCTGTTTGCATGTGGTTTGGGGCAGTTTGGCACAGCTTGAGGGCAAAAATCTTCAGAATTATGTTTAGGTTTTTTGGTCAGAAATTTTTGGCAGGGGGATCTTGGAAAGTCTGGCAGAGGGCTTGGAAGTCTGCACAAGTAGGGTTTTAGGAATCACATGCAGCCTGTGGGTCACACCACCCTCTGTTACCTGTGAAGTGGGAGACATGGGAGTGCACCTGCAACACCAGTGTCTCTTTAAAATGTGGGAGAATTATAGCTCAAAGGAAGCCTGCAAGAGGAGGATAATGGCAGGATTTTTTCGCCTACATTTTCCCATACCAACTGTAGAGAGGATTCCAGTTAAAATTAAACAAAGTGTTTTATTTGAATTGACAAACACATGAGTGATCTGACACTCTTAGGAACCATACGAGGCTATGAGAAAGTGAGGTGAGAAAGGTTGGATAGAGACAGATTAGGGGTGGAAAGAGTGATAGTTACCAGTCCAGAAGAAGGAGGTCACAGCAGAAAGGCTCAGACAGTGTTTGAGGGTAGCGCAGAGGAATGGCAATCTGGAGCACACTACATACTACATGCAGTACTACAACTGGCTGTGGTAGAAGCTAGGGTTTTTATACCATAGTTCACATCCTGAAGGGGTGCACTGACAAAGCCATAAGGGCTTTCCCATGGGACTGACAAAGGAATCTGGAATGGGCTGATTGCTTAACTCTGGAGTGACAAAGCTTTGATGAGCCTCATGACAATCTCTTAATGTTCGATCAGGTAGAGTGTATAGGGAAGATCTCCATAGGGTAAGATCAAAGGATGGTCTCCGATTGCTCACCAATCTGTGCAGTTCATCCTTCATTGTATTCAAAAATGCCAAGAGCCAGAAGCAGTGAAGGGATTAGCACAAACCAATTAGTGTTGGATTCGCCACATAATCCTGTCTGAACTTTCATGATCCCAAACATATCTCTGGCCAGCATGACCTTGATCCTGTTCTCTGGTCATTAATCAGTTCAGTTCATGAAAATTGCATCTCGTAGGAGGGGTGGTAAAGGATGGTAACACCTCAATCTGGAATCTCTCTTTTGAGCAACCTCTTCCAAACTAGCACACTCCAAATGTGTTGGAGTATAGCCTTCACCATTCCCAGGAAGCAAGCTGGGGTTGGTGGGAATTGTAGTCCAATGCCTCTAGGGGTTGCCAGGTTGGAAGAGAGCGATTTTGAGGAAAGCAGTTTGTGCTTCTACTTTGGAAAACACCTAATCATCAAAATGGATAATGCTGCAGTAGATGAACCAGTCACTTGCAACAAATATCGGGCAGTTCCTTTATAGCCTTAAAGTTTTGAGCTGTTTTTCTTTTTCTCTTTAAAAACACAGACCAGTTCGTGAATTTGTGGTTAAATTAGATCTTTTAATTAATGACAGATCTCCAATTCTGACAGTGTTCTCTTTAATTGAAGAGACAGCTCCGTTCTTCTGGGGACTGAGCATCTTCATAAAGCATTTATGAGGAAGTAACACAAGTATGAACAAATGTTTTGGCTATCTGCATGCATACCTCACCCTCTTCTTCAATTTACATTGCAGATGAGTTGCTAAAATAGTCTATTGTGCTAACTTGGTTTTCATTCCTGTCTTAAGGCATACTGGAGGTGTAATTAATTGAAAGGGAGATTTTTTGTTTTTGTTGGGAGAGGGACAAGCATTACAGTAGATCCTATTGCTTCCATTGGGACTTACTCCCAAGTAAGTAAGTTTAGTATTGCCTTTCCTCTTTGCTAAATTTGTAAGTCAACCAATTACAGTTTTGCAATTGCAATTCATGGAGGAAAGTTTTAAGAAAGGATGGGGGCAAATTTTGATTGACAGGCCCAAGATTACATGTGAACCAAGGGTTCACATGTATTTTTTATGAGGTAGTTTTTATTCTAATGTCCTAGTATAGCAGTGAATGAAGAAGAAAATATTGAAAACTAGGGTATATACCCGGTGTTGTACAGGATTTTATTTTCTCATAGGTAATACTTGTTAGAAATATTTGAGATCCGGTGTCTCTAATTCCCCAAACTGTCTTGTCCAGTACTTGTAGCTTTTCTGCATATTCCCCAATCCAATCTGTATTCAGAGTTATTAACATGCAAAGGTTGGGTTCCTGAGGGAGTACACTGCCCTCCTCCTTGCTGCTAGGCCTCATTTCCATAGCAACTGGCCTATTCAAGACAGACACAGTTGACCGAGGCCCAAGAGCTCTCTCGCTGAGAATTCTAAAGGCCCCTCCCTAAACCGCAAACCCCAGGATTCCATAGAATCTTCCTGGGCAGCCAATCATATGAAGTCTTTGCCTGACACAGCCAGTCATATGAGATCTTCACCCAACACAGACAAACAGTCAAACTTTGACTTTTATCTATTAGATACTCAATAAAAAAAAAGCTTCAAGCAGCTTTAGTAAATGGGATGTTTTCTGCCACTTGCTTCAGCACCTCAGAAAAGGAGTGATGCTAGAATTTCCATAACATTCAAATAAATGGAAATTTAATCACTCATTAATTAGTTGGATGGAAGGCAATTAATCAGCTAAAAGTTCTTTAATCAGTGGACAGCTCTAATTTTGTCCTAATTCAAATTTTCTTATTCAAATTCATATTCTCTTAATTATAAAATTATTTTGGGGCCTTCTCTGTGATAAATGGTGTTATATTTAGAGATTTAGGGAGGGGCTTGGAAAAAGGATATCAGCTTGGGCAAAACCCAGAATCCATTCATAATTATGATTCTTTTAAAAAGCATGCGTCAGGGATAAATGTCAACAGCAGAGGTGGAAACTCTTTGAAATTTAAACATTTGGACTGCTGGGTTCTGAAATTTTGTCCAAATCTGAAATTGTGCAAAGTTGCATCTTAGCTGTAGCCCACCAGGTTTTTTTCTTAAGAGATTGGATTAACTATTTCAGAATATATTATCTCTGTGACACCCACACACTTCAGCACAGATAGCTCATACTCGGATAGTGTGACTGGTAGAGAAGCTTAGGGCCTGGATCCAATGGCGCCATTAGACTTGTGCAACTTCTGTTCCACAGGTAGTTCCTCAAGTGACTCCTTGGGAGAAGGAGAGAAATCTCAGAGAAAGAGCACTACTTTGAAATTAAAAGAATTGTTCTTTTCTGCTCAAAGGAGAACTTGGAAAACTTTCTTTGGTTAGACCACAACTCCTATGAAGTGTTAAAAGCAGTGCTTGGAAAATGTTAAAAACAAAGCTGGGATATATTTTTTTTTTCTGTTCAAGGCAGAGCTTGGGAAACAATTTCTAACCAGATGAATATTTCTTCATTTGTGAAGAGCTGTGAGTTCTCATTGGAATTATTTTGAGTGCCTAGCAGAGCGTGCCACTTGTCTGCCTTACCTCCTGGCTGCCGAAGATTTCCCAGCAGGGCTTTTGCCTAATGGGCTGCGCAGTGATGGAGAAAGCTTGGGTATTTGATTGGAGGGTGGGGATGAGACCACTGTATCAAAAGGTAGCCAAGAATGAAGGAGAGTATGGTCCAGTGGCAAAGAGAGGAAGGATGACCGCTCCTTGTGTCCTACCAGAGAAGACACAGAAGCACCTTTTGAAGTAAGCCAGTGTCAGAAGGCCAGCCAAGTTAGGCTCTTGTGCCATACTAGTTAGATTGCTGAACTACTTAACTGCCCTGCTGCCGTATTGCTTTGCTGTTTGGGTATTGGGAGGCTCAGGTCAGGCAGAGCCTGGGAACCAATGTCATTTTGGAGAGCTGGTACAGCTTGGTGTTGTGTGGGAAAGAATGTGATCATGAAACCTCGGTGGAGGGATCAGGGAGTTCTTAAAACCAGCACCTGTACTGTGTCTTCAGTTCTGGAAAAAGCAGTGTCTCTATGTTACATCTAATCTTTAATAAAACCTTTCTGAATTTATCTGTGAAGCCTGGTTATTGAGTTAGATTGAGAGAGAACATTATAGCTATCCCCAGTGCTTTTCAAAGTAGGATCCCAAGACCCAAGGGGAAGAAAGTGCTAGCAGAGGAGCAAAACAAAGCTGGAGGGTAGGATAAGCATGTATTCTCTCTCTGTTGCCATGTGAGTGGGAAGGAAGGTAGGAAAGAGCTAGGAGGTTGCAGGAGAGATGTTTCTATCAGTCCTTGACTTGTCCTCCCTCTAGCTTCTGAAGGTTAAGATGAGCACTCTAGGTTAAGTGGGAGCCCTCGGGAAGAGTGTAGGGCTGGCCTGGGTTTGGGGAGGTAGCCAGGTACCATTTGAGGGAGGGGCTAAAGGGAAATGCTCTATACAAGGCAAGGTGCTCCTGTGGCATGACTCACCTTCTGGTCTGAGTCCTTGAGGTACTTACCATTGCTGAGGTCTTGATACAGTATGACTTACCTACCATCTGGTCCTGCTCCCTGAAGTACTTATTATTGCCATGGGCCTCGTCCTCCACCCCCAGACAGTGGATGGGGACCCTGAGCAAGAAGCAGGAGAAATATTGCCAATAAAAGTGGGTGTGTAAATAACTTTTCAGAGTCCTTTGCTTTGTGACAACTCTGCATGCTCCCAGGTACAATGTGTGCCTTTTCACAGAAATGGTGCAATGACCACAATGGTACGCTATGGCTGATGCTTGAAGTATCATGCATAATGATGTCAACAGGGCCTGCCTCCTTTCTAACATGACTTGGGCCCACCTGCTGCAAGATCACAAAGGGACCGTCCCTCGGTCTCAGGTGTAGGCCTGAATTCTGAGGCCCTGGTGGCCCAAGTGGAGAGGTCCACAAACTGGATGCTGCAGCTGAGGAGGCCTTCCTTCATCCTTTTTCCAACTGGACTACCAGCGAGGAGCTGAACATGCAGAAAGTCTTCCCAGTTTACTTAAGCAGTCAGTCAGAATTGTATAGGAGGAGATGGTTTAGAGATGGAGGCATCTTGTGAAGCTTGATTTCTCTCAGTTTCTCATCTTTTAAATTTTAAGCTTGGCTTGTCCTGCACATTGAACACTTTTCCCAAACTTTAATATGATTTGTCTGGAACTTTCAGAGATTTGCTTGGCCAAAGGAGGTTTACATGAACTTTTGTTGGCATTTTCTTTCCCAAATTTGGGGATTTTGGTAAACTATTGTAAAAAATTAACAGACCTGAAATTCTGATCCATCTTTAGCCAGACATAAAGGCACCTGTCGTTTACATGTATGGCCCACCTTTACTATACCATCTTAAACAAAAACAACAGCAGGATATGTAACTTCACCAGACCACAGTTCTATTGATTGCTGTGTAAACCTGTCAAAGATCCAGTTTTCTGCCTCAGGAAGAACGCAGTTTTCCAATTCAATCAGACCTTGCTATTGTTGAAGGGAAAAAAATTATTAGCTTTCAAGTCTTGCAAAATTTTCCATTTGGATTGTAGTCACATCTTTATTCAAGACAAGCAACAGACTGTGGAGTGGATGGCTACTGAATGTGAATTTTGAATATTCCCATCCTGGTTTTGCAAGGCAAGTCCCTTGGCTACCTTGTCATCATATCTCCTCATGCTACTTTTCAAACACACATTCCATTCTATTTTCTTTACTGCCTGTTGCCCCTCCTGCCCCCAATTAATGAGAGGCTTCCATGCTTGCATGGAATCTCTCCAGGTTCTCGTTTCACCCATTTAATCCTAAACTTGGAGCATGAGATGAAATTGCTGAAAAGGCAGAAGAATGCAGCCCAGGGAGAACTCTGCCCCAGTGGGAGCCTCCTGGTGGTGCAAATGGTGGAGACAGCCAATACGGACTGAAGAAGAACAGAAGAAATGTGGACCAAGTCTGCAGGTGGGTTTTGTCAAGACACCACTTTATGTCAAGACCAGGACCAGGGAGATCTTTTTGGGCTAGGCCAGGGCTATGACAAACAGATCTGCTTCTATTCTCCCTTCCTGAGAATGCAGCAGCCTTCTCACTCTTGTCCCCCACTGGCTTCTCTGCCCAGGGTTATCTCCCTCTCCTGCTTTCCCTAAATCTGCCCCTTTTCAGATATAAGGACAAGCAGTGATTTCTATCTTCAATGAATGTGGTACTATTGGTACTAATGGCAGCGTGTATAATCCGGTCCAGAGAAATGACATTCTCTTGAGACTTCTCTTTACGAAATTATAAACAAATCTTTATTAAACACACTGTCAAGGAATGATGTATTAGTAATTAAAGATTCTTAAACCAGCACAACACTTTTTCCTCTTTCAAATCAAACACTTAGCACTCTGTATCCACTCTCTCTGTTCTCTACACCAGCTCTGTTCTGAAACTCCACTCCCTGTTTTTAGTTAAATTTCCGTTATTCCTTTTCCCCCATCTAGCTCCTCCCTTTGGCTATCCGGGGTTCTATTTACTCCAGCTGATCATTTTTAAATACCCTCGGTTGCTAAGGAGGCTCTGTTAGTATGCCCCCCCTCAGGTTCATCACAGGTTTCATGCAGATATTGGAAAATGTGACATCTTTGTACTACAACTCCCATGTAACCATGGTGGCTGGGGGATTCTTGGAATTATGTTCCAAAAAAGTAATTCTATTGCTCTGAAAAACATGGGTGTGTCTTTAGGATTCAAGAAATCATCATCATCATCATCATCATCATCATCATCATCATCTTATACACATCTCCCTGTGGATTGAGGTAGAAAATATAGCAACAAATCAACACATAGCAGTTAAAAACACAAAATCAATTAAAATATATAATCAGTTAAAAGAGCATAGCATCGGTTTAAAAAGCATACATATTAAAAACTATCATTCTTAATTTAAAAACTCGTAATTTAAAAACTATCTGGATTAGGCTGCTGGAAGAGATTGCCCTTTAAGGAAGTTATAAATTCAGAGAGTGTATCTCACTGTCGAATCCCTTCTGGTAGGTCATTCCACAATTTGGGGGTGGCTAATGAAAAAGTCTTCTGATTAACAGTTGCCAGCCTGATCCTGGCCTGACTTGAAACAAATATGACCCAGAAGACCTGAATGTCAGATTATACAGGAGAAGACAATTGCAAAAGTAATCTGGACCCATACAGAAAAAAGAATTTTGGGAGGTGTGCCTTGTCATGTTAGGAGGCAGCATAGCTAAGAAAGCTGCATCTGCTGATATAGGGGATGAGCTTTTTTTTCAGTGCTAGAACACATTGAAACAGACATGGTTCCCCAGCCCATCTCTGTAGACTGAGGGATTGATTTTTTCTGCCATTTTTCAGACAATCTGTATCTGTTTGGAAGTCCCTCGGGTCACCTGGGCTCTCAACTTGGGATCAACAGTATAGTCCAAACAGTCAGAGTTAGCATCAACACTTCACTGGAGCATTATAAAGTCTTAGAATCTCAGGAGATTTAGCATGGGAGGATGAGAAGACTGTCATAGACTACTAGCGTATTTACCCGGCATTGCCTGGGATTTTATTTTCTCATAGGTAACACGTTAGAAAAACCTTAGGTATTACCTTACTTTACCTTAGGAATTAGATGTGGTTAAAATACACAGATTTGAGCTCCTGTGTCTCTAATTCCCCAAACTGTGTTGTCCAGTACCTGTAACTTTTCCCCATACTCCCCAATCCAATCTGCATTCAGAGTTGTTAACATACAGGGGTTTGGTTTCTGAGGGAATACACTGTCATTCTCCTTCTTGCTGCTAGGCCTTGTTTCCATAGTAACCGGCCAGGCTCAAGAGCTCTCTGGCTGAGAATTCTAAAGGCCCTTCTCTAAACTGCAAACTCTAGGATTCCATAGAATCTTCACAAGCAGCCAATCATATGAGGTCTTCTTTGCCTGACACAGACAAACTCACAAACTTTGACTTTTATAAACTAGATTTTATCATACACAGTAGCAGATATACAAATATACACTCTCCTAAGGGAGGAACATAAACTTTTCAGTGTCTACAGATATTGCATTCATTGCATTCCATTTACATCTTACAGGATAATCCATACACCATCTGTGGCAGCAACACACAAATATCCATAGACGATAATCATCTTCCTTAGACACTGCAACCTGATTACATTGTCTATTACATCTGTGCGCATCTACCAATGCAGACATATATCATTATCATTATTACAGCATATATCTCACCAGCATTTGCTTCTCAGCAAAATACAAGTCAAATCAGTGTTCACCCTGTAACAATGCAGGGTGAATTTGTGGAGAATTTCAGGAAAGCAGATCCTGGCTAAATGTCGTGTTGATAGGGAAAAAAAATTGCCTTGAGATTGGATTTTTGGAATGCTTCCTTTTTAAAAGGGACTAGTTACTTGGTTCACTTGTTACTGTTACCGAAGTTCAGAAAGGTACTTTGCTGTGTTACTTGCCACTAAAATGTTCTGTTACTGTTACTATTGGGCCAATGAAAAATACAAAAGAATGTTCCCTGGTGCTCTCAAATGACCACTTCAGATAATGCACCTTGGAAATTCTGAGGAAAATGAAGAAGACATCATCAAACAATCTTTCCCAGAACTTTCTTTGCTAGGAGAGAAAGGTTAACACAAAACAAACAAGAAACCAGGAGGACCTGGTAGCTTCCATCTCAGCCTGGGCAGTGAAACCATTCTGGTTTTTAGTTGCTGCTCCACATGCCAAGCCTATTTTGGAGATAATGTTCAGCACTTTGGATAGCTCCTCTAAAGTTCGACCTGGAATGGATTCACTGTCCCACTGGAATAGATTCACCACCCCAATAACAGGAAAGCCACTGTTCGCCTCTGCTGAAAACTGAGTGGACCATAATAGCATTGATTAAGGAACCTTATTATCATGCAATGTCAACAAGGGCAGAAATCTAGACCGGCTTGGGGAAATGTAGTCCATATTTCCTGCCAAGAACTAAGGTCTCTTTTCACAACAGCTCCTACCAAACATAGAGCAGGAACTCAATCCAAAAGAATACATGCTTCCCTTGTGGGGTGATTGGTGGTTTGATATTATGATGTGTTGAGGTATTCCTCTTACTTGGGGGGTGGCTGTGTATATGTGAGCGCGTGTAAGCGAGAAACAGAGATGTATTGCTTCCAACTCTAATGTTACATAATATGGTTCTCTGAGTAATGTCACTAATGCCAAATTCAGTTTTATAGCCTCAAAGGCATTTGGGCTGCTGGGAAAGTTACATTAGAAGAAATGAAAGGTTCTCCGAATGGAATGATGGTGTCGGAGGCAACAGATACCTACAGTGCTGGAGGATATAATTGGGGCCCAGGGAAAATGCAAAGAAGAAAAAAGGAGAGAGAAAGAGAGAAAGAAAGAGAAAGAGAGATGGGCTCGGGGCTGTGTAATGCTAATGCATAAGTAATATGTCGCTCTTTTCACTGAATTTCTACAGACAGCTTCTCAGAATGATTTCCTTTTTCTTCGAGAGTGTGGCAGATTGCAGGCGAATGGAAGGAGCCATCTGAGGAAGCATTTGAAAGTGTCACTTGACAGCTTTCTCCAGCAAGGGTGAGGCTAGAAAAGTGAGCTTTCCTTTCATTCGGCATCAGGCCCAAATGTTGCTAATGAGGAACCTAGGCTTAGGTTGCCATGGTAGCATTATGCTCCCACATATCTGGGAATGGGGTGGGCATGGAAATAGCCACTTGGTAAGCCCAGTTCTTCTTCCAGGGGTGTCAGAATGAACCTGTGCCTTTAAATGTGGCATAGAAGAGGGGAATTTCAGTGGGTGTTGGCTTGTCACATCACCAGGTAACAAGCAACACCTGCTAAAAGTCCCTTTTCTACACAGCCATTAGAGGTAGCGGAGCCCTTTTTGGCGATGACTCTGGCAACCTTGCCCTCTTCTCAAGTAGCATCTCATACAAGAAAAGTGTTATCCTCTCCTGCAGGACGGAACAAAAAGCTTTATGAAACTATGATCACTTGGATGCTAGGGTTCCCCATTTCGCCCTAGGTAAACTAAAACGAATACTCTCTGGATACCTTCATACTTTTGTTGCAGGGAGGAATAGTAACAACTGGTTTAGAATAACTAGTGCAGAGTAATGGTTACAATGCTGGAAGTGGAGAAGGGAGACCCAAATTCAAATTTCTGCTTGCTTGTAGGATTTGCCATCTGACCCTGGACCACTACTACCTTTCAACAAACCCACCTTATGGGTTGTTGTGGGCATTAGAGATAGAGAAACCATCGAAAGTGGGCATGTACAGGCCTCCCTCTACATTCGTGGTTTTGACCTTCATGAATTTGACTGTTCACGAGGCACATGCTCGCCTCCCCCCTATTTTCCTCCTTCCACTCCCTTGCGTTCCTCACCTCAGGCTTGCCAGGCTTGTATTTAAAATGGATGTTTTTTTCTTTTTGGGTGAGCAAAGCCCCTCTCCAACTGCTGGAGGTGTGTTGTCTCCCCTCCATGGCCACACTTTCTGCTGTCTAATGGCTGCTGATTGGTCAGGTGCTCTCTTTGCTCCTTCCCCTCCCTTTTCAAGATGCCACGAGAAGTAACTAGAAGGAAGAACTGTGCTCTTCTCCCTTTGAAGGGAAAGTACCCACCCAATGCTGGGTCCAGAGCTAAAGGAATGGGATGGGGAGCTCTAGAGGGGAATTGCAGGGGTGAGAGTTATTCATCATTTTTCCACTTTCACAAGGGTTCTGTGCCCCTAACGCTCACAAATGTGAAGGGGCTACTATACTTTCCTAGTTCAGTACAAAGAAAAGAACAACAGCACTAACAATACTATTTTGTCATGCATGGGCGCTTCCAAAGTATTTTCAAGAAGTAACTGTAATTTTTTTGTCATTGCTTTTTTTACTGATGGCAAAAAGCTACATGAAAGTACCACAGGAAGTGCTGAGAGTGACTGCCATCTGATCTGCAGAACAAAATGGAGAGGAAAGTAAGCAGTAATTAAAGGGCAAAAGCATGGTATGAATTTTCCTTCAGATTAAATATTTTATTATAACTAGGAAATAGCCTGCACTAACTTTCTTTGGCCCATTTTGACTTTTCATCACACTGTATGTGCTAATCAGCACATGCTATGCTAAGATGTCTATTGTGAAGTCATTTGCAATTGAGTCAACTTTGACTTATGGAATCTTAGAATCATAGGGTTGGAAGAGACTACAAGGGCCATTTAGTCCAACCCCCTGCCATGCAGAAATATACCATCAAAGCATTCCTGACAGATGGCCATCCAGCCTCCATTTTAAAACCTCCAAAAAAGGAGGCTCTTCCACACTCCGAGGCAGTACGTTCCACTGTTGAATTGTTGAACATAGCAACTATATGAATGAGAGATCTCCAATAGCCCTGGTCATTAACTGCTTTTGTCTTGTACTAGTAGCCAGCCAAGATTCACAAGTCTCTAATAGAGTCTTTAGCAGCAGCTAGGGACAAAATTAACAACAGTTTGTCAGCCAGGTACTGTGTTATTTCAGCAGCCCAAGTCAGTAATAAATTTTGAATGGCAGTCCAAAGCAGTGAAATCAGCACACAAGGCAAGGGTCAAGGTTTCCAGGAACAGGAATAGGAACATGAGTCAGAGATCCAAATATAGGACATGTTTCTTCCACTGGTGATACCAGTTGTCTGTAACAGATTCCTCCCCATCACCTCCCCTGTATTTATAGGCCGACAGTCTCCTCCAGCTGTTTGCCTAATTAATGCATCTTCTCTATATAAATGCTCTGAGTCTCATGAGCTCTCCCTTTTCATCTATGCTGGGCTGCAGTAGGTATTGTCCTATTGATGTCTTTATATTGTGGCTGTTGGGGAGGATCTTGTCTCTGCCCTGCTCAAGTCTTGCAAACTCAGGATTATGGCATCCTTGATTGAATCAATCCACCTGTAGTGCAGTCTTCCTCTTTTCCGACTGCCTTCCACTTTACCAAGCGTTATCATCTTTTCCAATAAGTCATGTCTTCTCATGATATGTCCAAAGCATGACAATCTCAGGTTAGTCACCTTTGCTTCTAATGAGAGTTCAGGCTTGATTTTCAATGGGACTCATTAATTTATCTTTTTAGTGACTTGTGGTATCTGTAGAACTCTCCTCCAGCAACACATTTCAAATGAGTTGATTTTCTTCCTGTCGGCTTTCTTCACTATCCATATATAGAAATCCGACATACCAGGGATTCAATGATTCTGATCTTGGTGTGTAATGGTAGATCTTTGCACTGGAGGATCTTATCTAGTTCCTTCAGAACTGTCCCTCCAGGTCTACCAGTCCAAAGTGCTGCTGCTGACCTATAAATCCCTACACAGCTTGGGAACAGGCTATCTGAAAGAACATATCTCCTTATATGAACTTGTTAGAGACCTAAAATCTTTGGAAAAGGCCCTTCTCTCTGTGCCATTGCCTTCTGAAGCTCATTTGTTCCCACCAAGAATGGGCCTTTGTGTTGGCTGCACCCAGACTTGGCAACTCCAGTCCTTCCTGCTTTCCTTCTGCTAGCAAATTTAAAAAATTCCTAGTCTTGATGCCTGAACTTCTTCTTTTAAATATGCTACTTGGAGTCAGTAATAATCTCTCAAAAAACAAACAAACAAAAACTAGCGAGTAATATTGTATATTACCACAGCTAGAATTCTATATACATCAGTTTGGAAAAAAACAGCATGGTGCCGGAGATAGACAAATGGTTACTAAAGTTGGTAGAAGTGAAAGAACTGGATAATTTTATGCTATGGGTTAATGGAAATTTACAGGAAAAAACCAATGAAGAATGGGAACCTGTGATGAACTTTTTAGAAAAAAAATATGGAATGACAACAACCTGGAAATGATGAGATCAGGATAAATAACAGCACAATTAGAGTTGTGATTAGAAATTGAAAATCAGTCTGGTCATATTTGTACTGTATATCAAATAGAAACTAAGAATATGGTCATTGTAAAGGCAGAAAGCAAAATTGTAAATCTTACCTGAATGGGACAAGAAGAATGAGATATATAAAAGAAAACAGTAATAGTTCCAACAAAAGAAAAGCTGGAAGTAGAAATTTACTATGAGATACCTTATAAGGAAATGAGAACGGTTTAGAATATGTACCTGAGGAGTTTGTTAGAAATGACTCAAATACATAAGATTAAACTAGGTGTTCCTAACTCATTTGGAATATGCATTTTCATTTACAAGGCAGAGAAGTTACAAATATTACTTTAAAAGTATTTTTTATTTTAATATTTGAGAAAAGGAAATATGCTTAAATGGATATCTATATAGTTATATATGTGTGTGTGTGTGTGTGTGTGTGTGTGTGTATGTATATGTATATATTTATATATGCACTTAGTTGTTTGTTTTGGATATGTTAATAAGAATAATAAAAGAAATCTAGTTCATAAAGCTTTTACAAATTCACTGTGATGGAATTTTAATGGTGTGCTGTACTGTTTTGTTGATTTTTTAAAATATCGTCTTTTAATAGGTTTTAAATGATCTTAACTCTACAGACAGTTGAACTTTTTTTTTAAAACAGCTTTCATATTATAAACTGTTTTTGTATAGTTTTTAAGTTGTACTGTTTTAATCAATTTTAAGCCTCCTCCAGCCCCATTACTATGTCAAGTCTTTCTTATTTTCTGCAAGTAATTTGATATCCTCTATATCTCTTAAACTGTTGATGTTCCTTCTCCCAATTTTGACATCTCTTTGTTCTGAGTCTAACCCAGCTTTCTGGATTATGAAATGTTCTGCATATACATGAAGTACATCTAATATATAAGAGTCAAAGTTTGTGAGTTTGTCTGTGTCAGGCAGGTGAAGATCTCATACGATTGGCTGTGTCAGGCAAGAAGACCTCATACGACTGGCTGCTTGTGAAGATTCTATGGAATCCTGAGGTTTACCATTTAGGGAAGGCCTTTAGAATTCTCAGCCAGAGAGCTCTTGGGCCTCAGGCTGGTTGCTATGGAGACAAGGCCTAGCAGCAAGAAGGAGGAGGTCAGTGTATTTCCCTCAGGAACCCAACCTCTGTATGTTAATAACTCTGAATGCAGATTGGATTGGGGAATATGGGGAAAAGCTACAGGTACTGGACAAGTCAGTTTGGGGAGTTACAGACCCAGGATCTCAAATCTGTGTATTTCAACTGCCTCTAATTCCTAAGGTAAGGTAAGGTAATTCCTAAGGTATTTCTAATAAGTATTACCTATTAGAAAATAAAAACCCGGGCAACACCAGGTGGCGCAGTGGTTAAATGCCAGTACTGCAGTCACAACATTGTGAGTTCCATCCTGCAGGGCTCCAGGTTGACTCAGCCTTCCATCCTTCCAAAGATCAGTAAAATGAGTACCCAGCTTGTTGAGGGCAATTAGCTAAACACATTGTGAACTGCTTAGGGAGTGCTTAGCACTGATAAGTGGCATAAAAATGTAACTGCTATTGCTATTGCTAAATACACTAGTAGGGTGATAAAGTGCAGTCTTGTCTGACCCCTTTGCCAACTGGAAACAATTCTCTTTCTCCATACTGTGTCCATATAGTGGCTTGTATGCTCCTACCTAAGTATTGTTTAGTCATTCCAGTTAAGGTAATGATAAATGTCTTTTACATTTTTATTCCCTCTCACCTCACTGAGTGCATTGTCCCATCACAATGAGCTGTATAAAAATCTGGCAACTGAGGCAACACTTCAGTGTCTATGATGACGTGTACTGCACTCAACAAATGCCTACGCCAAATGAAACTTGTTAGTCTATAGATAAGGGTTTGTTACACTGAGATGTGGGGGACTTTGAGGTCCACCCACAATGACAGTGTTTCCTTAGAATTTTGGGGAATTGTAACTCAAAGGAAGCCCACAAGAGGAGGGTAATAGCAGGATCTTGTCACCTGTGTATGCCAGTACTAACTGTAGAGAGGACTCCAGTTGAAAGTTAAGCAAAGTGTTTTATTGCGAACTAACAAGAACACAGGAAACCAGACACTCTCAGTATCCATACAAGGCTATCAGAATGTGGGGCGAGAAAGGCTGGATATAGAGAGAGATTGAATGGAAAGACTGATAGTTACCAGTCCTGAAGCAGAAGGTTGAAGTGGAGTAGCTCAGAACACATCTGAGGATAGCAACAATGAACAGAATTCTGGGCACCACGTATTACTTCCAAGTAGTACAAGATGCTGGGGCTGGAGTTGGAGTTTTTATACCCTTTTCCATGCTCTGAAGGAGAGTGTGTGGACAAAGTGGTAATAGCTTTCTCATGGGCTGACAAAGGAGTCCTGAATGGGCTGATTGTATTAACTCTGGGTGATGAAACATTGATGGGAGCCATGACAATCTCTCACTGCTTTGGTCAGGTAATGTGAATAGGGAAGGTCTCTGTGGGGCATGCCCACAGTAGGGTCGCTGATTGCTTCACCTGGGCAGTTTCAGCTTCTATTGTTTTCGGGTGTGCTTATAGCTTGCAGTCTTGAAAGGGTTATCACAAGCCCATTATCATTGGGCTTTCCTGCCTAATCCTCTCTGAACTTATGACCTGATCATGTCTGAGGTCATCCTGACCTGGCAACATGCTTCCAACCAGTGGTCTTTCAAGCATGTGTTTCAGCCATTGATATGTCCAATTATGAAAATAGCACATCCCACAGAGTAGGGGTGCATGGTGTGGTAACAGGTTGATAAGGGTACATAGTGGATATTCTTGCTTTTCTTGCCAAAGACTAGCACACCTGCCCCTCTGAAAACTCTGAAAGGTAAAATATATACTTCAAAGCAAGTGCCAATTCAATGTGGCAAACGTGTTTCTTCCCCTTAACACCATCCTTGTACTTCTCTTTGATATAAATCCCTCCATATTTGTCCTGCTGTTTTTTTCCCTGGTTCTTTTAACCTGTAAAAGTAAATGACATTCCTAATGAATACTGATTTATAAATCTTCTATGCACATTGACTAAGACATAAGAGTCATTTAACTTAGTAAGACATATGTGTGAGTAAACAGTTCAAATGCCCATACCATGCACCCAGGATAAATAAATGTGGAAATAGGACCTTAGGGAGGCAGAAAAAAAGACTTTGGCCAGCATTCTGTTGGGGTGTTGCATGCTTGTAAATGGATTTGTGTTTGCAAGAAATAAAATTGAGAAGATGTGCAACATCTGTATCCAATAGAGGGCTGCTGCTGCGTAACTACATAGTAGAGCTGCCAAAGGGACTGATGTGCATTGGGACGGAAATGCATTGGGACCAATCTGCTATGGTCCCCAATAGGCTTCAGGCCCATAATGCATGTCAGGCACCCCCAATGCACGTTGAGCATGCTTGCTGGTCTCCTGTTAACACATCTTTGCAATTCAATAACTGGGTTTCTTAGTAGAGTGTTTGCAAATTTACATTGAGTGAAAAGTCATACAGGGTTCCGGTGATTATCTTTTCTTTGTCATAGTTTGAATTTATTTACCCAAAAACTGAACATTCTCAACAAGCGTCTACCTTAATAAGCTTCTTTCTATCCTCTCCTCTAGATTTTTCTCATGCCCACCTTTCGTCAGAGTAGCAGCCAGTTTGGGGAGCAGGGCCTTGGAGCAGAAAATGGCATTGTTCCCTTCCTTCTTCCTCTATTGTATCTGCTGCTGCCTTGCCTTCTTCACTGAGTCCATGAATTGTCCCCTATTCTTTCTGCACCCTGGTCACGGTATGCTTCTGCCAAATCCCCTCTCTCTCTTTGCACTTTGCTGTTGCCATCCTCCACTCCTTCTCTTCTCACCTCATCTTGTGAGACCACACTTCTGTCTCTTGCACCTCGCCTTACCTCAAGCCTACCTCTCTTGCTCCTTGCCCCTCTCTCAGCATCTTTCATCCTGTCTTTCCTCATTTCCACTCATTTCCTTGCCTCCCTCTCCTTCCGTTGCCTTAACCTAATATTCTTACAATGCTTCTCTCTCTATTTCTTGGACTCCACCACTTATACCAGCAGTTCTTAATGTAGGCCCTTTTCGCATGGCATTTTCGATGTGAAAGAGCCCCTCGAGCGTCGTGCACATGTGAGGAGTGGTCCACATGACACACTCACATTTGCGCGACGCTCCAGGGCCTGACAGGAACCGCGCATGCATTTTTTCATTTTCGGCTTGAAGCTGAAAATGGTGTGTGGTCGCTCATCGCTCTGGGGTCCTGTGTGCACTTACTTTGTGTGCAGAGCCTCGAGAGCAGGATCGGTTGTGCTTCCTATCCAGTGCAGCCTGGGAAGGTCCCAGGCTGCACTGCGAAAGGAAGAGGCGGGGCTCTTGTACAAGCAGGAAGCTCGTGCAAAGCCAAAGGACCCCAGACGCGAGAGCCTCTTTCAGGAGCCTGTTCGCGCGAGCCCCGCACCCCAGCACCGCGAAAAGGTAAGGTGCGAAAAGGGTCGTAGGGTCCACAGACCCCCCCCCGGGGTCTGTAGTGCCCTCATGGCTGCCATGTTTTTCACTAGTTGAAGTTTAATGCATCTCTGAGCACTATTTCATTAACACTAGCATTTTTGTGTGTGCTTTCACTCAATACGTGGCTTTTTCCACATATTTTTGACTGGAAAAATTTCATTCTGGATTTTAAAAAAAATGTGTCACATATTGGCTCAAAAGCACCAAATTCAGAAAGTTCATATTAACATTTGAATGGAGCCACTTCGTATCATATCTCCAGGAAGACAGACCCTTCAGCTTCTCAGTCCCATTTAGGTACTGGCATTTTAAACTGCAAAACCTAGCAAGATTGGAGCCATTTCCGCACTGGACCGTTATAGCGCGATGATTCCACTTGCAACACCCTATGGAATCCTGGGGTTTGCAGTTTCGGGAGGGGCCAGCCAGCCCCTCCCGAAACTGCAAACCCCAGGATTCCATAGGGTGTTGCAAGTGGAATCATCGCGCTATAACGGTCCAGTGCGGAAATGGCCATAGTGGTTTGGGTGTTGGACTATGATTCTGGAATGAGCTTTTACAGTTTTACAGTAATGAGCTTTTACAGTTAATATAGAATGAATGAAAGAAAGAAGGAAGAAAAGAAAGAAAGAAGGAAAGACAGTCATACATTGATCTCAAAGAGCAGGAGTCTTTTGCTGGGACAGACACCGTTTGTACCAATTTTCATTACATTATTTTGAACTGTTCAAAAATTATGAAACTGTTTGATAGAAAAAAATGTACTCAGTATTTGCCACTTCTGCACACAGTGAGACCATGCAAGTGAATGATGCTGTATGGCTGAGAGAACGCATGTGACATTTTTTGTTACCACAAATGCAGCCAGAAGCTGCCTTGAGTCTTGGTGGTCTGCAGCACCAAAAGATATATAAAAGGGGTCCATGGTAAAGAAAAGGTTAAGTACCATTTAAACCTTTTCTTAATGCTTAATACCATTAATACTTAATACCATCCCCTCACTTTTCCCTCCTCCACTTTGAGCCCTTATTTCTTTTTACCAGCCTGTTTGAGAACTGCATTCTCACCCACCCAAGAGTTTCCTCTTCCTCGGCTTGGTCCTTTTTCACTCGCTGCTCCATACTCTTGCAATTGCCTCCCTGAACATTTGTGGACTGCTGCTTCCCTTGTTATTTTAAAATCTTAACCAAAAACTTTCTTTCCCCCCAGCGCTTTTGGAATTTTATTGTTTTATAATCTTGTATCTTCCGATTACATGTAATCATCAGCTTACTTTTTATTATATTGTATTTTCACTTTTTTTTTTTGCACAGTTTGTTTTACAGTCATTTGGTGTAGTTTTATTATTCCTTCTTTCCCTCTGTGTGTTTGTGTGAAAGAGAAAAAGAGAGAGTATGTGTGAATACACATGTATTTTAGACTGTATGGCTTTGGCAGGACCCTCTGTGTTTGGTTGTTTTACTTGTAAAACACCCTGCACACATTGGTGGCTCTGTATAAATAAATAGATGATGAAGATGATGATGATGATAATGATAATAATAGTAATATCATCATCGTCGTCGTCATCATCATCATCCCTCATCTCGCCTTGTGCCTCACAGTGCCTTTTTTCTTCACTTCCACTATTTTCACTACTCCCTTCTATCATCTCCCTTCCCTTCTGCCCCTACAGATGGGAATCCTGTGGTTATTTATTTATTCCTATTTTAAATACAAAAATGTCAAATGACATCTGGGAGCGGATGGCACAAAATCTCCTAACTTTTTGCTCAAAGAATCAAAGCATCCTGAGCCATCTCACAATGTGCCTTGAAATTACTCTCACAAAACAGAATGGTGGTGATGAAGGATAAGAAGTGATTGAGACTTGTGGGTATGTTAGAGACTTCGAGGCCCCCAAATAAGGGCTTTTATCAGCCCAGTGCCTTTAGGGGACATGATTGTAGATGATCTCAGGATTCTCCTCCATGTTCAGTATCATTGCAAAGGCCTAAATGCCCTAAAAGCACCCGTCTGATCTTGGAAGCTAAGCAGAGTCTGTTCTGGTTAGTAAAAGAATGGAAGACGAGAAATGAATACCATATTATACTATATACTCTATCTATCTATCTATCTATCTATCTATCTATCTATCTATCTATCTAACTATCTATATGAGATTATACTATATCTCAGAAGAAGGAACTGGTGAAACCACCTCTAAGTATACCTTTGCCTAAGAAAACTCTATGAAATTCATGGGGTTGCTATAAGCCCATGGGCAATTTGGAGGCACACACAAAACACACATATAATGTTTCTAGATCAGTTAACACAACGTGCAAGTACTACATGGTTTTATGGTACTGTGGCTGTGTAGTCTATATCTACTCTATAAAAGTTAATATTTGTCTGCGTCAGCATACGATTGGCTGAGTGAGGCGAGAAGACCTCATATGATTGGTTGGCTGTGAAGATTCTATGGAATCCTGGGGTTGGCGGTTTAGGGAGGGGCCTTTAGAATTCTCAGCTCTTGGGCCTCAGGCTGGTTGCTATGGAGATGAGGCCTACCATCAATAAGGATGCTAGAAAATTTTGGGAGGCATATGTGAGAAAAATTAAAGTGACATACACAACATAGCCCATTTCCATACTACACTGTCATAGTGCTATTATTCCACTATCAACATCCTATGGAATCCTGGGATTTGTAGTTTAAGGAGGGGCATTTAGAATTCTCAGCCAGAAAGCTCGTTGGCCACAGTAAACTACAAACCCCAGAATTCCACAGGATGTTGAAAATGGAATAATAGTACTACAACAGTGTAGGGCAGAAATGGCCATAGTTACAAAGTCTCCTTGCCTCACACAGTAGATTATATGGGTTCCATATTTGAGGAATTTTAAAGCTGAAATTCAGAACAAAAAATGCTTCCAGAAAAATGTAAAGCCAGTGCACAAATTCAAATTCAACAGAAAGGGAAAAAAAGCTGGTACATCAATGTCACAAGACAACATAGATTGGATTGGGGACTATGGGGAAAAGTTACAGGTACAGAAACAAGCTGGTTGCTATGGACACGAGACCTAGCAGCAAGGAAGAAGACAGCATACTCCCTCAGGAACCCAAATAATGTCTGTAAATAACTCTGAATATGGACTGCATTGGGAAATATGGAGCAAAGTTACAGGAAATGGAGAAGACAGTTTGGTGAGTTCTTAAGAGGAAGATAAAGACCCCAGGCAATGCCAGATAAATATGCTAGTGTAGGTATAATTGAGATGTGCCCACTTGTCACAGCTAGCTTGTGTTCCATGACAGATGTGTCCATGAACAAGAAAGATGAGACTATATCAATCAAACCGTGGGATGATCATTAATACTGACTCTTGGAAAGGCAGGGAAAGTGGTACATGGAAGGAACAAAGAGATGCGTTCACAATAAATCATTGCAGAACATAGTAAACCTATAAAGCCCTACACAGCTTAGTACCAGGCTATCTGACAGACTATGTTCCCAGATGAGCCTGTCTGGCCCCTGAGAATCTCAGAAGAAACCCTTCTCTTAGTCCCATCATCTTCCTGGTTACATTGGGTGGGGGCCGTGAGACAGGTTTTTCTCTGTGGCTGCTCCCAGGCTCTGGAATTCCCATTCTAGGGAGGCTGGAACGGCACCCTCCTCTTTGACCTTCCACTCACAGGCAATCCAACCAGATTGTCTTTTTCAGGTTTTTAAAGAAAGGGCTTTTAATAGGATGCTGTAGCATTGCTTTTAAACTGCAGTTTATTATTTTTAAATGTGCATTACAGGTTGTTTTGAACATTAATGACAGTTTAATTACATGTTAATATTAATCTTTTGTACGTTTCAGCTGTAATATATTTGTTTTAATTTGCAACCTGTCTTGAATTCCAATTTTGGGAAAAGAGGCAGGACAGAAAGAATGTTGTTGCAGTAATAGTAGTAATAGCTATTATTATTATTATTATTATTATTATTATTATTATTATTAGCTATTAACATTACTAATATAACAGTGCCCTGACTACTCTATTCCGGTGCAATTACAAGATTCTTTGTCAAGCTGTCTTGCTGTGGTTTTCTTTTTCCAATTCCTTTGCAAGATACTGCATCTCGATTATGCTGTACGTGTGTGTCCTATGATGGTGGAACAACTTGAAATCATTCATAATTAACCATTCAGATAGTGACATGTAACAATTGAGTGTGTTTCTTTTTCTTCTGGCTGCATGAAGCACTTGGTAGGGAAGCGTTTGTTGAGCCTGCAAGACAGATGGCAGAAAAACACTTAACTGTCAGAAGGCACCCAAGTAAAATGCAGTTGACTGCCAAAACCCCAGTCTATTCAGTCTCTTCTCCATGCTTGTTTATTAATATCAATACCATATCCAAGAGAAGCTTGTGGTAAGTTCCAAAACTGAGACATCTAAATGATAAAATCAATCAAAACAACACATGGCAGTAACAAAAATAATAAATAAGGCAAAAATGGGAGAAAGCTAGTTTTTAGCGATTCTCCAGCTTGAAGTCCAATTCAAGTTAAAGTTATTTGAAATTAGAGATATGATGAATGGTGATGAAATCAGCATATTCCATGAGGTTTTTCAAGTCCTGCATAATGAGACTAGAACACTGTTTGTGTCATGGACATGTATAAGTTTCCGTACACATACAACAGTATTTCTCTGGCCATTGTGCAAAGGATCTGTTCAATTCATGGTGCCGTATGTGGAGTTCCACAAGAGTAACCATTTCACATGGGCCTAAATCCTACTGGTTGTTCCAACTAGACCAGAGCCATTGAATCAGTGGTATTTTCTCTTACCACTCACCATTCTCTTACTCATCATTCAGCAGTTGGAACTCACCAACAGGATTACATCCATGCAGTTGTGCATTCTTGAGTGATGCCTAGCTTTTCCTCAGTACCTTCAATATATTGGTAGGAGATCCAAGTGCACTGAAGACAAAGCCATCTTATGTGTACAAATCTAAAATTTCCAGAAATTTTGAAGCTTAGGGGAGCGGGGAGACAAGGGCTGTCATCCTGTTCAATATTTACAATGTTATAAGCTGGATGTACAAACTCATAAATTTTGATATTCACAGTTAGGGTCATTAGCCCCCTAAAATCCTCCTTAAAAGGCAGGCAGCCACACCAATCAAAAAGGTCTGAGAAAGCTGGTGAGCTAGGTATTGAAGCATGATGCATCCAGCCCTCTCCCCACAGTGAACTGTAGTGTGACAAGAAGTTACAGCAGGACCACACAGGGATTCATGCCACTGCTAGTTAGAATTATGGAATCATAGAGTTGGAAGAGACCACGAGGGCCATCCAGTCCAGCTCCCTGCCATGCAGGATCCCACATCAAAGCACTCCCAACAGATGGCCATCCAGCCTCTGCTTAAAAACCTCCAAAGAAAGTAGTTGCACCATGACTTGCTGGCAGGAAGAGGCTGGGCATGTCAGCTTTCAATGCCCCACTTGCCAACACTGCAGAACTCCTTCTGTTGGTGTGGATGCCTGACTTTTAAGGTGTGTTTTAGGGGGTTGGATCAGGGAACGGATTGTAGATACATTATTGTAGCTATATTTCCCACATAGGATCTCAGCCCAGGTTTTCTCCATTATTGTTGAGGAGAGTCCTGTATGGAAGTTATGTCTATGTAAGTGGACTTATGTACATGGGAATTAGAATTGGGCAGTTTCATAATGTTCATAATGCAGTAGAGGTCTGCTGTTATGCTATTATGCAGCGGAACCGGCTAAGTGACTGTCATGTAATAAGACCAATGCACAATGGGATTGATACACAATGGGACTGATACAACTTAGGCACTCTTACTTTTGTCCTGATATACATCTTTGCAATTCACTAACAGGGTTCTCAATGCCTCTGCTACTTATAGCCCTATCACACTGTAGGGATAAAAAGTTTTCTGAGCATTTAGTGTTTTGTTACTGAGTTCGTAAGCAATTCTAAACAAGCCATTTTGTCTTCTTGACAGAACTGTCAAAAATCAATGAGATAATTGACTGAGAACATGCGTTTGTTCACAGAAAGAATGATGCCTATGTTAGAATGATAGAATGATCTGTTCACTATTCTCTTACCGCGTTTATGTTAGGCAATTCCCATGTGCATTTTCTCTCTCTTTGGAAGCTCTATAAAAACCTTTATGTTTCAATAAAGCTTTGTCCATCTTCCTCAGACCACACCCTGTAGCCAACCTGATAGCAAGGACTGATAAGATGTTTCCTCTTGGTGAAGAGTAAATGTGTGTGTGTGTGTGTGTGTGTGTGTGAGAAAGAGAGAGAGAGAGAGAGAGAGAGAGAGAGAGAGAGAGAGAGAATTCTTCCCAACCTGATTCAGGGCCCAATTTCAGCTCTGTGATTCTACCTGGGAAACAACAGTGGGCTGGTATTTTAGTCATGCCCAATAACTGCACTGTTATAGCACTATTATTCCACTGTATCTGAAATCATAACATTCTGTGGCATTCTGGGGTTTGTTGTTTAGTGAAGCCCATGAGCTCTCTGGTTGCGAATTTGAAATGCTCCATCTTAAACTGCAAATTCCAAGATTCAATAGGATATTGCTATGGGAGTTATACTAGAATGATAGCACTATAGCAGTGCAATGTGATAAGGTCCCCAGCTAAGTATATGTAAAGTTATGTTATGCAAAAGTTGATATAGGATTCTGAAAGTCTTCTTTTGTTTTGAAGAAGAGACGTTTTCAGAAAAATGTGTGTGTGTGTGGGTGGGTGGGGGGAAGGTTAGCTCCCTTTAAAGACTGAAGGTCCTTTGTATGTTTAACTTGGCTTGGTATGAAAGTGTTAATGTTTGATGTATTAAAAATACATTTTCCCCCAGAAAATAATTAAAAGTGAATTTACTTTTTCATTTTTTTTGTTACAAATGTTGCTACAAAGTCCTGATTGTAAGGAAGCCCTGAATTATAAGGAACCTCTTTACTTCTGTCAATTGAAGACAAACTGGAAGTATTAATGAATAATCCAGAAGGAACCATCACCCTTAGTAAAACAATGAAAATTACTTTGTCTCCGCTAGTCCTCCATAGTGCAAACCAGATATAAAGCAGACAGAGAAAAGGAAACCGAGACCAGGAATTGTGATGATGTGAGATGTTGTACATAGTCTTACATAAAAGTGGACTTGCTACATAGCTTTCAGATATGAAGGAAGAGTAAATATATGATTGTCTTCTAACGAAGAAGAAGAAGAAGAAGAAGAAGAAGAAGAAGAAGAAGAAGAAGAAGAAGAAGAAGAAGAAGAAGAAGAAGAATATTCTCCATTTTTTCTGGAAAAAAAGGCTTTGGGGGAAATCCCCCCCTCAATCCATCTCTAGCTGTGGCCCTTCTTTCTAATTGTTGACCCTCAATTCAGCCTAGCTTCTGAGGGACAGGAACTTCAAGAGCTGTGGCTTAATTTTTCAGGGGAATAGGACAATTAACTCTTGAGTCGTTGGCTAGCAAAGTCAATTGTTTCCATCTTAATTCCTCCCTAACAGAGCTGGGCTTCCCCTCAGGTAAAGGATGGATGGGTAGTTTTGGCCCTTCAAATGTTTTTGTACTGCAATCCCCAGGAACCACATCATTGGCTATGTTGGCTAGATGGGAGTTGCCGTCCAACAACTGGATGACCATTGTCATTCACTCCTGATTTAAAGTGTAAATAGTTAATGTGTCCAAATGTTTCAGCTCTGAAGAGATGTAATGTGTTATTAAATTATTCTGATTATTCATTCTTGTTGTTGTTGTTGTTATTGTGTGCCTTCGAGCGGTTTCCAACTTATGGTGACTCTATTATAGGGTTTCCTGGGGTCGAGGGTGTGGGATGTGCCCAAGGTCACTCAGTGGGTTTCCATGACATCAAGCACTGGTCTCCTGAGGCATAGTCCAGCACTTACACCTCTATACCAAGTCCTTCTTAAAGCATAACCATGGGCCTGGCATTAATTAATTGAACTTACAAGACTCTATGGCTAAGATCTGCATGATACAATGTAGTCACTACATTGCGTTAGGCCCCCCCCCAGGGAGAACTTAGAGTGCTACACTCCCTCCCCCTTGCAAAAAAAAGAAAAATGCCCCCAGATGATCTCTTGGGTTTCTGGGGAGCCTTTTCTCCTTGTTTTAGCCCACCACTTCCACCCTAGGCACCAGAGAGACATTTCTGAACAATTGGAAGTGAGGAGAAGTCACTTCCTGTTAGTGTTTCTTTTGGGCCCAAATGGCTTGGAGGAACAAAAACGTGGTAAAAATGCCCCCACGCTTCATACGCAAAATTGGAGGCATGGAGGGCAATTTCCCCTGAGGACTGCACAGAGCCTGTGGACCACATTGTGTTCACCTCCAAAGTAGTGTAGTAGTTCCACTGGTGGAACTATGCCACATCCTTCCACTCAACTCTTTCAACTCACTGTTTAGCCACAGCAACCCCAGGCCATTCGGTTAGTAGTGCAGAGCAGAGTGAATGGGAGGAACCTCTGGCTATGCTCCTGTGGTCAGATGCACACCAATGAAATCATTTGCTGAGATCCACTGGGGTGCTCCAGAAGTCTTAGTGGATGATATAACTAATCATGTCGATTCTGGCTATGGTCATGAATGCAGATGCTTCTCCAATTCCCTGCTCCACCAGGCACAGAATGGCAGTTGGGAAAGGGGCAGGCTTTGGTTGTTGTGGAAGGCGGAAGAGAATACCAACCTCTGCAGTGACCCAAAAAAGACATAGCAGACATCTAGAGAACTTATGCCTGTTTATGTTACTAACAGGATGCCCGCCAATGGGTATTGCCCAATTTCCCATAAACCTTTCACCTTTTTTTGCTTATCGTTTGTTGTTCTTGCGAAGGCAGCCAATATAACCAGTACTGCTAAGTCCCACACCTTAACTCTAAATCCTAATGAACTGGTGTTATGGGGTCCTGCCCATGAAGAGAATGGCATTTCCTTTTGGCCAGCTTTGGTCATTAAGATGTAATTTTGGAAATGCAAGAGAGAAAATTAATGGGATGACATCATGCCATATGCTTTCATAACTACAAGTTGCAGGGGATGAAAGAGGGAACTTGACACAACATTGTTGCTTGGTTTTGTGGCTATGGTTGCTCCCTCCCCCCACTTTTGGCCAAAAAGGTGTTGCATAAATGGTTCTACTGGAAACATAAAATGGCAGCCTTCTCTCTCTTGTAAGTTACTTTTCTCCTTGCATGTCCTCACAAGTCAGTCTTGGGGAAAATCCTCCTGCTAGGTGTGGCAACGAGAACTGATTTCAAAGTCCAAAAAATAATTATTTTTTAACACCATCTCAGCAGATTTTGGTCTCCTGATAACTAAGTAAGTGTAACCTTTGGCTATGCTGCCCCTTGGATGATTTCCCAGGTCCCATGGTAATTTTAAGATGATTCATCAGGCTTCCGTTGAGAACCGTTAACTTCCTTAGATTTAGCAATGCCTCTCATTCTAAAAGCATATCCCCTTTCCTGGATCTCAGCAAGAAGAATTTTTTGAGGCTCATTAGCCTAAAACATTTCAAAGCAGCTCACTTAGCACATGGCTCTCAGACCTGACAGTTCTCCCGTGCTGAAGAGGAGACATCTACATTGTAATGCGCTATCTCAGCATTTTAGAAAGGTGTGCAACCTGAGATCGATTAGCTGGTTTGCTGTGTGATATGATGGAATATTCATAAACATCTCAGTGGCTAGGGAAATGAAGCTGTCAACAATGGGATGTTGGCAAACAATCCAGACCCAATGAGGTAAGTGAAAGGGCAACACAGTGAGAAGAGGTATGGATAGAGTGGCAGTGTAACTAAGGAACGGAGGTAGAGTGGACCTGTTAAAAAAGGTAGAAATCTAGGAAAGACAAGAGCACAAGAAAGAAAAGAGCAATGAAAATGGGAAACAGGTTTCTATAAAAGCCCCAAGAATGCTGCAGAAGTAGTACTGTCCAATATCTGATTCTGCCTTTTATCTCCATGTGCTGAATCTGCAAGAAGAAAATGGCCAAGATCCTATGCTGAGGAGATACAGCATAACTTCATGTGCATGGAGTTTTATTTCAGTTGCACAGGACTGCCTCATTAGCGAATTGCGACATTACACAACTGAACATGTGACCAAATGTTCACATGCATATCTGTGCACAAAGCACATACACAGTGTCTATCCATGCACATCCTGAATGAACATCCATGTATGTCCATCACAATGCACAACCATGTGCAATGGTACTGGATGTGTATCTCAACTTCTGCAACCTTGGAGTGCAGATAGTTGTTCTGTATCAGACAAAAATGTTCAGCCACTTCTGTAGGGGAACTTAGGTAGGCATAAGACATCAACACGATTTTAGCCATAGTGTCTGCAGTTGGTACAATTCCAGCTACTTTGAGGAAGTTATATGGATCATCTGTCTCCTACATGATCTAAGCCCTCTTCACACAAGCTAGCTAGCTGAGAGTTATGCTGTCTGAAGATGTTAGGCCTGTGTGGACAGTTGATGGGAAGATATGGTGGTAGCATAGCTCTTGGATGTCTTAGATGTCATGCTAAATCCACCTTGGAGAACAAAGGAGCAAAAAAAGTAACCCTGCATGGTCTCCATCAGCAACACAAAGACACATGTGTACCATGCTGGTCAGAGTGGAACCTCCTCTGATTCTCCAAAGAGACTCACTTGGCCCAGCCTCCAAGGGAAATAGGGAAGAGGACTTTCCTCTTGCTGGCATTTGTTATCTTCATTCCTATCAGAAGCAGAAAACCTTCCTGCCCCTAGAAGAAACAATGCATCAACGTGATGGTCAAGCATGCTGGAGGTGACAGCTATTGAACAGGTACTGTCAGTAGGTAGGATCACCATTAAGTGTATTTTTATGGCTTGCTGGCAGGGCAATGACTTATAAAACATCATTATGGTGTTTTTTCAAGCATGGCTCTTCATTGCTGCGATCATTTTCCAGAGTCTTGTGTTCTGTCAGACACACACACACACACAGCTTGATTTCTTTTCCTAAGTGGCAGAAGCTCCATTGGAGCTGTGAGCTAAGGTGGCTACGTGCTCTGCTTTACAGAGGGTATTCCTCTGTTTGCAACACTGCTAGGAGACGGCCCTCTCTTTAAAGGCACCCTCTATCTCAGAGGTGGGGAAAGTGCAGACTGCAGGCTGCATGTGTCCCCTGGACTCTACTTTTGTGACCACAAAAGTGCCCTGCTAGTACTCCAAAGTCTGCCAAGTATTCCTGTTTGGGTAGGAAAAGAGTGTGATTCTGGGGTGATTATCCCAAAATGCAAAGAAAGCCTCTCCAAAACACACAAAAAATGCTCAAAACATCTCTTGAATGCAAATCTAATACTTCCTTGTGTATGGCTGGAATCCTGCTGGTGATTTATATGTGTGCAAGATCCCCTACGGAAGCAGTTGGTTATTTTTGTCTGAAGCGCAATGTCCATATTCACTCAAAAGCTATAGAAATGGAGTTACATGGTATCATATGGACAATGTGTATCTGTCCTCCTCTGCTGAAATTGGTGGTAGTATCCTTTCACATGTACCCCAGGGAAATGCGGGGGGCTCTATCCATCCCATGACTAGGCTATGGGATTAAGCCTCCCTAAATATTCTGGCAAAATTGGGCCATCAAGACTCCTACATAATTGAGCCTCCTCAGCCATTATCAATTAGTAGTGTACTAAATATTTGAAAGGATGTCATATTGAAGATGGAGCAAGCTTATTTTCTGTTGCTCCAGAGACTAGGATGTGGAGCAATGGCTTCAAACTACAGGAAAACAGAAGAAGAACTTCCTGACAATAAGAGCAGTTCAGCAGTGGAATACACTGCCTCAGAGTGTGATAGAGTCTCCTTCTTCAGAGGTTTTTAAGCAGAGGCTGGATGGCCATCTGTTGGGAGTGCTTTGCTTGTATATTCCTGCATGGCAGGGTGTCTCTTCTAACTCTATGATTCTATGGTATAAATGTTCAAGTACTAAGAAAGAGTTAGATAGTGGTTGTCACTGAGCCCTCCCAGGAATAATAAAGCACAGTTACTTGGGAGTAAGCCACACTGAACACATGGAGGGCACATCTAAGTAGTCATTCTGTTTGTAAGGATATTTGTATTTAAAAATGCCTGAACAATACTGGATGGCAAAAGAAATTTGCCCTCCTTTTGCAAGTGCCTGCAAGTAGACAAAATTAACAACCTGCTGTCCAATGTGAAAGTATCCCCTTTCAAACAGTTCTGTGGTCTCTGTTCCTTTGGTTGCATGTTTGTTTGCAGATTCAGCTGTGCGTTTGGTTCTGCATTGCATTGCGCAGTGTTGCCATTCAACAAAAGCAATGCATAGTGTAATCAACACATAACTGTGAATGCATAGATTGAGGGTGTGCAATCCCAATTTAGGATTTTGGTCCAGGTGCCCACCACCCATTTGACCTTCCATGCATTTGGACAGATTTCTGAAGAGAGCTGTGCCTCTGAAAAGATGCTTAAGGAGTGCTTCAGTAATCAGTAAACAGTGCCATCACACCCTCGTTCTGCTGGATTGTGTCTGGTACTCTGCCTCACTTTACAGTGTAATTAAAACAAATATGTTAATAGAATGCAAGTTGGGGCCCTGATAGCTTTCTCTTGCAAAAGATGAGTGTAGCAATAAAACACACACTTGTGTTAGAAGCTCCACAGTCTGCCAGAAAGAGCCACAAATTCTGTTAATGTTGTTGTACAAACAGGACGACTTAAAATGCAAACACAAAAACCTCCAGGGCCGGTTAGGGTCTTTAAAATAGTATTGCTGGAAACAGGAAAACAAACAGTTTGTGCTTGTTATTATATCATCTCATAAAAAGTGCCTAATGCAAATTATCTCCGTTGGTGAATTACGGTGGAAATTATGTATCACGGGAGTTGTTTAGGGCCAAGTGCTACTAGCAGGAGTTGTACTAAACACTGTCCAGATGCCCCATTTATCCTTTGTCTTCCTTCTGCTTCAGATTGTTCCTCCTTGGTTTTCCAAGATGCCATTCTATCCTGTTATTCAAATTGGAGGCACTCTTTACCATTGGTTATGCTGGCCAAGGCAGCTGGGACTTGCAGTCCAACAACATCTAGAGATCTGCACAGTTCCCATTGCTGCAAGTCAGAGGGGTCAGGACAAACACACAAAGCGTCTGAGTTGTGTGATAACTCTCAAAATATGCTTGCTGAATTTTGCTCAAATGAAGAATTTCCTTTCCAGCAACAGAAGCCCAGTTCTACATGTTGGAAACAAGTAGAACGAATTGGCTTATGCCTGTGTCACCACAACGGCACCCCTTTCTCTTGAGCAGTGTTTCCAGTTTTAAAACATTGTTTGTCTATGTTTGTTAATCAGAGCCCAGAAGAGTTACTTTTTTGGACCACAGTTCCCAGAATATTTCAAACAGCACGACTAATCCAAACACCATGACCCATATGCACTCCACATGCTGGTTGAGACACAGAGAGAGATTTAATGTTAATTTACTCCCAGACCTCCAATGAGTACAAGGTCATAGTGCTTCCTCTTTCCTGGATGCAAAATGGCAGCCCAGTGGTTCCCAGAAGCTTCTTGCCTCCGAGCTGCTGAGTTCACAGTGATCCCTCGAACTGAGGTTACACATGGGGGCTGAAGGGAAAGCCTGATGGAAAAACACTGGCAGAACTCTCTGCTTATTTACCATTGAGTAAAAGCTTGGTCTCTATCTCTTTCTCTCTTTGTTTGGTGCCCCCTCAAAGATGTTTTAAGAGCACACTTGGAAAACTGAAGTGTGTAAGCCTTAATCATTTGCATTTCCAAATACGAGCAGAAGGAATAAATTTGGTCTGCATTTTGATGCAAAGATAAACTACGCAGAAACCCTGTTAGTGTTTTATCCACATTTAAGTTCCATTATCAGTGCAGTTCTCCACTCTTGGCCATTGCATAACATCCGTATTTAGTTCACCATTGCATCAGAAGAGTTTTGCAACTGCAACAATTACATGTGTAGTTGCATATTCTTGGATGGTGCCTAACTGTTCATCAACACCTTCAGTGTACCACCAAATTCCCTGGGATTACAGAGATAGCCATTTCAGCTACCTGTTGCTCAACAGGGCAACAAGCAGGCACATTAGCAGATACACAGTTGGTTGCATGGTGTTGATATTCAGCAGAGGAGTGGCATAGTACAACTAGAATTAAGTGGGCATAGGTTTACACTATGCATTACACTATGTAGGTTTACTCTACGTAGAATCTTGACCCTAATTTCTCAGTTTTGAACCAAGGTGTGAAAAGCACCTCAATTACAAAATTCATATTTCCCTGAATTTTGCAATACAGTTCTGCAAATGCTGCACATGAAAATGAATATATTCATTGAAGAGAATCCCTAAAATGATTACTAGGATGATTACTTGACAAAAATGTGTATATTGGGGAAAAACTCTGCTTAAAATGCATATATTTAAAGAAATATGTGTACAAATATGTACAAATTTTCACTTAAACTTAAAAAAGGTAGGGTGGGGTGAAGAAATCTGGCAGTGCCTTTACTAACTAATTTCTCTTTCAAAATTTTCTTGCTTATAGCCACAGGCCACTGCAAATGTGCAAACCAGAATACAATATGGTAAAGTTTATACACAGGGAGATACATAATATATTTTATATGTATTTTAAGGTATAAATCCTAATAAGGAGCCAGTGTGATGGAGTGGTTTGAGTGTTGAACTATGGCCATTTCCGCACTAGACCGTTATAGTGCTATGATTCCACTTGCAACATGCTACGGAATCCTGGGGTTTGCAGTTTCGGGAGGGGCCCACTGGCCCCTCCCGGAACTACAAACCCCAGGATTCCATAGCATGTTGCAAGTGGAAACATAGCACTATAACAGTCTAGTGCGGAAATGGCCTATGACTCTGGAGACCAGGATTCGATTTTGCACTCGGCCATGGAAACCGACTGGGTGACCTTGGACACGTCACACACTCTCAGCCCCAGAAAACCCCATGATAGGTTTGCCTTATAGTCACCAAAAGTCAGACACGACTTGAAGGCACACAATAACAATAAATCCTAATATACACTCCCCTCTGTCTGTCATATCTTTATCTAAACATATTAGAAAGTTTAAGGAAAACAAAAGTTTAAGAACAGATTAAACTTCTAAAAAAAAATATCTTCTTTAAATTGTTCATATACTTTTCCAGGGCATCAAACTTTCTTGCTACCAGATGCAAATTGACTCAGGGTTTTATTTCTGGTTTTCTTTGCTGCAGTTGCAAACGATGCAAAATGATAAGAAATATACCTCCTCTCATCACATTAAAAAAAAATGTTCTTGCTTGGTCAGCCGCTACACTGTGACACAAACTGTGACAATAGACACTCTCTAGGGCTGGTATATGGCGGGCAACACCACAGGCAGGCAGCACTGGTAATGCACTTGGTGTTCCATACAGCCATTACCACAAACAGACTGTGGGTTACAGAGGTGTGGACATCGGCCCTCCAGGAAAGTAATTGGCATTTGTTGTTGTTGTGTACCTTCAAGTCATTTCCAATGTATGGTGACCCGAAGGCAAACCTATCACGGGGTTTTCTGGAGCTGTGTGATGTTCCCAAGGTCATGCAATGGGTTACCATGGCAAAGTGGGGAATTGCACCCTGGTCTCCATAGCTGTAGTCCAACCCTCAAAGCACTATACCACACTAGCTCTCATTTACTAGAATCTTAATTCTGTGAAAGCTTTCCTCAAAGTGAGGTAAGAAAATTACAAAGATAGCTGGAATGCTGGTGGTCTTTTTCAATGGCAGAAAACCACTGGGAACAGCCATTGTTATTTATAACCTCTCTGTCTAGGGCACATGTGTTAAACACAAGGCCCGCAGGCCGAATCCAGCCTGCCAGGCCCTTTCATGTGGCCCTCACACCTCTCCTGAAGCTGCGACACTCCCCTTGCCTGGTGAGCTCGATCCCCACATTGTGGGGCCCCCTGCTGCAGGTATTCTGAAGCCAGCCCGCGTGATCGACTTCTACTTCTGACCGTTCCTCTTTCCAAGTCTCGCCGTCAGAGTGTTGGCGTGGATTACCATTGCAGGGGCCCGCAATGTAGGGATTGGGCTCACCAGCTACAGAGAGGGGCAGGGGGTGCAGAAAGAGCTATGGAGAGGCAGGGAGGCACAGGGGAGAGGGGGGCAGAAAGAAGCACAGGGAAGGTCTGCGGGGCAGAAAAAGGCACAGAGAGAGGCCATTTCCATACCGGGCTTCTGAAACGGTGCAGAGCGACCTGTCACTGAGGTCTTCTACACCGTAGAGTGGACTGGCGTGGACTACTTTTCGTAGTTCCACACCAGAATCCACTCAGGAGCGGCCGGAACTAGCCGGGCTGCGTGTTTTTTAAATACCTCTTTTTCGAGGTTTTTAAAAAGCACGGAGCGCGCAGCCCCGTGCCGCTCCGTCGCCCGGCTCCAAAGTGGATTTGCAGGCGCGCGCAGTGCGTGCCTGCAGATCTGCCGGGGTGGGTTTCCGGCTGGCGAGCTTCTCCGGAAGCTACCATCTGGGATGCCGGAGGACTGTGGAGCAGCGAGCTCGCGCTGCTCCGCGTGGCGATGGACTTACCCGGCTGCGGGTAAGCTCCGTTTTAGCGTGTTTTTGCCCGTTCCCCCCCCACATGTGGAAAGGGCCAGAGTCTGAACTGGGACCAAAAAGTTAAACAAAGTTAATGCAATAACCAGTGCTTGGTAATATTTGTCTGATGACTAAAAGAAATAACTTTCTGTTTTCAAAACTCATTTTTCAATAAATTGTACAATAGTTGTACACCTGAATATCTGTTTGCCATTATTTTTCCTATACTAGTTTCAGAGCTAATTATTACTAAAACCAGTAATAATTGAATGCAAAAGCAATTATTTAATATGATAAAAGAGTAGATACAGTTATATTGTCCTACCGATACAACCGGGCCTTTGAGGGCAACCATAATGCTGATGTGGCCCAAGATGAAATTGAGTTTGGCAGCCCTGGTCTAGGGATAGATGAAGTTCCTCAATTTACTTATTAAAGCTGGCTTGATATACTAACACAGCTGCCTTTTCTACTGAAACGGAATATATAACCATTCTACACTGGCATTTCTTAAAAGTGCTCCTCGATTCCCCTCCCACTACACTTTTCCTTTCGTAGTTCTGAAACACATTTAACACAGTTGTTTCTTTGAAAACTGCTACAATGAACTTTTTTAAAAAAGTTCTCCATGTTCTACAAAAAATTGAATTTAAGATTACAAAGATTCACAGAGTTTGGGATGAACTGAATTTAAGACTGGAAAAGTACTTGAAATTCAGCATTTCAGTACTTGAACTTAAGACTAACAAAATGAAAAATTGAGAGAAATGGAAACAGACAGATTTCTGCATGCCTCAATTTACAGATTGTCCATGCTGTCCATACCTTGCCTCCATCATAAATCAGAATGCTGACTGTAGTCAAGAGATCAGAAGAAGACTAGGACTTGGAAGGGCAGCTATGAAGGAACTAGACAAGACCCCCAAGTGTAAAGATAGATAATTGACGATTGTCTATCATATATCCAATTCCGATGTATGGTTCTGAAAGCAAGACAATGAAGAAAGCTGATAGGAAGAAAATCAACTCATTTGAAATGTGGTACTGGAGAAGAATCCTATAGATACTGTGGACTGCCAAAAAGACCAGTGGGTACTAGACAAAAACAAGCCTGAACTTTCTGGAAGCCAAGATAACTGAGCTGAGATTGTCATATTTTGAACATATCATAAGAAGGCATGACTCCTTAGAAAATACAATAATGCTTGGTAAGGTTGAATGTGGTAGGAAAATAAAACTGCATTACAAGTGTAGAGGTTCAATCAAAGAAGCCCCAGCTCTGAGTCTGCAAGATCTGTGCAGGGCTGTTGATATTAGGGTGACTTGGAGGACTCATTCAGAGGGACACCACAGGTCAAAGCTGACTTGACAGCAATTAACAAGATGCATCATACAGATTTATTCACAAGGGGTGCGGGACTGGTCATGGCCTGTGATTATGAGTACCTTTGATGGTAAATTTAGGTTTGTCACTAATAAGTGATCAGTCTCTCAGACTGGAGAGCAGGGCACCTATGCTAAGGCAAGTACAAACGGTTCCTCCTCCTCATCCTCTTTTAACAATTGACCTTGGGCTGTGGTCTAGGCTGTTCATTTCACCACAATGGAAGATTTCATGTATGTAAAACTTAAATGATATTTTTGGTTTTAGAATTCATCAGCCTGCAGATGGGCTGTTTGCTTAGATCCACTATAGTGATTGTTGCTTGCAGAATGTCAGAAGTAGTCACGCAGATTAAAATGGAATGTTTAACATTTAGGAAGGAGTGATTACTTAGTGTAATTAACAGTAGTGGGGTGGAATACAACCAGGAAAGGAGGTGGATTGAAATGACAGGAGATGTAATAGGAGAGAAGAACTGACAAAGAAAATTCCAGGGGCTTTGTAGTGCCTAAGAAGCCATCTTCTCTTTAAACTTCCAAGCCTTAAAATATAATTAGTAGTAGCCTTTCTGGTTTTTTTAAAATGCAATCATCATGGGAGAAATGACAAATTTACATAGATGGAGAGGCATCCCTAGTAAGAGTGAGAAAATATGGAATACTGGCAAAAATATTAATGGGTGCACTACATCTATGTATTTTCAAATTTAAACTCATTTCCTCACCCCAAATTTCAGACTGTTCAGAGACAATGCAAAGGAGATGGGGCAGTTGTTGAAGTGTACCTTCAAATTGTTTCTGACTTACGGTGACCCTATCACAGAGTTTTCTTGGCAAGATTTGTTCAGGAGGGGGTTGCCTTTGCATTCTTCTGAGGCTGAGAGAGTATGACTTGGCCAAGGTCACTCAGTGGGTTTCCATGGCCAAGTGGGGAATAGAAACCTTACCTTCAGAGTCATAGTCCAATGCTCAAACTCTATTCCATACTGGGTCTGTGTCATGCGCTGGATAACCCACACTCCACAGATTTTATTTTGAGGTAAACAGTGGTATTTATTTGTAGAAAATGCAGGCATCTGAACTTGCTGAGACTAAAGCAGACATGGAGCTCACACTTTTTATAGACACAATTCCAAAATTTAGGTGTGCAAAGGTGTGATTGGAGAGGCTCATAAATCTAGGATCATGCTGCTTCTTAGACAGTTCTCAGACCCGTGTTTGGTTCCCACTTCTCATTCTTGATCCATGCACATATTTCCTGTCTCTTATCTTAGAGATACCAGGTTCTCAAAACACAAGCCTTTACACTTTCAATTTAGCCCAGCTGTGATTTCCCACCCCTTACCGGATATATTGTAGCATTAGGCAATGAAGCAATGAACCAACTGATACTTTGTAATAATACAACAGCTACATTGCTGCAGTCATCAATTAGCATTGAATACCTTGTAGCATTATGCTAAACTTGACAGAATTCTACAGCAGTACTTCTACATAGGCCCTTTTCGCACATTACCTTTTCTTGCTTCCATTGCATGGGGATCGCGCGAAAAGCCTCTTGCGGGAGGGAATCGCATCCCATGCGCTTCCCCCTGCACCAGCTCCATGCTGGATGGAAGGAAGCATGATAGCTATCTGTCTGCGAGCTTGTCCAGGGGACCTCGCAAGCACGTGGAGGGGAATGGGTATGTGAGACCGAATTATTGATATCAAAAGATATCTTTATATCCCACAAGCTCGGGCCAGCCAGGGCAGTAACACTCCTCCTGTGAATCCTTTTGCTTGGGTTGACCTCCCTACTTTAATGACCACCAGCCTTATGACATAGACAGCAAAGTGCTACCAAAATTGCTCCATCATTGATCTGGAGGCTGGCACATGGATTGTCTAAAAATCTTTCAAGGGGGAAGGAATTATGATGGTCCATTCACTTCTCTGTCCCTGTGACTGGATCCATGGGCTGCTCTACTGGCTGTGGTTAGGTGAATCAGCAGGCAGGGGAAGATGAGAAAGTGTGCCTCTCCATAAGAGTCCAGAGTTTGCCCTTCTGTCATCTCCACTCACTTATCAGGATTAGAGGCAGTCCTCTTCCCGGCACTTTGTTCAGTGCTTGCTATGCTACATGAGCCCAGCGCCGCACGGTTCATCTTTATTACCTCTAATTGCTTTCCCACTCTAATGAGATCCTGCTATTCACCTACAATTGAGAGGAAATGTATTCATTAAAGTAATTCCCCTCTTAACTGTCGGCTAAAAGCGGTGTTGTCAGTGGACGGAGACTTTGTGAGGTCATTTTTAAAGCTTTACATTCTGAATGCATGGGAGCTTTCCAGACAATTTTTTTCCCTTTTGTAGTAGGAGTGGAAATTATGGGGCCCATATTCTTCACATGGCCCCTAGGGCTGTTTTTGGTGATGCCTGGATCCCTCTTTGAACACCCTAAGACTCACCCCCATGCAAAAGAAAGAAAGAAAAGAAAAGAAAAAACAATAGCCTTGGAATGGAGAAATATCACTCCCAGAAACCTGAAGGAGCAGAAATTATCCCCCAGAGCTAGGGGAAATCCTTTGCGTTAGTCAGGGATGCAGCTACATGGGGGCAAAAGAAGACATTGCCCCCAGATAAGAATCTCACCCTTCCATGAAATTTTCCTTCCATCCCCAAATCTCTAGCCTTGCTAGAGAAATTGTAGCTGAGTATTTGGGGATACAGTTTAGGTATCCAAAGAAAAGTACCAAGCAAAATTCCTCAGGTAATGTGAACACAGCAAGCGGGAGAGTTCTAGGCATGGATGATTTTTTCAGTGTCTCACTCTCTGCAGGGCTAGAAATTTGGGGATGGAAGGAAATTTTCATTTGGAGGGGGAGAATTCTTACGTTGGGGGCAATTTTCTCATTTCTTCAACCCTGGCACTAGTTCAGGGGACATACATTAATGTCTGGAGGATGACCCTGGGATTAGGTCAGGGGTATTAGTTCAGGGGTAAAAATATATTTTTAAGTTTGGAGGGTGACCAAAATGGTAGAAAGCCTGGAATGCATGCCCTATGAGGGCAGGCTTAGGAAGCTGAGTAGGTTTAGCCTGGAGAAGAGAAGGTTATAAGGTGACATGATAGCTATGTTTAAATATTTGAAGGGATATCATATGGAAGATGGAGCAAGTCTGTTTTCTGCTGCTCCAGAGGCTAGGACATGGAGCATTGGCTTCAATCTTCAGGAAAAGGGATTCCATCTGAACATCAGAAAGAACTTTCTGATGGTGAGAGCAGTTTAACAGTGAAATATACTCCCTCAGAATGTGGTGGAGTCTCCTTTGGGGGTTTTTAAACAGAGCTTGGATGGCCACCTGTCAGGAATGTTTTGATGGTATATTTCTGCATGGCAGAATGGGGCTGGGCTCAGTGGTTCTTGCAGTATCTTCCAGTTCTATGATTCTATGACTCTAAGTTGTTTTTTCATCTGAAAACAAGAGGTGAAAATGCCAATAAAATAAAAAATAAAATAAAAGTTCCATATTTTTAGGGAGTGAGACCCACAAGTCTCCAAAGGGCTGAAATGGGTTTGTATGCTAGTTTTAGTTGTGTGTCTGCTCACCAGACAGTACACACACACACACACACACACTAAAACACACAGCCACGAAAAGGGAGGGGATTCAAATCTATGGCATTCAAAATCAAACAGGTGGAGCCATGAGAAAGAAATGAGATGCTTAAGCTGTTGAATTTTGCTAACCCTTGCTCTTGTGCCTTTAGCAGCAGGTTGGAGAGCAGATATTAGCAGGTTCAAGTGAATGCACCAGAATGCAGTGAACACTTCAGCAATTGTAACCTTTTGATTTCTTCATATCAAGCCTCTGTTAAAGGCACAAGATAAGGATCTTTTTCTTTTTTCTGGTCAGCTGACAATGCTATTCACAATCTGCACTCAACTTCTGGTAGAGTCGCTAAGAAAAGTTAAAGTAATAACTACTTGCACAGATGGCTCATACTAGCAAAAAGTAATACTATTGCAACGGGTAGTAGACTGTCAGAATGCATAGCCCTTTCCACATGCTGGTCTGCTGGATATGTATTGGAATAGTGTACTGTAGGCCATTTTCACACTAGACTGCCATAGCACTATTATTCCATTTTCACCATCCTATGGAATCCTTGAGGCCCCTCCCTAAACAGGAAACTCCAGGATTCCATAGGATGTTGAAAGTGGAATAATAGTGCTACAATAGTCTAGTGCGGAAATGACCGTACTCTATGGCTCTTTTTGCATGCCATTTCCCATGCGAAATGACCACAGGAGCACCACAGGATCATGAGGACTGTTCCACATGACTTTCTCGCGATTGCGTGGCGCTCCCGTAGTGATCCCCCAGCAATCACAGATTATATAATTTTCAGCTCTTTGCCGAAAATGACCCACATTTGCGCATTCCTCCCGCGTTCCTCCCGTGTGTGGAAGCTCAGGAAGCGCAATGGCCGTGCTTCCTCCCCCAGTGCAGCCTGGGAAATTTCCCAGCTGCGCTGCAAAAGGAAGGGGCGGAGCCCTCACGCTTCCTTCTGGCCAGCATGGAACTGGTGTGGAGAGGAAGCAGAGGGGATGCGAGTGCCTCCCAGACGAGGCTTTTTGTGCGATTCCCATGTGACGCCAGCGGCACCAGGTAAGGTGAGAAAAGGGCCAACGGTTCAAATCCCTGCTCAGACACTGGGTGACCTTGGGCAAGTCACATTCTCTCAGCCTTAGAAGAAAGCAAAGACAAACCCTCTCTGAAAAAGTCTTGCCAAAACAACAACAACAACACAACAACAACCAGATACCACCCTGTGATAGGTTCACTTTAGGGTTGTCATTAGTCAGAAGTGACTTGAAGGCACACAACAGCAAAGTGCTGCTGATGCGGGGAGGTTCTTTCTAATCATTATGTCTCTCCTTTTTTGAAAACTGACTTACGGTGACCCTAAGGTGAATCTATCATGGGGGTTTTCTTGGGAAGACTTGTTGTCTTTGCCTTTCTCTGATGCTGAGAGAATGTGACTTGTCTAAGTGGATTTCCATGGCTGACTGGGGATTCAAACCCTATATAGTTTGTGCACACACGCCTGTCGCAGTGTCCCTTTCATCAGGGACATGGCAGCAGTGGTATGTGCACATGCGCCAAAACTGCTTCCCTGTTTGCAAATGAGGGAGCAGTTTTAGCACCTGCAATCCCCTTGTTGCCACATCCTTGTTGCTGCTGCTGCTGTGTTTGGCATCCAGCAGCAGCGCTTTGCAGACCCCTGTGAGGTCTCCATGGACCCCATGTTAATAACCACTGTTGTACTTCATGCAAAGGTGGTTGATGCTTCACATATCATGCTTAATGACAATGCCAGGGCTGCCCCGTGTTACATCAACTTTAAAACATCACTATGGCCTCCCCCTCTGACTTTTTTTTTTTTTTTTTTGGTGAGGGTTGGGGAATTTGTTCTGCCGATCTCTTAGGTTTGGTTTTTAGTTTGCTGCTATTCTAAAATATTTTTCTTTTATACTTTTGGTGGCTGTAAATTACTTATGACCCTTTGTTTTTAATATATTTCAGATGCTTTGAGTGTGTTTTGTAACAGAAAAGGAGAATAAAAATCCATAGCAGCAGCAGCAGCAGCAACAACAACAACCATCATCGTTGTCATTAGTGGCTGTGAGCATGGAGCATTCTCTGTGTTTGCCTGCCAAAAAGATGGTTGGCGGTGGATTTGGCTGCCTCAGAGTATTGTTAGCAGCCTTACACCCCCACAGCTTGATGTGGTCTAATTGGCATACATTAATTTGCATGAAATTAAGTTATATACACTTATGGCTGAAAGGCCATGTGAAGAAGGGATGCTGGCTGGAAAGATGTGCAAGGGTAGGTCAGATGTGACCTCAGCATGGCCAGGTCATAAATTCACTGTGGATTAGCTGGGAAAGCCTGACTTAGTGGCTCTAAGCTAATCGTCTCAACTGCCCAACCTCAGAAAACAATAATCAAAGAAACTCCGTAGGTGCAGTAGGCAAGCACCTCGCTATGTGCATTTCCTACTGAAAACTTCCCCAGTTGCTTTACCCAGCCAGGACATTGTGAAGGTGCTAGGACTCCTATCAGTATTTTGTTAACAATCAGTCCATTCTAGATCCCTCTTGTTTATTCTGCCAGAAAATAATTAACTCAACCCCCTTCAGGGAGGGAAATAGAATATAAAAACCCTCTGTTTTGAGCAGTTCGATACAGTACTTTCCTTGCTCATAGCCATGCTGTTACTCTGATTCTTGGTTGTGTACTGCCCTTAGATGCAAGTCTAAGCCACAATGCTGCTTCTTTTCTGCTCTTCTGGAATGGTAAATATTGCCCAGTCCCTGAAACTTCATTCTCAATCATTCCTCCCTTTTCCTTCAGTTAGCCTTGTATAAGTGTGTGACTGTTTGGATCTTTTTTGTGTGACCGAATTTCTCTGAATAAAACACATTTTAGCTCATTTTGGAAACTCTTGCTGGTTCTTTCCTGTGAGACTCCATAAACAGTGCTGTCAAAGATCTCGTTAGGTTACCCCCTCTCACAGGCCTCCTAATTTGAGTTAATAATTCCCCACCTTTGAACGGAGGTACTGGTACTGTGGATGGACCCCTGAGTCACCCACATTTTGGGGTAACAGTATGGTGGTGTCCTCATCTTTGGAGGTTTTTAAACAGAGGCTGGTTGGGAGTGCTTTGACTGTGTATTCCTACGCGGCAGGCAGTTGGACTGGATGGCCCTTGTGGTCTTTTCTAACACTATGATTCTATGAATATCAAACAGTTTCAAACACATGTCTAGCTTACATAGTCATAACTGCTCAACAGAATGCCATTGATTTTTTTTTTAACCAGCATGTTCAACATCTTCTACCTCAAACGACGAGATGGGAGCTGTTATATCCAAAGAAAAAGTATCAGGAAAAATTATTGGACCATCCTTGTTAAAAAAAAATTTGGCTCCTCTGCATGTGAGGGTTTTCTCTTGGTGTTAATTATTCACACTGTGCTTTTGCACATTCACATCCCTCCCCTGGCCTTGGAGAGAAAGGGAACTCTCACAGAGCTTGGCCTCTTGACTCCAGGTGCTAATATGTCCACACTAAAAACTCTAATTGCCTTCTCCTTCTGACAGGGAAGAAAACAAAAGGGAGCCTAGAAGCTGCTCTCAAAATTTGGGTGAAAATATTGTTTTCTGGGTGGCTTGCTTGCTCTTTTGTTGCCTTCAACCCACTGGGAAGCTCAGAAGTAAAAAAAAAAAAATGGGGGGGGGGACAAAAAGAAGTTTTTGAGCAAAACAAAAAGAAGGAAGAAAACACCTCCATACTAATTGGCTAATAACTCTGCCAAAACCAACAGTGTCTTTGGGTAATTGTCTGCTTACACAATTTTCTTACAAGCCTGGTGTTTAAATACATCATTGCACTCCTCATAAAGTGTAAATTACTCTGCACGCCACAGAGTGACGGTTCTGAATTATAAACTTTGAGGGCTGGTGGGGGGAGGCAGTCTTTGAGCTGCCCCTTTTATGAACTCCAAGGTTGTTCAGTAACTACATGCCACCTAAGTCACTCAGTTTCTATTTTCCTAAGGCCTATTCCCATTAACCAAACCAGCTCCTAACCAGTGGGGTAATAGAACCAGGGCCCAAATGGTCAATGTCTCAAGAAGGTTTGATTATCAGAGACTTACATCATCATTTGATGACCCTTTCCACGTGTGTGTGGGGGAAACGGGCAAAAACACCCAAAAACGGAGCTTACCGGCAGCCGGGTAAGTCCGTCGCGACGCGGAGCAGCGCGAGCTTGCTGCTCCGCACTGCTCCGGCGTCCCAAATGGTGGCTTCCGGTTGGTGGAGGCTCTCCGCCAACCGGAGAAGCTCGCCAGCCGGAAGCCCGCCCCCGGCAGATCTGCAGGCACGCACTTGCGCGCGCCTGCAAATCCGCGTCGGAGCCGGGAGACGGAGCAGCTCGGGGCTGTGCGCTCCGTGCTTTTTAAAAACCTCGAAAAAGAAGTTTTTAAAAAAGACGCAGCGCGGCTAGTTCCGGCCGCTCCTGAGTGGATTCTGGTGTGGAACTACAAAAAGTAGTCCACGCCAGTCCGCTCTACGGTGTAGAAGACCTCCGTGAGAGGTTGCTCTGCACCATTACAGAAGCCCGGTGTGGAAATGGCTGATAATGCCAGAGTGCTTCCCCAGCCCCTAGACTCTCCTGATCTCTCTGTGCTTAACTTCAATTCCTGGAGTAGCTGGGGTGGGGGAGAGCGAATGGGTTTTTGCAGTAACAAGGTATTGTTGTGGACCATCACTACTGTAATCTAAAGTATTTCAGGGTGGCTTGCTCTTGGGTAGGCAGGAATCATTGGCTTTACAAAAGACCTACTCCAGACAGAGATGAAATTTCCACTACTACACTGCTCCTGATGTTCCACTTTCAATATTTCAATAGCAGTCAATAACTAGGTTGCTGTAGCAGAGAGTATGACTGGCCTTTTTTCTCCTGACAGTTCTGTAGCTTCCATTCTTCTTTTTTCAATGGCCATGGAGAATGTGACTGCACTTATTTGATAATGTCTATGACTGATAGGCCAAGGGCACCGCCACTGTTGTTATTTAGAGGCTTGGAGATCATGGGGATGGAAGTGTAGGTTCCTCAAATAAAACACGCAGGCTTTATTGTTCTGTAGCTTCTTCCTTGTCCAAGGCCACAGGCCAACTCCTCTGGCTTTCCCCATCACCCATGAAAAAAACTGTACGGACTGTAAGAGTTCAACTCCCTGCCCATGCCTTTCTGCCAGCAAGGGAAGGAAGGCGATCGTATTTGCCCAAGAGGAGGAGGCAGTGGGGGGTGTCCAAATGCAAACAAACAAGTAGAGATGAGCCAAAGTCAAGGTCAAATCCAAAACGTCCAGAATGCTGAAGATCAGTCCAAAAGATCAAGAGAGCCGGAACACAAGGGTCATGGGAGCTTGAATAGTGATTTGCTACAAGCAAACAGCAAGCCGCGCGGACAGACATATGGCTGCGAAAAACAAGTGTTACTCGTTCAGTCTTGCCAAAACAGCTTCCCTCTGAGCTGCTCATTTCTGTCTCCTCCGTGATTGGAGGTTGGAGGGCGGGAGGGGAAGGGAAAGGTGGATCTAATTCCTCTAATTCCTCTAAATCATTGCTGGTCCCCTCTCCCACTGGCACCAGTTGCAACAACTCTATCTCAGCTTATCTTTCAGCTGATGGGGGTGTTTCCAAGATAGTTTGGTCTGTCACTGGCTCTGTTTCTGGCACAATCAATTGCTCATCAACCTCTGAGCTGTTATCTATCACACCGACTATCAATACTTTCGTGGAGGATATTCCAACAAACCTAACCTGGATCAAGGTATGGATCTGCCGTACACTTGACAAGCATTAGCCCTCTTCATGTCTGAAACATCTCATGTAGACAATGGGGGGTAAGAAGGATCAGTGTACAGTGGCCAATCCACTTTTGTGAGGGTTTGGGGCACAGAACCTCCATGAAAGTGGAAAAAACACAAATAACTCCCTTCTACTCCTCCTCCAGTTCCCTTCTTACCCCCACCTTTCTCTTGGGTTTCACCTCGGTGCGCATTCTCCTGCCGGGGTCAAATGCATGGGAATGGGAGGGGGACTTCCAAAGGGGAGAATATGCACATGTGCCTTCCCATACTATTCCCTTGCCTTTTTCCCAGGCGTGCTTGCCTTCCTTCTCCATGCCTGGTAAAATGCAAGGGAGTGGGAGGAGGAGAATGGGGAGGAAGACAAGCACACTTGTGAATAATCAAATTCATGAATGTGGAAGGAGCACTGTTTATCCAACACAGTACACAGTAATCTGCAATACATTTAACCCAAAACTACACCAAACTATAGCTCTCTTTACCTCTTCTCCACAAAAAAGAACAGATTAACATACGACTTGCCACCTGTCAAAGTGAAGACTCTACTACAAATAATTTTCTCTTCCTATTTTAAATTTGATCTAGGTTAATCTCCTAGTTGTCTTTTATTTACAGTATATGTAATATTCAGAATCTACCAGAACTATCCCTCCTCCTCCTCCTCCTCCTCCTTTTTTTTTTTGATAAAATTTAAAAATAGTTCTTAGGCCTCTTTTGCATGGCATTTTCCATGCGAAAGGGAGCCTGAAGCATTGCGTGATTGTGAGGAGCGATCTGCACAACTTACTCACAATCGCGCAAAGCTCCAGGGGCTGGCAGGGCTGATCGTGTACTTTTTCATTTTTGACTAGAAGCCAAAAATGGTGCGCGATCACACATTGCTCCTGGGCCCCACGCGCACTTACCTGGCGTGCGGAGCCTCTGGAGCAGTGCCGGTTGCGCTTCCTGCCCCAGCGCACCCTGGGAAACTCCCAGGCTGTGCTGTGGAAGGAAGAGGCGGGGCTCTCGCACGAGCAGGTAGCTCGTGCAGACTGAAGGACTCTGGATGCGAGAGCCTCTTGCTGGAGGCTGCTCACGCAATCCCCGCACCCCAGTGCCGGAAGAAGGTAAGGTGCGGAAAGGGACTTAGCCTTCTTTAGTTTTGTCTGCAGACTTCTCTTTAAGTGTGATTGACAATTTGTCCATTTCAGCCATTTTCAGTATCTTCAGTATCCCGTCCTCCATTGTTGGTATCTCTACCTTTTTCCAGTTTTGAGAATACAACAATCTAGCTGCTATAATCATATAATGTAACAGTCTATAATTTAATCTCATGGTGGAAAGCCTTCTAAAGATAAAACATTTGGCACTTTTGGCCCCCTTCTTTTGACCTTTGGAACCTGCTATCACTGGAATGGTGGGATGCAAGAACATGTTTAAAATTCAGTTTGGTCCTCAGGCTGAAAAACTTTCCCTGCTCTTGTGATAAAGGGAAAAACCAAGGCTAAAATCCAGTTGGTTTTACCCGTGTATGTAAGTTGCCTAATGGATGTCGTTTCTCTTTTTTTTGGATCATGGCAAAATGGCTGGACAGCAGCCCTCCACATTTTCAGGTCTGACTTTCATGGATTTGATTATTTGAAAGTTTCTTCAACCCCTGCCACCTCAGGCGCTTCTTTTCAGGGAGAACCTTCCCTCTCGGCAGCTCTGATCAGGCTGTGGAGCCTTTAAAAACCTGCCTCTGGTCCTCCTCCTACACTTGCCACTGCCTGGTCAGTTAAGGACAGCTGACAGCCCAATTTCTTAGCACCAGAAACCATTTCCTGATGCCTCCAAACACCCAAGGGTAAGAGAGAAGAAGTATAGCGCCACCATGCTGAGCCAAACCCTTCCCTCTCCTTTCCCTCACCTGGTTTGGACCTTGGGTGCCTGCTCTGCCCACTATGACCTCAGTCCCCTTCCCACAGACATACTCACAGATTTTGATATTTGCAATTTTTCCACTTTTGTGAGGGGCCTGTGTCCCTAACTCTAGCAAATGTAGATAGCCGATTGTATTTAGCTAACAGCTGCATAAGCAGAGTTGGGAAAATGTAACCATTGCAAAAGCAGCTGTGTATTCTTTAACGAACTATTTGTTAATCCTTCAGTGTACCACTTGTATCTCTAAGGCTGCAGAAACAACTGTTACACATTTCCCAAAGCACAGTGGGGTAAAACAGCAATCACTTGGCCAGGCACACAATCAGCTGCACAACATTGGCATTCAGAAGAGTGGAATAGCGCAGCCACCACTTAACTATTGGGCATTACCCAAACACAGGGCATAGGGTCAGCATTATCCCACACCCCATGACTTCAGGGACAAACCCTGAGATCTAGGAAGGACCCCTGTGAAGTTACAAGGAGTGAGCCCTGGTGAAGTTACAAGGGCAGCCTCCGGTGATGTAATTGAGCGCGACACGTTATGTACCAACTACAGTGGAACAAAGTATACAATTTAAATCCAAAAAAAGGCTAAAGCCATTTCCACACTAGAATTATAGAATCATAGAGTTGGAAGAGACCCCAGGGGCCATCCAGTCCAACCCCCTGCCATGCAGGAACACACATCAAAGCATTCCCAACAGATGGCCATCCAGCCTCTGCTTAAAAACCTCCAGAGAAGGAGACTCTACCACACTCCCAGGCAGCATATTCCACTGCCGGACAGCTCTGAACATCAGGAAGTTCTTTCTGAGGTTCAGGTGGAATCTCCGTTCCTGCAGCTTGAATCCATTGCTCCTTCTCCTAGTCTCTGAAGCATCAGCAAACAAGCCCACTCCCTCCTCGACATGACATCCCTTCAAATATTTAAACAGGGCTATCACATCCCCTCTTAACCTTCTCTTCTGCAGATTAAACATCCCCAGCTCCCTAAGCTGTTCCTCATGCGGCATGGTTTCCAGACCCTTCACCATTTTGGTCGCCTTCCTCTGGACATGGTCTAGCTTGTCAATATCCTCCTTGAATCGAGGTGCCCAGAACTGGACACAGTATTCCAAATGAGGCCTAACCAATGCAGAATAGAGTGGCACGATTACCTCACTCGATCTAGACACCATACTCCTATTGATGCAACCAACAATCACATTGGCTTTCTTGGCTGCTGCATCACACTGCTGACTCATGTTCAGCTTGTGATCTACCAAGACTCCTAGATCCCTTTCACACGTACTGCTATCTAGCCAAGCATCCCCCATCCTATATTTGTGCATTCCATTTTTTCTGCCTAAGTAGGGGACCTTACACTTCTTTCTGTTGAAATTCATTTTTTTAGCTTTGGCAATGCTCTCACCCTGAGATGCTTCCCCATACTCTGAGGACTGGAGACTCAGGGCCAGGACCTGAGACCTGGCAACCCTTGTTCTGGGACATGCTAGGACCTTAGTGGGTGGTTTCAAGCTGGAAAGGTATGCTGAGAGTAACTTGCCTGCCATCCTCTGTATCAATAGAGCTATCCATGAAGCATGGAGAGAGTGTATAGCAAGCAGGGAAAGGCACTCAGAATTCAATCTAAAAACTGTGCAGGTATGATTAGAAGGATGAAGTAGAGCTCATTTGCCCTCCTGTTTCCAGGCGAACTCTCCTATGGTCAAGTACAGAACTTGTTTTGAGAAAAGGCCTTTCTCCTATCTCTCTGTTACTACTTTGGACTCCCCTCCCTCCTTCCTCTGATCTGCTTCATCTTGGCACTGGGAATTATTTAATGATCCAATTACTCGTAGCGCAGACCTATGCTTGGCAGCATCTGCTTAGAAAGGAGCAGGACCAAAACAGTCAAATCTGCAAGCGTACGCAGCAGACTCCCCAGTGCATAGGTATTTGGTGTTCAAAAGGAGCATTTGATTATTAAATTAACCGATTCTTTTTTTCGCAGTGCACTCTCAGCTCTCTTGTGGCATGCTAACATCCACAACCCACAGTCCCTAAATGGATGCTCTCCCTCAATCAGCATTCTCTTTCTGCTTGAGGTATTCCTGCTTCAAGGTGTTTCCCCCTTGCTTTTGGCAGGTTGTGTAACCCAAGGTGTTTATAACACCCATCTCCTCTCCAGGCTCAGTAGCCCATAAAGAGAGCAACTTGTTGTTGTTCTGCTCCTCTGCTCACCATCTAGGATGGGGTATTTCCCATCCTGGGGGAGTGGACACTTGGAACAGAACTCTTTCTGGCAAGCACATGCTCTCTGGGGCCATCAAGAAAATAACAAGCCTCAGGAATGCTATAAACAGAGCGGAGAAGCCTGACTTCATATTTCATACACTGCAGAGAATAGAGCTTCTTTAGTGCTGGATGCTAAGTCCTTATCACTAAGGCCATTTCCACCCTACACTGCTATAGTGCTATTATTCCACTTTCAACATTCTATGGAATCCTGGGGTTTGCAGTTCAGGGAGGGGCATTTAGTATTCTCAGCCAGAGAGCTCTTGGGCTTCAGTAAACTACAAACCCCAGAACTCCACAGGATGTTGAAAGCGGAATAACAGCAGTGTAGAGCAGAAATCCAGGTCAAAGAGTCTGGTGGAAAATCTGATGTTGCAAAGATGACCAGTACAATTGCAACATTTGTGTCAGAAATAGTCCCTGCCTATTTGTCAATGTACCTAGCTGCTTTCTGCAGGGAATGGGGGACAAAAATCATCTGATAATTTTTTTAAAACATATTGGTTTGGGCTGGAAGCTCTTGAGGACTTCAGTGATTGGTCTTCAGGGCCCCCAGAACCCCCTGGATGCACTTTACCCCCCTCTAGGTGTATCTCGGTTGACAAAGATATACAGTTAATGGATCTACAGAAACATTTTGAGCCTTTTGGAAAAGAGGAACACCCCATTACAGGTGGATAGATGCAAACAAGGACCATTTCTACATTCGGCTACACAGTGCTATTTATTTCACTTTCAATATCCTGTGGAATTCTGGGGTTTGTAGTTTACTGAGGCCAAAGATCTCTCTGGCTGAGAATTCTAAATGCCACTCCCTAAACTGCAAACTCTGGGATTCCATAGGATGTTGAAAGTGGAATAATAGCATTATAACAGCGTAGTGTGGAAGTCGCCAAGGAAGCCAAAGCCCTAAATCTGCCAGACCTGAGCAGGGCTGTTGATAACTGCAGACTGTAGAGCAAAAGCAGAGTCTACTTGAAGGCTTCTTCTGAAAACACGTCCAGGGATGATTCTTTCAACAGCCTCCACTTTTTTTATGATTTCTACTTTGAAGGCCAAACTTACAGATTTATGCTTCTTTAACATGCTGGGGGAAGGGCACAGTTTAATATACCTCCTAGCATTTTTTAAAAAAGACTTTAAGCACTGGCTTAAACTTTCACTTGAACATTTGCAAATACAGTTTAGACATTCAAAGAAAAGGGAAGAAGCAAAAACGGGGGCCATCCAGCAGAGAAAAGAAAGTGGGGAAACATCTCAAGGTACTCAGTAGATGAATGGTTTATTGATTAAAAAAAAAAAGCCCAATGTGTTTTGGCCTGTATATATTCTCATAGGCCATTTTTTCTCATAGGTTTCTTTTTATCAACCAGTAAATGGCATGAGAGTTTCAGCTCCAGAAATTTCTGAAGTTCAATTACAAATTACTGAAGAAGCCCTGAGAGAGTACGCAGAGGCCGAAACACTTTGGGTTTTCTGTTAATAAATCATTCATCCATTGAGCAACTTGGGATTGTCTCCATTTTTTTGCCCTGCTGATCCAAAGAAAAGAAGCAGACAGGGTGACCAATGATATTCAATGGCTCACTCTCTGCAGTGCTAGAAATCAGGCCCAGAGGAAAATTCAGTGGAGTGGGCTTCTTATTTAGAGGGCAATGTCATAATTTTGCCTCCTCCTCTTGCATAGCTACACCCCTGCACTGCACTTCTGACTTCCTTGTGGGCTTCTCTCAGGCCATTTCCGCACGACACTCTTATAGTGCAATGATTCCACTTTCAACCTCCTATGGAATCCTGGGGTTTGCAGTTCCGGGAGGGGCCAGCTATCGTGCTATAAGAGTGTCGTGCGGAATTACATGTTCTCATAGGTATTTGGTTGTTGCCATTGTGCGCCTTCAAGTTGTTTTCTAAGGCAAAACCTATCACAGGGTTTTCTTGGCAGGATTTGTTCAGAGGAGGTTTGCCTTTGTTTTCCTCTGAGGCTGAGAGAGTGTGACTTCCACAGGGTCACCCAGTGGGTTTCCATGGCCAAGAGGGGAATCAAATCCTGGTCTCCAGAGTCCTAGTCCATGCCCAAAACATTATACAATGCTGTCCCTTTTACTATTCTATATAACCATAATTGACTACATTTCTTACCCTATCAACATACCTTTATCCTTTGCATTTCTATTACAATTCACACTCCCCACTCTCACTCGTTGGTTTAAATGTCTGTCAGCAGAGGCTTCATTCCATGCGTGTGATGAAATTGACTGGAGTCCATGAAACCTTATGGTGGCACTTTCTCTTCATTAGTTAGTCTCAAAAGTACTGTAGGATTCCTTGATATCTTTTTAATGAGGGACAGTGAGACTTCTCCTACTTGCTGCAAGTAAAAACCTGAACTGACTGGCCCCGAATAGGATGTTTTTGAAAGAAATTCCCACCAAAAGCATTGGGATGTGTTTGCCATGAAATATTTCAAATACTATAGTTTTATCAACCCCCTTAATGCACCGAAATCCGCTGGAACAGAATAAAATGGCTTAGAATGCCAATTTCTGAGTCGATCAGGCCCACCAAATTCAGCAGTATGCACTAGATGGGAGTGATGCAATAAGTCACAAAAATTGAGTGTGTGATCTGCCCAAGGTCGCCTGGTGAGTTTCCATGGCTGAGCAGGGATTCAAACCCTGGTTTGCAAAGTCACAACCCAATGTGCAAACCCCACTACAGCACTCTGGCTTTTTGTTTGTCCACTGTGTAAATGGAATCTTGGACTTGATTCAGTAAAAAAATTGCAAAGTGTATCCTTTTTTCTAGGGGGCCCCATCCTGTTGCTTTTTGATTGTGACAAGGAAATCTCAAGGAGCTCATCCATACACTTCTATCTTCAGGTTTTGTCTTGGAAAAGCAATGCTGGAAAGGTTTCAGCAGAGGTCTTTGCTTTTAGAATGTGCATTTCCACATTTCCTGACACTCCTCTCCTGTTCTTTCTCTTTACATGTCAGCTGACAGTCCCATTCTGTCTGGTCGATATTCACCAGATCCTTAAAACTGCTCACTGAAGAGGGACTTACTGGAATGTGTATGTATGTGTTTTTGCAGGAAGAAAAACACACTTAAAAAAAAGTTTTAGTGCTTTTCCTCCCTAGGAAAGTATGGGGAGGGTCAGAGGAAGAAATGAAAATAAAAAATTAAAAAATTAAAAAATTGAAAAACAGCAAGAAAGGCATAGCTGGAAGACATATGAAATCGGTGATTAATACATGCTGTAGAGAAGACAGTTTTTGCAAAACAACAGTCTGGGGTCAATAACTTGAGCAACCCTAAGATAAAGACCCACCCACCTTAAGGAGATATCTGGATTCCTTGGCAAGAAATGAGGTGCTAAGAAGTGCTATTTCCTGTTGAATCTATGACTGTAGCTGCACCAGCTGTTTTTCTCTGATTGTGTCTCAGCAATACATACCACAATGCAAAGCTATCTTGACTTCATCCTACGTTTTGCTATGTGAAAGGACTAGTTTGCACGTTCATTTCCCCTTGATGAGATGAAGTGATGAGTTCCACGTGTGAATACAGCAAATAGTCTACAACAGAACTTGGAAACATTGGCTGGCGTGCTGTACTGCAGTTACGGATTTGTAACCTGGAGTTACAGATCTGTAACTGCTCTGTATTCAGTAGCACTACATAGTCATAATTGTCATAAACACCCTCCCCACCCAAGCTCACCTTAACAGGTGGCAGTCACATTGAGCAACAGAGATGTGTTCTGCTGGTGATCAAGGTGCAGCAGAATGACATTTCCAGTACCCCCCATCCTGCGAGTTGTGCAATTTTCATAACTAGACATATTTATAGCTGGAAAACATGATCGAAAGCACATTGACCAGAAGAGCATGCTGCCAGATCAAGCTGAACTTGGGCCCTTTCTACACTTTACCTTTTTCTGGTGCTGGGGTGTGGGGATTGTGCAAGGAGCCTCCGGCAAGAGGCTCTCGCATTCCTGCTGCTTCAGCTCCGCACGAGCTGCCTGCTTGCGAGAGAGCCCCGCCTCTTCCTTCTGCAGTGCAGCCTGGGACTTTCCCAGGCTGCGCTGGGGCAGGAAGCGCGACCGGTGCGGCTCTGGAGGCTCTGCATGCCAGGTAAGTGCATGCGGGGCCCTGGCGCAATGTGTGATCACGTGCCATTTTCAGCTTCCAGCCAAAAATGAAAAGGTGCGCGATCGGCGCCTGCCAGCCCCTGGAGCGTTGCGCAATTGTGAGTGCGTCATGCAGATCGCTCCTCACAATTGCATGACACTCCAGGCACCCTTTCGCATGGCAAATGCCGTGCAGAAAGGGCCTGAGACATGGTCAAGTCATAAGTTCAGAGAAGATTCAGCAGGAAATCTGGACATTGATGGGTTTATGCTAATCCTTTCAACACCTCAGGCTCTGTGCACATGTGAATACAATGGAAGACAAAACTGGCCAGGTGAAGCAATCAGGGGCCATCCCTTGATCTTGCCTTACGGAGATCTTTCTTATATTCCCTGTCTGACCAGACATTAAGAGATTGTCATGATTCCCACTGATGTTTTGTCGCTCTGGAGTAAGGTAATCAGTCCATTCTGGACTCCTTTGTCAATCTCATGAGCAAGCCATTACCACTTTTACACACTTCCTTCAGGATAGGAAATAGGGTATATAAACCCTAGTTTCAGCCCCAGCAAATTGTAGTACTTGGACATAATACGTGACGCCCAGACTGCTGTTTGTCCTTGCTGCCCTCAGATGCTGTCTGAGCCACTCTGCTTCGTCCTTCTTCTTCAGGATTGGTAATTATCTCCCTCTTCACCCCAGTTTCTCTCTCTACTCAACCTTTCATGCCTTGATTTCTAATAGCCTTGTATGGATCTTAAAGTATCTGATTTCCTGTGTGTTTGTTAATTCTAAATGAAATACTTAATGCTTAACTTTAAACTGGAGTCTGCTCTACAGTTAGTACTGGTATACACAGAAGAAAAGATCCTGCAGTTACCCTCCTCTTGCAGGCCTCCTTTGAGCTATAATTCCCCCAAATTCCAAGGAGACACTGGCATTGTGGGTGGACCCCAACGTTCCCTCCAGTTAGCGTAACAAGAGAGGCTGCAACAATCAGAAGCAGGATTCCCACTGCAATTCTGCATTGCAGCCTCACCTGCTGATGAGAGGGGGCTGGAAATGCCATGCTGTTTGTCCCCTGATTTCCAGCTAAAAGACCTCGTTCATTCAATGCAGTTGCTGGCTGTTAAGGTGGGGTTGGTGAGTGGGGCCACAGGAAATCACTTAGGGCCTTTTCGCACTACACTGTTATAGTGCTATTATTCCACTTTCAACGTCCTGTGGAATTCTGGGGTTTGTAGTTTACTGGAGCCAAAGAACTCTCTGGCTGAGAATTCTAAATGCCCTCCTTACTGCAAACTGCAAATCCCAGGATTCCACAGGATATGGAAAGTGGAATAATAGCACTATTCCAGTGTAGTGTAGAAAGGCCCTTAGTTATGCACTCGTAAGTAAATTAGTGAAGTAGGATATTGGCAAATACTTTTCTTTGGATTACATCTCCCAGAATCCCTCACCACAGGGGAGTAGCTATAAGGGGAGTAACATGAGGGCATTGATGACTCCAAACAAGAATTTTGTTCTCCCAAATGAAATTTTCCTTCCACCCCCAATTTACTAGCATTGTGGTAAGGCAAGACTTCAGTTGAACATTTAGAAATAGAGTCTGCGCATGTAAAGAAAGGGGGAGGCAAAGTGACCATAGGAATGCTAACACAGCAAAACCTAAGAGTTCTGGGTGCAGTATCCAATGTCTCACTTTCTGTGGTGCTAGAAATTTGGAGGATTAATAGGAAATTTCACTGGGAACAGAATTTTTTATTGGGGGGGCAGTACCCTCATTTGGCCACCTCCCCATAGCTACAGACTTGTTCTACCAGCATGTCCACTAGCTGGGGTGTGGGGATGCTGGAAGCAGTAGTCAAGAGTAGCTATCCTCAGCTGTACTACAGCATTGCACTTTCTGACCACTGCAAGACATAGGACTTTTCTTAAAAAGCCACCCTTACTAGGAGACTCAGTATGGCATATTGGCTTGAAGCGGACTTTTGGAGACCTGGGTTTGAATTTCTGTTTTGTCACGGAAACTCACTGAGTGACCTTGGTCAGGTCACATTTTCTCAGCCTCAGGAGAAGGTAATGGCAAACCTTCTCAGAATAAATCTTGCTGAGAAAATCCTGTGATAGGTTCACTTTAGGGTCACCATGTTAGGCCATTTCCATACCGGGCTTCTGAAATGGTGCAGAGCGACCTCTGACAGAGGTCTTCGACACCCTAGAGTGGACTGGCATGGACTACTTTTTGTAGTTCCACACCTGAATCCACTCAGGAGCGGCCGGAACTAGCCGCGCTGCATGTTTTTTAAAAACCTCTTTTTCGAGGTTTTTAAAAAGCACGGAGCGCGCAGCCCCGTGCCGCTCCGTTGCCCAGCTCCAAAGTGGATTTGCAGGTGCGCGCAAGTGCGTGCCTGCAGATCTGCCGGGGGCGGGCTTCTGGCTGGTGAGCTTCTCCGGTTGGTGGAGAGCCTCCACCAACCGGAAGCTGCCATTTGGGACGCCGGAGGACTGCGGAGCAGCGAGCTCGCGCTGCTCCGTGTGGCGACGGACTTACCCGGTTTCAGATAAGCTCCGTTTTTGGGCGTTTTCGCCCGTTCCCCCCCCCCCACATGTGAAAAGGGCCTTACTGAGGACACACAGCAACAACAAACACACACTGGGATGAGAGGCAGCAAGCAAAAAATGAACAGGAAATCCAATTACTAATATATGTATGTGAAAGGACCTGTAATCAATCAGTAGTTTTTCACGGAGGAAATGCAATGCTATCTTGTCTCCAGCGTTCTTCACAGGACCTGAAAAAGATATTGTGGGATTATAGATCTCTCCTTCTCTTCAAACATAGCTTTAAATGGCACACTAGAGCAATGGTTCTTAACTTTTTCTCTATTGGGGACCCCCTGTAATGATAATTTATTGTCAGGGACCCTCAAGATTCAACTCAAAATTTAAATATTTAAATTTGGATTTAATTATTCAAATATTCATTTATTTATTAAAGGTTTCACAAGACTAGGATTCAAATTCTTCTCAGACACTGGGTGACCATGGGCAAGTCCATTCTCCCAGTCTCAGAGGAAGGAGAAGGCAAGCCCCCTCTGAACAAATTTTGCCAAAAAACATCCCTGTAATAGGTTTACTTTAGGTTTTCCCATACCTATGATGTGACTTAAGGAACATAACAACAGGGGAAGTTTTTCCCTAGCCATCATGTCTCTCCCCTTTCAAAACTGACTTATAGAGGCCTTAAGGCGAACCTATCATGGGGGTTTTCCTAGCAAGATTTGTTGCCTTTGCCGTTCTCTGAGGCTGAGAGAATGTGACTTGTGTTACTGTGATGGATATGCCTGAATCCGGGGTCTACAATTTAATATATTGGCTATTAAAAATATACCCCTCCATGTGCTTGAGAGGCCCCCGGATGAGCACGCACACGGGCACGGCCAAACGGCTGAAAAATACAAGAAAATTCCTGGTCAGGCCAGTAACTTTCCATCATGCAGCTTCAGGAGACCTCCAGGCAAGTACATATCAAAACTCAATCAAGTATGCACCAAGCACACAAAAGATTCTCAGCCCTGAACAGTCAGCTTGTCAGGATTAGCGCGTCTGACTACACCACTGTCAAGCGCTCCCCGTTTGCATACTGTCTGAGCTATTGACAACCCAGACGAAAACCCATCAAGTCAAGCACTGACCTTTCCAAGGCTTTGTCTCCACTTGAGAATCTATTGTTCTCCCCGGGAAAGGGCTAGCCTCCAGGTACATTTTCCCCTATAAAAACCCCTGATTTTGAGAGCTTCCTTGGATCGCTCCCGGCTTCCTCCCTGTCCTGCTGCTGCTCTGCTGGCCGAAGCCTTCCTCTCAGCCTCCATGTGCTGAGATTCACCGCTCCCGACTCTCTGGCTCTATTTCGGTTTCCCGGACTACAGGATCAGGTGTAGTATACCTCCGATGCCCTTCTTTAAATCCCCTATCAATTTTCCTCCCTTTATTTTTCTTAGGTCTGTGTGAGTGGGTATGTAAGTGCGCAGTGACTGAGGTTTTAAATAAACAAAATAATTATAAACTTATTTTGTCTGGGTCTTGACTTGGCCTGACCCCGTAAAAGCTGGGGACAAGGTCTCGCTAGGTTACCCTACCTCTCTGGTGTGCTGGGCGCATGCTTGGTGTAACTTGGAAATCCCCTTAAATTTGGGGTCAGACTGGGTGTCCTTTGAATGATCCCGCTGAACTCAGGTAGTGACCAGGACCTCCCTGAACTCAATAACTAATTTGGTGACAGGGACCTCCCTGAAGTCAAAATAACTAATTCGGTGACAGGGACCTCCCTGAACTTAAACTAACTAATTCGGTGACTGGGCCCCCCAGGACCCCCCAGAAAATTAGGGTAACACTTGCCTGAGGTCACCCTGTGGGTTTCCATGGGTGAGTGGGGATTCAAACCCTGGTCTCCAGAGTCATAGGCCATTTCCACACTAGACTGTTATAATGATATTATTCCACTTTCAACGTCCTATGGAATCTTGGGGTTTGCAGTTTAGAAAAGGGCCTTTGAGGTCCCTCCTTAAACTGCAAACTCCAGGATTCCACGGGATGTTGAAAGTGGAATAATAGTACTATAACATTTTAGTGCAGAAATGGCCATTGTTTGGAAATGCGCACATGCCTGCTGCCATGTTCCTTTTGCCAGGGACACATAGTGAGGTTGGGGTTGTGGGTGTTGAAACTTCTCCCTTGTTGAAGCTGGTCTCTTGGCATCCCCTCCCACTGCCACATCCTTGTTGCTGCTGCTCCTGTTGGTGTCCAGCAGTAGGGCTTCATGGACCCCCTATGAGGGCTCTGTGGTCCCTGGACCCCAGATTAAGAATCATTGCACTAGAGTGTTTGTTGGAGTGTAAATCCATGTCCAGCGGGCACCTCAATGTACTACATCAGTTCAATGGCACTATTATGAGTGGGATTATGGGAACTGTAGTCCAAAAAATGTGTCTTTCTTGACTTTTTTTGGAGGAAGCTGGAGTACTTAGCCATCATCAGACTTATCCATAGGAAACACCCAGCCTGCCATGTGAGTAGAACATCAGGACCAACTGTAGGGGGCATCATATCAGCCTATTTAAACCCAGATTTATTCTTGTTTATGTGGAAGGCTCTGTATGGGTTTGATTAAAGGCAGTGGTATGATGTGTGGTCCATGGGACATATAAGGCACAAACGGCTCTGCTTTGTGGTTCCAGAACCCCCCAGACCCATTTTTTTAAAAAAAGCATGACTCATTTTTCACCCCTAAATAGTAAACAGTGGCTGAAAAACCATTGCAGGATGGAATGGCTTTGCCGCCAGAACCTCCCTACTCCAGAAACTATAAATATACTGGAGGAAAACCAACTTCCAAGTAGGCGGTGACCACCAAATACAGCAGCAGCACAAAACAAGATGGAAATACTATAATGAGATAGAAAAAAAATCAGAAGGCACCACTTTCTTCCAGCCAAACCATCTAAATTGCAGAAAATAACTTGGAAAACCAACTTTTCAGGTAGTCACGCCACCAAATCCACCAGCTGCACAAGACAAAAAGCCACAAACATCCCTATGAAGCCACATTCTGGTACCCATGTGTGGCAAAATATCTGTATTCCAGGAATGCCAACTTTCTGGGTGCTTGGAAAATTAGATGGTAGTGATAGAACTAGTCAAGATTAGATGGTAGTGATAGAACAAGCACCCAAAATTCCTCAGAAACCACTATCTTTCACCCATCCTTAGCAAATAATCTGTCTTCCAGAAAATGACCTGAGAAAGCCAACTTTCCCAGAAGCCATGCCATCCAGTTTACCAATCACAGATGGATGCGATTGAAGAAGCCACCAAAACTCCAAAGGGATCACCTCCTTCTGCCTGTTCAAGACACAATTCTCTAGAAAGTTGGCATTTTGTTCCATTTTCTAGAATATAGCTGTCTTTTGAGTTTAAGCAATGCTAAGAAGTGGTTTCTAGTTTATGGCTGGAATAGAGACTAGAAAATGGTTCTGGAGAAGTTTTATGGCTTGTAAGGTATCTCTCTCACCTACTTTTGTGTGGCTGGTGAATTTGGCAGGCATGGGTCCTTGAAGTTAGTGTTCCAGGTGATTTTCTGGAATCTACAGATTAGTTTAGTTTAGTTTGCTGAGACTGGGTGGAAGAAATTCATTCCTATGGAATTTTTATGACTTATTGCATCACTCCCATCTAATCTTATGCAAACTGGTGAATTTGGTTGGCATGGCTGGATCAGAAATTGGTGTTCAGGCCATTTTGTTTTGTTTCCAGAGGATTTCTGGGCATTAAGGGGGTTAATAAAAGCATAATACTTGAAATGTTTCATTTCTAAAATATGCATGGCAAACACATCTCAATGCTTTTGGTACGAATTTCTCTCCAAAACAGCCTGTTTGGGGCCACTCAGTTCAGGTTTTTACTTGCAGCAAGTAGGAGAAGTCTCACTGTCCTTCATTAAAAAGATATAAAGGAATCCTGTAGCACTTTTGAGAATAACTAATGAAGAGTAATTGCCACCATAAAGTTTCATGGATTCATCACATGCATGGAATGAAGCCTCTGCTGACAGACATTTAGAGCAACGAGTGAGAGTGAGGAGTGTGAATTGTAATAGAAGTGCAAAGGATGAAGGTATGTTGATAGGGTAAGAAATCTGGTCTCTTATGGTTATATAGAACAGTAAAAGGGACAGCGTTGTATAGTGCTTTGGGCATGGACTAGGATTCTGGAGACCAGGATTTGATTCCCCTCTTGGACATGCAAGCCCACTGGGTGACCTTGTGGAAGTCACACTGTCTCAGCCTCAGAGGAAGGCAAAGGCAAACCCCCTCTGAACAAATCTTGCCAATAAAACCCTGTGATACGTTCACCTTGGGGTCACAATAAGTTGGATATGACTTGGGTACGTACGACAAAAAAAGGGGCAAAGGTTTTACATACAAGCCAAGATGAATAGGTAGAGATAGGAATAGTGGAAATTCTCGGCTAGTGCATTGGAACAGATTGTGTTGTGTAGCATTGTGTAGAGGTCAGCAATGTAGAACTGCATGTATAAGGGAACTTATACGTCAGATATGTGTCGGCCACCAACAGAATTCCAGCCTATCTCTGAAAATGTCCTAAGTGTACATCTGCGTGTCAGTAAGAAAATGTGCATACTGTGTACAAGGAGATGTGATTAACTGCCATTTCCTGTGGAATGTACACAGCAGCACATGTGGGATTGTCTATATGGGAGACTGTAGCTTGTCTAAGGCAGAGCTTGGAAAAGTTTATTTTCTGGACTCCATCTCTCATGATCCTCCAGTCACTGGCCAGGCTGGTTGGAAGAACCTGAGAGGCGTGTAGTCCAAAAAGTAACTTTCCCAAGCTTTTTTAAAAAGGCCAGCTGGAGGTTCATAGCAGAACTGAGAAACTTTAGGTTCAATCTTCTTTCACCAGTATGCTACAAAAATTCCTCTGATTTATTTTATTAAAATTTATTTAGCTGGCTTGTTGGAGCTGCCAGAGGGTTGATACCACCCAGAAGACATCTTACAACACCAATTGTTTTGCCTGAACTTTTACCACCGAAGTGTGGAGGTTTTGTGCAGCAGTTCCAAGATGGGCCGCTGGAACTTGGACTCGGCTTGTTCCTTTAGCTCTTGTGTGAAAGATATTTTCAACTCTCATCCCACCCACCTCCATGAATTTCCTCACAGAATGCCAAACCGTTTATGTTTAATGAAATGGGAAGATATGGCAGTCAGTCAGTGGGATGAGATGTGGAAATTTCAGGAACACTGAAACTGCAGGAAAAGGCATGAGGGACATTTTCCAGATTTCTTCTCCATGATGTCACCAATATAAACCCCAAAGATGTGCAGTACCACGCTTAAGAGATCCATTCTCTTCTGATTTCAGAGGCTAAGCAGGGTTGTGCCTAATTAATACTTGAATGGAGGACCATCAGAGAGCAATACAGCTAGGGATGAATCCTGCCTGAAATGCTGGAGAGGCATAATCAGTCAGACAACACTGAACTAGGAACAGGGATAGGTCATGGTTGTGATTCAGTTAAAGGCAGTTTTTGATCTTCCTGGGATCAAACTCTGTCTGATCACTGCATAACCAAGGCATGTCCTACTCTGGCAGAAATGTGTAATTTTAGATGCTAGGCTCAATGGTCTTTGAGCACATCTACACTCTCCTTTATAGATCGTAGCTGGAGTCCTGCAGGGGTCTTATGCATTCTTAAGTTTCCCTATAGAAGTGGCTGGATATTTTTCTCCAGTGTGGGAAATTTGCATTGAATTCCATATTATAGAAACAGAGCTGCACCTGAGATGTGAATGAAACATGTATGCCTGTGAGATGCACATGAGACATGTAATCAGTTGTACATTCAAGTGTGCATCTGGTCATACCACAGTGTCATTCCACACAAGAGCTGCATTGCACGATCAGTGCCACTCTGCATGGGAAGATTTACACTATGCACCAATATATATATTGAATCTTGGCCCGTGTGTATTACTTTAGTTATAAAGCACAGAGTTGACATTTTCCTTCTCCCTAGTCCCTGCTTGCCACCATTATTTCATCCACTGCAACTATTTCAACAGGCAGGATAGAAATTAAATACCTAAACTACATACATTCAAACCAAAATTAAAGGGAAAACACTTTGCTAAGTCTAATTCTCCTCCTCCCAAAGAGTGTTACGAATATGTGGAGTTTCATATTTTAAACTGTCTTAAATCACAGCACCATCATGATGACAGGAGTAGGATGGTGCTTACTTCTGCCCTGGCGCTAAATGCATTTACCTGGTAGAGGAGAGGAGGGGAGGAATGCTATATTTGCTATAGAGAAGGACAAAGAGAAGATGCTACAGAGATCTGGTATGCATGAGATCTGGTAGAACCCCAGCATGCCCATCCATGTCCTTGACGCTGGGCCTATTTGCTGATGCCTTCATCACCTGCTACTGTGTAAGTGGTCATATGGGCAAGGGCTGAACTGTACCATTGTCTACACTTTTAGTCTTCTGCCCAACTGTTGTGACTAAAGCATAATTCTCTAAGAGAGGCCACTATGACTTTCAAAGCATCTTTTTTTTTCTTTTTGCAGCAGTTGCAGTTCAAGAATATCCAGATGGAAACAGCCCCTTCCAGCTGGTGGCTTCTATGCCAGTGGAGCGGTAAACCCATTCATCATTAATGGAACTATCTGAGGTACTGAACCTATTCGGCGGGATAGAGTTCAGCAACGTGAACACCTCTTTTAAAATTCTAAAACCTGGGGTGAATTCCCTACCCCACTGACATGGAGACTGCCAGCCACCACCTCCTCCAGAGCAGGATGCCCTTAAAATTATCCTACCTTTGTGTGGTATGTAGATTTGATGACAGAATGACCTTTATTTCCAATGTGCATTCATAATGGAAGCAGTTTGGAGATTTTTCTCCAATGTAGGATGTCTACCTTCAGTCCAGGACTACAAAAACCGAGGTGCACTTTTGCATGGGGCGTCTGCCACGGTTGTGAGCTTCTAGGTCTGAGATTCTGCCGTGTTTGTTCTCTTCAGTATCTATCTCAGCCATGGACTGATATGAACAGACTAATTTGTTATCAAATTTGGTTATGCTGAATTTCTCATTTTCCAAACCTTAATTTGCTTCGCTCCTTTTCTGCATCAGTTGGCAATCAAAAATTTCACTTGATGTGTGATGGCAATCAAACATAAAACACAATGAATTTTCACATGATAAAACCATAAGCATTCATGTGCACATTTCTCCTGATATATGCATTTTTTGCGAAGCAATTTTGCCAATACAAGACATTTTTATCAATTATTTTCACCGACATATGCACATGCTTTTTATATTGTTATATCAACATATGGATTGTTATATGCCTTTAAGTTGATTCTGCCTTATGCCAATCCTATAATGAAGTTTTCTTGGCAAGGTCTATATAGAGGAGCTTTGCTGTTGTCTTCCTCTGAGGCTGAGAGAGTGTGACTTGCCCAAGGTCACCCAGTGGGTTTCCATGGCTGAGCAGGGATATGAACCCTGGTCTTTCAGAGTCCTAGTTTAACACTGAGGGCATTATCACACCAAGGTGTCATACCGCCAGAGCAATGTGTTATTCCTGGTTTGGAATCAGTCCTACATCATGGCATCCTTGCTCACCAGCAGCTGTTGTATTGCAATACATTTGAAATGTGCCTTTTTTCCCTGGTGTAAGTAATCCATGAATGACTCCCTTTCCTGCAGCAATCCAGTTAGCTCTGGGAGTATGGTTTCCTCATAGTGCTTCCTTCAATAGCTGATCCAGTAGTGGGCACGATGGGGGGGTCCCAGGCTGTCCATCCCTCAGCTACCCCCAAGGAGATCTCTGCCCAATAAACTCCAGACCAATCAGGAAGTATGAGGTAGGGGGAAAATGATGCTGTAATGAGGAAGGAAGAACAATGCAAATGACTTTACTTTTCTGCAGATATCAACAGGGTACAACAGAAAGTGTTAACCTGATATCATCATGGGAATGGCTAGAATGGGATTCCAATGGAGCAACATGGCATTAAGATATGGTGTGATAAGGCCCTGAGGCCACTATACCATGCTGCTTCTATGCTTACATGCAGTAGCACAAAATTCTGAAAAAACGTGAACGCTGAAATATAATTATATTTTGGCTTGCATGTTGTTTCAGGGAGGTAAAATCACATAATTTTGCATTAAATTGTGAACAGAATGAATTTTCTCCACACTCCTACATCAGAAACTAACAATCAGCTCTGATATAATGGCTGCCCCGACACATATTGATGCTTGACAGAGAGCTCCAATTGCCCCCTTCGGTTAATTTAGATACATAGCTATAATATGTGGTGCTGATCAAGTTATTTTGACAGTTAGGCAGAAGAATCCACAAGTGACTCTCCACCTACTTGGCAGTTGCTTCATTGGATCTTAAGGTAGGACCAGCCCTAGTTGAAGCTGACGGACCCAGCCAACCCGTATGGAAGGGAAGGGCAAAATTCTGCTCCATGTACAAGAGATGGAAAGAAAACTCTCTGAATTTCTCATAGTGAGGGTGGTAGGTTTGGCTTACATTAGTTCAATGAGGTGCCAAGAGTTCCCTTCTGCTTTCAATGTACATAAAAACAAAATAATCATGCTAATAAAAGCCATGCGTGCAGCCATTCCATGTGTGTGAGGCACACCAGAATGTTCCCGTGAGCATTTTGGGACACCTCAAACAAGAAACACATCAGGGTCACAATGTTCTCATGGACTTTGCAAGCATTTTGTACGGTTGTGGATGCTTTGTGGTGCAGAGAGAAGGGGGAGGAATGAGGGCAATGCCTCTCCGAATGAGAATGCTGCCTTTTTCCTTCTGTCCTCAAATTTTTAGCATTGCAGAGAGGGAAACGCTGAAAATTATTGACATCTAGAACTCTGCTGTGTTCCTTGGTTGCTTTGCCTGTCCCTTTCTTTGGGTGTCCAAACACAGTTTCTAAATGTTCTTCTTTTTTCCATGGTTTGTTTATGCGTTTTAAAACAAGCAATCTAATTCAAAGTCAGAATCACAAACTGAGAAAAAAGGGAAAAACAAACAAACAAAGCTAACACTCTAAGCTAAGACATCAATCACTAACTAAAATGCGAAAACACTAACTTACAAAAATACAAAAAATATGATTTTGAAGTGGCGCTCTGGAAGGCCACTGAGGAATTGGGGTTGGCAAGAAAGCAAGAAGTGGCCCAGACAGCTTTGCTGTTTGTACTCTTTCTAGACACCTTTCTCTTTTTCTTTACAGGCTGTTATACGAGCGGAAGGGGGTGGGTGCTCTGACACCTGCCGTGACAATGTGGCTTGGAAACATCTGTGCACCTTATAACTTTATGTTGAGAAGAATGAAGGCCAGGCAACACCCAGTGGAGAGAAAGTGGATAGGGGGTAGTTTTGGTTTGTTTTTAAATAAAGCCTTTCTCACAGTCCCAGCAGTCAGTGATTGGTGGAGCCTATTGGTTTTCATGTCAAGGTTGTGGTCAATCAACTCTAGGTTTTTTTGGTGACTTTAAAGTAGTTATCCATGGTGCTGAAGCTATTTGGGAGACAAGGCAGCACACTGGATGGTTCTTTAAAAGTCTGCAGTAAAACCAGTTGTGGGATTGCCACACCCCTGATGTGGAAACAACTGGCAAGTGCTGTCTGTGATGCTCTCTGTAGCTGGAAGGTGAAAAATCCAAGACAAATAAAAGAAAGGATGTCTTTGCACAATGCATAGCCAAACTTTTGTATTGTTCATTGCCACAAGATGTCGCGATGGCCACTAATTTGGAGGGATTAGATAAATTAATGGAGAACAAGGCCGTCACTGGCCAGTAGACATAATTATGAAGGAATACTCTTTCAGTTATATTTTGCTTGCATTTTTCAGGACCCATTTTTCATTCTTGCTCCATCCCAATTTTATATTGGACTGTGAGACTTCTTTTCCTGCAAAGATGTATGTGCATATTTTAATATGCACGTACACATGTTTGTTCATATTTTTTCTAATGCAAGTGGTTTAAAACATTTCCACCATTGGCTAAAGTATGCTATTGTGATTTTTTTTAAAATTTTCAGTCAGAACTGGATGCTTCTTAGAGTAAGGCAATGGCAGACCACCTCTGAATAAATCATGCCAAGAAAACCCTAGGACAGAGTTGCTAATAAATCAAGCCCAACTTGGAGATGTATAACAGCAAATACATTTGTGTGCTATGGATATATATGCGGGGGTGTTCCAAAAGGAGGCCATTAGCCACATCTGCACCAAAGCTGATTTTGTAACCCCACCTTTTAAGTGAAACAAGCAAGCAAACAAACCAACAAACCAGTGTTATCCAGTTCTGACCACCACAGTTCAAGAGGGATGTTGACAAGCTGGAACATGTCCAGAGCAGGATGATCAAAATGATAAAAGTCCTGGAAACCATACCCTATGAGGACTGGCTTAGGGAGCTGCGTATGTTTAGTCTGGAGAAGAGAAGGTTAAGAGGTAGCATGATAGCTATGTTTAAATATTTGAAGGGATCTCCTATGGAGGATGGAGCAAGCCTGTTTTCTGCTGCTCGAGAGACTAGGACATGGAGCAGGGGCTTCAAACATCAGGAAAAGCGATTCCATTTAAACATTAGGAAGAACTTCCTGATGGTAAGAGCAGTTAATTGCCTTGGAGAGTGGTGGAGTCTCCTTCCTTGGAGGTTTTTAAACAGAGGTTGGATGGCCATCTGTCAGGAATGCTTTGATATTCCTACATGGTATGGGATTGGATTGGATCGCCCCTGTGGTCTCTTCCAACTGTATGATTCCATAAACAAACAACTGAGCCAAAAATGGGCCAGTCATACTTCCCAAATCTCTAGGCAGGTGATTGGCCATTTCAGAACCTCTTGTCTTAATGTTCATATTAAAACACTCTAATTTTATGCGTCCCCCCATAACAACACAGAGACTTTACGTGACCCTTTCCAGGGCTGGATCACAAACAACATATGGATCTGTTCTGTTACCTTCCAGACTGTGTGAGATTTGGGAGGGAGGCTGTGAGAATGTCATCTATGTCACGTAGATAGCCAAGTCAGGAAACCAGTAAAAGAAGAAGGAGTGGGACTTGGAAGGAAAGAAGCTGTGAAGGAACTGGAGAAGATTCTCAAAGGTGAAGAAATATATCATAATTAGAGTCATCCATGCCATGGTATTTCCAATTTCTGTGCATGGTTTTGGAAGCTGTACAGTGAGAAAAGCAGACAGGAACAGAATTGGCTTGTTTGAAACGTGCTGCTGGAGGACAGCTGTATGGACTGCGAAAAAGATAAATAAATGAGTCGGAGAGGAAATTAAGCCTGAACTCCCCTGGAAGCCAAAATGACAGAACTAAGGCTGTCGTACTTTGGCCATATCATGAAACAACATGACTCGTTAGAAAAGATGATAATGCTTGGTAAGGTGGAAATTGGTAGGAAAAGAGGAAGACTGCATTGCCAGTGGAATGACTTGCCAAGAAAGCCATAGCTCTGAGTTTGCAGGATTTGAGAAGGGCTATTGATGGCAGTGTGTTTTGGAGATCTCTCACCATATGTTGAAGCTGACTTGATGACAGTTAACACCGGCAATGTCATGGATCTTTCGGCTAATGCCAAAAATGTAGTAGCAAGAGGGCACACTGAGGCTGGCCTAAGTCTTTCTCATAGGATCAGTTGCCCATGGGTTTTCAGCATCTCCTTAAAGGTCTAGTTAGAACGTAGAACTCATTAGACCTTGGAAGTTTCTGGAGATTAGGAAGAATGGAACACAGGGAAAAACAAACTAGAGGAACAGAGTAGACAAAATGTTCTCTTTTCTCTCGGTGCTCTACTTCACATTGAGACACCACCATTCTTATGCAGCTGAACTGAATCTGGAGGAAATCCCTGTTTTGGACTGCATCGCCCAGACTCCTGACCAGATTCTGGAATCTGTATTCTTTTTTTTTTTAAAGAAATATTTTCACACCTGGAAGTAGGAGGATACCTACAAGCCACTAGGCTGTCTTGCCATGATGAGGGCATGCTCCCCCTGGACTGGCATTTCTCATTTTCACTGAAAACTTGGAGTTTAAGAGGAGTGATAGAGAGGGATGTAGTGAACAAGCAAGGTTTCCCTCTGCTGGCATGCCTGCTTCACTTGATTGGCATTTGCTCAGTAAACAATAAAATTCGACTCTTGCTCCATACCTGCTACCATTGCTTTTGAGCAAAAGGTTTATGTTAAACCTCTTTACTTTTTTTTGTGGGGTGGGGGAAGAAGAGGGAAGTGCAAAGGGAAAAAATGATAAAGTCCACAGGAGCTTTTTGCAACCTCAGAGTTGCTTATAACTGTTTACACTCTGCAGTACCTCCCCTATGACCTCCTCCCAGCTATGTAAAATAACTTGACACTCCTCCTACAAATAAATACATTTCTGGGAAACCAGTTTCATGCAGACAAGGGCTATTTCCATAGAAATGCTCACCTTTGATGTGACTCAGGCAACCTGCACCTCAGGCAACCTGCACCAAACACATGCAGATGAAAATCTTAGAAAAGGGATTTTTTTTCCCCCCAAAGCAAAGAAAATAAAACAAAATGGAACAAATCTTCAAATACCGTCAGCAATGACTTCTGACACTAGGCTTCTGTTGGTATGAGCAGGAAGGCTCTGTTGAGACAGACATTTTTTTTCTTTGCTCTAAGAGCAAGTTTCTCTGAACTGAATTGAACAACAAATTCCAAAAGACAATTGTAATTTCTGCACTCTGTTATCCTGATTTCTGGCGGTCCCGGGAGGGACACCTAAATGCGCTCTCAATTTTATAAGTTGGGGAAATTAGCCAAGAGCACAGCCTAGCAATACGAGAGGCAGGGTAACGTAGCGAGATCTCGAACCCTATGTTTACGGGGTCAGGCCGAGTCAAGAAGCACACAGAAGTTGAAATAATAAACGTTGTATTATTAAAACACAGTCAAACAGTGTATGTGGCACACTCACACAAGATAACCAGAGAAATAAAGGTTGGAGTGGGATAGAGGGATTTTTAGAGGAGTTGTTGGTTTGGGTGATACTTCACCTGTCCTGAAGCCCGGTTGGAAGTGGAGAAGCTGGGGAGCGTGGATCTCAGCACGTGGGGCCGAGGGGAAGGCTCGCTGGACAAAGTGACAGCAAGGCGGGATGGAAGCCACGAGCGATCCAAGGAAGCGCTCAAAATCAGGGGTTTTTATAAGGAGAACTGTGACCGCAGGCTAGTTCATACTTGGGGAAAACAATGGATTTGGGGCTGGAGACAAAGCCTCCGAAAAGTCAGAATCTGAATGATTGAATTATAGCCAAATTGTCAATAGGATAGCCAGTATGCAAACGCGGAGTGCTTGAGCGTTGTATAGCTCGATCGTCAAGCTGCCAGCGCAGGGTAGGGGATCTTTTGAAAGTTGCGTGCATACTTACTGAAGGTACTTGCCTCTGAGGTCTCCTGAAGCTGCGAGTCGGCTATTTCTGGCCTGCCTGTATTGTGTGGGAATATTACAGCAATTATTGGCCGAGCCTGTGTGCGTGCTTGTCCGGGGCCCCCGCAAGCATGTGGAGGGGAATGGATATGTGAGGCCGAATTATTGATATCAAGAGATATCTTTATATCCCACAAGCTTGGGCTAGCCAGGGCAGTAACAACTCAATGGTTGCAAACCCCAAGATCCCATAAGATGTTGAAAGTGGAGGAATAGCACTATAACCGTCTAGTGCGGAAACGGCTAATATCTCAGGACAAGATCCAGCTTTTCATCCCAACCCCATCACCACTTCTGGGCCAGATTAAGATTTTTTTTCTGTCTGTGGTCGAACTGTAAATGGTATTTCTCACTTACCCACTTGGCCACCAGGGCAAGCTAAGTTATTTTAGGAAATGTGCTAGAAAATCTGCAAAGCACCTTTGTCCATCCTGGTAAAAATGCCATAATAATAAATTAAACAAGACATGAAACACAGAAAAATTGAATCTTAGAGTTGGAAGAGGCCACAAGGGTCATTGAGCCCAACCCCCTGCTTTGCGGGAAACAATTCACTAATTTTTCATTACACTCAAAATTTGCTCTTCCAGTGACTGCCTCATTCTGCCTAAAGGTAGGGCCAGCTCTAAGCTGCAGCATTGCATTGCCTAGATATTCCCTGCCTGCCAGTTAACAGTATCTCACTTTCTAATTGTCAGTTCCACCTCTCCTTCCCACCACTGCTGAAGCTTCTCAGGGAGTACATTTTTGTGACATAAGATAATCCAGTGTGGACTTCTTTGAACAGACAGGAAGAATTCTGTCTGTTTTCTGTTCCCACCTAGTATCAGTCTTGGGATATTCACTCATTTGTCTTGTCTAGAGCCATTTCCACACTACACTGTTATAGTGCTATCATTCCACTTTCAACATCCTGTGGCATTCTGGGGCTTGTGGTTTCCTGAAGCCAAAGAGCTCTCTGGCTGAGAATTCTCAATGCCCCTCCCTAAACTGCAAACTCCACGATTCCACAGGATGTTGAAAGTGGAATAATAGCACTGTCACAGTGTAGAGCAGAAATGGCCTAGACCTGAAGAAACCACAGTTCTTATTATACTATGCAATTACAGCACTATAATTCCTCTTTTAACAGTCATGACAATGTCCTATGGAATCCTGAGATCTGCAGTTTAGAAAAGGGTAATGAAGCTCTCAAAGTGCTGGAGTGCCTCACCAAACTACAAACCCTAGGATTCCAAAGGATGGGGCCATAGCAGTTGAACTAGAACCAAAGTGCTATATCTATGCAGTGCGAAAAGGCTTCAGGTATGCACTTGCACCCCCAAACCTACCTTGCTACTATCAGGGGGGTCAAATTCACTACTGTGTAGTAAAGTCATCCTTCCCAATGAACAAGAAGCTGTTCATTTTCTAATGAAAAACTCTGTTTTTCTTTTTTGCAAATGCTTGCTTTGGTTGATCCAAGGGCTAGCACAACTCATAGCTGAGTGGGGTTCTATGCATAGAAGCTCACACGTTTGGCCAAAGTTGTCTCTGTTATAAGATAAGAAAGCTCACATTCCTTTCATTTGTGTGCTTTACCTAAATCATAGTGCTCCTAAGGGGCTTAATTCTAGAGAATCCTTTTGAGGAGGGCAGGAGAGAAAGAATAGAAGAAAACCATTTGGTGGCTTGGAGTTTGGTCTATGCTTTTAAATATGTAGATGTAGCAGCAGATGGAGGCAGGCAACAATTCCTCTGCCGAATTTCTCCTGATATTTTTGTCTTCAGTGTTTGCTGCTCTATATTGTGTGGAGAGGAGTGTGCAATGTATTGGCTACAGGCTTATCTTGAGACCCCCACATTCCCTTAAAAATGTGGGTATCCTACGCCTGCTGGTAACAAGTACCAGGAGAGGGAGGCTGTAGAAGGAAGAAGTAGTTACAAGTGAGTCAAGCCAGTCCAGGCCATACACTGGTAATCAAGGGAGTTCACCACAGTTAAAATGGGGCTCAGTCATCATTCAGGAGAAACCAATAGTCATGCTAACAAGATCCCCAAGGGAAAGACAAAAAGATGTAACACTTAAGCCAGTCTCGAGGTCAAGAATCTAAGTAAATATGTGAGCAGGAACTATACAAATGTCGGGGAGAGCAAACAGATATAAACAACAAAAACTCCCAGAAGCTTTTTTTAAAATTATTTTTGTTAGGAAAAAAGACAATCATTATAATTAAAAAGAAAAAGAGAAGAATAAAAAAGAGAAAAAAAATCTAAAGGGAAAATATAATATCATTTCACTCCCAGAAGCTTTGTTGTTGTGTGCCTTCAGCTCATTTCGGACTTGCGGTGTTCCTTAAGGTGAATCTAGGGTTCACCTTAAACCATAGGGTTTTCTGGGGTTGAGAGTCTGTGACACACCCAAGGTTACCCTGTGGGCTTTCCAAGGCTAATCAGGGAATCGAACTCTGGCCTCCGAGGTTGTAATCCAAAGATCAAACCACTGCACCACACTGGATTGCTTAGAGATTCTTACTTAAGAAGGATTTGCTCCTTCGCTGCTGTTTCTTGTCCTTCAGATTCAATGGGGAGAGTTATGGCACTGGACTAAAAATGTCCCCAAATGGGCTGAAGATGATCAAATTAGTGGTGGTTTGTCTTCCAACAGCCATTGTTCTTTCCCAATGTATTAAAAAAACAAAAAACAAACACAAAATCCCAATTGGGAGTTGCTTCTGGTTACTTCACAGTTGAGTGTTCTACTGTTATCTAGAATCTGCAGCCTGCTGTGAGCCCACAAAGGGGAAATCTGGCCTCTTATGGCCTCCATAATTGCCAAACCATTGCTTTATAGCAAGATGGATAATCCACAGAAACTCTTTTGCATCTACCAGTAGCTGCCAAAATTCGTTTGCACCAATAAGACCTACTCAATAAAATGGTTTCAGGCTTTGAACTTGGTCCATATTTAATGGTCCTTTGCTCCAAGCATAGAGATATTTCATTTTAGGAAGGGATTTTTTTTTTTGGAGGGAGGCTTGTTCAAAGCCAGTCCTTCCGTTTGGTAGAGTTTAATGTAGGACACTGCCCTGTTGACAGTGTTAAAATATTAGCATTCAACTCTTTTGCACACAGAATGGATATGGCGGTTATGTACGGATTTGCCGTCACGTGGTCTTTCAGCTTAGGGTGATCCCATGAATTTCATCAGGTTTTCTAAGGCAAAAAATACTTAGAGGTGGTGTGGCCAGTTCCTTCCTCTAAAATATAGCCTACATTCATTGATGGTCTCCCATCCAAGTACTAAACAGGGCTGACCATGCTTAGCTTTCAAGATCAGATGGGATCTGGTGCCTCTAAAGTATTTAGGCGTGGGGGATTTTATCTCTTCAACATTTTACAAATGAAAACGATGGATGTGGCCAAGCAACATCAGAGTGTGGACAAGATTGTGAATTAATGTTATTAATAAAGAAGAAAACACAAGCTAGGAGAAGCTTAAGCAGTTTGCTTTTGTCTGAATCTACTGGGAAGGGCAAGATTCTGCCCCCTCCTTTCCTGTTGAATTAGTTGAGTGCAAATTACTTTTGCACTTTGAGGTCTGTTTGCAACAATTGAAGTAAAGGAAGAAAGTGGGAAGAAGAGGCAGAAACTGGGACATTTTTAAAACGGCTGCAAATATGGGATGGCAGAGAGTCAATCAGGATTGTCCTTGTCAAATCAGGACAGTTGGAGGGCGTGGGGTTGCCAAATCAGCTTATCCTTCACTTCAGTCAGCAAAATACCTGGGGCTAGCTCTACTTTTAGTAAAGCATTTTCTTTCTGTCAGAAGCTATTTTCATTTTTTCACTGGGTGTCTTTTGATTACTCTTTCAACCTCTACTGCTTTTAATTTTTGTACTTTTTTAATTGTGTGGTTCTTCTTATTACAGTGTTTTAATTGACTGCTAGCTCCCTTGAAGTCTTCTCAAGGAGAGGTGGGATTAAAAACATTTTAAAATAAATGAAATAAGAATCTGTCCAAATTTCTTGCCTTTGTAGGGCTAATTACACGTTGGCAGCTGTGGGACTCACTTATTAGGGGTGCCAAGACATTTACCTGATTAGGATGGTGGGACCCAACATACTTCTTTATCTGACACTATTCGCTCATCCTGGAGTTCTTTTCTTTGTGTAGGATTTCTGTCTATTCATAGATCTCCACTGGAGACAGCCAGCTGGAGGTGGAGGGGGGTGCCAACCAAAAGCAGCAGAGTTACCCTTTTTCCCTCTCAGCCAGCTCTGCACTAAATTGCCTCTTACTTTTCATCTCACTTTGCACGAATTCTGCATCAACTTGGGCTCATCATTTGCTACCGGTATTGCATCGTTTAGCCCCTAAAGCATACCCCTAATTTCGGTCAGGATCCATCATCCAGAGGAGTGGAGCCATCCCAACAGCTCAAGCCCTGGACCTCTTATGTCTAATTTAGGGGGTATTCTTTTGCTGCTTGAGTTGGGGCCCTCACACCCTTTGGGGCAACATATCCCATAATCCCCAGCAAGCATGGACAGGGATTTTGGGAGCTGCAGTCCAAAACTTAATTGCTTTCCCAAGTTCTCAGTCTTCAACCAGACTTGTTTCCAGGCAGCAATGCATTGGATGGCCTTTTAACCAGGGTAGGGAAACTTGGTTGAGGGCCAGATTATCAGTGGTGTAGCTGCTCCATGCTCCTTTCTGGCTAGGAACCCAGTGCTGAAGGACACAGGTGAAGCTCGATTCTTTCTGCTCCTCCTCCCCACTCCCATCACTTTCTGGATCTCCTGGCATTTCAGTTGTCATCAACATTGCATGTGTTACTTGAGTAACTCAAGAAAAAAAATGTTGGGCTGCTAGTCTCGCTGAAGCTGCAGGGTTGAAAATGGATTCACCTACTGATGTGCTGCTGTCAACTGTACTTTATATATTATTCATTTGTTCTCTATGCCACCACACCATTGGAAACAGGGAGCTATTTTTGGACCTGTTCCAGACCCTTCACAACTTTAATCTAGCTTTGCAATGACATAACCTCCAATTGCCCTGATTTGGCAGGGACAGTTCCAATTAATTCTCTGTTATCCCACTTTTCCAGCTGCTTTTAAAATGTCCCAGTTTCTCTCTCCTCCTCTCACTTTGCCCCTTTGTCCTCAGCTTATTTCAACTGCCGCAAATGGAATTTGAAGTGGAAAAATAGTTTGCACTCAATTAACTCAGCAGGGGCAGAGGAGAGGAAGAGGCAGGATCTTGTCCTTCTCAGTAGGCTCAGGCAAAAGCAAACTGTTGCAGATGCTCCTAGCTTGTCGGGTCTTCCTCATTAATTACTTTTGCCAACTTGGCCACATTGTGATGTTGCTTGGTCACACCCGGGCCAGTTTCTATCTGTGAAATGCTGGAGAGCATGTTATGATCTTTCAAATATTTTGGATATCAAGTCTCAGAAACCCCTATCAGTACAACTAGGTAAGGGATAATGGGAGCTGGTATCCAAAACACCCAGAGGGCCAGAGGTTTACCACTCCTGCTCAGGGACCCTGGAGCTGATTTTTTAAAGGCCATCAACATCGGCAGGCAGGTTGTTATTATCTTTGCTATCTTGCAGTGGGAGGGCAAATTACTTTTCCCTTCCATTATCATTCAAATGTCCTTAAATATGAAGACTCTTATGAGCACAGCATATACTTAGAAGTACCCTCTAAGTGCTCATTGCAGTTTACTCCCAAGTAAGTGCACAAAGGACAGATTGCTGCAGGGGTGCAGCTATGGGGGAGGGGCAAAATGAGGGCATTGTACCCCAAATAAAAATGCTGCACCTTGTCAAATTTTCTTTCAGTCCCCAAATTTCTAGCCTTGCAAAATGAGATATTGACAATTGTTCAGTCATTCAATTTGCTGTGTTCATGTTCCCTTAGTCACTTTGCCTGCCTCTGGCTTCAGATGGCTAAACTGTATTCCTAAATGCTCAACTAAAGTTTTAGGCTGAAGGAAAATTTCGGGGGGGGGGGGTATAGTTCTAGCACAGGGGGGATTCAATGCCTTCATTTTACCCCTGATAGTTCTATGGATACCCAGGTCTGCTAAAAAGACAAATGAATGGGTCCTACAACAAATCAAGTCCGAACTTTTCCTGGAAGCCAAGATGACTAAACCAAGGCTGTCATACTTTAACCATATCATGAGAAGACATGGCTCACTAGGAAAGACAATCACAGAATCATAGAATCATAGAGTTGGAAGAGACCCCAGGGGCCATCGAGTCCAAACCCCTGCTATGCAGGAACACCCATCAAAGCATTCCCAACAGATGGCCATCCAGCCTCTGCTTAAAAACCTCCAAAGAAGGAGACTCCACCACACTCCAAGGCAGCATATTCCACTGCCAGACAGCTCTGACCGTCAGGAAGTTCTTCATGAGGTTCAATTGGAATCTGCTTTCCTGCAGCTTGAATCCATCGCTCCTTGTCCTAGTCTCTGGAGCAGCAGAGAACAAGCCTGCTCCCTCCTCAACATGACATCCCTTCATTGACATCTCTTCAATAACGCTTGGTAAGGTAGAAGGGAGTAGGAAAAGAGGAAGACTGCATTACAGGTGGATAGACTCAATCAAGGAAGCCACAACTCTGAATCTGAAGACCTGAGCAGGGCTGTTGTGGATAGAGTGACCCTAAGATCTCTCATTCATAAGGTCAAATTTGACTTGACAGCAGTTAACAACAACAACAAAGCTCCACTGTTGGATCATAGAATCATAGAGTTGGAAGAAACTACAGGGACTATCCAATTCAACCCCCTGCCATGCAGGAACCCACATCAAAGCACCTCCAACAGACGGCTGCCCAGCCTCTGCTTAAAAACCTTCCACGGAAGGAGACTCCACCACACTTCGAGGCAGCATATTCCACTGCCGAACAGCTCTGACCGTCAGGTGGTTCTTCCTGAGGTTCAGGTGGAATCTCTTTTCCTGTAGTTTGAATCCATTGCTCTTTGTCCTAGTCTCTGGAGCAGCCTTTTATGTTGCAGGGCCGGGCCGGGACTGTCTCAGTATTTCTTAGTGCTTGATCATTTAGTACCTTCCAGACTGCTAAAGCATGAGGAGAGAGAAAGGCATATTACTTTTGGTGGCCCAATCAGGAGGTGCTGTAGCCCCCTGCCCGCTTTTTCCGTGCTCTGCTTTTAGTCAGTGCTGAGCTTTGTAGTAGATCTTATGCTTGCACAGCTTTCTGCGTAGCAGTGACTTTGCTGGCACTCTCTTTATTTCTCAAACTCTAGGTATATTAGCGTAATCACGATATTTGGCTTGCTGTGCAGAATCTGGTCTGTCAATCAGCACTAGGACTTTTCATTTCGGTCACAGCTGTGCTAGATCTGTTTGAAGCAACCCACATTTTCAGTTTATGAATTGGCTTGTAACCAGTTCTAGTCCAGAAAGAACAATGGGAGAGGGCAGAGGTTCTTTTCAAAAGAACAAAAGACTATAAAGTTGACTTCAAGGTCTGGTTTGCACGTGGATATTCTTCCGTTGATGGTTTGCATCATCCAGCAGTGACTTTATCACAACAGAAATAAGCCAATATAAATCTAATACCACCAGTGGTGGAACTTTCATTCCATCACACATCAAGTAAAATCTTGCAGCTGTATTTTTCTAGAATGATTTTGCTACAATACCTACCCTCCAACGTTTCAAAGAGGAAAACTGGGGCAAGTGTGGCCAAGCAACATCAGAATGTGGCCACGATGGTGAAAATTGTTAATGAGACAGAACACAGTACTGGCTTAGAAAGGTCAAGATTTCATCCTCTACTCTTCCTCTTCCTGATTTGAGTGGAAACTACTTGTGCACTTTGAACTCAGTTTGCAGGAACTGAAGTAAGCTGAGGACAAAGGAGAAAGTGGAAGGAGGAGAGAGAAACTGGGACATTTTAAAAAGTTGCTGAAAAAGTGGGGTGGTAGAAGGTTAGTCAAGACCGTCTCTGCCAAATCAGGACAGTTGGAGGGTATAAAAATTTGAAGTAAGAATGGTCCCCTCGAGATTATAATACCCTCCAACTATCCATATCTGGAGCAGAATGTTCTTATTTCAGATAGTAACATTGGAGGGTACTTGTGAATGAGGTATTCCTGTAAACACCTTTCTTCACATGGAAAGCAAACACATGAGAAGGAAAGCTCATACCGGTTGGTCTGTTCAGGAACTCTGGGTCCCAAAAAATAACATTTCCAGCCTCTGGTCTACTTGTGCTAGTTTTCAACATACAGGAAAGGAGGGGATGGAGGGGAATACTAAGAAATGTGATTCCCCTACCTGCAGTCCAAACTGGTACAGTCCCTCTTATCACCTCTTTATTACACTTATTTGTTCAAGGCGTTTATTTATCTCCTCTGGACCCACCAGGGCTCCTGAGGCAATGCACAGTTGATAAAAATATACTTTAAAAACATTAAATAACTAAAAAGCCAACTGAAAACTGTCCAAACTCCTCTTTAAAAAATAGTTCCAAACCAGACAAACAGTTGAAGAAAGAGCCAGGCCATCATTTTAAGAGCCAGGAGCCACATGAAACAACACATTCTTTCTTGCCATTGGAAATTCAGAAGGGAGAGACCCAATCCGATGGCTTCGTGAGGCAGTTCCACAGTCAGGGTGCTGCAGCAGAGAAAATCCCATCACGTGTACCCTCACAGGCTGATGGGATGCATAATAGGACCTGGACCATTGAGCTGAGATTTCAGGCAACCTCATGGTGAGCAGGAGGACTTTTAGCCCCAAGCCATGTAGGATTTTGTAGATCAAGACCAGCCCCTTGAATTGGGCTCGGAATCAAATCCGGAGTCAATGCAGCTCTTGCAGGACAGCTGTTAGGTAGTCTCTAAAATGAATACCTGATAACAGACTGGCTGCAGCTTCCAGACAGTTTTCAAGGGCTGCTCCACTTCAGAGCCTCATTCCTCAGTGGCGTAGCTTGGTGTGAGGGAGGGACGGGTGGGGGTGGGCGGGTGGGGAGGGGAGACAGCACCTGGGGGAGGGGCAACAGCACCTGGGGGGGTGATAGCACTCGGGGAGGAGTGACGGTGCATGGGGGGGCAGGCAAGGAGTGGCAGTGCCCCCCAAAAAAGTGCCACCCAGGGCACACCGTCCCTTTGCCCCCTGTCCCTACGCCACTGCCATTCCTTCTTTCTTACCTCCTTTTGCTGCATGTGTACATCCAAGAACAGCTAGCATTCACTGAGTGATACATACCTAGAATGATCTTTGGAGGCCCTATCCATGTGTTTGCCAGTAGGCTGGAGCAGGCACAAGCAATAAGGGTCTTTTCGGTGGTGGCTTCCTTGATATAGGAACTTCCTATATCCTATAGGAACTAGGGATTGCTTATTTGGTACGTGCATGCAAGCTCAAATTAAAATTTCAACCCTCTGAGACTGCCTTTCATTAAGATAGTTGCCTTTATTGTTATTCCTAGATCCTGAAACTTTATCACCTAAATCAGAGTTGGACACATTCTGAACTATCAGATTTTTGATTCCTTCAGAGCTCAGGAGGGCTGGAGGATGGCATCGCATATTCCAGTTTGGGTGTAATTTCAGGCCATATCTTGTATGGGGATAAAAAAAATCTTTTTGGGGATAGGAATCCCCCTAAGAAAGCATGCAAAATCCCCACAAAGTGTGGATTTGCCCTTAAAAGGTGTATGGCAGGGGGCTGTCCAAAACCCATCTTTTTCAGCTTAATTTTTTTTCTGGGGGGGGCAGAATGCTAGGTCCCAAGGGTCACAGTATACCTCCCAAAGGAGCAGATGGGGCCTATGGGCCACACAATTCCCACCTCTGACACTAAATCCACTACTGGTCCTGACTAAAGTAAACCCGCTAAATCAATGGAATTTAGATAAATATTGCTTTACTGTTCAGCAATTGATTCACTAGGTCTATTTTAGTTGGACTTAGATTTGGATTAACAATTGGATTTAGGCTCACATTTCCTTGAAACAATGTGTTTTATGATCTGACACCTCACTGATCATATTTCATTATTTCATTAATTGATCTTGATTGTATTTCATCATTGTTTTATGTCTCCTTGTAAGGGCTTTGTCCTAGATCTTAGGACATCAGAGGTGAACGATAAACACTTACCAACTGACTAAAGACATGCTAATGTAAAGCGAATCATACAGTACATTCCTTCAATGAAAACCCTTGTCCATGCTATAGCCATATCTCTGCTTGGCTCACCTTGGCTTGTGATTGCCTTTTCTCTCATATTTTCTGGTCTCACCTTCATTCCTCCCTAAATTCCTTCACTGTCTTCCTGTACACTCTTGGCTCCTTCACACACTTCTTGTCTTCCCCTTCAAAGACTTTGATGGGCTTGTCTGTTCTTGTCTCTTACCTCTATATTTCAACACATTTTTCCCCCCATGGGATATTGGCTTGTCTAGCTATACCAGCTGGAGTGGTCCAAATATTTTCTCCTCCCTTAAAAGATTCTTCCTGTTCTCCTTCTGCTTCTTAGTAGACCTGGAGCTTCTTCTCTATGCACTCACCTGCTATTTCCTTAATCTCATGTTATTGTTATGAGCCTTCAAGTCAACTCCTCCTTATAGCAACCCTCTCTTGGGGTTTTCTTGGCAAGGTTTATTCAGAGAAGGTTTGCTGTGACCTTCATCTTATGCTGAGATCAATGTGCCTTGCTCAAGGTCACCCAGTGGATTTTCATGGCTCAGCGGGGGAATCGAAGCCTGGTTCCCTGGAAGCCTAGTCTAGCACTCAAATCATTGGTTCCTTTTACTTTCTTTAGGTATCTCCTCGAAAGTCAGCTTTACCAGGAACCTCTGGACAATCTTTTTAGTCCCTACACTGTAACGAGAGCAAAGTACGTCGCTGGAATCAATCCGAATTCTTCCCCTGTTTACCCATGCCTCCACTTCCCTCTTCCTTTGTTATTTCCTTGACCTAAATCCAGTGTTGTAGATGCATCAAATCAATGGGAACTTGGTATGCCAACATTTATGTATGTTCGCTTTCTTTAATGGGCCCACCTGAGTGAGAACTGACACCTGGAATTAGGATTTTGTTTCTATTTTAGGGTATACACTCATCGTGATAGGAACTCATCTTATTTATATGATCATCTTTAAACAACAATAACAAGCAAGGATCTTTCTTTCTTTCTTTCTTTCTTTCTTTCTTTCTTTCTTTCTTTCTTTCTTTCTTTCTTTCTTTCTTTCTTTCAACTATTTCTGTATTCTTTCCCGGTCCACAAGAGCTCCTGAAATAAATAAATAAAATAAACTGTATAAAATCCAAATAAAACAGTACAAAGATAAAGCATTTTAAAAACACATTAAAATACACTTTAAAAGCTTCTAAAAGCTCTCTAAAAACAATCCTAGAATCCAATTTAAAAGAGTTAAAACAGCAGTTTCAAACACTGAATGCCATGTGGAACAACAATCTTTTGGCTGCCCCCAGAAGCTTAAAAGAGCTGGGGCCAACCTCGCTTCCTTGGGTCAGGAGTTCCACGGTCGAGGCGCTACGACAGAGAAAGCTCCGTTACGTGTACCCACTAATCTAACTTCATGAGGTGTCGGGACACACAATAGGGCCTCCACTGAAGACGTCAAATTTCTGGCAGGCTCACATGGGAAGGAAAATGGTCTTTCAGATATCCTGATCCCAAGTTGTTTAGGACACTGCCTTCATAAAATTGCCCTTTAGTACATCGGGGAGACCTATAAACATCTTCTTAGTCCCTACTAAGGGGTGGTGGTGGTGGTGGTGATGATGATGATGATGACGGACTTAAACCACGAGACATTATTTTAAGTGAGTATAGAGTGTTGGCTTGAGTGGGACAAATCCATCTTATGCACAAGCGTTTGCTTGTTTGTTTATTATATTTATATGCTGCCTTTCTCCCAGCCTGGGACCCAAGGCGGCTTCCGACAATAAATTAAAATATAAAAAACATTTAAAACAATTAAAAAATGTTGAAAGTATATAAATAATTAAAAACCTCTAGGCAATATTCAAGTTTTCAGAGTGATGTGTTTTTTCACTGTGGCTGGCATTCTGTTAGTACGTGCATAACTTGCACTACCCATGCATGGCACTGTAAAGCAAGAGACATACCGTATTTGCTGGCGTATAAGACTCGAAAAGTACTGTTTGAAAATGGGGTGTGTCTTATACGCCAGAATGTCTTATGTGCTGGCAAACAGTATTTGCTGGTGTATAAATGGGGTGCATCTTATACACAGGTGCATCTTATAAGCCAGCAAATACAATATTCTCCTGCCAGTGGGGGAAGAGGAGTTGCACATGCAACAATGTTATCCATTGTAGCTACACAGTGCACAATGAGGCTGTGCATTGCACACAGTGGTTGCACAATGTGCGTTTTACAGTGGCATCCAGTCATTGACTCATGTTGTGAAATGCTGATATTCTGCATGGCTGTGTGGTGTTAGCGCCATGGATCTCCGCATATGGGTATTTATTTACGCCATGCTGAGGGAATGCTGGATTGCAGCCATTGTCTGTCTCAGGACTGTGCCTTCTTCTTTGTCCCTTCGGTTGAAAGAAAATTAAATATGATTTTATGATGTGATAAGGCAACAGCTTGTGCCAGTACATCTGCATGAACATCCACAGAGGCAGCCGCAGAGCAAAGGGAACGGGTAAGCCCTCCCCGTCTTGTAGAGCAGCTGGAATGCAAGATCCTCTGTGCTCTCGTCTCCAAGTGCCAGAGAGCTATAAAACAAATGCATGAGAGTTACAGAGAAGAGCAACCAGGAATAATTAAAGGTCTGAAGGGACAGATTTACAAGCAAAGATTTAGCAAGTGGAATACGTGTGCCTTAGCAAAAGGATGACAAATGGCTTCAAAACAGATAAATGGCCCAAGCATGAGAGACCAATTATTTGGGGTGCCACATCAGAGGCTGAATTGGAGCAATTAAATAGGAAATGTTATTACAGAGATATAATTAAGATAAATACCAAGATAGCCTTCTTGGCTCTTCCATCACATAGGGTCATCTCTCTGGGGAAACAGTACTGAGATACTCGTAAGTCAGACTGTGAAGAAAAAACAGTGCTCAGAGAAGCAACTTTATGTTTTATTTCTGGTCATACTGGCTGGGGGATTTTGGGGTTTGTAGTACAAGAAATTAACTTGTCTGAGCCATTGGAGTATGCTTGTGATTCTGTGGATTGGTTGTTCCTCATCTGCTCTAAATTCCAGCCTAGCAGCTGCTTAGAGTGTTGCTTTTGAGTAACTTTAATTCCTAGCTGACTAACTGTTTACAATGGAGAGCCAGCATGGTGTAGTGCTTTGAACACTGGACTACGGCCCTGGAGACCAGGGTTAGATTCTTGGCTCTATTGGGGGTGTTTGCTCCCCTCCTTGCACTGGTATTGTGCAAAAACAGCCTGACCCACAAAGTGCCATATTGTTGCACATTGTGAACATTGTACAGCAGCCATGCTGCTCACTCTGCTTGTGCTATGGTTTAGCTATGGCTTAGCTATGACAGTGCTCCCTTCTGTCATACAGTATTTAGAATAATATTCATGTTTTATAAAAGTAACAGAGACGCACACTGTGCAAATGCACACATAAATGAGCCATTGACTCATGAACCATTGATAAGGCTCCAGAGTTATGCAGCCCCTTGCCAAAGTACTTTTGGCTGAGTTCCCTTCTAAATGAAGGGGTTTCCAATGCTTTAGGTGGCAGAAACTCCAGGCAATGAACTCACCTTCCCAAACAATATCCTAAAAATTGGATCAGGATTCAGAACACTTTCAAAAACAAGAAGAATAGTCAAAGAAGCTAGAAAGAACATGAGTTAGATCCAGAGCTCATTCCATACCAGTGGAAGACATATTTCGCAAATACAGCGACTTACTTTCCCACTGCACAATGTTGTTCCATGAACACAATAATTTGGATTCAGTGTACCATAAAAGCTGGGTTCTTGTGAAATATTGTCCGCTGTTGCGCAACATAGTTCATTTGTTCTTCCACCTGTGCAATGGTTTCATGCTGCCATAGCTGTTTCACGAGCATATTTCTTGACTGCAACCCCACAAGGCAGGCATGAGCTGTGGGATATCCACGTCCCTAGGTCCCTGATTGCTACCCAAGGATGCTGAGTACCAATTTCATAAAAGAAAGGAGCACTGAAGCATCTCAATAGAGGCAGACCCAATAACTTATCATCAATACTGGAAGACATTAGTGTAGCTAAAAGAAAAGAAGGGAGGGAAGAAGGGAGGAAGGAAGGACGGGTGGACGGAAGGAAGGAAGGAAGGAAGCAAGGAAGCAAGGAAAGAGAGGGTTAGCAGTGGGATATCTGGGAGACAATTACATTCATCAATCTGAGAACATATAAAAAGTTCACCTCTTAAGGCACATTCCATTGATATGAAACCTGGTTATTCATTAGATAATGATGGAATATGTATTGATCACAAATTATAAAATGAAACAGTGTGGATTACTTTGGTGTTAGCTATGTGGTTTAATTGGGCATATCATAGAATTTTGCCTATCAGTGGTGTATTCATTACTCTTGGGCCCTTTTATGGCTTTTAAAGAACATTTAAGAGAACAAAAATCAAGTGTTCAGCAGTCATGTCAGCTGGATTGGGTCCTGCCCATTTCTTGGGAAGTGAGTGGCCTCCGTCTTGCAGCCCAATTTCTCAGCACCACAAACCCTCTCCTGATGGAAAGGGTCTCCCCCCCAACACCCAAGGAAGGAGAGGGGCAAGAAGGCCACCATGCTGATCCACCCCTTTTTTCTCTCCTTTCTCTGACCTGGTTTGGTCCCTGGGTGTCCATTCTCCCCACCATGCCATGGCCCTCTTCCCACAGACAAGCACTTTGTGAAATTTATGATTTTTCCATGTTTGCACGGATCCTGCACTCCAGAAATTCCAGCAAATGTGGAAGGCTGACTATACTCATATTTTCAAACAGTTTAACTAACACTAACAGTCTTCAGGTTATTATTATTCTAAAGCTGGTTGCTGTGTGTTACAATCTTGTTGGCTTTAATTTGGATTGTATTTAACGGATTGTGTTTTTGTATTTTTATGGTATTATGGTTTGTTAGCTGCCTTGTACAATTTTTGAAATTGGGAGGTCAGGGATAAGCCTCTTAAATAATAAATACTTGAATACTTTAAAAGCAACACTTCTTACAATGATTTTAAACTCTGAAAAGAGAATTTTAAGGGTTTTTTTTTCCAAGAGGCTGTATCCACTTTGCAAATCCTAATCTCTACTGACTTGCATCTTAACATGTTTTCTCTTTCATCTTGACGGCAAGATAATCTTTTGCCAAGGAGCTCTGGTAAATGTCACAGTTGTTATTTTGTGATCTAGCAGCTCAGCTCTTGCAAGTTTATCTCACTTATGTCACTTCTCCATATCTCCCTTTCAAAAACCTTAGCAAAGGAGTACTTTGTAAGACTGTTTTGATGCAACAGAGCCCAACAGAAGATAGCAACCATGCTGGGAAGAAAGATCCAAAAGTGCTAATGAGATCTATCAAACTTAACGTGGAGGATCCCAACTGCTAGACTTGGCAAGTTTGCATTTTGGCATCTATGCAATTTGCTCTTGGTGATGGGTTTGCAGATTGCCTATAGGGAAATGCATGCATAAAAGGACCCCTCTGTAGCCTACCAAGAAAAGCGTCAGCAGAATGGCAATGGAGCTTTAAATTGTGCAGGCTCTCAAACTTAACCTCTCACTTGGGTCAATGGTAGGAAAGCACTGCTCCCCTCCATTGCATGAGTATGATGGCCATGGCTGGAGCTGTCCCCACCACCATTATTCTTGCACATTGACACATGTGTCAGTGCAGTCATCTAACTTCTTTGCCTCACTGCACCCCACAGGAGGGTGGGGCATCTTCTAGATAAGAGGCAGCAGAGACAATGCAGTGGGGAGGTCATGGTGGCCACATACAGCCCATCTGCTTCCAAAGGCTGGTTTGACATACAGCTAGCTATTTCAGTCATGCCTGGCTTTAAGGGGTCTTTGGAGTCAAAGTACTTTGAGAGTAGGGAAATTGTCAATACCTTGGCACAGGCATTTTTTAGCTGCCCCTATTAGCATACCCTACCAGCCCTATGAGATTTTCATAAATTGGACTTATTGATGACTGGAGAACATTGTTGGAGTCATGAAAGTTCAGATAGGATTATGTGGAAAATTTCTACACTTATGGGTTTGTGCTAATCCCTTCACCACTTCAAGCTCTTTGCATTTTTGAGTACAATGAAAGATGAACTGTCCAGATTGGTGAGCAATCAGAGATCATCCCTCAATCTTACCTTATGCAGATCTTCCCTGTACACCCTACCTGACTGAACATTAAGAGATTGTTTTGTCACTCCAGAGTCAAGCAATCAGCGATCTTACACTATGGAGATCTTCCCTATAAACCTCCATAGTGCTTATACTATGGACATTTTCCCTATAAACCTCCATAGCGTAAGATCTAGGCCCCTTTGTAAGTTTGGCTTTGTCAACCCAAACCTTCAGGGTGTGAAATAGGGTATAAAAACCCTAGTTCTGACTCCAGCCAATTGTAATACATAGTTTGTAGTGCCAAAGACTACTGTACCTCTACGCTACCCTTAGATGCTGTCTGAGCCCCTCTACTGTGAACTCCTTCCTCAAGACTGGTCACTATTACCCTTTCCACTCCTAATCTCTCTCTATCTCTCTCTATCCAAGCTTTCTTGCCTCACTTTCCCATAGTCCTGAATGGTTCTTAAGAGTGTCTGACTTCTCATGTGTTTGTCAATTCAAATAAAATACTTTGTTTAACTTTAACTGGAGTCTTCTCTACAATTAGTACTGGTATACATAAGTGAAAAGATCCTGCAGTTACCGTCCTCTTACAGGCCTCTTTTGAGCTATAGTTTCCCCAAATTCTGATTGCATTGTGGGTGGACCCCAATGTCCCCCAACTCTTAGGGTAACAACCTCTCACATAGAGCCTTGGTTCTGAGAATGGCACTGAGAACAGCACATTTCTCTCTCTCTCTGCAACCTGTTGTCTGAGATGATCGTCTCACCAAACCTTATGGCACACCCGGTACTGCTTACTCTCTGTAAATGCCCTTGCATATTCTTAGCCCTCAACAGTGACAACACAAGGATCTGGGGACTGCAGCAGAAGCTAGTATACTTGGAGCAGATGTTATTTCAGGGGTTTGCTAGGAGGTATGTGATCCTGCTCCTTGTGAACCAAAAACTTGGCGATCTTACATGGTTGTACTACAAGTCCCAAAATACCTAGACAGCATGGCTACTGCTATAATTGTTTGTTTTCACATCTCTGAAGACTACTTCACAAGAAAAGAAAAGAGACCTGTCTGTAGTGGCATACGTTCAACATCATGAGGCCATGGGTACCATACAGGGGCCAAGTGGATGCTTCATGAAGATGTCAGGCCTAGCTGAGCATCTGTTCTGGTTTTGATGCTGTTACCTAATTAAACACTTTCTAGGTCTTTGCCCATTGGGTGGGTTCAAATATCCTGGCCTCCTTGGACATGGGAGAGGAGGAGTCTCTAACTCAGTTTGCAGAAATCTCATAATCCAGGGATGCATAGCAAAAACTTTGTTTTCATGTGAGACTGATGGGAAAGTCCTTTGTCTTCCACCACCTTTGCCGGTCTTGGCAGCACTACAATACTACCTGAGTTAAGTCTCAGTGAGGTGCAACCTGATTGACCCAATGGGACATGCATCCCAAACTTAGTTGGGGATGCTACAGGTTGATGAAGACAGAGATTTGGCAAGTGAAGAATATCTAAATAATCTGCTAAGTTTGTAGTCTGCAATTTGGATAATGTAAATCCTATGGTATTATTTTAAAGTGCAAGTGACTGGTAATTATGTGAAGGTTTCCTTTTCATTTCAGTCCACACACACATACACAACCATAAAACCTCTGGCGGGTAATACAGATATGTCAAGCCTGATTGTTATTGCACATGTAGGATATGTTGAAGGGTTGGATAAGGAAGGTCATTGTATTCTTATGGAGAGGGTGGCTTGTATGATTAATGACCGGCCCCAGAATTCTCAGAAGGAGAGATGGAAGGAGCAGATATGATCTCTAGTACTCCAGAGAGTCCAGAGACCAATGGATGTTTGTGTTGTCCACCCCTGCTCCCCTCCTCCAAATTGTTGTTCTCTTAGTCTTTTCCTGTGCTGGAGCTGAGCAGTTCAAAGCTCCTTTGTCATGCACTCTACTCATGTACTCTCTTGTCTGGGGAAAAAAAAAAATCTCATGGAGGCCATATGGGCAGGCGGCTCTTTGTTGATGCTGCTGCTGGTGCTGCCTTGACAGAAGAATGGACTTCAAAACAGAACCTGATAAAATCAGGAAGATAAAGCAGCACTCTGTTAAAGGGAAGCAGTGCACATCACCAGTGAAGCACTTGCTTTGAATGCGCAAGGGCCAGGTCATGCCCAGGTAGGACTGCAAGCTGTCCAAGCGATGTTGCCAGCTGTACAAATATTGAGCCCAATGGCTCAATGATCTGAGCTAGTTATGAGGCATCTTCCCAAGATCTTAACATATCTAGCTGGAAGCCTGGCAACACCCTTCCTGTAGGCAGTGGTCTTAACTCTTTTAATCTTAACTTTATAGGAGTCATCCAAGGTGCTGATCTTTGGACACCTCCTTCAAAGCCCTGGCTAAAACCCAGAGCAGTTATACTGCCTGCAGAGCCATTATACTGCCTGTCCCCCCCCCCTTTTTTTTTTGGCAATATTAACAGAGATGCCACTTTTCCTTGAAATCAGCTCAGATCTATTTGTATGTCTAACAACCAACATGCCTTAAACTGGAAAAGTCTGCTCAGCCTAAGGCCAGGGAGTGTAAAGTGAAGTTTTAACTAAGTGATGAGAGTTTCAAAGTTACTTTTAAAAGTAATTAATGATTAGTCACAATTATAGTTCTTAAAAATAATTAGTTACAGTAATTGTTTCAACACTGCCCCCCCTAGTTTGTGGCCATTACAGTTTTTACACTGTTTAAAAAAGTGACTCTTTGCCTTCCCATTGCTTAAGAGTTGTCAGTTTTAGTTGCTATAGTTATTTTAAAGATCTGAATGCTACAAACTGTTGACTTGTGATACAGAACACCCTCTCTTCCTAAGTCTTTTGTCTTCTCAGCAGTCACAACAAACATGAGGCAGAAACACAAGATCCATCACTTGAATTCTATGATATTCCTCCTTAACTATCACTGAAGTCAAACCTGGTCACTATAACAATAAATGAAACAATAAGACTTACACTGCAAGAGAGTGAAGTTATCCACCAATATTTTATAGCCCTAATGGAATGTAGTTATTTCATTGTTATTGGGGGGAAAAAACACATAATTGGCAAGGAAGTATTATTCATAACTAGTTACTTCTAAACTCTACAACACATGTTAGCAACAATTAGCACAATTACTGGCCTTTTGGTGGACCTTAAGGTAATGTTGTGTTACTCTAATGTTGAATTACTTTAATTAATCATGACTCACCCTGTGGGCCTGCACCCTGCTTCCTTTGTTTTTGTTGTGTGCCGTTAAGCCATTTTTGACTTATGGTGACCCAAAGGTGAGCCTATCATGTTTTTTTCAGAGGCTGAGAGTGTGTGATGAACCCAGTCACCCAGTGGGTTTCCCTGGCTGAGCGGGGAATCAAACCCTGGTCTACAGGCTCATAGTCCAATGCTCAAACCATTACACCAAGCTAGCTGTACCCCAACAGATCCCCCAAAGCTGCTTAACGTCCAATTTTTGTGCATTTTTGAGCCCCTTTTTTGCCACAAACCATGCTGAAAGCCCTCTCCCAAAGACAAGAAAACACATTAAGATACCCCACCCCTCCTCCACAAGTACCTTAGAGCCCCATACTGCTTACCCACCCCTGCTCTAACAAGCCATTTCCGCACTAGACGTTTATAGCGCTATTATTCCACTTTCAACATCCTATGGAATCCTGAGGTTCACAGTTTTGGGAGGGGCCTGCCGGCCCCTCCCGAAACTGCGAACCTCAGGATTCCATAGGATGTTGAAAGTGGAATAATAGCGCTATAAACGTCTAGTGCGGAAATGGCCTTAGAAGGTGAGGGCACAGAAGCACATGGAGTGTAAAGAAACTGATGCAACAGTTCCCTGTGGCTCCTGTTTTGCTTCTTCCTTGGAATCCACAAAGGAGCTCTTGAACTGGTCAGTCAGGGATGCTTGGCCATTTTTAACAAATAAATACCACCATTCTGAATTTAGCAATGGACTGAACAGCGGAGCTTCATAATTATCCTAGAAAGATGCTCCAAATAACCATTTTATTACACACAGCCGTTTGAATATTCAACAACAAGAAGGTTGCAACTCTAAACTAGGTGTGGATAGACTTCTGGCCTGTGAGATCTGTTGCTTTTCTCACTAGAATGCCAACCATACACTGAGGTATAGCCTTCAGTATCTGTGCGTTAACAGATATCAAGGATTCTTTTAACAAGGGCAGAAAAAGTGCTTCTAAGGCCATGTTAATGCTTGAAAGATCCCCTGGCACCCCTCACTTTTTTTTAAAAAAAATGTGTGCATGTGTGTGTATATACACACACACACACATCTGCACAGTTTGACTTTCTGCTACTTAAAGAAAGATCTCTCCTGGACTTAAAAAGGCCTATTCTCTGAAATATGGCAAAATGGCATCCAATGGACCCTGGAGGCACGGGGGCATTTTGGTCTGCTCAAAAATTAATTAAAATGGGGATTGAGCTGTCTCATGCCCCTCCAATCCATAGCAGTTTTCAGCCCCTGTTCTAGCACAGCATTATAAATGGTCTAGGAGAGACAAACAAAAATATCAAGTCAATAAGGATCAAAGGGTGATTCTTTTTTCTTTTTTTTAACAGATGGGGAACATGGATGCGGAGAGAGAAGCAACTAATGCAAGGCCAGCTGTGATAAAGATTATTTTCCCCCCTTGCAGTTGCCTATGTTTCATTAAAATATAGCAATAGGAAATATACTTCAAAGCACTTATACATCCTAGTGTTCCTTCTGCCTGCCTTGAGAAATGAATTCTTCAGTGGATTCTTCAAGGACTTCCAGGGGACCACTGCTCTACGGCCAGGAGGACAGGCCTGTGAGCCATACAGTCTGCCTGAAACATCTGATGTGTCTCAAAGCACACTAGAGGTGAGAAGTCCTTCTGTTCTACCGGTGTGCCCATGAATCACAGATTCCTCTAGATGGATTATTTGGCCACGGTAACCTGCCAGCAAACCTACTTTTTAGGTCAGGCAATATCCTGACCAAAGGGTTCCTGAGGCACTGCAGATTGGGGAGCTGAGAAATGATGAGTGCATCACTCACCTGGTCATGGGGCACATTGAGACAGGCAGTCGGAGAGACCCCTCGGGGTCCTGCCTCAACTCCTGCTCTCAGTGCACCTCATGACAGGGAGACCAGTGCAGTCATCACTTCCCAGAGCCCCGGTCTGAAAAAGCCTCCCCAGTCGGCATGTTATCGTGGCTGTGTTGGCTCGATGAGTCTTGGAACTGTAACCCTAGAGGAAATTTTTCCTCTGAATAGGCCACATGCTCTACCACAAGGCATACGCAGACATAAGTCAACCTTATGCCTCTGCAAGTATGTGTCTTTCCCTTTCTTTCTTTCTTTCTTTCTTTCTTTCTTTCTTTCTTTCTTTCTTTCTTTCTTTCTTTCTTTCTTTCTTTCTTTCTTTCTTTCGGTCTTTGTGGAGGTTGGTATTCTTTTCCTCCCTCTGCAATGTTCAAAACCGCTCCTGCACATACCTAGAGCCTCTGCAACTTCCTCCCACTGCCATTCTGTG